>CM060904.1:1146765884-1147972134 GCA_030737815.1 Allium fistulosum
ATAAAGACAAAAATACCCTCTCATCCATTTTACCAGTAAAAAATTCCGCTATAATGAGAAGTTAATTTGCAATATTTAAAACGTGGTATCTTTCAGTAGATGTATCAGATTTCAATTTCGTTTTCACCATTAAATCACAAATTTTATTAGCTACCTATTAAGATCCATATATGATATGTTCTGATGGATTTTTTTTAAAATTTTTACGATGACGAATATTTGCCAGCTCGGTGGCAAATATTTGTCTAGCTGGCAAATATTTGCCATTGTAGCAGTAACAAATATTTGCCGGGCTGGCAAATATTTGCCATTGTAGTAGTGGCAAATATTTGCAAGTCCAACAAATATTTGTCTGCTTGGCAAATATTTGGCACTGTAGCTGTGGCAAATATTTGACATTGTAGCAATAGCAAATATTTTTCAGGCAAATATTTGCCATTGTAGCTTTGGTAAATATTTGCTAGCTCGGTGGCAAATATTTGCCATTGTAGCTGTGGCAAATATTTGCCATTGTAGCTGTTTCAAATATTAGCCCGATTGGCAAATATTTGCCATTGTAGTAGCGACAAATATTTGTCGTGCTGGCAAATATTTGCCATTGCAGCTGTGACAAATATTTGCCACCGTAAAAGTTTAAAAAAAATTTGGCAAAACATATCACATATGGATCTTAATAGAAAGATAATAAAATTTGTGATTTAACGGTGAAAACGAAATTGAAATCCGATACATCTGCTGAAAGATATCACGTTTTAAATATTGCAAATTAACTTCTTATTACAGCAGATTTTTTTACTAAAAGAATTAAATTTGGTCTGGTAAAAAAGACAAGGGCAAAACTGGAAACATTGGGGGAACACTCAGTAAAACAGGAGACGTGCGTGTCTTTTTTGAAGGGAGGGGGGACTCAACATTTTTCTAAGTTGAATTAGTCAAGGATAAAAACCTGGTACAAGTAGAACGAGCTGTTTGCGCCAAAAATGGTCACAAAACCCAGTTGTATATGAAAGCACCAATTTTCAAAAAAAATATCCAAATAGAAAGATACACATGTAGATCACATAATAAATAGTAGAAAAGTAAAGGAACACACGAGTTTTATAGTGGTTTGGCAAACTCCGTCCTATATCCACTCCAATAATCTTTTATTTATATTATAAGATTACAAATACAGTTGTTTTTTCCTTAGAAAATTAGTGGAGGAAGATGTAAGAAGGGATGAAGGAGAGCCAGTCGAAAAAAGTCCCTTGCAATGAGCTAAGACCGATGTATTTATAGGTGAGGACGTGCATGGATCGGGCTGAAATTTCGGTAAAAGAACTTCCAGGCCCATATGACCCGACCCACAAAATTTGAAACCGATCGGACACCAAAAAATAATTTAGCCGATCATTCCATAAGAACTCCAATGGGGCTATGATCATTTTTATGGGGTCCCCCGTGCCTCTAGTCCATGCTCCTAAAGTTTCGCACCATTCTGACTTACCGTTTGCGAGATATCGATCGATCTTCACTGTTTTGACTAGAAATTGGATCATAGGTGACCATTCCATGCTTCACCCTAGTGAGCTACGATCGATCATGTGGGTTTCCCATGATATTAACTGCTTGCTCTCCAAATTTTGTGCAATTCCGACGTACCGTTTGTAAGATATCGCGTTTTTTTGTAAAACTATATATCGTTATGCTGATTTGTACGATCGTTCCAATAACAATCGGCCTAATTTTCAAAATTTCATCCTTTTGAGCTGCGATCGATCATGGGAGTGCTCCATGATGTAACAGACTTGCCCTTCAAATTTCGTGCAATTTCGACATACTGTTTATGAGATATCACGTTTTCCGTAAAACTATGGATTGTTATGCTGATTTGTACAAACATTCCAATAACGATCGGCTTAATTTCCAAGCTTCCATCCTTTTGAGCGGCGATCGATCATGGGGATGCTCCATGATGTAAGAGACTTTCCCTCCAACTTTCATGTAATTCCGACATACTGTTTGTGAGATATCGCGTTTTCCTTAAAACTATGGATCGTTATGTTGATTTGTACGATCGTTCCAATAACAATCGGCTTAATTTCTAAAATTTCATCATTTTGAGCTGCGATCGATCATGGGAGCGTTCCATGATGTAAGAGATTTGTCCTCCAAATTTCGTGCAATTTCGACGTACCATTTGTGAGATGTCGCGTTTTCCGTAAAACTATGAATAGTTATGCTGATTTGCACGATCGTTTCAATAACGATCGGCTTAATTTCCAAGGTTTCATACTTTTGAGCTGCGATTGATCATGGGGATGCCCCATGATGTAAGAGACTTGCTCTCCAAATTTCGTGCAATTCCAACGTACCGTTTGTATGATATCACATTTTCCGTAAAACTATGGTCGTTTTGACTGATTTGTACGATCGGCCTCTTTTCCAAAGATTTGGGAGTTTTTTCATGCGATCGTTCTTGTGGGCTCCACTCTTCAATATAGTGATGCTTTGAAAGTTTCAAGTGCATTAACTTTGTAGATTTTGGGATATTGATCGATCTTCGTCGATTTATGCTGTTTTATGGTTGTTCCCGATCAATCCATATAAATTCTTCCTTTATCCATAACTCGAGCATACAAACTCCGATTGACTTGCAATTTAAAATGTGGGCTCATATGACCTTCCTTGTCACTTCATATGATTGTACCTTGATTGAGACCCGGTCTGAATCCGTCCGACTATTGCCCATAGTTCCTAATATAATCGATTTTCGAGCTTGATAACCGTCTATTCGGGCTTTCTGCCTTGATGATCACATAAGCAATTTAGCCAACTTTTATGATAAACTGTCCGGCCAAAATGCGGTATAACGCGAGCAAAATAGGATTGAGAACTGAAAGAACTGGCCAACAAATAAATAATAGAAGAAGAACAGGAATGGATTTTATCCTAAATCACATAAATTACGGTCCAGTTTAAATCCTAATACATCCTGTCAATCCTTCCTCCCTAATGCTTAGGGTTTATAACTGAAGGAAAAAACTCAGAAATCAGGAGGTAAAAAATCTGAAAATAGAAGAGAAAATCAAATCAACTTGCCTCTGAATTCTAGATTCTTCAGTTCAGGTTTGTTGCTGCTGTTTCTTCCTATTCCTTTTTTGCCCTTTTCCTTTTCCTTTTATTGCTGAATCGAGATCGCGATGCTGAGCTAAATATCTTTAGATTTCGTTTTAATTCGATGTTTAAATTGAAATCGCGATTCAGTATTAGACTTCGATATTTTCGTTCTGAAATAGGATCGTACATTTTACACGGGTTGCGATCCAATTTAATTCTTGGATCGGGAAGGCTGCAATTCCTTCCAAATCGCATTCTGGAAGTACAATCCTGCCATTTTTGCAATCACTGCAATGGACAAAAGAAATTTGTGTTGTAATTTTTATTTTTTGAACTTACGCAAATATGATAAAATTATGTGTTTGCAATTTTATCATGTTAAATGGATTATATACAAGACAAAATTATATTCATTATCGTATCATGTTGAGATGCTAATATGAGAAATTTATATTATTTGTGAAATAGATAACGAGTTATTGTTGACTTCTCTAAATAATTTTGATTGGAATGAAGTTTGGCCATCCTTTTTGGTTTTAGTTGTATTTAATTGTAAAGATCTACTAAATAATTTGAAATTAATTATCATACTGAAAATTGTAGAATCTAATTATATATTGTTTCATGCACTTAGTATGGAACATATTAAATAACCTACACTGATAGTGCATGGCTACTAGTACAGTTTTTGCAGCTAGCTGTACTCGCTTCTTATATTGTAGATCTTACCTAGAACAACGAGAGATGAATACTCTTTCTCAAGTAGAATATCAAAATCAATTTTATAACTTTAAGACTTGGTATCTCTTTGTTTTGGCACTTGTAATAATTGATAATTTTTTTTTTGTGGATGGCTATTTGAACACAAAATAAAACACAATTGGTGACATAATAGATCATGACCATGATATCTCATTGACTTCACATATGTGGTTGAAATGGGGGCAGTCTAATGGTTTAGATCCATTGTGTCACTAATTATGTCGGTATTTTTTGTCTCAATAGATTTTTCCTTTTTTTTCAAATATGCAGAAAAACCCCTAGTTAAATTGTTAGTTAAATAGAATCATGTTTACTAAATAGTTTAATTAGCTTCCAGAAAAACAACATAGGTATCCTAGAACCACCTAGACCCTATGAAGGTAGGAAGTTAATCATTTTTAAGAGCTAAGATTACAATCTCCATTTCCAAGTGTATAAATCAACATTGATGATTCATATGTACAAGGTTTTATATCTAATCAATCTTGCACGATATCTTGGTTTTACACTTGCACAATATGAAATATCAAATCTCGTTCATATCTTGTTAGGCGCTCATCCCGCCCTAAATCAATATCTGGGATTTCATCCAAAAGTACACAATTTTCTTTTACAAACTTTTTTTTTCAATCTGCATGGGTTTACAAAATTATTCAATCCAGCTACTGTATACTAGCTCTCTAATCTTTTCTTTATATACATATTTTTATAGCGAGTCTCAACAAAACATTTCATTTTTTCCCCTTTCTTCCATTATTCAACTAAGAAGAAATCATTCAATCACTACCAGATCAATCAAGTAGCTATTGTTCTTCGCCAAAAATAAAATCTTCTTTTTTCTAATGCAACAACTCTCTCCAGTCTCTTAGCAAATCAAGTTTGTTACAATTTTTAATTTTATTTACTTAGATACTAACCGTTAGAAAAATAAAATAAAAACGTCAATTAAAGAGTCATGTTACTTCGAGATAGCCCTACAAATGTACTTCTGAGATACATTAGTAATTTTCAAGTTCTTATACGATACAACTCGCTAACTGGTTTGGTTGGTTGGTTAATTGGTTTGGTTTGGTTGGTTTCAATACTCCATGCTTGTTAGTTGTTACATACATAAGTTGTATTATGAAAATAAAAAAAAATCATCAGTTCCTCATTGACTTGAGGAGATCACCTGGTCTCAAATTCTTTTGTCCTAGCGTGCCCAGTCAATCAACACACATAATTTTTTTTACAAAAAGGACTTTCTCTCTCCTATTAAAGGTATTTTTTGCAAAATATATAAAAAATACTCCGTATTATGATTGGCTGTCACATCGGGACAGGGGCATTTGGAACTAGGTGATCTCCTCCCCTCTTTGACAACTATAAAAAAGTGCTTTTGCATATATTAAAAGCTCTTTTGTTCTCAGAAAGTTAGAAGCACTAAAATTCAATTTGTTTTATCACATTAATAAGTTAACAAAGTTTTAAAAAAAAGCAAAAAATTGGGTTAGATCTACTTTTCAATATCAATGTAATTTTTTCCCTTTAAAATGAATTTAAAATCAACTTTTAAAATATTCTATTTTTGTGCATCCAAATTGACTTTTTTATTAATTCAAAAGCAAATTGGTATTTTTAAAATGTGACCCAAACGTGCTTCTAGTAGAAAAAGGGAGGAATGATCACACTTCCTTTTTTTCTCTCCTCTCTTTTTTCTTACACTGATTTTGCATAATACATATTTTACAATGAAATGATGAAACAGTCGGTGGGCAAATCAATTCTCATAAGAAGTTCAACACTACTGATGATGCTTACTTGAACAACACTTAAAAGGATACGCGCGCGCGCACTCGTGATCTATATTAGTTTTTGACCTATCTACTTATATGTGAGACCATCTTATTCCATTTTCAGCTAAAAAATTTAACTTCTCTTTTCATGACAGTGTTAATGACTGAAGTGGAAATAAGGCCAGATGTGATGATCGGCAATAACGACAAACCAAAATGGTTACCAAAAGTGGATATATTATTTGACAATGAAAATGATGCATATGAATTTTACAACTCATATGCCGAAAATATAGGATTCTTTGTTAGAAGATCAACGTTATGGACGTCATCAAAAAATATTGTAACCCGAAGGACATTTGTATGTTCAAGAGAAGGATTTCGAGAGAAAAAGAAGGGAGCAAAAGAGGTCAAATCTCCAAGACCTGAAACTAGAATCGGCTGCCCAGCTTGCATGACTATAAGGCTTACTCCTAATGGAAAATACAAAGTCACGGAATTCGAACCAAATCATAATCATCCACTTGCAACTATATCAACAGTTAATATGTTGAAGGCTAAGAAAATGAGGCGGAAGGCTCGAGCTGTTAGAGCTGATTTAATCGATGACTCGGTGAGGACTCCTGAGTTTGAAACCGAAGAAGAAGCTTACGAGTTTTATTGTATGTATGCAGCAAAAATAGGGTTTATTGTGAGGAGGGCTAGCATGACTATGAGCGCTGATAATGTAATCACTAGACGCATGTTTGTTTGTTCAAAAGAAGGTTTTCGAGAGAGTAAGAAAGGATCGAAACGGGTTAAAAAACCACGACCTGAAACTAGAACGGGTTGCCCAGCTTGTATGATTATTAGATTGACTCCAGCTGGAAAATATCATGTCTCCGAGTTTGTTACCAGACATAATCATCAACTAACAATTCCTTCGTCACTTGATCTAGTAGTCCACGATTTGGGTAATGAAATGAATCAGGTAGATGGATCGGGTACTAACATCAAGGAAAAAGAACAAACTGATAAAGGCATCAAATTACCTATTCCAGGGTCCAAACATACAAAATCTATGCATATTGGAGATTTAGGGGCTGTATTGGAATATTTACAAAAAATGCAGAATGAAAACCCATCTTTCTTTTATACAGTTCAAGCTGATGAATATGATAATATAATTAACTTTTTTTGGACAGATTCGAAGTCTGTTCTAGACTATACATATTTTGGCGATTCAGTTTGTTTCGATACAACTCATAAAATACATGGCTGTGATAGGCCTTTTGTGCTATTCATGGGGGTTAATCATCATAAACAACCCATATTATTTGGTTCAGGGTTGATGTATGATGAAAACATTGCGTCATTTAAGTGGTTGTTTGATAATTTTAAGGTAGCTATGAGCGGCAAGCAACCTAAAACGATATTGACAGACTGGTCTGATGCAATTGCTGAGGCTGCGGTTTTGGCTTTTCCAGACTCAAATCACAGATATTGTGTTTGGCATATATACCAAAGAACAATTGAGCAATTAAGTCAGGCTTTTCATGGTTCGAAAACATTATCTTATGATTTCAGTAAATGCGTATTTGATTGTGAAGATGAGGAAGAATTTACTTTGGCATGGCATGGTATATTAGAAAAGTACGATCTCAAAGATAACCAGTGGTTAAGAAATTTATTTGAGCGAAAGGAGAAGTGGTCTTTAGCATATGGACGAGAAGCATTTTATGCAGACTTAAAAAGCGCTCAACAGAAGGATAGTTTAAGCATGGAGTTAAAAAAGCATTTAAGCCTGGAAAACGATTTATTAAGTTTTTTTGAGATTTTCAAAAATATAATTGATGAGAGGAGACTTGCTGAACTACAATCTGATGTCCAAGCAAGTCAAAATACTAGAAAATTACCATCTATACGTATATTGAAACAAGCAGCGAGTGTTCTTACACCGTCTGCATATAAAATGTTTGAGAGGGAATTCGAGTTTTACATGGATTGCATGCTATACAGTTGCGGTGAGGTCGATACTCTATCCAAATACAAAATTACACTTGACGAGAGAACAAAAGACCACTTTGTTACATTCAATTCTATGGACCTATCCGCAACATGCACCTGCAAATTGTTTGAGTTCGTAGGAATTCAATGTCGACACGTGCTAAAAGTTCTTGATGCGAGAAATATTAAAGATCTCCCATCACATTACATTATGAAGCGATGGAGAAAAGATGCAAAAAATGGAGCTTTTAGTAGTCATTGCAATTTGCATATCGAAGATGATTCCAAATTATCAATAGAAAAACGAAAAAGCTTTCTACATAGCATGTTCAGTGTAATTGCATCTAGGGGTGCAAAAACTATAGATTCTTATATGATCGTTGAGAGCCAGTCTGAGCTGCTGTTAGATCAAATCGATCAAATATCACGATCAAGAGTTCTTGAACTGCCTTCTTTAATAAACACTTCATCTGATCAAGCACATAGCAAAATCGATGCTGCTGTGCTTAATGGAAGTTTCCTCTTTGATAAGGTCAATCAAGCAAGCTTCATGAGTCATTCATCCAACGGTATGTGATTTTTCTATCCATCGTCTTCAACTCCAGCTGTGAAATATAACATCAATTTTTATTTTTGGAAGTTGGAAACTGTTCTATTAAAAAATCAAAATGTCATATTTTTAGGTTTTCTAAGTTCGCGGAATTCACATCCAACAGTTTGTTGGGGGCAATTTCCAGCTGGGCCACCAGAGCAGTGATTGTGGTATCTCTAAATGCAAGTTATATTTCTATTTTGGAGTGATTCCATGAACCCTTTGTTGTATATTTCAGTTTGGGTTTATAGGGCGTAGTTAGTTGACTTCATGTCTTTTGTTGTAGAAATTCATGATGTAGCGTTGTTGATTTACAGTTTTACTGAAATGTATAATAGATAATGTTAGATACTATGTACAGTTTTTCTCAATTCCTGTCCAAAGAAATTGCATTCTGATCAGACTAAACATGTCCATGTCCACTGTGTTATGCTGACATTTTCTTTACTTTTTCTAAGACTGCATACTTTAATGTTTGATTCTTATAAATCAGTGTTTTAACTTTAGGATTCTAACTGGAATATTGTTTTCATGTCCAGTTTGACTACACTCTGCATTAAATAAGCTAACTTTACTGATAGTATTTGGTTCGGTGAATATTTTAAAGTACGGAGAAGTAACGTCTTATGCTTCAAATGATGAAGATACTGACAGCTGATATCTGTGGAATCAGTTCAAGTAGTTTGGTTACAATCATGAATATTTGGTTATAATATTTTAGTTTCAGTTCTCTTGTTGGTATGTGTGAGAAATAGATATTGTTCAGAGCAGTTTATGACGATGGTTTTAGAAAAAAAACTGAAAAAATTGTCCCTAGTTCGGCTTCAGCAGTACATACCGTTCACTGCATGTGAATTAAAGTAACATTTATGCCCTTTTTTCTTGGAAACGAAGAGGTCATTCTGTGGAAAGGGGGAAGTCCGAAGAAATGAAAATGCGTTCTTGTGCTAGGAAAGGTAAAAAGGGAAACAATTGTTTGTATTTGTATTATAACAATTGTTGCTAATGGTAATTACTTTTTATCTAATGCTTATCACATATGATTTAACAATGTAGTAACACAAACATGACAGTTTATAATAAAACAATTGGAATATATACAACAACTTAGAAATATAAATACGAAGTTTAGATACAATCAACGTTATATTATTTTCACCGCATCTTTCGATTGTTTCAATTTTTTTTTTAACTTGGATGCTGTAGTATTTTTTAACATATTTCTCTAGAATAAGATTGAGATTATCATTAAATGGTATAAAGTGTATATCCATTTTCGAGATGAGCGTTTGGTTGGTTCGATCAATCTAATTTTGAAAATTGTTGAACCGAACTAAAACCAATAATAATGAAAACAAAACTAATTAAATTAATTTTGATTGGATCAATTGGTTATTCGTTTTGACCGGACTAAAAATGATTGACATTTCATGTTTGAAAAATTCATTGTACTTTAGATATACCATATATGATTAAAGTATTTTTATTTTGTATTCTTATGTTTTTTTAATAGTAATTTTGATACATATATGATAAATAAAATTTATTTGACCATTGGATTAATCTAAAAAAATCATTATAACATTAGTAATTTTGACAATAATAAAAGTTCGATTAATTTGGTTAAACCGATAACCGAATTAATTTTTTTTTACGGGTTGATTAGAAACCAATCTACTTTCAAAATCAAACCAAGCCGATCAAAATAAACTTGTTTGGCTAGTTTACTTGGTTTAACCAAAGATTGCTCACCCTTAATCCATGTCGTTTTGTTTCTGTATAAAATTGAGATAGCCATTGACAACCACCTTAACTTGAATCGAAAATTGGTAAGTCGACATTCTACTTAATATTGCAGATTTTATCTTCCATATTTTGAATGTTCTTTCAATTATCATACGTAAAATTGAATAGTAGAAACTGAAAATTTTCAATTTGGTTCCTTTTGAGTTTCATGAATAACCGGAGATATGACATCTCACATTTCGACATGGAGACATAAAATAATTTATTAGGCGATATCTTGAGTCAACTAAATAATACTGACTTAGTGGAGGATGTGAAAAGTTTGAGTCACTATTGTTTATTATGGAATTAAGTACTCTACTACCGTGTGCAGTTCCTTCCTAATCTGCCATGATATATGTAAATCATATCAAACAAACACACAACCATAACATTTTGTGGCATATCATTTTCATTCAATAACCATTTGTGCATTGCTATTGATTAAGTGGGCATTCCTATTGGTGATATTTAGTAGTGATATTTTTGACCACTAGAAATTTTAGTACATGATTTTACCCTTGAAATCTTGTAATTGCTATAACTTTTTATAGGAGCCGAATTAGAGTCTGAGACCGCTTTTATTGAAAAGATATGATAGTTTCTTTTTTCCATAAAGTAGTCATAACAACATTTTGGACTTACGGTTTGGTAGATATGGCTGCTTGAAGTTAAACAGTTTTTGGAACAACTTAATGAGTAATTAGTGAAATTTGGGTAAGGCCCAATAACCAATTTCGGGTTTTAGGGTTATATTGGCTGTCATAGCCTCCCCAAATCATTTTTCCATCATCTCAAAATGGATCTAAATCTTCATCAAACTTCTCTTTGGCGAAAATCTTCTCTATTCTCTTTCAAATCAAGCCAATTCCATAGATTAAAGGTAGATTAGCAAGAGATCGCTAGAGACCTCCAAATATATATTTTTTGCTGAAATAATATATATTTTTGAAAAGGAAACTTTGGGGCATTGCTGTCTATTCTAGGATTTACATCGTTTTGCGTGCGAATCTTTCATTTTTGAGTGTGATGAGTGATTTATCATCTTGCAACTTATTATATATGTATCAACATATTTTAACATGTTTTAAACCCATTTTTAAAGTCAAAAATATGTTTTGGGACAGTTTTAAAATCAAACCAGAGGTAAAAATGAGTTTTAAATAATTTAAAGTGAAATAATCATGTTTTTTAATGTGTAGTGGATCATATAGATGTTAGGCTATGTTATCATTGTGTTTTAAGATGATTTGTCATGATTGGATATATGTTTATATGATTAGAGATGATTGAATGTATTTGATGCTTGTTTGGATGTTGTTTGTATATTTGAATGATCGCAAATGCTCATCCGAGCAAAATAGTTGCGATGGTCGATTCTACAGTTGAGGGTCTCAGTGTAGAAAAGTGGCGATGTGCTCTCCAATTCGATGAACAAAGGATGTGAGATCCGTATACATAGAATTAGACTTCGACAGATCTGCTCTAAGGTGTTTAGGGTCGCATCGATGCATAGGAGATGCACACAGATCAAAGTACTAAGTGTAACGATGGAATTAGCGTGAGATTGGGCGTCAGAAGTGTTACAAGAATTTGGTTCAATGCCTAGTGTTCGACTTGGTGGCATCCGGTAATTGGCTTCGGGTTTGGGGGGTTTGGAGAGGTGATGTTTTCTTGGAGTTAGGCTAGTTGGTAGTGAAGAACCAGACATAAAATTTGTTATAGGAAAACTTGGGGTCCGATATGGTAGTGCTTCAGATCGGTGGTGTAGCTACTTGGGGTTGGGGAAATACCGGGCAGGAAAATTGGTTTGGGGGTGAAGTGCCGGACAAGGATTTGTGCTTGGTGGTTTTCTTCGGTTTGGTAGTGCTCTTGCTTGGAGTCGGTCCTTTGAAATATTGGGCAGAGCTGAGACATGGTGTGCTTCAAGGGAACTTCGAGTCTAGCATGGGGATGCTTCAGGTTAGACCTAAAGCTGCTTGGTGGTTTTAGGAAGTTGACTTGGAGTTGAAATGTATGACTCCAAGACAAGGGTTTGTGTAGCAACCAATGAAGCGACGACATGATGCTTTAATGCGATGACTTTGGAATTTTGATATGATAACTCTACGACTTATGAGGAATGTCTAGAGGTGTTCCAATGATGACGAATCAATGGCGGAAGTTGTGATGGTAATCCATAAGGGAAAATTCAAATAATGACTTTGTTTTACTATGGAGATAAACGATATGGAATAACGAACGGGTTCTGTTATTGAGACACGTACAAAGGGATTGTTGATGATTTAGACGTTTCTAGAGCGCTTGTACAAAAGGGGAATGTGGGCACGTCCACCTAGATTACGACTACATCCCGATCTTATGACCTTGGATTATCTTGGACTTTACGATTATGAGTCTGGTTCCTAGTCTCATGAAGTGGCATGGATTCAAGCACCAGAAAACCAAGACATTGATTAAGTTTCTAGCTAACGATTGGGCCATACACATTATCATATATCCAACACACCCGAGTGATGTGAGGATTGTTTGATGGATGCAATGTTTTTCTATGGCTGTTTATCACTCTAAGGTGTCACACGACGTAGGTATTATCGCTTGTATATCCAGACACCTGATGATGTACTTTGACTTGTAATACACCCACGTGATGATGATGGTGATAGTAGATTTTTCATATATCAATTGTTATGTGCTAATTCTTTGGATGCATGGACATGTCAGGTATAATTCTACATACCTATGTCTTATGCATTTGGTTTTTATAGTATTTTGAGATGATGTATCACTCATACTAGACTGTTGTCTGACCCTAGATTTTATGATTTGCTTCTTATTATCTTGGGTACTTAAATGAGCAGATTAGGGATAACGGGTCTAGATAGAGCATGAAGCAGGTTATGCTTTCATATATCTATATTTTGGAGCTTACTATCGCTTATATTTCGTTGTACAGTACTATGGAGCTATGTCAGTAGTATTATTATTTAAGAGACATTTATTGAAGTTTAATTTGGAGATTGTGATGTATAAACTATATTATTTCTATTTTGTATAGCCTTGTGAATTTGTTGCACTCGGATGTTATTATTTATGGTTCATTTGATTATATTATTGTCTCATCATTTTAACATCTATTTAATTATTATATTTGTCTATACATCGTGATATGCTCTATAGGTTCTTTAATTTGGTTTTTTTGCTTTTCATCCTTGGCTATTGTCCTACATCGGGTGTGTATTGCTACAACACACTCTATAGGTTATTTCGAGTACCGGAGGAGTAAGGCGATTATCACAAAATAAGTCACACAACATCTAATTTTGAACCTAAAAATTATAAAGAAGCTAAAAGGATGAATACTGGTTATTAGCTATAAAAGATGAAGTAAACCAATTTATTTGTAATGACGTATGTGAATTAGTTCCTAGACCTTCAAATTAAACTATTGTTGGAACTAAATGGGTATATAAGAATAAGAATGATGAAAATAGTGAAATAATTAGAAAAGAAGCTAGACTAGTAACATAAGACTATAATCAAGAAGAAAGAATATATTATAAGGAATCAACTTGAAGCGATAAGATCATTATTAGCTTTTGCTTGTCACCATTATCTTAAACTATTTCAAATGGACGTAAAAAGTGCTTTTCTAAATGGAATTATTAAAGAAGATGTTTACATGGAGCAACCACCTCATTTTAAACATAAAATTTTTCTCGACCACGTATACAAACTTAAAAAGGAACTTTATTGGCTTAAACAAGCAATATGTGTTTGGTATGATAGATTGAAAAACTATCTTTAAGTTCAAAATTTAAAATTAGGAAAATCGACTCAACATTATTTATTAAAAGAGATAAATAATGATTTATTTATTATACAAATATATGTTGAAGATATAATATTTGGAGCTACAAATAAATTATGTATAAACTTTTCGAATATTATGACGAACGAATTTGAAATGCCATATATGTGAGAACTTAACTATTTTATTGGTTTACAAATTAAACAACAAGATAATGGACAAGAAAATTATTGTAAGGGTTTGGTAATACAGTTTGAAATGTAAAATACTACACATAAACCAACTCTTATGAGCACAAGCATCAATAACAATTATGATGAAAATGGTAATAAAATCGATCAAAGCCTATATCGTAGCTTGATTGGATCTTTACTATACTTAATAACTAGCAGACACGATATTATGCTAAGCGTCTGTCTATGTGCTAAATTTTAAGATAAACCAAAGGAATCGCATTTAAGAGCCTTTAAAAGAATATTACGTAACCTAACCGAAACTAAGGCTTATGGACTTTTATACCCGAAAGACCGTTCTTTTGAGTTAGTATCCTATGGTGATGTCGACTTTGGAGGATGCAAGACAGGAAGAAAAAGCACGAGTGACACATGTCATGTTATAGGTCAATCATTAGTCTCTTGGTTTAGCAAGAACTAAAATTGTGTATCCTTATCTACTTGCAAACAAGAATACATTTTGGCAACTTTAGCTTGTGCACAAGTAATATACATGCAACAAACGTTAAAAGATTTTCTAACATATTGTAATGATCAACCTTTCTTACACCTAAAGACGACACTTAATACATCCTCGGTATTTGTGTGCCGATCATTTAAGTGTCCGACAGACATGTTATCTGGGGTGAAGAAAGAAAAAGACAAAATAGTATGTCACATCGTGACGAGAAATATATAATATACACAGGATCTTTACAAAAAGAAATCATCTTTATTATACACAACATAAGAGTACACTGAACTATTATCTGCCTGGACAGTTATAAGAGCCTATCCTTATAATTGCTGATAAACACAAATAGAAATCAAAGAAAAAAAACAGCAGAAGAATATAAGATACGTGAATACGTCTTGGAGAATCTAGCTCGTTTCTTGAAAGCTCCAAATGATCCACCTAAATCTGAAAAATATGCTCGGGCTGACCCGAGCATTATAAAAAAATAACGCCCAGGCCAGTCCAACAAATCAGCGTAAGTAAAACTCGAATCAAAACATATGGATTTCTACATTTGAAAAACCTTTTCAAAATAAAAGGTATCTCGTAAGACTATGCCGCACATATACAAGGACGGGTTTTTACCTTACGATAACCAAACCATTTTCATTACAAAATCAGTGATATTATAATAATGTCTAAGATTTAAAATACCAATAATCAAGTAGCTGTGATGTGTGTACATCAAAATAATAATATGTATACAATCAAAAACCACTAAGGCACGTGTATGGAAAATGGATTCCAACAAATGGCAAGGTAAGGGACTACCTCTCGAAAATGGTACACCTCTAGATAAAATGCACTTGAGGACGAAAACCTTTCGACCACTACTAATACATAACCAGTATATCCCTGACTGGATAATATTTAATACGATTACCCCTATGTTGTGATCAACAACAAAATGGGCCCCGAAGCATACATGTATATATCGACTCTAGATAAGGTGATGATCATACCCTAATAGGAGCAACCCACATAGCCTTGCTACATCTACCGTATTTTAGCAATTACCGGGGTATGAGGCTTGAGGCAATGATTTACCTTCTTTTAGCAATTCTCACTTGCAATCCAAGCAGAAATGCAATGTCAACATTCATCCATACAAATTCGTTCTAGGTCTAAACGAAACCATAGACACTGCCTCTACTACATCCATTATGGAATCACCTTCATGATTAGTAGCAAGTATCCCTTGCACTTCAAAGAGCTATGTCTTAGATTATCCTCAGGATGTCTTCCACTCGAACGCATCTATTGGTTCGAAGTGGTTTCCGGATAATATATCTGATCTCGGTCTCTTCGAACCAACAACTGACAATTTTCCGGTTGACTCATTCTCGGTTCTTTTGAAAGTAAGCAGACTATACTAGAGTCCCAAAGGGATCTCTAATATATCCTTTAAAGCTAGAGACGTTTCACCGAATGAGTTCTTTTGAGGGAACTCAAACCGTATGAACATGTGAAGCTCTCATTTACTTCATAAGTCAAAACTGGCCAAGATTTGATAGTCGGTTATTTAACTATCAAATATACAAACAACAACAATTTAGAGATTTAATTACCCATAGCAACCGCTAAGCCTCAAATAAATATTTCATTTATTTAAATCTCCATCCAAAATATTTATCATAATATTCATATACTTAACTTGCTAGTATAAGTATATTCACAAAACATTGTAAAAGATTTCTTACTTCAAAATCATACTAAAAGGATCGCAACAAAAGTTATTTAAATTGGAGATAAGGATAACATCAAACACTATTCCTTCGGTGTTAACCGTGGGACGAATGTCTATACCATAATAATTAAGAAGGTCAGTTAAAGGAAATTCAATTGCAAATTCTTTTATAAATTGCTTCAATAAATCCTTTTAATAACTCTCTTTCATTTAGAAAATCTCCTTTACTAAAATCCCAAATCCATTTATAAATCTCCAAGTTAATTTATAAGACTCTTTTATAAGTATACAAAGTCAAATATAACACTTTTTCAAGATCCCTTTCAATTTATAAAAACTCCTTTTTATAAACTTTCCTTATTTAAAACAAATCTTCTTGAATAAATCTTATTCGATCAAGTTCCTTTCTAATAAACAATTAATTATTTAAAACAACTTTTAAATAACAAGTTGTTATTAATTAAACTAACTTCAACACTTTAAATAAAATAGTTAATGAACTATCTTTAAAATATCATATTGAAATGGTGATAAACCTTAAACATTTCAATTAAATATTAACTTTACTTTAAACCATAATAATTATCTTTGAACCTTTATTTAAAAAGAAATAAGATTAAAAGAATGATCTTCAAAATTTAGAAGAGGCTTAGCAACCACAATGGTTCATTCAATTTCAGTTACTTTCCAAGTTATAACAGGAGTATTTACATAACAAGCAGATATGTAAAAGGGATCAATAGACAACAATAAATAGGTAATGTCCAAGTCAGTATAATAGTAGACGGTAATTTGTTCTACTAAACACATTTCCAAATTATTATTGTTAGCACCAAAATTGGTCAGTAACCTCGTTGAGAAAGATTGTGTAGAGATATAAGTGATGAAGATAAGTTAAACAAGGAAGAATATGCTAATTTAAATGCAGAAAGTAAGAACACCGGTTTTATAGTGGTTCAACGTAATTGCCCACGTCCACTTTGAGGTTAAACTTTATTGCTCTTCTTAATGGTTGATTACAGATTCAATCCGTAGATCAAATACTTGAATACAATTGTTAAGTAAAGAACATGAGTCTTGAAAGCGGCAGAGTCTCCCCAGTGTTCCCGAAAAAAGGTCCATTTCACTATGCCCCCGCCCCTCTATTTATAGACAAAGGTGGGTTGGACTTCTCTGGCGGGCCTGGTAGCTGAATAACTCGGTCCAGATAGACTGGTCCCTATGTGTCGAACCGAACAGTTAGGTGCCGAACTATCTTCCTCATGCCGAACGATGCTTGTTATGTGGGAAGAGTGGGCCGAGCAGTAATTGTAGCCGGGCAAGCTGGGAAGAACGCCGAACAATCTTCTTATGCCGAACAAAGAGGAGATGCCGTGTGGGGAGTGTATGCCGAGCAATGATTGAAGTTGACTAAGGTTAGATGAATGCCGAACAATCTTTGGGTGCCGGACGAACTAGGAAGCCGACCACTCCCAGATGCCGAGCGCTACGTGGATGCCGAACACTCCTGGATGCCGAGCACTCCTGGATGCCGAGCACTCCTGGATGCCGAGCACTCCTGGATGCCGAGTACTCAGTTGCCTGGTCAAATCTCCAGGAAACACTTGCCCCCCAAAGTGTATTACGTGACTGAACATGATACGCTTTGAACTATGTATCCTCCATGTCTCGTTTCAAATCCTTGACCAAATCCTAATGGAGATGCCTTCTTGAGAATATCAGCGGTTGTGGTGTGCGCCTAACGTGGTATAAATGCCGAACGATACGTTCAAAGCCGAACGTTCCTCATGTGCCGAGCGACTTTATGTTTCGAAGCCGAATGCTGCGGCTTTGACCGGTTCTACCGGGTATAGCCTTTTCGACTTCTTCTTTCTCCCTATAAAACCAGGCATCCTCCCTCTTCTCTCCTTTTACACTTTTATTTCCGTCACACTCTAAAGACTTGCAATCCTCGCCAGTCAATCAGACTTAAAGCCTAATCAATCCTTCCTAAGCTTCGATCTATGAACTATGTATTATCCCTTCTATGATTAAATGGTTTCAATGCGAGACTTAGGTTTGCGCGTAGCCGAGAGGGTGTCTTTCCGGCTGAATGATGTGTGGCGAGAAGGAATAGCTCGCACATTGGAGTTGTTGGATGATGGTGATTGGGGTGTCGAACGGCAGAATCTATGCCGAGCGACCTGTTCTTGTTGTTCGGTGTAGATGGAGAAGGAGAGGAGTGGAACTATTGTCAAGGGTGGAGTGCCGAACGTTAAAGCTTGGCATAACACTGGTTCGGCGTATCTTACCATATGCCGAATAGTGAAATGGGAGGCTAAGGTGAAGGCATGAGTTAGTGGGGATGCCGAACGATCACGACTGCCGAACAATATTTCAGCCGAATAACACTCGTGCCGAACAAACTTAAATGCCGAACCATATCAAGGCCGACCATAACCTAAATGCCGAACCATATCATGGCCGAACACAACTTAGATGCCGAACCAAACTTAGGCCGAACAATACAAATGCCGAACCACACTTGGGCCGAACAATCATAAGTGTCGAACAACACTTAGGCCGAACAATACAGATGTCGAACCACACCTAGGCCGAACCATACGAATGCCGAACCACACTTAGGCCGAACAATCATAAGTGCCGGACAATACAGATGCCGAACAATACTTGCCTTGCCTGATCACATAACAAAGCAAGGCCAAGGACCCTAGCCTACCAGCATATGAAACTGACCCGAATCATTAACTCCCTATCTTTAGTAGACATAAATCTGAACTTAGATTAACATACGTTTTCTGAATCTAAAACTGTAATCACCACAAAGCAGGCTTTTGTGGACGGTCAGCGATGACGGTCTTCGAAGGCGATGATTCGAAGCGCAGTTTTGTATCTTTGTGACTTTCAAATTCTCAACGCTTATACACGATTGCTTGCACTAGTTCACACACCACGTGAGGGGGAATATTCATGTTGTTAATTCTAACGCTGAACATTTTTCAAGTATAGTTTTCACAGGCGCTTAGCCAGATTCGATATTTATTGGAGATGTCTAAACAATCCAGCTCCGCCACTATATCTGATAGGCCAGGGCCGTCTTCAAGGCGAGAAGTCGCGGATACTTCAAATCTGTCGACTTCCCCTGCTCATAACTTAGCTCCTGATGCCCTGGAGGCATCGATTCTCTTGGACAATCCGATCGACTCACAGGCTTCGAAGATTAACGAAGTCGCGCGTCGGCGAATATGTTCCATCCACGGAATCCCTTTTGCTGATGTGTTGGTCCTGTCGAGACATGATCATCCTCATTTGCCCCAAGTCGGATATACTGCTTGTAATAAGTTCATGTGCTGGATGGGCAGCGTGCCTCCATTCAATTTATTTCTTCAGGACGTGTTGCAGTACATAGACATCGCCCCATCACAGCTGCATTCAAACGGTCACGCGTTCATATACGGGACCTACCTACTTTTCATGGCCGTCCTCTCTAGGCCTCCAACTTCCGGCGACATCAGATATATTTATATGATCAAGAAGCGGAAAGATAGCCCCTTCTTTATGTTCCTCTAGCCATACCATAAATGCCAGATTTTAACCAGAGCATGTAGCAAATTCGCCATGTACAAACAGGAATGGTTCTATGTGAGTTTCCCTCCTGGTTTCACAAGGAGATGGGTCGAAGGCAGTAAGTCTCTTCCCTGAGTCAACATTCGCGCTCAATCGGAGCTATGCTTTTTCTAACTTCTTGTTTCATCTTTTCAGGTATTAACCCGCGCCCTGAGGACCGAGGATATTTTGAGGCCGTCGAAGCCATTAGAGCTCTTCCTGTCGAGGATCGGGACATCCGAACCATCATTTCAAATGAATCATTGTCAAGGTTCGGTTTGTTAGCAGGAGGTCGCCGAATTAGCCTTCCTGAGGGCGTTTCCATTCCCAAATCCGCACCCGTTAAAGGAAAAAAACAAGCTAGATCGTCATCACGCCATACCCCCGACGCAGACGAAGGTGGAGAACACAAGGGGGATGAAGCTCCTGAGACACAAGGCGAGAATGTGTGTCCTACTTGGAACCTGGCGGTCGGAGTGCACGATATTGAAACGTCATCTTCTCCTTCGAAGGGAAAAAAGAAATTAACGTACAAGATACGGAAAGAGAAAGTTGGCGGAACTTCCAAAGTTACGCTCATCCCGTCAGAGAAAGAGGCTTCTTCACAGCACATGGAAAGTTTTTTAAAGGGTCTGTCGAACCTTACCATCCCCAACGATATACTCAATTATGGTTTTGACGATCCGGAAGCCCTTAAGTTTCATTCGCCCGCTAGAGGCAACACGGGAGTTCAACCCCCAGTTCAGGGAGATAACACTCCAATCAGTAAAGATAAAGGAACCGGTCAGTCGGGGGGAACACTAGGATACACACGCACACACGCACTTCACCATACACTTCAAGTTTTTCCATTATCCCGATTTTTCCTAACTCTTTAATTCTTTGCAGGTGACATGGGGCGCTCCCATGGACTCGATCGCCTCCATGGTTCTTCTATATTTCACCATCCCGGATGAGATTCAGGCTCAAGCAGACGTAGGGACAGGGACGATTATGAGGATCGAGACAACCGTCCTCGCGATTCGTCATATCGAAAGAAAACATATTCCCAGTCTTCATATTCTCGTGATCCTCCTCCTTAAACCGAGCCAGATAAAGAAAAGCTTTCCTTGAAGGGGTCTCATCCCGATGTCTCCCGAGAACAATATTCCGGTTTGCCGAGCACAAGGCAAACTCGGGAGCATCGGAAAAGAACAGAACTTTCAAAGCCTCCTACCCCTACTCCTGCGGCTGACCCAACTATAGCAGAGAAGATGGTCGATCTTAAGGCCAAATTCCCAAAAATCTGCTTTGATGGCCTGAAATTCCTCCCAGCTATTCATCATATCCCAGGGCACGTCAAGCAGAGTGCCATCGCCTGCAACAACGACGTCTATGTTCAACATGACGCGTTTGTACACTTGGTCGAAAAGGTCTCGGAGGTATCTGTTGAGCGCCAACAGGAGATTGACCGTTTGAAGTTGGAAGCCAGCTTTGACAAGGACATCATCAAGTGCCAAGATGAAGAGCTTGCTTCGTACAAGTCGAAACTTGAAGCCGTAGAGCAAAGTGCAAAAGACACTGCCGAGGCCGTCACTCGTCTAGAGGCGACCCACAAAAGGGAACTTGACGAAGCAGTCCAGCGCAGCGGAGCCCTTTCCTTAGAAAAAGATTCTATCCAGAAAGAAAGGGACGCGCTCGCCCTACAAGTCAGAGAGTTGAAAGAATTGCTCTCTAAGCAGAAAGAGGAGAAAACAGTCGCTCAAGAAGAATCCCAACGATACTGCGACGAAATCGTCGCTACACGGCTCTTAAAAACAAAGCTCGATGATGAACTTACTAGGGTTGAGATAGTGAAAGACGAAGCCCGTGAGGAGGGCAAGAGGAAAGCTTCTGAGGAGATTGACTCTCGCCTCGAAGTAGCTGCAGAGGCCGGTAGGGAGGAGGTCAAGTGCATGTTTGACCCGCTGATCACCGAGTACGGCGCCCGCGTCCTTATGCACCACGACTTGTCATTCCTAGGCGAGGGCTACCTTGAATCCCTAGCCGAGGCCTGGGAAACTTTAGTAAAGATCAGAAAGATCGAGTCAGGCTCTGAGGAAGTTGATGAGGATGCTCTGGTGAAGGAATTTCTCAGGGGGAACGAGCCAGCGGACTTATCTGCAGCTTTGGCACTTTATAGCAAAGGCTCCCCCCTACCAAAAGAGAAAAATGACGAAGCTGGTCCATCTGGGGCTAAGACTGCAGCTCCTCATTCAGCTGCTCCTCCTTCTGCTCAATCGGCCGGTCGGCCAACACTTGACCCATTCGAGCGGCATGCCGACTATGATCCAGAAGATCCCGGGCTTGGCGTTCATGTGCTATCCCCTATTCTAGAGGGTGAAACTCCACGCGCAACTGATAGCCAGCCAGAACCCGGTATAAAATTCTTCTTTTAGAAGTTAAAAGATCTGTCACTTTCTGGTAGCGGTTATTTGTCCTAATGCTCATTCTTTATGTTTTCATGCAGGATGCTCTGATCCTGAACCAACTCCGAGGAGCGATGACGCCAAGGAGGAGGCAGAGAAAGCAAGCGATGTTGCTCATGCAGGAACAACTCCTGGCCCTGAAGCTCAAGTGATCGGGGCGCTAGATGATGATAAGTTTGACACTTTATCTCCCGTTGAAGGGAGTGATGATATCGAGATCACTGGCGCCTCCGAACATACTTCGAAGATGAGCATGAAGGAGCGACTCGCTGAAGAGGAGAAAAAGAAGGTCGAGATCAAAGTCGAGCCTCAAATACTGGAACTTACCGACCCGCGGAATAGACCTCTGAAAATCATTCTCCCCGGCAAATCCAAACCGCTGGATGTTCCTTCTCCCACTCCTGACTTTGCTTCTTTGTCAAGCAAAAAATCCAAGAAAAAGCGTGAAGGAGAGGAATCATTTGAGAAAACAAAGGAAGACAAGAAGAAGAAACCAAAGAAATAGTCGCCATACTCGTTCAACGAGATTTTGTTTAGGTCTTGTAACTACTTTCATTTTTTCGTTTCCGTAGTTTGTGTAGATAGATTTTTTACTCCAAGTTTTGGAGGAATAGCTGTGTAACCCCATTTTGGACTATTAAATAAAGCTTAGTTTCTTTGTCACTTGAATGATTCTTTTGCTTTTTTAGCTTTATGAATAACTGTGGTCAAAACTAAAGTTCTTATGAGATGCATAATTTCCCAATCCTTTCTCACATTGTTCGAACATTCTTTGGAGTGGTATACTTCTTGTTCCACATTCTCGTGTACTTGGAATTTTCTCTAAATCCGTGCTCTAAGGATTTAGGGCAATTCGATCCGCATTCAGGGGATTCAAAGATTCGAATTGCCTATGCTCTAGTCGCATTCCGGGGACTTAGAGATTCGAATCGCTTATATTCTAGTCCGTGCTCCGGGGACTCGAAGATTGAAGTCGTTTATACTCTAGTCCGCGCTCCGGGGACTTAGAGTACTCTGGTCCGCACTCAGGGGACTCGGAGATTGAAGTCGTTTATACTCTAGTCTGCGTTCCGGGGACTTAGAGTACTCCGGTCTGCACTCAGGGGACTCGGAGATTGAAATCGTTTATACTCTAGTCCGCGCTCCAGGGACTTAGAGTACTCCGGTCCGCACTTAGGGGACTCGGAGATTGAAATCGTTTATACTCTAGTCCGCGCTCCGGGGACTTAGAGTACTCCGATCCGCACTCAGGGGACTCGGAGATTGAAATCGTTTATACTCTAGTCCGCGCTCCGGGGACTTAGAGTACTCCGATCCGCACTCAGGGGACTCGGAGATTGAAGTCGTTTATACTCTAGTCCGCGCTCCGGGGACTTAGGGTATTCTGGTACGCACTCAGGGGACTCGGAGACTGAAATCGTTTATACTCTAGTCCGCGCTCCGGGGACTTAGAGTACTCCGATCCGCACTCAGGGTACTCGAAGATTGAAGTCGTTTATACTCTAGTCCGTGCTCCGGGGATTTAGAGTACCTCGATCCGCACTCAGGGGACTCGGAGATTGAAATCGTTTATACTCTAGTCCGCACTCCGGGGACTTAGAGTATTCCGGTCCGCACTCAGGGGACTCGGAGATTGAAATCGTTTATACTCTAGTCCGCGCTCCGGGGACTTAGAGTACTCCGATCCGCACTTAGGGGACTCAGAGATTGAAGTCGGTTATATGAGTTCATACATCATACAGAGTAATGTAACTCCAGCAATTCGTCACCCGTTGGTGAGATATAGAAACATTAGTAATTCATGGGAAAGACGGCTTCAAGCCTTTATTAATGAAAAACAACTAAATTGCCTGATTACAAGGTCAAAGAGAAACTAAGTGATAACAGAACAAAAACATAAAGGAAATAACTGTGCCTAAAACAAGAAAGAAACATGATAAATGTAATAATGTCGCAAATGTTCACCGTTCCATGCTCGGGCTAGTGTCACGCCATCAACGGTCGCTAGCTTAAATGTTCCCTCTCCAAGCTTCCGTTCAACGACGTATGGACCTTCCCAGTTGGGATTCATACGTGACGGTACCGGGAAAACTCGTTTCAAAACGAGATCACCCACATCAAAAATCCTTGGGTGGACTCTGCCGTCGTAATAACGCTTGACTCGATGCCTATGTGCTGCCGCCCTTAATTCAGCCTCTTCGCGTTTTTCATCGATGCAGTCCAGTGATTCCAACAAGAGATCCTGATTTGTCTTGGGATCGTAATATGTCACTCGATGCGATGGAACTTCGAGTTCCACGGGTATAACGGCTTCCGAGACGTAAGCTAAGGCGAATCAAGTGTGGCCGGTCGCGGACTTGTGGTTAGTTCTATAAGCCCATAATGCTGTCGGGAGTTCATCTACCCACTTGCCTCCGGCTTTCTCCAAACGTTTCTTCAGTATGGACTTGATTATTTTGTTTACGTCCTCGACTTGTCCGTTAGCTTTTGGATGTGCAACGACGGCGAACTTCTTCTCAACGCCATACTTAAAACAGAACTCTTTGAACTCTCTACTTTCAAACTGCGTTCCGTTGTCCGTAATGATGGTTCGAGGGAGGCCAAATCAGCATATAATGTTTCGTACAACGAAATTAATGACCTTCTTAGAGGTGATTATGGCTAAAGGTTCTGCCTCGGCCCATTTTGTGAAATAGTCGACTGCAACTATCGCGTATTTCGCACCACCTTTGGATATAGGAAAAGAGCCGATTATGTCGATTCCCCAGATTGAAAATGGCCAAGGACTAACCATTTGTGTGAGTTTCGTTGGTGGGGCTCTCGGGATTTTCGCATTTCTTTGACACTTGTCATATTTCCTTGCGTAGTCTGCAGCATCCCGATTTACGGTTGGCCAATAGTATCCATAGCAGAGGATCTTTTTTGCTAGTGTTTGCCCCCCAGTATGGTCACCACATTCCCCTTCGTGAACCTCCTTCAAGACCCGCTTTGTCTCATCATGTGCGATTCATCGTAATAAGGGGACCGAGAACCCCTTTCGATACATTAGTCCATCCTGCATCACATATCGCGCGGCCTTTCGAATCACCTGTCGTCTTTCGCTCCTTTTTTCTGGTAAAACCCCGGTCGTTAGGTATAGTTTGAATGGGGTTATCCACAATTCCCTCTCGATTCCCGTTTCCAACACAAAATCAACTTTCATCGCGTCTATACTTGGAGCATGCAAGGCTTCAACGGGAAACAATCCCATTTGCTGTGCATCGCCAGTGCTTGCGAATTTTGCCAATGAGTCGGCTTCTTTGTTCTGTTCACGCGGGACATGCAAAATGTCATAACGCTCAAGGTTCGACAGTAGTTCTTGAACCAGAACAAGGTACGGAGCAAGCTTCTGTCCCTTTGCTTGGTAATCTCCCTGCACTTGGTAGACCACCAACTGTGAGTCACAAAAGATTTCAACTGATTTGACCCCGAGTTCTCCAATGAGTTTTAAGCCAGCAATCAGTGCTTCATATTCTGCTTCATTATTCGTGGCTTGGAAATCGAGCTTCAAAGCGTAACAAATCAATCGATTTTCCGAAGTTACAAGAACTATGCCAGCGCCGGAGCAACGGTCGTTTGATGCCCTATCGGTGTACAATTTCCATCGAACGGGGGGAATGACATTGTGATTATCTGGTTCATCGGATACAGTAAACTCAGCGATGAAATCTGCTAATGCTTGCCCTTATATGGCTCTACGTGGCAAGTAGGCGATATCGAACTGGCTCAACTCGATATTCCATTTTAACAATCTCCCAGAAGTTTATGGTCGTTGGAGTACCGGCCGTAGGGGTTGATCGGTATAGAAACTGACTGAGTATGCTTGAAAGTATGGGCGCAACTTACGTGATGCAATCACCAAGCAATAGGCCAATTTCTCAATTTTAGGGTAATTTCTTTCTGCCCCCGTTAAACGCTTACTAACGTAATATACCGGCTTTTGGACTCGGTCCTCCTCGCGGACCAAAGCTGCACTTATAGCATGTGGGGATACGACCAAGTATACGTACATCATCTCGTGGTCTACTGGTTTTGACAGCACTGGAGGACTCTCCAGATGCCTCACCAGATCCCGGAATGCTTCCTCATAGTTAGATGTCCATTTGAAATTCCTCTTCCCTTTCTTTATTATATCAAAGAAAGGGATGCACTTGTCCGTGGCTCTGGATATGAATCGACTCAGCGCAGCCACTTTTCCATTCAAGCTTTGCACCTGTTTTATAGTTCTAGGCACTTGCACATCTCGAATGGCTTGAATCTTTTCTGGGTTAGCTTCAATTCCCCTAGCATTGACAATGAATCCCAAAAACTTCCCCGACGCAACACCGAAGGAACACTTCAGAGGGTTGATCTTCATCCCATAATATCTGAGTATATCGACCATCTCTGCCAAGTCTCGAATGTGGTCATTTGACTGTCGTGACTTCACGAGCATGTCATCCACATAGACTTCCATCGTTCTATCAAGCTGGTCTTTGAACATTCGATTCACTAAACGCTGATAAGTCGCTCCTGCGTTTTTTAATCCGAAGGGCATTACTACGTAGCAATATAGCCCAACGTTTGTGACGAAACTGGTGTGTTCTTGGTCCGGAATATGCATCGGGATTTGATTGTAGCTCGAGTATGCATCCATGAATGATAACAGCTCGTGTCCTGCAGTGGAGTCAACCAACTAATCAATCCTAGGCAACGGGAAACTGTCCTTGGGGCATGCCTTATTCAAATTGGAATAGTCTACGCAAGTTCTCCATTTCCCATTCGCCTTTTTCACTAGCACGAGGTTTGATACCCATTCAGAGTAGAGGGCCGGCGTCGCGGACGAACCCATTGGCTTTGAGTTTGTCCACCTCCTCTCTGAGAGCAGCGGACCTCTCCGGGTCCATTCCTCTCCTCTTTTGTTTAACTGGGACGTATTTCGGGTCTATGTTCAACATATGACTCGTAATGGCGGGAGAAATCCCACACATATCAGAATGCATCCAGGCGAAAACATCAAGATTCGCCCGGAGGAAATCACTAAGGTCTTCAGTCATTGCGGGGCCGAGTTGTGATCCGATCTTCAGTATTCGCGACGGGTCGTCTCGGCTGATTGAAATGTCAACTGTTAATTCAGCCGGCGTTGCCTTTTCTTCCCTGGGTTTCTCATCGTCGTCTCTCGGATCTATGTCTCTGAAGATCCGAGAATTATGCCTGAGCCAGGGCTCGGGCACTACTTGTCAATTATCAATATTAAGGATGCAGACGGGATTGTCCGCAACCTTTCCTTTCTCCCTCCGATGGGCCTCTCGGAGCTCAGCCACATAACAGGCACGACCAGTCGCCTGGTCGCCATGAACAACACCTACTCCTTTGTCAGTTGGGAACTTCAAGGTCAAGCACCACGGGGCTAATGCTGCCCTAAATTCAGCTAGGGCCGGTCGGCCCAAGAACACATTGTACGGAGAATCCACATCCAAAACTACGAAGGGTAGGATTCGCACCCTCCGACGTTCGCCTTGTCCCAGTTCAACTGGTAACTCAACATACCCCACTGCATCGGTCGCTGCACCATTAAAGCCGTGTATACGAGCTTTAGACGGTTTCAAATCCTTCGTTTCCATCTTCATCTGGTCATAAGCCTTCTTGAAGATGATGTTGACAGAACTTCCACAATCAATCAAAATTCTTTTCACATAAGCCGGTCCGATCGTCGCAGATATGACCATCGGGTCGATGGTTGGAGCCTCCACTTGGTCAGCATCTCTGTTTCTGAACACTATATCGTCTGTCATCACGCGCAGCTGTTAGCAGGGGTCCCATCCTCCACGTTGGAACAACACTCGAAATCTGCATGCTTCAGGGAACTAGCATACCGCTCCATCTCTTGCCAATTCTTATCTGCGGGGTGAGGCCCGCCGATGATCGTGTTTATGACTAGTCTACCCACAGTCCGGGCAGGCTCCTCGGGATGACGTGGAGCTGGTGCACGACTTGGGTTGGATGTTCCCTGTCCTCCTTCCTGTGGATCCTTCACAAACTCCTGTAACTTTTTCTGCCTGATCAACTTCTCTATAGCGTCGTGTAGGTGTCTGCACTCTTCCGTATTGTGCCCATAAGTTTCATGGAAGCGGCAATATTTCCCAGTCCGCTTCTGTTCCTCGGTTGACTCTTTTGGACGTGGCTTTCTGTACCGAAAGGTATTGCAGGTTGATAGGTAAATGTTCTCAAGAGACGCATTCAGCGGGGTATACTCGTTGTAGCTTGGAATTCTTGGCTTCCACTTCCCCGCTTCTCTCTTCTTCCCTTGACTTCTTCCTCCGGACTCCTTAGGCTGCCCAGGCTTGTTCTGGACATTGACTTGGACTTTTCCCGAGTTGTCTCTGGACTGCTTCACGGCAATGTTGCTTTTTACGGACTCCTGGACAGGCCCCGGTGCCTTATCTCGTCTCACCCACCTGGCTTCCTCTCTTCTTATGAACTGGTGTGCCTTTGAGTAAAAACGCTCTAGCGTAGTCGGAGGATTTCCTGCCAGCCAGTCTCCGAACTCAGAATCCGGATCCACACCCCGCATCACAGCCATTAGAATTGCATGATCATTGGGATTACTGACTTCAGTCGCCGCAACATGGAATCTTTGTAAATACTCCTTCAATGACTCCCCAGGAACGGAGTATGACTTCTCAACACTCCCCAATCGTCATTCGATAAGCCTTGATTCTCTTTCATCAATTGTCCGACCATGGCTGTCAGGTCTGGTGTTTGTATGGAAGGTGGAAGGTTGGAGTCTGTTCTACGTGACTGATCATGTTGATGCCTCCTTTGTTGGCAATCTGCCAAACGTGCATCTTGAGGTTCGACATCGTTATCGTTTTGATGGTTTGGGCCTCCAGCCTCCACCTGCACTCTAGCTCCTAAGTTTCCAGCTCCGGCTTGGTCACGATCTCCAGCTGTTCGAACAGCAACACCAGCCCACGCAGTTTCAGTCTTACGGCGTCCACGCCTGGGAGGTTCATCGGAGGAAGTTGAGCTGTCGGATGAGGAATAAGGAGCGGGATTGCCCCCAGCATTCTGGTGCTGTTGTTGAGTGAGTTGTGCCATGAGGTTGGCGTTGGCTTGCATCTGCTCTCCGAGTTGTCTCCTGCTTTCCCTGAGTTCTCTCATCAAGTAGTTGAACTCTATTCTGGTGACAACCGGCATTTGGTCCTGGGCGGTAGTCCCTGCACCTGGAATTGCTTGCTGATTGCTAGGTCCTGCTTGTTGCACGCTAGCAGTCTCGTGGGCGTCCGCATTATGGGAAGCTGATCTGGTACATGGTCTTGCCATTATAGAGTTATTGGTATGAACTCTGAGTAGAATCAACGGACGTCCTATCAATGAGTCAGATCTTCTTTGGGGGATTTATTCAATCCAGTAGCTTCAAAGCAGATCCTTGAGGTCTGAGAATTCAACTCTCAGTGAAAGCACCAAAGTGTTAGCACCAAAATTGGTCACTAACCTCGTTGATAAAGATTGTGTAGAGATATAAGTGATGAAGATAAGTTAAACAAGGAAGAATATGCTAATTTAAATGCAGAAAGTAAGAACACCGGTTTTATAGTGGTTCAGCGTAATTGCCCACGTCCACTTTGAGGTTAAACTTTATTGCTCTTCTTAATGATTGATTACAGATTCAATCCGTAGATCAAATACTTGAATACAATTGTTAAGTAAAGAAGATGAGTCTTGAAAGCGGCAGAGTCTCACCAGTGTTTCCGAAAAAAGGTCCATTTCACTATGCCCCTGCCCCTCTATTTATAGACAAAGGTGGGTTGGACTTCTCTGGCGGGCCTGGTAGCTGAATAACTCGGTCCAGATAGACTGGTCCCTATGTGCCAAACCAAACATGCCGAACAGTTGGGTGCCGAACTATCTTCCTCATGCCGAACGATGCTTGTTATGTGGGAAGAGTGGGCCGAGCAGTAATTGTAGCCGGGCAAGCTGGGAAGAACGCCGAACAATCTTCTTATGCCGAACAAAGAGGAGATGCCGTGTGGGGAGTGTATGCCGAGCAAGGATTGAAGTTGACTAAGGTTAGATGAATGCCGAACAATCTTTGGGTGCCGGATGAACTAGGAAGCCGACCACTCCCACATGCCGAGCGCTACGTGGATGCCGAGCACTCCTGGATGCCGAGCACTCCTGGATGCCGAGCACTCCTAGATGCCGAGCACTCCTGGATGCCGAGTACTCAGTTGCCTGGTCAAATCTCTAGGAAACAATTATAATAGCAGAATGGTGTTTTGTTCTACTAAACAGATGTCATTTGGTTTCATAATCATTTAAGGTTACTTAAGGGTTGGTTTAAAACACCTTTGCAAAAAGAAAATAGTTTTTAAACAAAACTAATATTTAGAATTAAAGCAATTTTAAAACTAAAACCCTTACTAATTAACTAAATAATAAATTAACCTTTATTAAATAATAATTAAATCTTAATTAAGTCCTAATTAAATCTTAATTAAATTTTAATTAAATTAATTGATTAATTAATAATTAAACCCTTTTATAAATAAATAAATAATTAATAATTTATCTTAAATAAATAATTAATTATTAATTAATCCTTAATTAATAATTAAACAACAATTTACCTTTAATTAATTAACTAATTATAATTAACTAATTTGTTTAATACTTAAGTACTAATTACCTTACTTAATTAATTAATTAAATCATCATTAAATAAGTAAATAAATAAATAATTTCAATAATAATAATTACTTTTTATTGCTCAAATGAGTTTGAAAACACTTTTCTAAAATATTCTTAACTTGAACACTTTTAATTTTCCAAAAAGTGTTCGTTTTTTATGAACTGCATTCATAGCGACTATCGCTATTCGATCCATAATTTCAGATCTTGTTTTATATTCCAAATAACTTTCAAAACTTTATCTTTTGGTTTTAACTTGGTTTTATAGCTTTGGAAAAGGATTTTGGAAATTAAATGTGTAGTTTTAAAAACTTATAAAACCTTTTAGAAAAACACTTGTAAAACTAGTTTAAAAAACAAAGGATTTACTATATCGCTTATACAAGCCTAAATGCTAACTTCTTAGCATATACATCACATACATAAACCAATATCATGCATTCCCATGTCGTGCAATAAGCCATAAGCAAGATTACAAATTTCCATTCCAACACACAGTTTAGACTTTAATTCTTATGTCGAACTACATGCTACATCCAAGCACAAATGTATACATACAAATCAACACTATATCCAGCCTATCACATATGATTTAATCAACAAAATATTCATCATAACTAAGTCAGAAACTTTAATTAAATTAGTGAGCTTTACTCACCAAAACTTAGCCAAATCAAGTCAAACCTTCACTAGTTTTCAGATCGAATCTAAAACTATGTTTTTCTTTGAGAAAAACGAAATCTTGGTTGCCTAAGTGTTCAAGGTGGCTCCACCTAGGGCCTTAAGGGTTCAGCCATGACAGAAAAGGGGAGGCGATGCCTTGTTTTGGAGAGGTGGAGGTAAAAGAAAAGAAGGAGGAAGCTTTAACAAGGTTTAAAGTTCTTTTAAAAGCAAGAAAAAAACTTAGATTTTAAACTTTAGAAATTGTTTTTGGAAGGCATGAAAGTTTTCATGGAGCTTGGAGGAAATTTAAAGATTGGAAATGAAATGAAAAGCGAAGTAAAATTTCATGAAATAGTTTATATATAAATTGGAAAAATCAAATTACCTAATTAACCTTTCCTTACATACCCTCCATTCATTAGTTTCCACATCATCCACTCTTGTCCCCCTACTCATGAAAATAACTTGTCACCCTTTCTTTTCTTTAGTTCCAACATGCATTAATTAGTCATGTACTTATTGTCTTACATTGTATGTTTTCATGTTTACACATATAATTTTATTTCCAAAATTTGAATTAATGTCACTTCTTGTCTTTACATACTCTTAAGTATATGTATACATACCATCATATACACTGACCTATTTGAAAACTTACGTATATATGTATACAATAAGGTTACAACATTTCTGATAACTTTTATTCCATGGAAATTTGAAATTTTGGAAAATAATTTACGGTCACATTTTCGATTTTCCTTCGAACTGAATATTTTTGTAAACAAATTTTGAAAACTATTTCACCATCACTAGTTATTAATTAAAAGGAGTTTATTCGAGTTATAAAATCCATTAATTATTATTTAAAAATATATTGAAATATCCTTATTTAAAGTGATAAAATTTTGGGTCGTTATACCCTCCCCCTCAAAAGAATTTCATCCCAAAATTAGCAAACAAGGATAACTCAAATTAACACAAAAATGGAATATATTATAAATCAAGAAACCATACAAAAGTCATACACTAAGCATCCACAACAAAACAGTGCATACACAAAACAGTACACACAATCTACTCATCTAACAATGACTTAAAGTAAGAGCCCCTCCTATACTATCCTCTGACACCATATATCCGAGGAGTCTTACTTCAGATTGCCAAAAATGGCACTTAGAAAATTTAGCCTTCAAGTCATGCCTCCTCAATATTTCCAATATGGTCTCTAAGTGGCGCTTTTGATCCTCCTTGGTCTTAGAATAAAGAAGGACACCATCTACTGGGACCAACACAAATTTATTAAGTATATCTCTAAAAATTGATCCATGATGACTACAAAATGAGCGGGTACGTTGGTTATCCCATAAGGCATAACCAACCACTCAAAGAAACAATCTGGTCCTCCAAAAGCTGCCAGGGCTATATCATATTCAGATATCCGTAGTTTGTGAAATCTTGTATCCAAATCCATTTGTGAGAATACCCTAGTACCTTGCAGTTGTTAGAACATGTCATATATGCTGGGTAAGGGATAATTGTTCCTAATCATTTGCTTGTTCAATTCAAGATAATCTATACAAAGCCTGGGAAAACCATCTAACTAAGCAACAAAACCCACGACTACTCCCTAATTCGAGTCACTTGGCCTAATTAGACCCTTATTCAACATTTCCTCTATCTGATTTACTAACTCCCTTCTTTCCCTTAGAGCCATCTTATGGCTATGCTGAATATAAGGTTCCCATCTAGGGGTCAAGTTTATATTGAGCTCAATCTCACGATATGGAGGGAGGCTATTCACTTCTTCAAAGATGTCGGGGAAGTCCTTAACAATTAATGATCCCAGCTTTTCCCAGGGCAATTCAAGGGCATATAAGAAACTACCCATTAATTCCTTAGGCTCCTCACAAGACACTTCAATAAATTTCCCTAATTTAGTTTTTAAGGATACCGTCCTTTTAACATAATCTAGGATAGCTCTATTCTTTGCAAGAAAATTCATACCGAGTAAAACATCGAACCTTTTAAATCCAAGACGAACATGTCACATGAAAAGCGATGGGTTAGGTATGAAACTCATACATCTTCATAAACCATGCATTGATTAGTTATACCACCCATGGGGTTAGACACATGAATAGGGGTTTCTACAAATTTTGGGATGACTCCTAATCTATCAACCAATTCTTTAGAAATAAAGCTATGGGAAGCTTCGGAATCAAACATAACCCAAAATAGGATGCTATTTACAAATAAAATACCTTCCAGAATTCCCTTCCCATTCACATCCTCTGAACTTGACGTTCGTTCTTAATAGCATAAACCTTGGCGTGCTGACCTTTTCGCACTAGCAGACAATCCCTTTTCATATGTCCGAGTTGAAGACAATTAAAGCAGGGTATCCTTTGAGTCATTGGAGAAATAGGCAACGTTTGCTGATTCGGTGCTCCAGAATTCTTACAGAACTTCACAATATGGCCTTTCTACTTACAAATATTACACATATAATCCATGATCGTGTTCCCTTGATCTTCTCCTCTCGACTTTCCTTTCCACTTCTTTTTCCCTTATGGGCTGAACTTTCTTTTGTTTGGTTTGTTACCACTCAAGGCTTCTATCAACTCCTTCTTCCCAAGGCCTTCGTAACGTAGAGCCATGTCTACTAGGTCTACGAAAGATCCCTTTAAGTGAGCAGTCACTCTTGAAACTCCTCCCTTATATCCATCTCAAATATCTCATTTTTCTTAAGGGGTGTACCAATAAGTTATGGTCCAAAGCATGACAACTTGTTGAATTTGGTTTCATATTTCGATATAGACCCATTTCCTTGCATAAGATCTCAGAAATTCCTATATAAACGGGTCTTTTTCGCTGAAAGTATGAACTGACCTTCAAACTCCTCTTGAAATCTAGCCCAAGAAAAATACTCCTTCGAAACGTTTGCTGTAATGGAGTCCCACCATGCCACCGCTCCACTTTGAAACTGCCATGACGCTAAGAAGCATTTCTGCTCAGTTGAAATATCCAATCCTTTAAAAGTCTTTTCGCAAGAACGAAGCCAATCTAGGACTTAAATAACCGATTCCGTGCCCGCAAATGGCTTTCCTCCCAATTTAGAAAAATATTTGCACAAGGATGCAGAGTTGACATGGGGCTATACAGGTGCTACTTCTTCTAATAATCCAATACTTCTAGTAGTTGGGGCTCGACCCTTAGTAATCGAAGTACTGCCATTTCCCCATCCTCGTCTTCTTTTAGAGCTCATCTCTTACTACATGATAATAATAAGATATCTTTAGAATACAATTCCAGGTAAGACTTATATCAGGAAAGGTATTGTCTATAAATGATATTAAATAAAAATATTCATTCCTCCAACCGATATCCAAATAACTATATAAATTTTGGAAATTTCCTTTATATAAGAATTATAACCCTAGGTAAAATTATTTCATTTACTCATTTTAAAACTATACAGTGTCTCTTTGTCTTGTTTAAGTGTTTATGAACCCCTACTGACAACGTTGATCAGGCGCATCGGCCATAATTCATATGCCACTTAACAGAAAAACCCACACGATATAAAACATTTATAGTACTAACAAATACGTGCTCATATATATACTACACCCAAACTCATTCTAGGATATTTCTAATCCTATCTCTAATGAGTTACTCATCCTGGGGTATTACTAACCTTATCTATAATGAGTTTACCCCCACTAAGGCCTAGGTGTTCGCTCAACCTAAGCTTTGGTACCACGTGTAACGATCTGCCTTTCTCACACCTAAAGACGACACTTAATACATCTCGGTATTTATGTGCCGATCATTTAAGTGTCCGAAAGACAGATCATTTGGGGTAAAGAAAGAAAAAGACAGAACAAAATATCACGCCGTGACGAGAAATATATAATATACATAGAATTTTTGCAAAAGAAATCATCTTTATTATACACAACATCTGAGTACTAACCTATTATCAGTCTGGACAGTTATAACAATATGTCCTTACAATTGCTGATAAATATAGACATAAATCAAAGCTATAAAAAAATAGTGGAAGAATATAAGATATGTGAATATGTCTTGGAGAACGTAGCTCGTCTCCTGGAAGCTCCAAAGGATCTAGCTAAATCTGGAAAATATGCTCAGGCTGACCCGAGCATTATAAGAGAATAACGCTTGGGTCAGTCTGGTAAACCAGTGTGAGTAAAACTCGAATCAAAACATATGGATTTCTACATTTGAAAATCTTTTTCAAAATAAAAGGTATCTTGTAAGACCACGCCGCATAAAAACATGGATGGGTTTCTACCTTACGATAACCAAACTATTTATGTTATAAAATCCAGTGATATTATAATAATGTCTAAGGTTTAAAATACCAATAATCAAGTAGCTGTGATGTGTGTACATCATAGCAATAATAGGTATACAATCCAAAACTACTAAGGCACATATATGAAAAATGGATTCTAACAAATGGCAAGGTAAGGGACTACCTTCCAAAAATCTAGATAAAATGTACCCAAGGACGAAAGCCTTTCGACCTCTGCTAACAACAAACTGGCCTATCCTTAATAGAATAATACAAATATGATCACCCCTAGGTCGTGATCAACAATCAAAAATGGGTCCCGAAGCATACATATTGATATCGACTCTAGAAAAACCGACGATCATACCCTAATGGGAGCGACCCATATAGCCCTGCTATGTCTACCCTACTTTAGCCATTACCGAGGTGTAAGGCTTAAGGCAACCATTAACCTTCTTTTAGCAATTCTCAAATGGAATGCTAATACTGACCTCCAGGCAGAAATGCAATGTAAGCATTCATCAATACAAGTTCGTTTTGAGTCTGAACGAAAACGAAGGCGCTACCTCTACTACATCCATTTTGGAATCACCCTTAGGATTAGTAGCATGCAACCCTAGTACTTCAAAGAGCTTTATCTTAGATCATCCTAATGATGCCTTCCACTCGAACGCATATGTTGGTTCAAAGTGGTTTTTGGATAATATATCTGATCCCATTCTCTCTAAACCAACAACCGATAATTTCTGGTTGACTCATTCTTGGTTCTTTTGGAAGTAAGTGGATTATACTAGAGTCTCAAAGGGATCTCTAATATATCCCTTAAAGCTAGAGATGTTTCACCGAATGAGTTCCCCCGAGGGAACTCAAACCATATGAACATGTGAAGCTCTTGTTTACTTTCTAAGTCAAAACTGCCAAAGAATTGATATTCGGTTATTTAACTATCAAATACACAAACAACAACAATTCAGAGATTTAATTACCCATAGCAACCACTAAGCCTCAAAACAAATCTGTCATTTATTTAAATCTCCTTCCAAAATATTTATCATAATACTCATATACTTATCTTACTAGCATAAGTATATTCACAAAACACTGTCAAAGATTTTTTACTTCAAAATCATATTGAAAGGACCATAACAAAAGTTATTGAAATTGGAGGTAAGGATAAACTTAAACACTATTCTTCGGTGTTAACTATGGGATGAATGTTCATACCACCAAAATTAAGAAGGTCAGTTAAAGGAAATTCAATCCCAAATTCTTTTATAAATTGCTTCAATAAATCCTTTTAATAAATCTCTTTCATTTATGAAAATCTCCTTTACTAAAATTCCAAATCCATTTATAAAACTCTTTGTAAATCTCCAATTTTATTTATAAAACTCTTTTATAAATATACAAAATCATTTATAAATTTTCTTTTCAAATTTCAAGATCCCTTTCAATTTATAAAAACTCTTTTTTTATAAACTTTCCTTATTTAAAACAAATCTTCTTTAATAAATCTTATTCGATCAAGTTCCTTTTTAATAAACAATTAATTATTTAAAACAACTTTTAAATAACAAGTTGTTATTATTTAAACTAACTTCAACACTTTAAGTAAAATAGTTAATGAAATATCTTTAAAATATCATATTGAAATGGTGATAAACCTTAAAATTTTCAATTAAATAATAACTTTACTTTAAACCATAATAATTATCTTTAAGCCTTTATTTAAAAAGAAATTAGCAACCATAATGGTTTATTCAATTTCAGTTAAACTTTCCAAGTTATAACTGGGGTATTTACATAACAAGCAGATATGTAAAAAGGATCAATAAACAACAATCAATCAATACACATGTAATGTCCAAGTCATTATAATAGTAGATGGGGATTTTTTATGCTAAAACATGTCCAAATTATTATAATAGCAGAATGGTGTTTTGTTCTACTAAACAGACGTCCTTTGATTTCATAATCATTTAAGGTCACTTAAGGGTAATCAGCAAAGTAATCCCTTGGTTTAAAGCACCTTTGCAAAAGGAAAATAGTTATTAAACAAAACCAATATATATAACTAAAGCGATTTTAAAATTAAAACCCCTATTAATTAATTAAATAATAAATTAACCATTATTAAATAACAATTAAATCTTAATTAAGTCCTAATTAAATCTTAATTAAATTTTAACTAAACTAATTAATTAATTAATAATTAAACGCTTTTATAAATAAATAAATAATTAGTAATTTATCTTAAGTAAATAATTAAATATTAATTAATCCTTAATTAATAATTTACCTTTAATTAATTAACTACTTATAATTAATTAATTTGTTTAATACTTAAGTATTAATTACCTTACTAATTAATTAATTAACCATTAAATAAATAAATAAATAATTTAAATAATAATTACTTTTCATTACTCAAAATGAGTTCTAAAACACTTTTCTAAAATATACTTAAGTTGAACACTTTTAATTTTTCAAAAAGAGTTCTTTTTTTACGAACTGCATTCATAGTGACTATCGCTATATGACCCATAATTTGTTTTATATTCCAAATAACTTTCAAAACTTTATCTTTTGGTTTTAACTTTTTTTTAGCTTTGGAAAAGGATTTTGGAAGATAAATGTATAGTTTTAAAAACTTATAAAACCTTTTAGAAAAACACTTAAGTAAAACTAGTTTGAAATACAAGGAATTTTCTATATCACTTATACAAGTCTCAATGCTAACTTTCTTAGCATATACATCACATATATAAGCCAATATCATGCATTCACATGTCATACAACAAGCTATAAGCAAGATGACAAATTTCCATTGTGACACACATTTTAAACTTTAATTCTTAAGTTGAACTACATGCTACATCCAAGCACAAAAATGTTTACACAAATCAACACTATATCCAACCAATCACATATGATTTAATCAAAAAAAATATTCATCATATCTAAGTTAGAAACTTTAATTAAATTAGTGATCTTTACTCACCAAAACTTAGCCAAATCGAGTCAAACCTTCACCAGCTTTTAGATCAACTCTAGAACTAAGTTTTTCTTTAGGAAAAATGAAACTTGTTTGCCTAAGTGGTCAAGGTGGCTTGGCATAGGGCCTTAAGGGTTTGGCTATGATAGAAAAGGGGAGGTGAGGCCATATTGTGGGGAGGTGGAGGTAAAAGAAAAGAAGGAGGAAGCTTTAACAAGGTTTAAAGTTTTTTTAAAAGTGAAAAAAAACATAGATTTTAAACTTTAAAAATCCTGTTTGGAAGCGATGAAAGTTTTCATGGAGCTTGGACGAAATTTAAAGAATGGAAATGAAATGAAAAGTTGAGTAAAATTTCATGAAATAGTTTTTATATAAATTAGAAAAATCAAATTACCTAAATAACCTTTCCTTATTAACCCTCCATTCATTAGTTGCCACATCATCTACCCTTGTCTCCCCCCACTCACGAAAATACCTTATCCCCCTTCTTTTTCTTTAGTTCCAACATGCATTAATTAATGATGTACTTATTGTCTCACATGGTATCTTTTCATGTTTTACACATATAATTCTATTTTCCAAAATTTGAATTAAGTCACTTCTTGTCTTTACATAGTCTTAAGTATATGTATAATTACCATAATATATACTAACCTATTTGAAAACTTATGTATATATGTATACAATAAGGTTACAATATTTCTGATAACTTTTATTCGATAGAAAGTAGAAAATTCGGAAAACGATTTTCGATTTTCCTTCGAACTAAATATTTTTGTAAAAAAATTTTGAAAATTATTTCACTATCACTAGTTATTAATTAAAAGGATTTTATTTGAGTTAAAAAATCCATAAATTGTTATTTAAAAATATATTAAAATATTCTTATTTAAAGTGATAAAATTCTGGGTCGTTACACATATATTACTAAGTCTTGTGACAACATGATTGCGATTAATATATCAAAAAATCCAATTAATCAATCAAGAACGAAACACATTAATATTGGACATCATTTTATATCAATCATATATCTGAAGAAAACATTACTTTAGATTATGTTAACATAGAAAATCATATCGCCGATATCTTCACAAAATCATTGAGCGAAGCAGCATTTATTAAGCATAGATAAGATCTTAATATTTGTGCTATAAATGATTTAATTTAAACTTGTTAATTAGTCAAAAGATTAGTAGAAGGGAGTTTACTTTTCCTTCATTTTGGTTGATGACAAAGGGGAGGGAAATATATAGAAATTGGGTAGCGAAATATAAAACTATGATTCGGGGGGGGGGCATGTATGTATGTATGTTGTATGGTTGTCATTGTCAAAATGGGGAGATTGTTAGGAAATTTGTTAGTGAGTTTTGTGGATAACAACCATATAACAATGCTATTGACATTTTCTCTCCAGTTATATACGGGTCTCTAAGTAAAAGATGGTACTACTGAAATATACTTGCAAAAGAGACAAACAAACTCAAGTCAAACAACAAATATAACATATATACACAAACCACAAAGAAGTGATATCATGCTTATAAAATCAGTTAAAGACATAAAGCAAAGAAGCAATCAAATAGAGGACAAGCTATGTTGGCAAATCAAAGAAAAGTAATGATAACTAACACAAAAATATGTGTGGCTCAAGTGGTTGTGCATCAAAATTCCAACGGAGAGGTTAGGAGTTTGGTTCCTGGCAAGTGCATTTTTCTTCTTCATATTTCTAAACAAAGAAAATCATTTGGAGAAAATCACGTATGAATATAATAAAGTAAAGATTTGAAGACTTGTTGACTCATACACACACGCATATAACTTAAAGATAAACTTTAATATCACTCAAAACTTAAAATGTTACCTCTCTTTTTTTCGAACAAAATATGACTGCTACCTCTTTCCAAAGAGAATATTTCTTCTTTTTCAAAATGTGACTGTTACCTCTTTCTATATTGAATTATTCATTTTCTTTTAAATTGAAACTATGACTGTTGCAGCTTTCCTTTATTGATCCATCTCTCCACCAATATAAAACTTCTTCACATCAGAAGAATGGATATTAAAACATCAAATACAATCTTCTCTGTCCATACTCTCTCATACATTCTAAATCTCTAGACTCTTGCAATAGAACCCAAACTCCTATTATACTACAAAATCCAATTCCCATAACCTCATACTCCTTTTCCATATTTATTTGAGTGGTTATAGGAATTTGTAACAGACATAAATTGATAAATTTGTATTATCGAAGAATACTTTAAGTTAGAGTTGTAACTACTATTTATAGAGGAAATCTTATGCTACATTATAGGCGAAGTCGAATTCCTATACAGGAAGTTCAGACGGAGTCCGTAGGATACCTATTCCTTCGTATTAAGTGAAGGTTGTAGAAAAAATTCGAAGGGAAAGCTTCGGGACTAGATGTAGGACGGGTGTCTAAACCAGTATAAATTTTAGCGTTATCTTTACTTTACTACACTTTTATTATACTATTGCCGTTCGCTTTTACTTCTTACAATCTTCTTAACAATTATTTGAGAAGGTAAAATAAGAGAATAATTCTGTAAATCGCACCTTCTTTCCATAAATTCGATCCTAAAAGATTTTTTGGTTGTTCCCTACATAACGTCTACTTATAAAATAATTAAAATAATTTTGAACAAATAAAACACAAATAATCATTACACTTTCACTGATTGGTTACTAATAAATAGCTTTCCATGAGTAGCAATAATATTAAATATTCAGACAATGTAGCTAAAGTTTTTGTTAGTAAACTTAGGGAACTAAGGTTAATTCATAAAAATGGAATAAAGATCCCTTTTCCAATATTAAGATTAGAAAAGATAAAAAAAATTAAATTTTTTTAAAATCAAATAAATTATAAGAGTCAATAATCTGGAATATTTCTAAACAAAATGTAATTTTAAATCTTAAAGAAGAACTAAACAAAGTTATCAATCAAGAGGAAATAATGCGGAAGCAGAAGTCTAAGGTCAAATAGATGGACGGGACATACAAGAATACGTCTTTCATATAGAAGCTTGTAATTCCATAAACTCCATATGTATTAGTAATATGGAACTTATTGATCATTATAAGCTCAATAATGCCTTCATCTCCTACTATAAAAATATTTTTGGAGCAGCAGAGGGCATAAAATTGAAGCAAGGTGGATATATCTTGAAAACACTAGGGCTGATTATGATGATTTGGACACTACATTCTCGTTAGAAGAGATCTTAAGTGCTATTAATGATATGCCTAGTGTGATACCCTATATGTTGGAGTAATATAATATGAGGAAATAAACTCAAATAAACGGTTAATTAAGTTAATTATGGAATGAATAAGAAAAAGTTAACTAATGATGGGTGAATGAATGTAGAAAGAGGAGTTAGGGATTTATTAAGACTAGGCTAGAATAAAGTTTTAGCCTAAAGCCCAAATTACTTAGTCCTTACACTTAAATTCTCTATTCTGTAATGACCCACTTTTTTATGCAGTCTAAGCTGACAATAAACCGCACATGTCAACTCAAAATGAAAAAAAAGGTGGACTGCTAGGGTGAAGAAAGAAGGAAGAAGGTAAGAAGAAAACTAAACAACATAGAATCTCACAACGGAACGAACAATCTATAATATATCACAAGTCTTTACACCAAAGCAAAACGGTAATATATATATTCACACAAACATCAATCAGAGTATACTAACCTATCTCAGCCTGGACAGTTATAACAGTCTATCCTTACAAGGGCTGATAACACAACCATGCATACAGTGGAAAATATATCCATCTACGTGAATACATCTCTGGCCTTCAACTCGTCTCCTGAAACTCCAAGCATCCAACCTAATCTGTAATATACTCGGTCTGACCCAAGCATTATAATAAAATAACACCCGAGTTAGTCTGAAAAACTAGCGTGAGAAAACACACTCAATTTGAATTTAATTATTTTCAAAATCATTTTGAAAAACAAAGGTATCTCGTAAGACCACGCCACACATAAAAACGATGGGTTTTTACCTTACGATTACCAAACCACTTTCTATATAAAAATCCTGTAATATTATATTAGTGTCTAGGTACAAATACTTATTAAAATAGCTGAAATGCTTGCATCTCACATTTCAACATAGTTGGGCACAATCAGAACCGTGCGGCGCTTATTGGAGAATGGATTCCAACTAATGACTAGGCACTGGGGTACCACCTATCACGGTACATGTAATGACCTTGAAATCGGCCTTCGAAAATCGGCACACGTACTTCACTTGTACTCAAAATGCCAAAGATTCAAACGCCGAATCTGGTTCACCGGAGCTTATAACACCATTAAGTATAACAACACAGCGGAAGAGAAAGAATATATCAATATACATAACATTGATACAATGACAGATACAAAATCTGATACAATATGGTACAACAGAATGATACAACAGATATCAATATACATCAGAGATATGATACAAGAAATAGCAGCGGAAAGAAAATAGGTAACACCAGCATCAGATAGAATGTCTCCAATAGAATGCTCCAATCCATAGCTAGCTCGAAACACTAACCAATGCACCAAGATAAGCAAGGTCAGTCGTCCAAGGACTGAACTAGCTCCAAATAATCTACTAAACCTGAATATCTAAGAAACCCAACTCTAGACTGCTCGTGTGGAAAATGGTGGGCACCCAGAGTTTAGGAAGGGAACAATAAACTCCGGATCAGTCATGGGACTGGTGTGAGCAACAAAAACAGTTTATCTTTAAAACAAAGTAAAATTGAATTTCGCAATGCTTTTGGAAAATGAAACTACCATAAGACCTCCCGCCACACACACAATGCAAACGCAGAATTGGAGGAGATTTCTCCTTATGATAGTCAAATATGCTTACTACGCAAAATCATTGGATTATTATTATTAGTGCATAGTGTAGAAAGCCATTTCGAAAATATAATATCAATCTTAGCCAACATACAACCATTATTGTATGCCTACTATAGCTACCATCTAAACAGTGGTGACCACCATAAGTAAATGGCAGGTTCTACAACTAAAACCGTACCGGGTTCGTATTGTTTCTTTGGATTTCCAACAAATGATCAGGCTAAGGAACTTCCTTACACCGAAATGAAAATGCCTCTGGAAAGACGCCCCGAGAACCTAACCGGATCTCTGCTAAACAAGGCCGACGCTACCTCACGCTTTAACCAAGCTGTAACTAGGTAACTACCACACGAGTATGCCATTCCCGGTCGTTACCGACCTTTATCCGAGGGGCCCCTTAACCAACAAAGAAACATCACACAGTAATAAATTTATAGTGTCCACACGAGTTAAGTATCTGGGCTCCATACCATGATACCACCCTTTATCCAGAAGAAAATGGACATACCCTAGGGGCGCGACCCCTAAAAACCTTGCCGCAACATTCCTGTTTCGACCATTACCGGGTTGTGTGGCTCGACGAAGTCTCATCCACAAAGCCACGCTTTTTCACAAAGCCACGCTTTGATCAACAAATGATCAACAACACTTCGTATGCCACATTACCAAATTGGGAATGTATCACTAGTAACCATCAACTACATAACCACTGAGCTCGTACGTCTCAGAGAAGGGTGTTAAGTTAAGAGAATAAATTCTCCGCCACCAACAGAAATGTATTTGATAGAAACCAGCTTTACATCTCAAAGTGTAACGTCAGACACACATCCATACAAGCCCGTTCCGGGATCGAACGGAACCGAAGGCACTTCCAAAGAAGCCCTTGCAAATCCGGATAATTTCTAATCACGTCTGGACTTCCCATCACTAAAGGTGATAAAATTCTCTATACCGGGGATCAGCCGATGTAGAGACAATCGATGGTAATCCTTTCGTTTTCGAAAGTATCCGGTCTTCACCACCGGTCTTCAAATGCTATCCATATACGTCGTATCATTATTCGAAATGGGTTATATGACACAAAGGTCCTCTCCGGGTTAAACCGAATAACGATCGCAATTAAAAATCATATGGATACTGGGGTCTCAGTTAAATCACAGCTTAAAGCCCAAAACTTTTCATTCGAATGGTTAAAATAAATTACCATTTCCAATCTTTAAAACAAAAAGATTCAATTCACAAAGTTCACCCCATTCACAAAGATCCATTCATGGATTTCAAAACAATTTCCATTTTAATTGAATAGGTTTACTCGTTAAATCTTTAAATCAAGATTTAACTTATAGCTTTCAAAACTGGTTTCCAAAGATTCATTCATAGTCTTTCAAAACAATTCCATTTCAAGTTGGATTAACTCGTTCGGTCTTTGAATTAAAGACTCATTTCATAGTTTTCAAAACATTTCAATTCCATTTCAAACTTGAAACCTTTCAACACAATTTGGAAGTTCATTACTGATGTGAAAGCTTTTACTATTTGAAAACAAATAGTTTCGTTTGAGAAAAATCCATTTATATTTACACGAGTTAAAACCCTTGAATTAAATTCAAATTCCCAAATCAATACCTTTAAAATGGTTTAACCCATATATAACTTGTACAGCATCTTTAATCCCTAGTTTCAAATCATAGGATTCAATTTCAAACTTGAATTCAAATTTAAATCAAATTATTTAAATTTCAAGATATCCAAAAAATCTTTAAAACTCCTTTCAAAAGCTTTTCATATTAAACCCCAATTTCCAATCTCAAAATCAATTGAAATTTAAAATTTCAATTTCAAAAACATTAAATTTAAATCATCTTTGATTTAACCGATTTCCACGTGAAATCCATATTTGTGTGTGTATGGTGTAGTCCAGGGGTTTCACATAGTAGTGCAACATCATTCAATCATCACAGATCAGAATACATAAATATAGTTGATAAGCGGTATAACTATAACGCTTATCTTTATTCACAGATCCACAGATAAATCACAGATAAAATAAATTACATTCATCACAGCTTGAATTAAAACAATTCATATCACACAGCATCACATAGCAGAGATGACAAAACAATTCATAGCATTCAATAGAATACAAACATTCATAAGTAAGATTAATTAATTATCTGATTAATTTAAATCAGATTTATTACCTATGAACAAACACTAATCCCAGTTAATTAATCATCAATTAATTTCAAACCATTTGAATTAATTATCCTTTACTAGTTAATTTAAAATCTTTAAGTTAAATTAACCTTTAAACCATTTTATCTTCTTAATTAGTTTCTTAATCACATTATTTAATTAAAATAATTAAGATTTAATTTTATGAATAAAGATCACATGATTAATAGCTTAATTACTTTAAAAATACTTACTTAAAACCTTTATTGATTCAAACTTAAATCAAAACCATTATTTAAAAGCATGGATTAAAAATGCTTAAATTTTGAATTGGGTTTTAAAGTAAACAAAAAAAACTGTTTTTATATATATATCAAACCCGAGACATCCCCTAATGTTACCCGAGCTAACACGTCCCTTACTTCGGGTCTTTCCCAAAACCAACCCGTATTTTCTTTTTAAACTTTTGATTTTCGTTTAAGTTTTTAAACCTGATATGTACTCGATAATACCCGGACAAGAACTCCAGCCAACACACAAGTTTCCCGAGCCAAACTTCAAATTTCTCGAGCCTTTCCCCGAGACCCATCCTTCTTCCCCAAAGCCTTAAACAATCCTAAACTTCAACGTGAACGTGCACGTGCACACGCAATCGGAGCGACTCCGATCATCTACGCCAACGCCTACCAGTCACCGATCATCTCCTCACCTCACCTGAGTGCCCAGATTCTATCATAAGCTCGAAATCAAAAATCGAGCATTCTAGTTCTAAGTGGAAAATCTCCCTGACCTTAAATTGCCTCGCGACGATGAACCACCACGCCAACGACCACCGGATGTCACCTCGAGCTTCCCCTCTTCCTCCTTCATCATCTCCCCCTAGACCGATCGCCATTAGTCCATCTGCGACCACTAATCTCCACCCAAACTCCGACGAGTTAAACCGGGTCCTAAACCCTACTTTAATCTCGCGCAGCCACTACGGCAGACTTGAACTCCATCGGGTATTTTTCCCATGTTCTACAACCCCCAAGCTACCCTCGACAAGAACCCCGACCACCCTAGTTACGCCGACCACCAGAAAATACTCGAAACCCATATAACGTTCAACACTCGATTTCTCGTGATTTACTACCTTAAAAATCATGGTTTTGTTTTTAAAAATCCTAGATTTCGAAATCAAATTCGATTATAAAATCAACATCTGGTAATTTGATAATCCAATTCTGACACTAAGTTGTTCTCCACTGATGTATTTTATTTCTGAGAAATTTACAAATTATTTTCACCTGAATCAATTTTTTTTAAATGATGTTACTCATCTACAAACATTTTTATTCCAGAGATCAAAGCCTAAAAATCACATAAGTGGAAGATTTAAATTTTTAATCAGGTTTTTCAAACCTATAATGTCTTATACAGAGGCATGTTTAACCTGTTCCAGACATAAACACTGATACTAAGACACATATAAAAAAAATCATTTTTAACATCATGCATAACAAAATTCATATCATACTTCAAGGATTCATTTCAAACCAATGCAAGATATATCAAATTTAAGAATTTACTCACAGATAAAAGGATTTTGTTTAGAAGTTTGCTCACCTTGATGGGAAGAAAAATGAACAGAGTTACTTCTCTGAATTGAAACAGGCTTGCTGAAACTTCCTTTTCTTTTGATTCTCTGATTTATCTTGAATTCGTATTGTTGTTTATATTGAATCATGTTTAAGTTTGGGATGATTTTTTTTTTCTGGTTTGCTTAATTATCTTTGTGAATGAGCAGGAATGAATGGATTGATATACAAGATGAGTTTACAGGTTATAATATTTTTGTACAATGTAATGTTATTATGTACAAAGCAGGACAAGGATATTGTAACAACCCGTGATTGCGGTTACCAAATAATAAATTAAAATTGGGATTTTAATTTAATTGGAGCTATTAATGATTTTTTTATGTGACTAATTTGTTCAAAAGTTAGTTATTTTGAATAAATTAATATTTTGGGCCTAAGTGTAAAATGGAGAATTTAATGGAAATTAATTAGGGTAAATGGAAATTTATAATATTGCAAAATTTTATATGTGTAAAATAGTGCAATATTTGAATTGGGAATTTAATTTACAATTAAATTACAAAACGGTGATTTTGTGCAATTTTGACTAAAATGTGTTTTGGAATAAATAGGGGTTAAATTGTAAGTTGGAAAATATTGTGATGTAAAATTTTATAACTATAGCTAAATTATATTGGTAACATATTTTAAAATTTTATGGGTAAATAATGTGTAGTTTGTACTTAGAGAAATTAGCTAACTTGAGATATGAAACATATTCCGAGTCCTAATGGATATTAGGCCCACTAAACCACTTCCATTAGCCTATAAACCATCTTTTACTCATTTGTTTCAGCCAACATCTCATTCCATAACCCCTTAAACCCTAGAGCAAAACACTAAATAATGGCCTCCAAACCTAGAGCAAAACTTCATTAATCTTCATCAAACTCAAAGGGGTTTTAATCTAATCATTTGAAAGTAATAGCAATCACAAAACCCACCTCTAATCTATTGTTTAATTTCTGAAATTATTTTTTAATCCTCTTTTTTTTGTGCATTTAGATTGTAAAACTCTTTGATCTTCTTTTCATTGCTTGGGAAAGAGGTAATATATGCTAGCTGAAATTATAATTAGTTTATTGCTGTTAGTAAATTAGGCATATCTCATTCATCTTAAATCGGAATTAAGATTTTCTTGATGTTCCGGAAAGCTTAAAACATATGCTACAATTTTTGTTCAGTGAGTTTTCTGTAATTTTACCATTTAGATGACCTGAAATGCGTTCAAAGACAGAAGACCAATTCTGTCTTTAACAAGTTATCTTGAGTTTCAATCTGATATTGTTTTGCCTGTATCTCTCTCGTTTTTGATCCGAATTAGATATTTTTGGATGTTCCGGAAAGCTTAAAACATATGCTACAATTTTGGTTCAGTGAGTTTTCTGTAATTTTTCATTTAGATGACCTGAAATGCGTTCAAAGACAGAAGACCAATTCTGTCTTTAACAAGTTATCTTGAGTTTCAATCTGATATTGTTTTACCTGTATCTCTCTCGTTTTTTATCCGAATTAGATAATTTTGGATGTTACGGAAAGCTTAAAACATATGCTACAATTTTTGATCAGTGAGTTTTCTGTAATTTTGAGGCTAACTAGGTCAAAAATTGATTTTCCTACTATCTTCCCGAGAGCGATACACATATTAGCTCTGTGGATGAAACTGAAACTATTTTGGTCATAACTTTTGAGCCGCTAGTCAGAATTGAACGATTTTGGACTTATGAAAAGATGGAGTTACGAACTCCATATCTGGAATGTTTGGTCATCGTCTGAGTTCATTAGACCCTTCGAATTTCCTGTCAGAGTTGAACCCAGATCGCTGTGCAAAACAGTGCATTTCATGTTTCTGAGTCCGAATTTCGGGCGTCGCTGCGACTTCGTTTCAAGTCGGAATTGAGTAATTCTTTTTGCGTTCTGAAGTAGGAATGTCGGACTACGTTCCTACCTATTTTCATGCCATTCGGATTCAGTCTACTGGTCCGAATAATTTTCCGAACTTGGGTTCGCGTCAGTTTTGGACTATTTTCCAACACTTAGAATATTTTCAGTGATTTGCTAGTTTTATCGATTTCTTTGAGATTTGTCTCTGGATTTTGTACACGGGCCTTATAAACAGGTTTTAAAAGGATTTTTTGCTCCGAAATGGCTTTTGAAATTATTATATAATATTATTTTTAATTATTAAATTTATCACTCCATAATAGGAGAGTTTTCAAAGGCCGTTTTAAAGTGATTTCAAACAAATTATAAATCCGTTTTCCGTAATTATTTTCTATAATAAAATCCCACACTCATACTTTAGCACTTCGAGCGATGTGGAAAGGTGCTTAAACAGTTGGGAAAAACTCCGGCCTATGAAACCGTGTGTATTTCCTTTTCGGTTAATCCCAGACCTATTCGATTGATCGTTTTGGCCTTTCGGCCTAGTTTACCGATGACATGAGGTGAACTTTTTACTGCTTTGAGTGTGGAAGCTTACTATTGGTTAGTAAACCGTTTAGTGCGAATGTGGGGTATGGGACTCACGTTAACAGTTTACGGGTTCCTTGCTAAAAGTTCGTGACACATTCCTTTTATTACCTTTGGGATAGTGTCTTCGGACTGTCTCCCTTAGAGGTATTGTTTTGGCATCTCGACTTAGATGGCCGTTATACATCTCTACTTAAATGTATCGTTTTTGGCATCTCTACATAGATGGCCGTTATACATCTCTACATAGATGTATCGTGTTTGGCATCTCTACTTAGATGGCCTGTTATACATCTCTACTTAGATGTATCGTTTTTGACATCTCTACTTAGATGTTTATGTTTTGGCATTTATGCTTACATTATGCCGATGATATGAGGCTTATTATACATCTCTACTTAGATGTTTTGTTTTGACATTTGTGACTATGTTATGCCGATGACATGAGGCTTATTATACATCTCTACTTAGATGTTTTGTTTTGACATTTGTGACTATGTTATGCCAATGATACAAGGCTTGCTATACATCTCTACTTAGATGTTTATTTCTTCTCTATGTGAGAGTTTGTGGTCTATAGTACTATGTTATATATCGCCTCATTATCTATCATGTTTATGTCAGTTTATTAACTGATTGTTTGGCTAGCCTGACCCGAGTGTTTTTCGCTCGGGTCAGACCGAGTTGTTTCAGGTTAGGTCTCTGGACTTAGCTTTCTGTGCTTCCGCTTGGACATTATCTGCTATGCTGATAGATAGCTCTTTATATTTGTCCACTATTTTGATACTCTGATTATTCAGTCTCTTATGTACATATCTTTGACTCACATGTGTAAGCGGTGGCTTTGTACCCACCTTTTTGATATTTGGATCTGTATTGACGATATATTGTACCTATGTTCTGTGATTGTTATGTGACTGTTCTATGATGATGATGTTATCATTTAGTATTATGTTTGTTCTGAACCTATTTTCCTTAGCCATTGTAATTTCGTTATAAAAATCTATTGGATATGTCGAACCACTTGAAAAAAAAGCAATACCACATTTCGACGTATTCAGTAGATAGTTATAGCTTGATTACATATGGTCGCTTCCATTATACTCTATTCTCCGTTCCAGCAGACGGTATTACTCCGTAATACTCTTTGTTAGAATGGGTCTCGGAGTGGGGCGTTACATCTTGGTATCAGAGCCAAGGTTCAGAATTAAGCATAACAAACACAAAACAGACACGTAGTACAATATGTTATAATACGATCCAAATTGAACATATCCACCTTTAGATAAATAAGTTAGGAATATGTGTAGGAATCTATTATATTCCGTAATATTCCTTAATGAATTATCTATCTTTGAATCGTGCTTAACTAAATCTACCGATCATATGTTTAAAGAGTGTCCCAAGCCTCTTTTCTGCCGCTATTGTAAGAAGGAGGGTCATCATTATTCCACTTGTCCTACTACACCTCCTAGATCTGGCAAGCTTAATGCTGCCAAGGCTCCTAAATCTTCAGCTCAGCCTCGAGGTACGCATCCTTCCATTCTCGAAGGTTCTATTTTATTTCATGGTAGATCTTGTAGAGTTCTCTTTGATACGGGTGCCTCTCACTCATTCGTATCAAAGGAACTAGTTGATACTTTATCTTTGGATGTTACTTGTTTGGTTTCTTCACTAAGGATTGTGAATCCCATCGGCGGATCCACGACCCTTAGCTTGCTTTGTGAGGATATAGATATTGATCTTTGTGGATTTTCTTTCCATGCGAATCTGCACATTATGGAGTATTTGGGCTTTGACATGATTCTTGGCATGGATTGGCTCGCTCAGTACGACGCCAAAATCATTTGTTCGGAGCGGATATTATTTCTTCGTCATCTTGACTCGTCCGCTCCGTTAGCTATTGCTCTTCAGGATGTTGGGATTTCTGATATTACTTTATTTGCTCTGGATTCATGAGATGAGAATGTGGACATATCCCGTATTCCTGTTGTTCGGGATTTCCCCGATATATTCGAGCCAGTATTAGGCCTGCCGTCAAAGCGGGCCATTGAGTTCCGCATCGATCTCATTCCAGGCTCCCACCCAGTTGGGAGTCCTCCCACGAGGATGTCTACTAAAGAGAATGAGGAACTCAGGAAGCAGTTAGTAGAGCTTGAGGCGAAGCAGTGCATTCGGTCCAGTTCTTTGCCATGGGGTGCTGCTGTGGTCTTCGTTAAGAAGCCCGATGGCTCTCTTAGGCTTTGCATTGACTATCGCAAGCTTAATGAGTTGTCCATCAGAAATCGTTATCCATTGCCACGGATAGACGATATGGTTGATCAGTTGAGCGGTGCGAAGGTCTTTTCCCAGCTCGACCTTGCCACTGGATTTCATCAGCTCCGAGTTGCGGAAGATAGCATTCCTCCTACCGCTTTCCGCACTCGTTATGGTTCTTTTGAGTGGTTGGTCATGCCGTTCGGCTTGACGAACGCACCGGCTTTCTTTGTTGATCTTATGAATCGAGTATTCCGGGAATACATCGATAGATTCGTTCTGGTTTTCATCGACGATATTCTTATTTATTCTAGATCCGAGGCAGAGCATGCTCATCATTTGCGGATCGTCTTAGATACACTTCGTCAGCATCAGCTTAAGGCCAAGCTCTCCAAGTGCCATTTTTGGGAGAGCAAGGTCAAGTTCTTGGGCCATATTGTATCATCTGAGGGTATTTCTGTCGATCCTGCCAAGATCGAAGCTATTCAGAATTGGAAGCAGCCCGAGAACGTTCATGATATTCGCAGCTTCCTTGGGCTGGCGGGTTATTACCGTCGGTTTATCAAGGATTTCTCTCGAATTGCACTTCCCCTTACGACGCTGACTCGTAAGGGTGTTCGCTTTATTTGGTTTGATAAGTGTGAAGCTTCCTTTCAGCGACTGAAGGAACTTCTCACTCATGCTCCTATTCTAGTGGTTCCAGAGAGTAACCATGATCTTGTTGTTTACACCGATGCTTGTGGTAGCGGGCTCGGTGCTGTGCTTATGCAGAAGGATCGGGTAGTTGCTTATGCTTCCAGGCAATTGCGTCCGAATGAGGTTCGCTATCCTACTCATGATCTTGAGTTAGCAGCTATCATCTTTGCCTTGAAGACGTGGCGTCACTTTCTATTAGGCGAACGCTTCATTCTTTACACCGATCACAAGTCGCTGAAGTATCTATTCAGTCAGAGGGATCTCAATATGAGGCAGTAGCGATGGCTTGAGTTTCTCGCCTCATATGATTTAGATATTCAGTATACCCTTGGCAAGGGTAATCGTGTTGCAGATGCGCTCAGTCGCAAGCACTCGGCGGTAGTTTCTATGATGATTGCCGAGTGTGATATTCTTGAGACCCTATCTTTGTGTGATATTAGAGATCAAGCTCCATCTTCTGATTCTACGGTCTTATTATTCAGCTTGGAAGCTCGTCCTATCTTATTGGATCGCATTGCCCATGCTCAGCGGCAGGATCCAGACTTATTGCATCTTATTCATCTTCTCGAGTCGGGATCCAGTGATGAGACATTGCTGGATTATTCTCTTGATTTTCATTGGTGTCTTCGTAGGAGGAACCGTATTGTTGTACCATCTAATTTATCACTTAGGCATGACATTCTAGACGAGTGCCATCGCTCTAAGTACACTATACATCCGGTTCGAGTAAGATGTATGCCGATATGTGCCGGCTATATTATTGGGAGGGTTTGAAGAGAGATGTTGCAAGTTATGTGAGCGGTTGCATGACTTGTCAACAGATCAAGGCCAAGCATCAGCGTCAATCTGGTCTTCTTCATCCTCTAGAGATTCCATTATGGAAATGGGATCAGATATCCATGGATTTCATTGACGGTCTGCCTCGATCGAGGTCAGGCCATACTTCTATCTGGGTTATTGTTGATCGCTTGACCAAATCGGCTCATTTCATTTCGATTAAGTCCACTCGGACTACACCTCAGTTGGCCAAGCTTTATGTGAAGGAAGTCGTACGACTTCATGGAATTCCTAGCTCTATCGTGTGTGATCGAGACACCATTTTCACTAGTCACTTCTGGAAGTGCCTACAGTCAGCTTTGGGCACAAAGTTGAATCTCTCTACTGCTTATCACCCTCAGACTGACAGTCAGACTGAGAGGGTGAATCGTGTTTTGGAGGATCTTTTGCGCTGTTGTATTCTGGATTTTGGGGGTAGTTGGGAGGATCATTTACCTCTCGTAGAGTTCTCCTACAACAACAGCTATCAGTCTAGTATTGGCATGGCACCTTTCGAGGCTCTATACGGAAGGCCATGTCGCTCTCCTGCTTGTTGGTTAGAATCTGACGAGAAGCTCATTCTTAGTCCAGATTCAGTTCGGGAATCTTCTGAAAAGATTGTTCTTATCCGTCAGAGAATGAGAGAGGTACAGGACCGCCAGAAATCCTACGCGGACAACCGTAGGAAGCCTCTTGAGTTCTCCATTGGTGATTTTGTCTTCAGTCGGATTTCTCCCATGAAGGGGGTTGTGCGTTTCAGCTCTACAGGGAAATTGGCTCCTCGCTATATTGGACCATTTCCTATCACGGAACGCATCGGCCCCGTTGCTTATCGTGTGGCTCTACCTGCTCATTTTTCCGGAATGCATGACGTGTTCCATGTTTCTCAGCTTCGCAAGTGTGTTCGCGATCCTGATTCTGTTATTGATCCACTTATTATACCGGATTTAGAGATTTCTCCTGATTTATCTGTTGAGCAGCAACCTCTTCGTGTGCTTGATTCGGAGGTTAGACGCCTTCGAAACAAAGAGGTCCCGCTCGTGAAGATTCAATGGTCGTCTAATCCTAAGGACTGCACTTGGGAGACCAGAGAGTTTATCGAGCGTACTTATCCCGGTTTTCTATCTTCATCTGTTGTTGGTGAGTATTTTTACTTCACCTTCGTTTGATTTATTTTGAGGATTAGATGTTATAGATAACTTCCATGATAGGGAATTGCGGGGACGCAATTTTCTTAAGGGGGGGGAGTCTATAACAACTCGTGATTGCGGTTACCAAATAATAAATTAAAATTGGGATTTTAATTTCATTGGAGCTATTAATGATTTTTTTTATGTGACTAATTTGTTCAAAAGTTAGTTATTTTGAATAAATTAATATTTTGGGCCTAAGTGTAAAATGGAGAATTTAATGGAAATTAATTAGGGTAAATGGAAATTTATAATATTGCAAAATTTTATATGTGTAAAATAGTGCAATATTTGAATTGGGAATTTAATTTACAATTAAATTGCAAAACGGTGATTTTGGGCAATTTTGACTAAAATGTGTTTTGGAATAAATAGGGGTTAAATTGTAAGTTGGAAAATATTGTGATGTAAAATTTTATAACTATAGCTAAATTATTTTGGTAACATATTTTAAAATTTTATGGGTAAATAATGTGTAGTTTGTACTTAGAGAAATTAGCTAACTTGAGATATGAAACATATTCCAAGTCCTAATGGATATTAGGCCTACTAACCCACTTCCATTAGCCTATAAACCATCTTTTACTCATTTGTTTCAGCCAACATCTCATTCCATAACCCCTTAAACCCTAGAGCAAAACACTAAATAATGGCCTCCAAACCTAGAGCAAAACTTCATTAATCTTCATCAATGTCGAAGGGGTTTTAATCTAATCATTTGAAGGTAATAGCAATCACAAAACCCACCTCTAATCCATTGTTTAATTTCTAAAATTATTTTGTAATCCTCTTTTTTTTGTGCATTTAGATTGTAAAACTTTTTGATCTTCTTTTCATTGCTGGGGAAAGAGGTAATATATGCTAACAGAAATTATAATTAGTTTATTGCTGTTAGTAAATTAGGCATATCTCATTCATCTTAAATCGGAATTAAGATTTTCCTGATGTTCCGGAAAGCTTAAAACATATGCTACAATTTTTGTTCAGTGAGTTTTCTATAATTTTGCCATTTAGATGACCTGAAATGTGTTCAAAGACAGAAGACCAATTCTGTCTTTAACAAGTTATCTTGAGTTTCAATCTGATATTGTTTTGCCTGTATATCTCGTTTTTGATCCGAATTAGATAATTTTGGATGTTCCGAAAAGCTTAAAACATATGCTACAATTTTTGTTCAGTGAGTTTTCTGTAATTTTGCCATTTAGATGACCTGAAATGCGTTCAAAGACAGAAGACCAATTCTGTCTTTAACAAGTTATCTTGAGTTTCAATCTAATATTGTTTTGCCTGTATCTCTCTCGTTTTTGATCCGAATTAGATAATTTTGGATGTTACGGAAAGCTTAAAACATATGCTACAATTTTTGTTCAGTGAGTTTTCTGTAATTTTGAGGCTAACTAGGTCAAAAATTGATTTTCCTACTATCTTCCCGAGAGCGATACACATATTAGCTCTGTGGATGAAACTTAAACTATTTTGGTCATAACTTTTGAGCCGCTAGTTAGAATTGAACGATTTTGGACTTCTGAAAAGATGGAGTTACGAACTCCATATCTGGAAAGTTTGGTCATCGTCTGAGTTCATTAGACCCTTCGAATTTCCTGTCAGAGTTGAACCCAGATCGCTGTGCAAAACAGTGCATTTCATGTTTCTGAGTCCGACTTTGGAACGTCGCTGCGACTTCGTTTCAAGTCCGAATCGAGTAATTCTTTTTGCATTCTGAAGTAGGAATGTCGGACTACGTTCCTACCAATTTTCATGCCATTCGGATTCAGTCTGTTGGTCCGAATAATTTTCCGAACTTGGGTTCGCGTCAGTTTTGGACTATTTTCCAACAATATTTCCAGTGATTTTCTGGTTTTATCGATTTCTTACTCCCTGTTTCCAGTTTTGAAACTGAAACTTTGTGACACTGCCACGGTCACATCCATGGTCGGAATCCAACGTTTTTGGACTCGTTGGAAAGATGGAGTTCCGAACTCCATCTCTAGAAAGTTTTATTAGTATTCGAGTTCATTTGACTCTTCGAAATTGCTGTCGAAGAGGGACCCGGATCTCAGCCTGAAACAGTGTATTCACTGTTTCCGGGTCCGACTTTGGAGCGTCGCTGCGACTTCGTTTCAAGTCGGAATTGAGTAATTCTTTTTGTGTTCTGAAGTAGGAATGTCGGAATACGTTCCTACCAATTTTCATGCTATTCGGATTCAGTCTGCTGGTCCAAATAATTTGCCGAACTTGAGTTCGCGTCAGTTTTGGACTATTTTCCAACACTTAGAATATTTTCAGTGATTTTCTAGTTTTATCGATTTCTTTGAGATTTGTCTCTGGATTTCGTACACGGGCCTTATAAACAGGTTTTAAAAGGATTTTTCACTCCGAAATGGCTTTCGAAATTATTATATAATATTATTTTTAATTATTAAATTAATCACTCCATAATAGGAGAGTTTTCAAAGGCCGTTTTAAAGTGATTTCAAACCAATTATAAATCCGTTTTCCATAATTATTTTCTATAATAAAATCCCACACTCATACTTTAGCACTTCGAGCGATGTGGAAAGGTGCTTAAATGGTTGGGAAAAACTCCGGCCTATGAAACCGTGTGTATTTCCTTTCCGGTTAATCCCAGACCTATTCGATTGATCGTTTTGGCCTTTCGGCCTAGTTTACCGATGACATGAGGTGAACTTTTTATTGCTTTAAGTGTGGAAGCTTACTATTGGTTAGTAAACCATTTAGTGCGAACGTGGGGTATGGGACTCACGTTAACACTTTACGGGTTCCTTGCTAAAAGTTCGTGACACATTCCTTTTATTACCTTTGGGATAGTGTCTTCGGACTGTCTCCCTTAGAGGTATCGTTTTGGCATCTCTACTTAGATGGCCGTTATACATCTCTACTTAGATGTATCGTTTTTGGCATCTCTACATAGATGGCCGTTATACATCTCTACATAGATGTATCGTGTTTGCCATCTCTACTTAGATGGCCTGTTATACATCTCTACTTAGATGTATCGTTTTTGACATCTCTACTTAGATGTTTATGTTTTGGCATTTGTGCTTACGTTATGCCGATGATATGAGGCTTATTATATATCTCTACTTAGATGTTTTGTTTTGACATTTTTGACTATGTTATGCCGATGACATGAGGCTTATTATACATCTCTACTTAGATGTTTTGTTTTGACATTTGTGACTATGTTATGCCAATGATACAAGGCTTGCTATACACCTCTACTTAGATGTTTATTTCTTCTCTATGTGAGAGTTTGTGGTCTATAGTACTATGTTATATATCGCCTCATTATCTATCATGTTTATGTCAGTTTATTAACTGATTGTTTGGCTGGCCTGACCCGAGTGTTTTTCGCTCGGGTCAGACCGAGTTGTTTCAGGTTAGGTCTCTGGACTTAGCTTTCTGTGCTTCTGCTTGGACATTATCTGCTATGCTGATAGATAGCTCTTTATATTTGTCCACTATTTTGATACTCTGATTATTCAGTCTCTTATGTACATATCTTTGACTCACATGTGTGAGCGGTGGCTTTGTACCCACCTTTTTGATATTTGGATCTGCATTGACGATATATTGTACCTATGTTCTGTGACTGTTATGTGACTGTTCTGTGATGATGATGTTATCATTTAGTATTATGTTTGTTCTGAACCTATTTTCCTTAGCCATTGTAATTTCGTTATAAATATCTATTGGATATGTCGAACCACTTGAAAAAAAAAGCGATACCACATTTCGACGTATTCAGTAGATAGTTATAGCTTGATTACATATGGTCGCTTCCATTATACTCTATTCTCCATTCCAGCAGACGGTATTACTCCGTAATACTCTTTGTTAGAATGGGTCGCGGAGTGGGGCATTACAGATATTTTCTTTGGTTGGAGGCTGATATGATACCAATTTGTGCTGCATTTATTATGTTGTACAACTTACCTTATTTTCTTTATTTCGTTTGTACCTGTATGAAGATATTGTGGTGTCTTCTTTTGCAAGCACACATATACACTTTTGTTTCTTGCTTTACCAGCCTATACTTAGTTCATTTGTTTGTACAAAGATATTTAGATTTTTCTTCTTGTTGTCTAAGCCTATAGACTTATCTTTTTGCTTGTTTTTACTGTCTTCTTTCATTTGCATACTTGAACACATTTTATTTGTTTTGGTCTTGTTACTTTGAAATATAAATGAATTTATGTTGTTATATTTTATCTATGTGTTTGCTTTATATTGTTACCTTATACACATCTATTTCTATTTTTTTTCTTTCTATTTATTTCTAACTTAAATTTTTATTATTAATTTATTTTTATTTCTAACATAACCCATCAATTTCAAATCTAAATCATTTATTTATTTTCTTGTGTTAATGTATATACTTTTATATTTATTTTCAAACCATTTATATTTAAGATTTTAAATCAAATAATTTTAACACATTTTTATTTGAACCCAAGGAAACTCAAATCGATTCACCAATCAATTTTACAAATTTAATTCAAAAAAATAAATTAATTATCAATTTAAATATTTTATAAAATCTAGGGTCATTACAAACTTCCCCCCTTAAGAAATTTCGTCTTCGAAATTTGCCAGGGAGACACAAAGATAGATGAAGAATATTTCATCAAATCAAACTGAACATTTATTCTGCATTTGGCTTACCAAATCGGAATATCAATAATAGATACGAAAACGAATCTGTTTTAACACTTCACAAGATACTCGGGTTATCCAGATCTACGAAATATGCAGTGGCATCGGTTAGTCCGAAGGGATAACTAACCATTCGTAGAATATATTAGGACCCAAAGAATAGATAGATATATGGATACAATTTCAAAACTTTTAGTTTAGAAACAAAGTATACCTATCAACCATAGCAAACAAAGCAACCAATACATCCAAACAAACAATTCTGACCTATTTGGAGTTTATGTCCCATACAGATATATCAAATCTCCTTCCTGGATCTACCAGGAACTATCAAAGAATTGAGAAAAAATGACAAACAAAAGAGATTGATAGATAAAAGACTGTTTCCTTGTTGTTACAGGGTATTGACCATTTATAGTCGTATTCCCCTTGTCCCCTATCTCATCCTCTTCTTGCACTCATACTTACTATCAGTGAATAGTAAGAGAATTCACTGAGGCGTACGGAACAGATATCTTAGGGATTACTCACTCTAGGGTATACTTCACCCTATCTCTAATTAGCTACTTAATGTGTTATACTCCTAAGCTAAAGTTCAACCTTAGCTCTGATACAAAATGTAATGACCCTGAAATCGGCCTTCGAAAATCGGCACACGTACTTCACTTGTGCTCAAAATGCCAAAGATTCAAACGCCGAATCTGGTTCACCGGAGCTTATAACACCATTAAGTACAACAACACAGCGGAAGAGAAAGAATATATCAATATATATAACATTGATACAATGACAGATACAAAATCTGATACAATATGGTACAACAGAATGATACAACAGATATCAATATACATCAGAGATATGATACAAGAAATAGCAGCGGAAAGAAAATAGGTAACACCAGCAGCGGATAGAATGTCTCCAATAGAATGCTCCAATCCATAGCTAGCTCGAAACACTAACCAATGCACCAAGATAAGCAAGGCCAGTCGTCCAAGGACTGAACTAGCTCTAGATAATCTACTAAACCTGAATATTTGAGAAACCTAACTCTAGACTGTCCGTGTGGAAAATGGTGGGCACCCAGAGTTTAGGAAGGGAACAATAAACTCCGGATCAGTCATGGGACTGGTGTGAGCAACAAAAACAGTTTATCTTTAAAACAAAGTAAAATTGAATTTCACAATGCTTTTGGAAAATGAAACTACCATAAGACCTCCCGCCACACACACAATGCAAACGCAGAATTGAAGGAGATTTCTCCTTATGATAGTCAAATATGCTTACTACGCAAAATCATTGGATTATTATTATTAGTGCATAGTGTAGAAAGCCATTTCGAAAATATAATATCAATCTTATCCAACATACAACCATTATTGTATCCCTACTATAGCTACCATCTAAACAGTGGTGACCACCATAAGTAAATGGCAGGTTCTACAACTAAAACCGTACTGGGTTCGTATTGTTTCTTTGGATTTCCAATAAATGATCAGGCTAAGGAACTTCCTTACACCGAAATGGAAACGCCTCTGGAAAGACGCCCCGAGAACCTAACCGGATCTCTGCTAAACAAGGCCGACGCTACCTCACGCTTTAACCAAGCTGTAACTAGGTAACTACCACACGAGTATGCCATTCCCGGTCGTTACCGACCTTTATCCGAGGGGCCCCTCAACCAACAAAGCAACATCACATAGTAATAAATTTACAGTGTCCACACGAGTTAAGTATCTGGGCTCCATACCATGATACCACCCTTTATCCAGAAGAAAATGGACATACCCTAGGGGCACGACCCCTAAAAACCTTGCCGCAACATTCCTGTTTCGACCATTACCGGGTTGTGAGGCTCGACGAAGTCTCGTCCACAAAGCCATGCTTTTTCACAAAGCCACGCTTTTTCACAAAGCCACGCTTTGATCAACAAATGATCAACAGCACTTCGTATGCCACATTACCAAATTGGGAATGTATCACTAGTAACCATCAACTACATAACCTCTGAGCTTGTACGTCTCAGAGAAGGGTGTTAAGCTAAGAGAATAAATTCTCCGCCACCAATAGAAATGTATATAGAAACCAGCTTTACATCTCAAAGTGTAACGTCAGACACACATCCATATAAGCCCGTTCCGGGATCGAACGGAACCGAAGGCACTTCCAAAGAAGCCCTTGCAAATCCGGATAATTTCTAATCACGTCCGGACTTCCCATCACTGAAGGTGATAAAAATCTCTATACCGGGGATCAGCCGATGTAGAGACAATCGATGGTAATCCTTTCGTTTTCGAATGTATCCGGTCTTCACCACCGGTCTTCAAATGCTATCCATATACGTCGTATCATTATTCGAAATGGGTTATATGACACAAAGGTCCTCTCCCGGTTAAACCGAATAACGATCGCAATTAAAAATCATATGGAAAATGGGATCTCAGTTAAATCACAGCTTAAAGCCCAAAATTTTCATTCGAATGGTTAAAATAAATTACCATTTCCAATCTTTTAAACAAAAAGATTCAATTCACAAAGTTCACCCCATTCACAAAGATCCATTCATGGATTTCAAAACAATTTCCATTTTAATTGAATAGGTTTACTCGTTAAATCTTTAAATCAAGATTTAACTTATAGCTTTCAAAACTGGTTTCCAAAGATTGATTCATAGTCTTTCAAAACAATTCCATTTCAAGTTGGATTAACTCGTTCGGTATTTGAATTAAAGACCCATTTCATAGTTTTCAAAACATTTCAATTCCATTTAGAACTTGAAACCTTTCAACACAATTTGGAATTTCATTACTGATGTGAAAGCTTTTACTATTTGAAAACAAATAGTTTCGTTTCAGAAAAATCCAGTTATATTTACACGAGTTAAAACCCTTGAATTAAATTTAAATTCCCAAATCAATACCTTTAAAATGGTTTAACCCATATATAACTTGTACAGCATCTTTAATCCCTAGTTTCAAATCATAGGATTCAGTTTCAAACTTGAATTCAAATTTAAATCAAATTATTTAAATTTCAAGATATTCAAAATATCTTTAAAACTCCTTTCAAAAGCTTTTCATATTAAACCCCAATTTACAATCTCAAAATCAATTGAAATTTAAAATTTCAATTTCAAAAACATTAAATTTAAATCATCTATGATTTAACCGATTTCCACGTGAAATCCATATTTGTGTGTGTATGGTGTAGTCCAGGGGTTTCACACAGTAGTGCAACATCATTCAATCATCACAGATCAAAATACAGAAATATAGTTGATAAGCGGTATAACTATAACACTTATCTTTATTCACAGATCCACAGATAAATCACAGATAAAATAAATTACATTCATCACAGCTTGAATTAAAACAATTCATATCACACAGCATCACATAGCAAAGATGAAAAAACAATTCATAACATTCAATAGAATACAAACATTCATAAGTAAGATTAATTAATTATCTGATTAATTTAAATTAGATTTATTACCTATGAACAAACACTAATCCCGGTTAATTAATCATCAATTAATTTCAAACCATTTGAATTAATTATCCTTTACCAGTTAATTTAAAATCTTTAAGTTAAATTAACCTTTAAACCATTTTATCTTCTTAATTAGTTTCTTAATCACATTATTTAATTAAAATAATTATGAATTAATTTTATGAATAAAGATCACATGATTAATAGCTTAATTACTTTAAAAATACTTACTTAAAACCTTTATTGATTCAAACTTAAATCAAAACCATTATTTAAAAGCATGGATTAAAAATGCTTAAATTTTGAATTGGGTTTTAAAGTAACCAAAAAAACTATTTTTATATATATATCAAACCCGAGACATCCCCTAATGTTACCCGAGCTAACACGTCCCTTACTTCGGGTCTTTCCCAAAACCAACCCGTATTTTCTTTTTAAACTTTTGATTTTCGTTTAAGTTTTTAAACCTGATATGTACTCGAGAATACCCTGACAAGAACTCCAGCCAACTCACAAGTTTCCCGAGCCAAACTTCAAATTTCCCGAGCCTTTCCCCGAGACCCATCCTTCTTCCCCAAAGCCTTAAACAATCCTAGACTTCAACGTGAACGTGCACGTGCACACGCAATCGGAGCGACTCCGATCATCTACGCCAACGCCTACCAGTCACCGATCATCTCCTCACCTCACCTGAGTGCCCAGATTCTATCATAAGCTCGAAATCAAAAATCGAGCATTCCAGTTCTAACTAGAAAATCTCCCTGACCTTAAATTGCCTCGCGACGATGAACCACCACGCCAACGACCACTGGATGTCACCTCGAGCTTCCCCTCTTCCTCCTTCATCATCTCCCCCTAGACCGATCGCCATTAGTCCATCTGCGACCACGAATCTCCACCCAAACTCCGACGAGTCAAACCGGGTCCTAAACCCAACTTCAATCTCGCGCAGCCACTATGGCAGACTTGAACTCCATCGGGTATTTTTCCCATGTTATACAACCCCCAAGCTACCCTCGACAAGAACCCTGACCACCCTAGTTACGCCGACCACCAGAAAATACTCAAAACCCATATAACGTTCAACACTCGATTTCTCGTGATTTACTACCTTAAAAATCATGGTTTTGTTTTTAAAAATCCTAGATTTCAAAATCAAATTCGATTATAAAATCAACATCTGGTAATTTGATAATCCAATTCTGACACTAATTTGTTCTCCACTGATGTATTTTATTTCTGAGATATTTACAAATTATTTTCACCTGAATCAATTTTTTTTAAAATGATGTTACTCATCTACAAACATTTTTATTCCAGAGATCAAAGCCTAAAAATCACATAAGTGGAAGATTTAAATTTTTAATCAGGTTTTTCAAACCTGTAATGTCTTATACAGAGGCATGTTTAACCTGTTCCAGACATAAACACTGATACTAAGACACATATAAAAAAAATCATTTTTAACATCATGCATAACAAAATTCATATCATACTTCAAGGATTCATTTCAAACCAATGCAAGATATATCAAATTTTAAGAATTTACTCATAGATAAAAGGATTTTGTTTAGAAGTTTGCTCACCTTGATGGGAAGAAAAATGAACAGAGTTACTTCTCTGAATTGAAACAGGCTTGCTGAAACTTCTTTTCCTTTGATTCTCTGATTTATCTTGAATTCGTATTGTTGTTTATATTGAATCATGTTTAAGTTTGAGATGATATTTTTTTTCTGGTTTGCTTAATTATCTTTGTGAATGAGCAGGAATGAATAGATTGATATACAAGATGAGTTTACAGGTTATAATATTTTTGTACAATGTAATATTATTGTGTACAAAGCAGGACAAGGATATTTTCTTTGGTTGGAGGCTGATATGATACCAATTTGTGCTGCATTTATTATGTTGTATCACTTACCTTATTTTCTTTATTTCGTTTGTACCTGTATGAAGATATTGTGGTGTCTTCTTTTGCAAGCACACATATACACTTTTGTTTCTTGCTTTACCAGCCTATACTTAGTTCATTTGTTTGTACAAAGATATTTAGATTTTTCTTCTTGTTGTCTAAGCCTATAGACTTATCTTTTTGCTTGTTTTTACTGTATTCTTTCATTTGCATACTTGAACACATTTTATTTGGTTTGGTCTTGTTACTTTGAAATATAAATGAATTTATGTTGTTATATTTTATCTATGTGTTTGCTTTATATTGTTACCTTATACACATCTATTTCTATTTTTTTTCTTTCTATTTATTTCTAACTTAAATTTTTATTTTTAATTTATTTTTATTTCTAACATAACCCATCAATTTCAAATCTAAATCATTTATTTATTTTCTTGTGTCAATGTATATACTTTTATATTTATTTTCAAACCATTTATATTTAAGATTTTAAATCAAATAATTTTAACACATTTTTATTTGAACCCAGGGAAACTCAAATCGATTCACCAATCAATTATACAAATTTAATTCAAAAAAATAAATTAATTATCAATTTAAATATTTTATAAAATCTGGGGTCGTTACAGTACACGTCTAGAAAATGTACCGAGATCGAACCTATCGATCCCTGCCAACACAAGACCGGCCTACCCCTTACTGGATAGTACCGAATATGTCATCACCCCGGTTGCTTTGGAACCCTTTGAGATCTCATGCACAACCAATCCATAAATATGTAGATGTAGGGTATCTAGAAAGGTGATAACATACCCTAATTGGTGCGACCCACTTAGCCTTGCTGCATCTCCCCTAATTTTCAGTCATTCCCGGTTGATGAGGCTTGAGGCTACAATTACCTTAAGAATAGCATTTATACTTGGAATGCTAACACTACCTTCTAGGCAAGCAATGCAATGATAGAATTCATCCATACAAGTTGTTCTGGTTCTGAACAAACCGAATCTCCAAAATCACCATCTTCATTATCTTCACGATATCACAGTTCGCAATGCTCAAATCAGATAAATGTGGTTTTCGGATAATTAAATCCGATCCCGGTCTCTTCGAAACGATCAGCGAAATTGGCCAGATTTGATAGTTGGTTATTTAACTACCAAATTACACACCTAAGCAGTCACTATGCCTATATTATAACTCTTTCAAAAAAATTATTTCAAAATATCTTTACAAAGATATATATTAAAATCTCTTCAAGTATTTCAACATTTGGAAACAATTTCAAATACTAAATCCATAACAGGATATTCCAAACCATATCAACACTTAGAAATATTTCCCATTCCAACTTATAATTCATTACTTAGAAAAATATTTCTATATAAATCATTTTGTCGCTAAAATATCTCCAAACCTTTGATTCCATTACTTAGGAAAATATTATAAGTCTATTTCCCAAAATCATTCCGAATATCCATACTTAGGAAATATTCAGTACTTAACTCATAAATCTTCAGAATTTTTATTAATTCCCTTTACAATTTCCAAAATTATCGATTATACTTCTTTATAATCCAACTAATAATTTATAACTCCTTTAATGAATTTAGATTCATTTTCGAAGTTCCCGTATCAAATTTCTTTTCTCAAATTTTCTTAAGTTCCAGAATTCCATTATAAGATTTTTCTCTTATAAAATCACCTCCCTTAAATAAAACCCGGTTCACAAATCTCGAGAGCATTTATAAATAAATTACAATCACTTACTTTTAAACTATATATATAATAATAAATTTCTAAACAAGGTTAAATAATCATTTAAAATATCAAAGTACTTTTAAAATAAACATCAATAACTAATTCCAATTCATTTATAAAATTTCTAATCGATTTACAACTTGTTTATAAAACTTAGAATTCATTTCAACAAAGTAAATAATTAAATAACTAACTTCCCGAAATAGTTTCAATCCACTTTATGGTTTTTAAAACTATATAGTTTAATAATATAAAAATCCTTTTCTAAAAACAAACTTTAACTTATTGTGGAAAACCATTTTTAAAATTCAACATACCCATTTTATATTATAAATCTCTCTCGATTTATCACAAATCGATTTACATTCCAATTTCATAATTATTCCCAAATTTCAAAATAGAATTTACTATTTCTTTCTAAACCGATTTCCATATCTTATTATAGATTCTCACTGTGGATTTCTATTCCCAATTATCAAATGATAATCATTTCATTTTATTTATAAACATCGTTTATAAGTTTATAAAGTCATTTCCAGTTTTATAATAGGTTCATACTACTAAAATCCATTTATAAATTGATTTCTAATTAAAATTCCATTTATAAATCGATTTCTTAAATAATCCAAACTATATTCTAAAACTATTCAAATCTCGATTTCAACTTTCATTTCATATATATATTTTAAGAATCTTATTTAAAATCCATTTGTTTAAAAATCCCCAATTTAAAATCCTCTATTTGAAACCATTTTATGAAATTAAAAAATAAATATCCAAATTTCCAAACATTTATCCTATCCAAATCAATTCCCTTTTTAATAATCCTAAAATTAATATAAATATATTCATTTCCAAAATCGCCTTTGAATTTTCTTTTTAAAATATTATTTATGATATTTATAATACCAAAATTAAGGCCAGTGCTACTATAGCATCCAATAATTCAAATCATATCATAATCTATCACATATTATTCAAAACACAACAGATATCACTATATATGAAATTTTAAACCAACATTTTTGAGGAATCCAGTTGGATCCCTCCAACCTGTTTTCCTGCAACCATAGATGTTATATAACAGAAAATACCAATCCCGCTTCAAGGCGGAATATCAAGGTAATATAAGGTGATCTGCTATTATGCGGGGCACATAGTGTCTCATCCGCTCTAATCGGCAGGAAATATACCCAACTACTAATATATATCTACTATATATAATATAACATCCAACTGATAATAATATATCAATTCAACCAATCATTCAATAATTAATTTAAATTATTATAAATTAAATCCAGCAATCCAAAATGAGTGAGATTTACTCATATTTATCCTACGTTGTCACCGAAGCGTTCCGGTTTGGAACTAAAACCAGACGACATCCGATTTTAACCCAAATTTCAATAGTCTCCAAATCTATCCAAAAAAGTTTCATTGCGAAGCACTCGTCATCACGATTGCAACGTAAAAAGTTTCATTCCAATCGGACCTCGTATGTAGGAGTTATAGATTTTATAAGTTATCGAATTAAATTTAAATTAAAAATAAATAAACTAATACAACTTACATAAAATTACAATACTGCCCTCGTCTCCTTCTACTTTTCCAAAATAATCGTGCACAGAGAAAATCAATAATGGCCGTGCATGATTCTAGTTATACGGAGCTCCAAAGCTCAAAACTAAAATCTGACAATGCCGACTTCTTTCTCTTCGAAATCTCCACTAGCTTACCACCAACACGACCCCCCCGGAGCCTCGACCCAAAACGCGACACCACCTCACTCCTCTCTGCACGCGTCTAGGTCGCGATGACCACCCAAGCACCGAGCTTCACGATTTTCTGGCTGCAGATGTTATTCGATCCTCCGAACCCAAAAACGATACCCAAAACTCGAATCGAGCACTCCATCATCAGATTTACCAAACCCTAGTTCGGTGCTCACAACCGCCCATTGCCAAAACACGTTCGAGTCACACTAAACCCATACCAACATGAAACACTCGATGAGTCATAATTTTTAAAGCTCGTTTCATATTTTTTTATTGAGTAGAAATCGAGAAATAAAATTTTGAAATCTCTTTTTTTCATCACTGTGCTCTATTTAAATAAAAGAGGGAGAAACGTAGACGGTGGCTTGTAGGGTGGGCTGGAATTTGAATAGAGTGGGCTGAAATGTAAGGTTGGAGGCTGAGGTCAAATCAACATATATATAATTTAAAATTCAAAAATATCTAGCTATAAATTTCGGATCCCAATCGAGGTGTGCCACCCGGCGTTCCTAATGTTATACCCCTATTCAGAACATAATGGAACAATTTTCGAGACCTAATTCGATCGTATGCAGAATATAGTTTTTTGGACCCACTCATTATATTAAATTTTCAATATTAATTTCAACGCGTTTCTATCCCGTATGATCAAGCGGTAACTCCAAACGCTACGAAATTTGAAATTCGATAATAATACACTATTACGAATCCAATGACACTAGTTTCGTTGAAATCTGAGACTGTTCCCTGGAAGGCTATTTTTGTATGTTATTAAAACGAGTTATTTTAAAAATCGAGTAAATCAACTTTAAATCAAATTCGAAAGTTCTATCATCTTCATTCTTGTTACATAAATTTTTTAATAAGCTTTAAAATTATTTTATCAAGCTTAAAACCCAAGATTCAATTATTCAAGCAATTTCAATTATTAAATTTAAAAATTAAATTATCCAATAAATCACTATCTTTGAAATTCAAGTTATTTAATTCATAAAATTAACTTTCAAATATTTAAAATCAATTAGATATTCCAATTTCAAATCACTAAAATTCCAGGTCGTTACATATTCATTCTCCCATTTTCCCACTAAGCAAAAGATAGTAAACAAAGCTAAGAATGACCATATCTTCAAGAAAAGAAAGAGGAAAATCAAGCTAAAGGTTAAAACATTCACCATTAAGGAAACCAAAAAGCTTTAATTTAGCGTAGTCAAACCAAAGGCAAGTAAATTTTTTCCTAAAACTCTTCCTAACCTATTTAGGTTAGGATTTGATTTTATAACGAATATTTGTAATGATTAAAAATTGAATGGTATGTTTGGAAATTTAAATAAAGGAAATTCACGCATGTTTTAGGGTAAAACATGACTCAATCATAATTGAATGTTTTGAAATTGAGGTATGATGTTTATAATAATGAAATAAAGATGGGTTTTAAATTTCATAAATTTTGGAATTAAATTGCAATTTCTATGAATTTTCTAAGTTTAGAAAATGGTTAATCTCGGGTAAGTTAATTATTAAAAATAGTTAAAATAATAATTTTGACTTGAAATTTTGATATAAGGTAAAATATGATATTTCATTTTGGTTAAATTTTTGGATTTTTCCCATTAATTTTTCATTGTATAAAAATAAATTGGCTAAGGAAAGAACTAATTGATTAATAATACTTAGTTAAATAAATGAAGTATGTAATTAGCCAATTCTGAAAAGGGAATTGTAAAAGAAGTAGCGTAGCTAATAAGAATTTGACACCAAAAGAGATTTCGTTTAAAGTAACTACTTAATAAGGCAATGAATTAGCTTTCAATTTAATTATGAATACGCCACACTTTAGCACTCGATAGCTAATGAATAATCAACCGGCAATAGCAATTGAAGCCATCAACTTGCGACAGCATTTACTATCAACTTGCGATTTGGGAAAACCAAAATGCGAAAGCTATAACACCCCATAAAAACTAATAAAAATAATTAAAATAAAATAATTAATTAAATAAGATAAGACAAAGAATGAAAATTTTGCAAAGTTTAGAATTTGAACATAGAAGTTATGCCATTGCATTCGTGGAAAAATTCCGATCAATTTTCATATATAATTTTCCGAATACGGAGCTCAAACAGAAAGTTATGGACGTTTGAAATTTTTGGATTTAAAATAATTCAAATAGAATTTAAATTCAAATAACTAAATAATTCTCAAATTTTAAATTTGAAATTTAAGAGCAATTAGACTTGGGGATTAAGTAATCATTAAAAATTAACGTTAACGTTAGGAAAAAACTAAGAAATATAATAAATAAAAACAACATCCAATAAATGGTTCACAAAAACAAATGAACCGGTTGACCACCTACCCTGGGCCGGTCGACCGCTGGTGATCGACTAGTAGGGTAGGGGTCGTCGACCGATGGAAGCTAGTGGCAGCTATAGCTTTAACACTTTGAACGTCCGAATTTTTATTATTTTAACTAACCTAAATTCGACAGTTTTGGTGCATTCTAACTACTATAAGTAAGAGCCTAGGCCCCTCACTTTTATTCACAAATTATTTTGGAAACCCAGCGATGCTCTATTAGTCTCTCTCTTTAGATTCATAAAAAGTTTTTTTAGGGTTTCAAGTAACAAATTCTAGTTGTTTATTCCTTTGTTTCTAATTCTATTCTCCTATAATTCCTTAATTTCTGAATCTACTCTATATATACAAATCCCTTATTATATATATTCAATATAGAAGATCTAAAAGAGATTATTGAAGGTATGACAAATCCAAAAAGAGGAAGAGCTAAGGACCAGTTGTGTGTGGAAATCTTAGTCTTTCTATTTTAGTAATTGAATAGTGTAGTTTGGATTTGATATATGGCTTGGAGAATTTTGGTTAATGAAAACATCACAAAAACCCCCATCCCCAAAGCGAAAAGTCAATTCTTAGGTTGGAATCTCAATTGTTTTATATTAAAATAATGGAATTTGTGTATATTTTGCAATTTCAATGTTTTATTTATATTTCACTTCTTATCTTTTTCTTTGGATCCGATTAAGGGTTTTGATTAGGAAAGGGTATGTAAGGTACGAATTCTTATGCGTAGTTTGCACCGCCTATTTCCACAATTTGAATAGAAATTCTCTTTGTCTAATTTCATGTAAAAAGAAGTTGAATAGAGCATAAAAGTATGTAAATTGTAAGTTTCTATTATCGATTTATTTCGTTGTTTTAATGTAAAATAAGTGGGTTTGGATTCTATTTTTATACAAGTCTGTTGATATTTTTTTTGATATTGGATTTAAGGTATGTGCGTTAATATGGAAATGATACTTGTATAATTTTGAAGATATGATATTTGAGCATTAGTTTAGGGCATAAACTTCACATGCTTATAAATTTACTAAATGCACACACATATTTATACATATACATACATACATACATACATACATACATACATACATACATATATATATATATATTAGCGTAAATAACGTAAGATTATAATATATTAATGGCCTAGTTAATAGGTTATTAATTATTATTGAATTCCCATTTAGGGAAGTAATTAGTTGTAGAGGTCAAATAAGAATTTTTCTTAGAAGGCTTTATTATGGATACAATGAGACATGTGATAATATATTAAGAGACTGTTATAGGGATGCGAGGTTAGCCAAAAGCACACATAAGTCTGCCCCGCTAATTTGGCTACCAGTAGTGTGACTTTGAGGCTGATGTGAGACATTGCTACAATAAGTAACCATGTATGACGCGAGGTTAGTCCCAAATTCTATAAGGTAAACCTTCCCAGTTAATTTAGTTACAAGTACCTATGAATAATCAGACTAATGTGAGACGTCATGATGGGGTACAAGTCATAATACGAAGGACCTGCTTCAGGGGATAAAGGTATTATGTAGCTATGTGAGAGCCCGCCTCTTCTCTATGTAGGAAGTAGTAAATGGTCGGGATTATTGGTTAGGCACGATAGTGGATATCTTGAAAAGGGTCTGCTTCAATATGAATTATTTAGTGTCCGAAAAGATTCCATGCAATGTCAACTAGATAAGTACCTGTAAGGAGTCCAGCTTGGAGTAGGTATTAAATTACAGGGGACTTGCCTTAAATAAACGTATTAATAGTCAGAGTTTGCTTAGTTTCCATGAAAAGTATTAAGTGATTTGGGTACTATCTCTTAAATTGATTGGGCATTATTATCGATAGATATGGGTTATTGGGCTGAAAGCATAATGGCTATAGAATTGGATTGGGAAAGCCTTAGGGCTTAAAGTCATAAGACTTAGAATAATGTTGATATATGAAGGACATATTCCTATTTAAATTATAGTGTCCAAGTACTATTATAGTAAGGCTTGGGGTTTTTATTCACCAAACATGTTTTGTTCTGACTCCCTCCTCATTACAACATAGGTTAGGAAAAGCGATACTGAAGGTGAAGGCGGGGAGGAAACTTATGGCAGTTTATCTATTTATCTATTGACATTATATTTTGATGTACCCATTAAAAAATAATGATGTATATTGAAAATGTTGTACTACAGATATATGACAGTTGTTATTGGTATTATGTTATGGATTTTATGACATTTGGATTTTAAATGAAATGGGTATTGTTTCTGTTATTATATTTTATCCTTCCGCTATGAGTTCTGATTGTGTAGATAAATAGCTCTGTATTGTTCTTTATACCAACCAACATCCAGCTTTGAAATGGATCTAAGTTTCGATGGGCCTTTTTTTAGGTCGGGATTTAGGTTTGTTTCAGGGCAAGTTGTTACATTTGGTATAATGAGTTTGTTGAAGCATGATAGGGGTTTCTTGCATTGTGAACCGTGGCAAAGCTTTGCCTCTTACACTTACATGTCCCAAGGTGGGTTGTTCGAGCAGCCAAAGGACTGGCCTAGGAGTCGAGAGGCTGGCCGTAAAACCAGTTGCTAAGGTTACCATTTGTAGACACCACCATTTATGGTGACCATTACATTAGGTATTAGAGCTTAGGTTACCCGTAGGGAAGGTATAATATGAGAGGCGTACTTGTCATTTTTGAAAATATTTTAAAAAAATCCAACCATATATACACACACTTATTTTAAACATACGCAAAACACTAGGAAATGTTTACTTCAACATATAATACTATCTTAGGAAATGTAGAAGTAAAAGATTGTAAACCCAAAGTTAATAAAGCAATAAATGTGTAATAAATAGGGAGTTACAAGAATTTAATAAGGATATAAATGGACAAACTAAAGAGATTATTAGGGAAATTATGAAGAGATAAAGAAGGCATAATAGGAAAAATTAGAATGAATAAATAAATGCCGTTAAAAAATGTCCATTAGAATAATAATCATTTATCACAGACAATTAACATTTATTGATATAGCAAATAAACATGTTAGGTAGTAAATAAATATTATAAGGCAAAATAATTGTCATTATGATCAATTATATAGCCTTAATTATATAGACAAAGGTTAGTGGGCCTAGCCCAATCTTAAAAATAGATGGGAGAAAAGAACGTATGTGTTGTGAACATACGAAAGTAAGGAATGATAGAAGTAAAGCAAGATGTGAAGAAGGAGTGGAGCAAGTTCCCGTAAAAAGGTATACATTAATCACCATAAAGAGATAATTGGATTTGAACCCACCACTTGGTAGCATTAAGTCTGTAATTTGATTTAGCATAAAATATGAATGTCTTAGATATTCAAAATTTCTACTCACCAAAATTGTTTTCAAGTAAAAACGACAAATCGCTCAAACATTATATCTAAAATACTACAACTTGTATAAATCAGAGAAACTTTTCAAGTGATGTACTGAAATGGTTGCTATTTTTCAAGATTTTACAAAATGAATCACCAAAAATTCAAAAAGTAAAGTTGTAGTGCTATCAGTTAGATTTCCAGAACTTTAGGAATTTCAAAATTCGAAGTTAGGATGTTTAAGTTATGATAGAATTACTACAGCTGTGTTAAAAAATTATGAAACAGTTTTCAAATAGTATTCCAAATGATTTGTAGTTTTTCAATGTTTAAGTTCATATTCTGAAAAAACTTATATAATTTTCAATCTATTTTCCAAAACTTCATGAATTTTGTAAATTGGAGTTAAGGAGTTCAAGATATGGTAATTGTACTAAAGCAGTGTCAATAAAAATAGAATTGACAATATGAAAACGAAACAGAATTTAGAGATCGTACCCTTACCTACCGTCGATGTCGTGATATCCAAAATGTGTAGATCTTCACCTCATTTTTCTAGGCTATGGAACATTAGAATTTTTCCTCATTAACCATATAGAACAACTCGAAATCTGTCTCTATCAATGTTGTTCCTTAGCCCACTTTTGTACCTAAATTTTGGAGGAGGTAGGTGGTCTAACGAAGGATGTAAGACCACATTCATTTTTGATCGAAATATTTGGTACCCAAATTTGTTTACATGGCAAACCGTTAATTTTAACAATAGTACCTTTAGCAACCCAAACCTGTTTTAGGAAAATTTATATTTGTTCCTTTTGAAATCCATGTTTGTTTAGCGGTTTTGTTATTGTTTTTATTTCAACAATTATTATCGCTGTGTCCTATATTTTCACAATTTATGCATTTGGGTATCACACTTATCCTCCAGGAGTGTTAATAGTTTTTTGTTTATATATTGACACCTTTTCAAATCCAAATCATTTTCTGTTATTCGCGAAGAGTTGATTTCCTAATAGCATATTAAATGATTTTCTCCAATGGAGATTTTTTGAATAATCAACACGAGTTCATTAACTTTGGATTTTAAAAGATTATTCTCGTTTCGTAGCTCAGAACAACGACAAATAATATTCTCTCCTTTTTTAAAAAAGTTTCCTTTTAAGACCAAATTTTTATTTTCGAGCTTTTTATTTTACTTGCAATTTCAAGCATTTCAGTTTCAAAATGTTTTGCATTTTTTAAATTCAAAATTTTCAAAATCCTTGATTTTTTCAATTGCCTTTTCAAATTCATGATTTATTTGAATAATTTTAGTTTTTCTACTTTTCAAAATTACGTTTTCGTTTTCAAGAGTTTTGAAATTTTCTTTGACCTTGTTTAAGTCTCTTTCAAATTTCACAGATTTCGAATTTCCAAACATATTAAAACTTTCCAACTCCTTTTGTAAAATATTGCTTTTGCAAATCAACTCAGTTCGTTTTTTGCCCAAATCAGAATTTCCTTTTCTAGCTTTCGTAAATTTTCATGAAAACGAGCAAACTCTTTTTGTAATTCAAAGAATTTTTGCAATTAGAATTTTTAATCTTCTTAATATTTTTAAGCTCATTTTCCAAATCATCATTTTTCTGATGCATTTTAGATTTTTCACTTTTCAACTTATTATTTTTCATCTCAAGATCATTAATATTTTTGGTTAATTTTTGACACAAGAGAACTATATCTTTGAATGAAAAATCACCTATCTCATCAGTTGTTGTGTCTGCATCATTGTCTTCTTTATTACCGTAATCCAAACTATCTTTTGTAAATCCTATTAGGCACAATTCTATAACTAAGTCGATTTTGATGTGTTGTTGTTGTCTTCTATACCATATATTGCATCGAGTGAGTTCCATATTTCCTTTCTAGTTAAACAGTGAGAGATATGGTTTAATTCATCTCGATTAATTAGGGAATATAGTATATGCATAGCAAGAGCATTAATCAAAGAATTTTTTTTATTTACCATATCACCCCATTTTCAATAATATCCCAAAATTTAAAATTAATATATTTTAAATAAAATTCCATTTTTGATTTCCAATTAAAAAATATATTCCATCAAAGCAGAGGGACTAACACTGGACCGACTCTTGCTAGATCTGCAACTAGGATTAGACATAACCTGCTTTGATACCACTTGTAGGATCGAATTAACCCTAGAGGTGGGATGAATAGAGTTTACGATTAATTCACAAATAAATAAAAATTGCACCACATATAATAACAGAGTAAATGCGAAAATAAAAGTGATACACAAATTTTACCCAGCTTCAGCAAAACCTGCCTACTGCTGCCCTCTAAGCTTTCTATTAGAATTAAACAATCGAACACTTACCGAACTTGTAAAATTGCTACCCTCGCTTACCTGTAAAATTCCAAAATGGATTGTGTAATTTTTGATTTGAATAATTCAAATCCTAACTTTGGTTTTTAAATTCAACCGTTCGCTTTTATGATGGACGATGATTTGATTTCTGACTTGTTATATTCTGATATATATATTTGAATTCTCTGATATATATGTTGAATATATTTTGAATCTTGTTGAATTTCTAATTTTGGCCTTGACTTGTTCAATTCATGCTTCAACTGAATTTTTGTTTCTTGCCATCTCTACATTCTAGTATGTTGTCTGTTTTCTAATGACCTCTGCATATTTTCTGATTATGTGCATTGCTCTTATGCACAATGTCTTTTCACACATGCCTGCACTTGTATTGCTACTGCACTTTGTTGAAATGGTAGGTGATGTCGATGTAGTTAATCATTGTTTGTTGGATGAAGATTCTTTGATCCGGAGATGGTATGTTATTGTTGTTGTCAAAATTGTGCTACCAGCGATTGCCAATTTTTTTCATGAGTGTTGTTGGATTGAAATGTTTGTGAAATCGAGCATGACAGTTCTGGCACTTAGTTTCCTGGGTTCACTTTTGTTTTAATGGTGTTGTATGTGCTTGTGCATTAAATTCAACCTAGTTCTATTTATGTGTATGTCTGAATTTCACTTTCACTTGTTATAGTTCATTGAACATGTCCATTGCTTTGTTGGTGCTTTTGTACTGGTTCATTTGTATAGTGCCGCACCATTTAACTCCACTTATATGCATGTTTGAATTTAATTTTCTAGCTGCACCATTGTACTCCACTTGAAATTGTTCATGTTTCACTACCCTTTGAGCCTGACTATTATATTTTAGTGCATGTCTAAGTTGGCTTGACCTTTGCTTGTACATGTCCTTGTGTTGAGCCATTTTCTGAACTTTTTGCATTTGCATGTGTTCTCCTTTGTGCACTGAACTAAATGTGCATGCTAGTGTGCCTGTTTGACTTGATGCACATGCCTGTTTCATTTTTGTCTTGCCGCTTGGTTACATTGTGTTTCTAGGTGTTGCACTACTTAATTCCACTTGAAACTATTACTTGGCCATGCAAGTGTACTGCCTTTCTTATGCACTTGCTACACCTTTTTTGTATGTTGTGCATTTCTGTTGATCTGAATCTCTGGCTGCATCATTGAGCACTTGAATTGAGCCTGAAATTCATTGGGGTTGACCATGTGCATTTGTGTTGTGTTGAGCCTTCGGGCTTGACCTTTCACATGTCCTTGAAATTTAAATGATGCAAGTATATTTTGTGTATGTGCTCGTCTCTATGGCATGCATAGTGATACACTGTGCATGTCATATATTGCTCGTGCACATTTATTTTTAGTTCTAGTTTAAAATATGAAAAATAAACAACCCAGTTAACTGAGGCAATATCACATTTAATTATAGCCTTATTTTTACAATTTCGGTTCATTTCTTTTTTCTTTTTACAGGGTTGTTTATTGTTTGACAGGTAAAATAGATAATTGGACACAAGCTGGAGCAAGAAGATAGCAAATCAAATTCGATTGAGTGAGCGAAATAGTGTTGTATTTGAAAATGTAAAATACAGTGGAAGCTGTGTTATAAATATATAATATTAAAATCATAATAAAATGTTTGTTGAAATAAAATAGTTGTTTAAATGAAATATTTATTTAAATGAAATATTTGTTTAAATGAAATTTTGATTTGTTTATTCATTGCGTGATGTTGTAAGTACTATAACAAACACGTTTAATATATATTATCATTATACAAAAATCATAAACCGTGACATTCTACAGATGGGTTGAGGGATGAGGTGCTAAGAGGGTGCCATCATTCGAGATTGACTACTCATCCTAGTGGTAATAAGATGTGCCATGATATGAGGCAGATTTTCTACAGGAGGGGATAAAGAATGATGGTGGGACATTTATCTCAAAATGCATGAAATGCCAATTGGTTAAGGTAGAGCAGAAGAAGCCTAGTGGTTTGATGCAACTGCTAGAACTTCCTGAGTGGAAACAGGAACAAGTATTGATGAATTTCATCGATGGACTGCCAAGGACTCGAGTAGGGTATGACAACATTTGGGTCATGGTCGATCGATTGACCAAGAGCGCCGAATTCATACCTGTCAAGTCAAGTAGAATAGCAGCCAACTGGCTGAATTGTATGTGAAGTGGATATTATGCCATAGTGCGCTGAAAAGCATTGTGAGCGACCCATTGTTCGCTAGTGGGTTTTGGAAGAGCTTACAGGAGGCGTTAAGGATAGAGTTGTATCTCAGCACAGCTTATCACCCTCAAACTGATGGCCAAACTGAGATAGTGAACTGTATCTTAAAGGATTTCTTTTGTTTGAATACTAGACTTCAAAGGATCGTGGGATGACCACTTACATCTTGTTGAATTCGCATACAACAGTTACTAGTCCAGCATCGGTATGGTACCATTTGAGGCATTGTATGGCCAACCATGCAGTGCTCCTTCGTGTTGGCAGGAAGTGGATAAGAGACTAATTCTTGGGCCAGATATGATTAGAGAGACATCGAAAAAGATCGGGATCATTCGACAATGGATGAAAGCTGCCCAAGACAGACAGAAAAGCTATGCTAAAAGAGACGTCAAGATTTAGAGTTCTTTATTGATGACATGATATTTGTCAAGATCTCTCCATTGAAGAATGTAATTTGGTTCTATAGTAAAGCGAAGTTGGCACTATGATTTGTAGGTCCTTTTCCGATACTAAAGAGGATTAGGAACCTTGCTTATAGAGTTGACTTACCTTAAAGAATGATATGAGTGCATAATGTGTTCCACATTTCTCACTTGTGGAAATTTGTACACCACTCAGGCATAACTATCATACCGGATTAGTTGATGATACTAAGGTTGAGCCAGAGGCTTTGAGACCTCGTAGGCATATTCATATCGTTCGACGTGATACAAAGCAGCTTAGGAGGAAGACACTGAAGATGGTGAAGGTCCAGTGGAGCGAAAGAGGCGATTACACTTGGGAGACCGAGGAGAGCATGTGGACAGCTTATCCAGAGCTCTTCACTTTGTGAGACTTCTTTTTTATAACTTTTACTTTCACTTATGATATCATGAAGTATATACCTTGTATAGTATCCTGTATGCTAAGATAGGTTTGGATGTTTTCCTTTTTCCATTTGATTTCCATGTGTGCATGTTTGATGTATGATGGTTGTCTATGCTTATGTATGGTTGTTAGACGTCCGGGATGACCCTATTGACTTTTATTTAGGATTTCGAAGGCGAAATTCCTAAAGGGAGGAGATTGTAATGACCTATATTCTATATATTGGAGGATCGTAGAATATTAATATTATTTTCATACGAGGTCGTATGATTTTAGAATTTTAGGAAATGACTCTTAGGGATATTTCCCACATATTTTTTTTTTCGGATTTCTATGAAACCATTTTGACCCTGAAAATATTATATGGCCTATAAATTTTGATAGAAGCCAAATTTTTGTGCCCGAAACCACTTCCATTAGATCGGGATGATAGTTTCCCTTTCAATAAAATGGTTTTTGTAGGAAAATGGATTTACCATTAGAGAGATATGGCCGTTTGAAGTTCCGCTCGATTTTAGACAACTTAATGGGTAATTAGTAAGTTAATGGGTAGGCCCAAAGCCCATTTTCATATTAGCATGGGGTTAGGGCTGGAGGAACTCTCTCCAATCATTTCACTCTTTCCAAAAATAGAGAGAATCACCATTAATAATCCACTTAGCCTAAAAGTTACTTAAACCCTTACTTTAATTAGTATAAACAAGTAATTAGAAGGAGATTAGCGAGATTGGCACTTGGATTGAGAATTTGCTATCGAAGACCACCTTGGAGCTGCTGTTCATCCTTGAATTTAATGCCATTTTGAGTTGCTTTGGATTGCTTCGGATTTAGCCGAGTGGTTTTAAGCCTCTACCCACTAATTATTCCCTATCAGACATTTAATGATGTTTTTAAATGATTTTCAAACTCTAAAACATGCTTTAAACCTTTTTAAAACATATATGAATTTCAAATAATTTAAATGAGTTTTGAAAATTCATGTTCTTATGGATACTACCCTTAGATTTAGGACTCATATTGATGTGTTTGTTTATGTGGTTGTTAGTATAGATTATTTATGATGATTGCTTGATTTATGTGATGCTTGAATGGTTGGAAACGTCGAACGGATCATGACTTAATTTTAGGAACAACTTTGGTATCGACATTAAGGATCGGTATCAATCCATGAGATGTGCACCAAACTTGACACAATCGACATGGGGTAACAAGGTGTAATACCCCTAATTTTGATTAACATTATTTAGGACATTTAATTAGATAAATAAAATAATGTAAGGGGAAAAGGAGAATGAGATTTGATAATCTAATTGGTCGAGCCTTAATTAATGAACTAAGAACATTGATTAGAAAATTAATAATCGAATTGGTCGAGCCTTAATTAATTTCCATCACCTATACCTTTTTGTTCTCATTTCCTACCTTACATTTATTCATACAAACTAAAAATAAAAATAAGGTTGGCCATTGTTAAAGAACAAGGACGAGAAAGTTTAGGAAATCAAAGGAAAAAGCTAAGGGGGAATTTAATCAACTCAAATCTCAACTCTCTTTATCTAATCAAGGTGAATAATGATAACCCATCTCAAGTCTTCTTATGTAATTTCGATTTTATGATTAAACCCGAATTTTATGATTGTATTATACAATGTTATGATCGATTTGATGATTACATGCTTAAATAATAAATTATTGGATCTATATATGAAATTTGTTAATAGGTTTATGTAACAACCCACCCAGGAACAAGCCTAAATTTCGACCGAGAAAATGCCCATTGAAACATAGATCCATTCTATGGCTGGCTGTTGGTTGGAAAAAGAAATAATAGTACAGAGCAATAACTATTCTTTCAGAACTAACAGCGGATGGAACAAAATATAATATCAAATTGTGCCCATTTATTTCAAAACCATTTGAAATGTCATAACATAAAACATCATAAGACTGCCACATAAGACCCGTTACATCATTTGTTCAAATACATGGGTACAATATAAAAATATCATAAAGATAATAATAACTGCCACAAGCTTAAGCCACTCCACCTTCCAGCATTGTCATCACTCCGTCCTTAACCTGTGTTGTAAGGAGGAGGGAGTCAGGATAACAAATGTTTGGTGAATAGAAACCTTGAGTCTTACCATTTCAGTACTTGGGTAGTATATTTCAAAATAAGAATATGTCTAGCATACATAAAACCATTTAATACTTCTTATAAGGAAAGGAAGCGGGTCCACAATAAACCACTTAATACTTTCCATTCTCGAAGCAAGTTTCTAATCCCATAACCCAAATCCCACGCCATAAATGTCTAGTAATGCGAGAGATGGTACCCAAACCACTTAATACCTTTTATTGAAAAATATGCAGACTCTGGCCATTTAAGACCTCAATTGAGGCATACCCCATCATTTAATACCTACTCCCAAGACGGACCCCTCAGTGGTAACTATCTAGCTGACATCATATGGAATCTCTTAAGCCACTTAATACTTCTTTATGAAAAGACGGACCCTCATCAGTTACTTAATACCTTATCTCGAAGCGAACCCCTATCGGGATACCACCTAACGTACCTAATAACTAGCCCGTTGGCCATAATACTTTATTTGGGGAAAAGAGGCGGGCCCTCAAACAACCACTTAATACATTAAGACCCCGAAGTAGGCCCTACATATTATGACCTACACTCATAATGACGTCTCACATTAGTCCGACTATTCGTAGGAATTGCTAGCCATATTAGCTGGACAGATTTACCCTATAGAATTTGGGGCTAACCTCGTGTCATCACAAATATTTATCATAGGAGATGTCTCACATCAATAGGAAGTATACACAACTGCTGGTAGCTTCAAAGTGAAGGACAGACTTCTGTCATGTAACTCTACTGACCTTGCTTCCCTATGATTTAGCCAAAATTTAAATATTCTCTTTATATATAATACTCATCTCAACGTTTCGTAAATAACGCCTTATAAAGAATCTTCCTTATCGTGCCTTAAAATATCAATTACCTTCCTAAAGGGGAAAATTAATGACGACCACTACCTAATTAACTACGTAATTACTCCATAATTATAATTTATTACACTATAGAAATAAATATATATTCGCACCACATATATTCTAGCATGCTGTTTATATGCCTTAAACTAGCGTTAAATGTCAATTCTTTTAACCATAATACTAATACAAGTCCTTTTCCCTTCAAATTCCCAAGATTTCAATATCTATAATAAGGGATTAAATATTCATATCCAAAATTGCAATACATAGACTTGTAAAAATAAACCCCAATTTATTACACCAATCTAATGGAATATCCTAAATAATAGGAATTCCAATCCTAACTTCGTATTCTATTCAACTCATCTTTTACGCAGAAATAAATGAATGAATTTTGTATGGAATAAGTGGTATAAATTACGAACAAAATTCATACTTTAAACACTTATTTTATTACTGAAAACTCACAATTTGAGACAAAGAAGGAAGAGAAGCGGAATAGACTATAAAATTATTAGAAATTATAGAACAATATAAATCCCATCAAATTAACATAAATAATTGAGAATCTCCATCTAAAATTGACATTTCGAAATAAAAAGAAATTTTAGGGGATTTTATCTATCGTATTTTTGCAATCCCAAAATCTCTAAGGCATATTCAAACCCATACTTATATATACTAATCAATTACTGAAATAAAAATACTGAGGTTTCATTACTAGTATTTTGTTCATAAACATCGCGTCTTTTACATCAGGTAGAAAAACGTATGATGTTAAAAATCTTAATAAAATTGTTATTTTTATTATTGATGTTATATAAAACATACACATCACATTGATTCTCAGGGTGATGTTAAAAGGTAATTCCAAATTTGTAAAAAGGCGAGGAAAAATTAAGCGTAAATATTTTTATAGAAAATGCACCAAAATTGTACTACCTCCAAAATACTTAACCAAAATTATACTTCCCTCCAACACTTAATAATAACTTCATCCTCCTATGCGTATCCTAACCCTAAAGACTAACCTAGTAACCTCTATCCCCTTCTATACAGCCAATTGGAAGACCAGCGATTTTCCTCTCATCCATAAGGAAGACCGGGTTTCTCGTCTGAATAAGTTCTCTCCCTCTCCCTCCCTCCCTCCCTCACTGCCTCTGTGATTTGGTCCCTCTCCATCCCCACCTTCTTAAGACAATCGTGGCTTTTATTCAGGTTATCAACTTATACGCAGTGTATGTTGTTTTTCAATGCTCTATGCTTGATGTAGTTGATTGAGTAGTTTTGTGTTCCTGAATTAGATTATTTCTTAGATTATTTCGTAGCTTCACGACACTCAAACTATTGATCAAGAAATTTTTTAGTTAATGGTATTTTTTCATTTTTAGTATTTAAATTTTTGTTAATAATGATCTTTAAGAATGCTATTTTTTATGATAATGAATCCACCTATCTGCATATCAATATTAAAGAGTACTTGTTAGTGATTCCGTGGAGTAAAATAGGCGTAATGCAAGAACTTGATGTAAAACATCTCAATGCACAAGATTTGTTAGTAAAATTCTTCAAATCCTATTTTTGGTTATTGTTTAGTTTTTCACTTTGGTGGTATCATTGATTGGCATACTCTCCAACTAGAGGCACACGAGTGGCTGGTTTTAGAAGTTCGATAGAAGATCTCATAAAAATACGTTAAGAAAGGCTATTCCATTACCATAGTTTTAGCTGTGATAACTATTGACATGGTAATTTTATTTTTACTATTCTTTATTTTCACTCGTTACTTTTTGATATTTATGTCACTTTTTGCTTCAATTCTGGGCATTGGTTTCAAATATTAGATCTTTATTTCAATAATAAGAGTTTGATGTATAGTATTATGCTTTTTCCAAGTACACAATGCTCTCATAGAAATAAAAGGATAGGTTCCTAGCAGTTTCAGTTATTCTCTTTTAATATTAATTTATCCTCATCTATTTCTGTATTTTTGGTTTCCAATCATGATGAGAATAACCATGTATCATTATTTCATGCAAAAGAAAGATGTCACAAGTATTTGTTACCTTGCCCTTAGATAATCATTGGAAAAAGTGGATAATAAAGATTTATTTTTGAACAACTATAGAAAAATGTGATCCTTCTGAACTAGTGAATTTTACTGCTGTATAGATTGCTTAATTTAGCATTGTGGTGCTTCAAATATGATCAAGATGGAGTGTGCAGACAGATTGTGTATGTGGTGATTGTATTTATTTTGGGTTATTTCTTATAGGTCCTTTGTATATGTTTTTCTTATGTCTGTGTATATCGTGCTTATATATTTAGCATTATAAAAATTCTTGTAGGATTCTTTTTTGCAACTCGCCAATCCGCAAAATTCAAGCTGATAATAAACCATACATGTCTAACCCAAATCGAATGGAAAGACGGATAGTGATGGGAAAAAAAGAAGAAAGAAGAAGAGAAGAGAAGAGGAGGAGAAAAGAAACCAAAACAACATAGAATCTCACAATCACAGCGGAGCAATATATAATATAATATCAATGATCTTTACAAAGAGAAACTGTTATATACATACACTCATCTGAGTACAACAACAAGTCACAACCATCAACCTGAATAGTTATAACAACCTGTCCACATAATTGCTGATAATTCCCACAACAAAGCATCGAAAATAAACATATACGCGAATACGTCATGCAGACCTCCAACTCGTCTTCTGAGCTCCAATGCATCCAAAACAGATCTGTAAATATGCTCGATCTGACCCGAGCATTATAATAAAATAACACTGGAGTCAGTCTAGAAAACCAATGTGAGAAAGCACACCCAACTGGAAATTAGAGTTATAGAAAACTATTAGAAATCAAAAGTATCTTGTAAGACCACGCCGCACATGAAAACGGATGGGTTTTTATCTTACGATAACCAAAACATTTCATATAAAATTATTTGATATTATAATAATGTCTAAGGGTTCAAGTAAATATATAAATAGCTAAAATGCTTGCATCTCACATTCCGACATAGTTTGGCACAATCAAAATCGTAATGGCTCGTATTGGAGATTGGATTCCATACAATGACTGGGCTACTGGGGTACCGCCCGTCATGGTGCACCTCTAGATAAAATAACAAAGAGGACCTCATTTGGATCCCCTACCAAAATAGAACCGACCTACCCCTGGATAGTACCGAATATGATCACCCCTCTGTTAAAGGGCCCTGAAGCATAAAAATGAGAGAAAATAACGACTCTAGATAGGGATGATCATACCCTACTTAGGAGCGACTCACTTAGCCCTACTACATCTCCCATGGTTTAGTCATTCTCGGTAAATGAGGCTTTAGGCTATATTTTACCTTTTTTATAGCACTTCCCACTTGGAATGCTGACACTGCCCTCCAGGAAACAATGCAATACCGGAATTCATCCATAAAGTTTGTTCTGGGACTGAACGAAACACTTAAGAGTTCCGTCTTCAATTTCCATCATCCTCAAGATGTCTTCACTTCACAATGCTTAAGTTGGATCGAAGTAGTTTTCAGATAACATATTCGATCCCAGTCTCTTCGAAACAACATTCGATAGTTTCCAGTAAACCCAACCCCGGTTCTTTAGGAAATAAACAGTCAAAGATAAGAGCAGAGATCACCTCCTAACTGTTAGTGGATGGATTTCCTTATCATTGTCCTAGGAGAACAAAACGAGATTTATACGTACGGTACATCATCATCGGAGATGACTGTGCCATATAACTCATGTGTTTCTCCTAGATATTTCCAAAGTTACGCTTGGGTCAAAATTCGATAATCGACTGTTTAACTATCAAATAAACAAACATTCAATCAGGTATTTAATTCCATAGGGAAAACAAAAGTTGGTTAATCACACGAGCAACCACTAGCCTCCTTTTAATTAATCTTTCTTTAATTTAAATTCACTTTTTAATGCTTGAATCAAAATTCTTTTAACAAAGATATATATATATATACCCACAATCCCTATTTCTCAATACTTGGAAAAATATCCATATACTTATCTCAATGGTATAAGTATATTCACCATCATTTTGGGAAGATTCCTCTTTTTATTCAATTCTAAATCATTTATAAACTTTGTTATAAATCCACAAAACCATTTATAAAACCTCTTTTATAAATCTATAAATCCATTTCTAAAATTCTTTTATAAATAAACCATTTATAAAACTCTTTTATCTTTTAACCAATCTTTCTTTCCGTTTTCCCAAAACATGTTAGAAGATTACTCTTATAATCCACATATGTTTATAAAACTCCATTTTTAAATCTCAAAAATAATTTTAAATAATTCTAACCATTTACTTTTAAATGCTACTATATGATATTAAACATTTTAGATAAATAGTAATTAACTTAAAAACATATAATAAGAACAATATAATATATAATATTTAACTTCAAAACATCTTATAGATAATAATTAATAATTTCGAAACATTATTAAATAAATGATAACGGTTGATCTTCAACATTATTATCAATAGTATAATTAATTTCCAAAACATTATTGATAAATAATTAAAATTAATTTCAACCCGTATTAATAATTTGAATAATTAACTTTTCAAAATATTAAAATATTGATAAACAACTTTAAAACAATTTTAATATGAACAAACACTTTTAAGACATAATTGTATTTGCTTGATCAAAATCCATAATTAATTTCCAACACGATCATTTCCATATTTATAAAATTATATTTATAATTCTCCTTTTCTTTTATAAAATTCCTTTCATAAAATCCCTTCAATTATGAACACCATTTTTAATTCTATTTCCTTTATAAATCTCACTTATTTATAAATCCCCTTTAAAAAGATCAATCATCGTCCGTTTTTAACATTGCCCCATAATGATAAATGCCTTTTATAAATTCCTTCCTATTTATAAATTATTATTAACATTCCCAATTTACCCTCACCTTCAATTTTCAAAGAGTCAACTATTTTCCAAAATATTATTTCACGTCTTATTACCAATCCACATTTTTTTGATTTATTTCCAAATTTATCCAATGATAAAAGTTTCCCTTAATTTATAACACCGTTTATAAGTCCATGATTTTTTATTAACAAAATACGATTTTACAAACCTTCACTTCATTTTTAAAATATTACTTTTATAAATTTATCACATTTATAAATTTCCACATTTACAAATGAATCTTAATATTAATACGTGTGCGTGTGTGTGCATATATATATATATATTACTTTATATAAAATGGCTAATAAATAGTATACCAAAATATTTCTATCTTCCTTTAAAACCATACTTTTTATTATAAAAGATGGACTTACTTTTAAGATTTTAAAAATCTTTATCACAGGTCAAAAATCTCTATTTTAAAATATTTTATATAGCTATAAATTTATAATCTCTAAAAAATCATACTTTTAATTTTGAATACTTCTTTAAATAATTCAAGAAAAATTATTAAAACATGTATAATTCCTAAAATCAAATATGGCATCCAACAAGTCATATATCACAATATATATGGAAAGTAAAATCAACAGTGTGAGGAATCCTGTAGGATCCATCCAACATGTCCCCCTGCACCACAGACAATATATAATTAAATAATATAAAAATCAACCGCTTCGAGGTGGGATTCATATATAAAGGGTCATCTGTTCTTACACGTGAACGTAGTAAGGTCTCATCCGCTCCAAGGGCGGGAATATGTCCAAACCAACAATATAATTTAGTAAATTATCCAAACAGTCAATAACAGTCAACAATAAAATATCCACACATCCAATAAATAATTTTTATTGACAATATAATATTTGTGGTTAACCAAAAAGGTGGAATTAACTCATATTGATTTCAGAAGTCGCCAAACGTTTCGGTTTTGAATTAAAATTGAACAAACGTTCAATTTTAATCCAAATTTCCAACTAGCGCCAAATCTATGCAACTCCATAGCGTAGCCTTCATCGATACGATCGCAACGCGACTCGTCGCGTTTAATTTGGATCTCGTATGAGTTAAATATAGATTAATGACCTTTTGAATAATTAATTTAAAATTAACTTAAAATTTAATAAAATTTTAAAATAAACCTTCTCCCTCCTTCCTCATCGTTCTCGTTCCAAGTGACACGCTTTTATTTTCTTTTCTTTTTTAAACGATCGATCTCGACAACCAAGAATGTTGCCGCCTACGTCGTCGCCGCTCCACCTGCCGCTGCTTCACCGCCTCACCACCTCGCTACACGCACGTGCCGTGCACATGAACCCATAAAAATTGCCTCGAACGGAGTAAGATTTTAGCTGCCATGGTATGCCGATAATCGATCCAAGGGTATGGATGGGTTCGTGGTGACGAGCTCTCCATATTTCATGTTGAACCTTTCGGCTAATTTTGCTCCTAGCTCACCGTGAATTGATGGCCGGTGGATGTTAGGGTTTAATGGTAGCTGAAGCTTTTAGGGTTAAGGTTTTGCAAATGAAGAAAGGTTGATGCCCTTTTATTTTTAAGGCACTTTCATACTTTAAAATTACGAACTCCAAACGAAATGTGCCTCATGGCGTTCTATATGTTATACCTCTATTCCGACCACAATGGAATATATATCGAAAGCTATTCCATCATATACAGAAGTTAACTTTTCAAAATCAAATTATATTAATTTAAATTCCTTTAAATAATTTCTACGCGTTTCGAAATTGCACAACCAAACGATACATCCAATCGCCACAAAATTCGACGGCATATAATAATTCACTATTACGGATCCAATGAAATTGGTTCCGTTGAAATCCGAGACAGTGCCCTAGAAGGCTATTTTTACACGTTAATTAAAACGAGTTATTTCCAAAATTAGTTTAATCACTTTTTTCCAATTTAAAAGTTTAATATCTTCCTTCTTATTCAAATAGAAAGTAAATCAACCTTCGAAATCATTTTCATTCATATTAAATTCAAGATTGAAAATATCAAACAATTCCAAATATTAAATTAAACAAAACAGTTACCCAATAAATCATTATATTTGAAATTCAAGTTATTTAACTTAATAAAATTAAATTTTTAATATTTAAAATCAATTAAATATTCCAAATTGAAATGACCGAAATTTTATGTCGTTGCATTCTTCCTCTCTTAAAAGAATTTCATCCCAGAAGTTTCCAAGGTAAGAAAAATGCCTCACACCCACTTACTCTTCAAAACCAATTAGTTAACTAGATTCCCAAATTCTTCTAAGACTTTAACTTTCAAAAATTAATTTGTTGAAACTTTATCATCACCTTTCTAAGTTACTAATTTCACTCATAGATACTAACTAATACCATGCCATGTTATAGCAAGAATATCAAGTTTTGGTTATCAAAATTTTTCCAAATTGTTAAAAAATTTCTAACGCCTTAAATTTATGGAAAATTTCACCAGCGTCTCCTTTGCATGGCACGATCGAATTTTTTTACAACTTATATATATATATAATCACAAATATATATATATATATATAATCACAAATATACATCTCATCTTCGAGGATGAGGCATCCCGTATATAAAAGTACGATATGTAATTCGAGATGTGTACCTTATTTTAGTATTAGCAAGTACATGTAACCAATATAATGCAAAAGCAAGCTCCAAATGCGAAGCATACAACATCTGCACCTACTAATCACTCAACAACCAATGAGAACATGTATATAGAAAGTAATATCAATATATAGCATAGAAATAACTATATATAATAAAAGAACCCATCCAACAACTAATATCCCTCCAATTTATTCATAACCATTTCGATTTTCATTTTCCAAATGTCAACATCCAATTTATACGCATCCATTTCTTATTAACATGTAATTGGTTCACTTCCAATTTATCCACATTCATTTTACTAATATTCAATTATTAACTTTATTTACACTTGATTTATTTACGTTCATTTATTAACATTTCTTATTTACATCCAATTTATTCACATTCACTTAATCCACATTATGTTTAACAACATTTTGTTCCATATTTAATTCATTTATGGATCATTTATAGAATCATTTAACATTAACTTTTCCTAAGTTTAATTTTATTTCCTTATGACTTAGTTTATTTCTTTCAATACTAATGACACTTAACATCCATTCCGTAAAACTGTTTACTTAAGTTCATTTTAAAACCTTTTATACGACCCTTCTTATTTTCATTATCATTCAACACTTAAGTTCATATGCAATTCTATTAAACAACATTCCAACCATATTCAATTCATTTTGCAACTCAAATGCATATCCATTCCATAACCTAAGTCATATTTTATTCTACAACTCAAGTTCATATCTTATTAATTAATTTCAAATCAAATTCAATTTCCTTAACTCCATTTATTTAACTTTTGTAACGACCCATAATTTTCGATAATTAAAAATATTAAATTAAATAATATTTTGAATTTAATATTGTGAAAATTAAAATTTATGATCTATTAATGAGAAAAATAATTAGATAATGATTTAATAATGTTGTTTTGAATGTTATTGATAACTATTTTAATGTAATTTCAATTAATTGAAATAATTGTAAAGTTAACTTGGTTATAATTGTAAATAAGGAATCAAATTGGTAATTAATGGAATTTAAATATTATAATTAATATGGTGAGATGATAACTGTACAATATGAATGTAATAAAATGTAAACTAATGTTAATTATCTTCGTAAGGTAATTGTTGATTCAATAATATGAGTGTAAATCAAAATATAAGAATTTGATTGAAATTAAAATATAATTAACTAGGATTTTAGTACAGTTATAATTGAACGCTGTAATTAGTGCAATATTTAAATAGTGAATTTAACATGGAAATTTATTTTGGTAGATTGTTAATTTTTATGTAATCAAGAATGATAAATTTGTTAACTTTTAAATTTGAATTTAAAAGTAATTAAATCCATTTAATAATAATTTATTTAATTAACGTGAAAATAGCCATTTTGGCCATTGTCTCGGATTTCGACGAAACTAGTTTCATTGGATCCGTAATAGTAAATTATTATAGGATTTCAAGTCTCGTAGTGATCAGACTTATCGTTTGATCGTGCGGGCTCGAAACGCGTAGAAATCAATTTAATGAATTCAATTAAAATAAGCTGATTTTAAAAGCTAACTTCTATATACAATGGAATCAGGGTTTGAGACCAGTTCCATTGAGTTTAAAAATATCGAAAACCTATATTTTGATATATTGGATGACCCACTTTCATTTTGGAAACGGAACGGGTTTTTCGGGTTCGCGTAATTGTTTCGACCAATTCAATATGTACCATTCATTCTTATCCATCTATCTATATAAATAGATTTTGTTTCTCTAACCCTAGCAGCCTTTCATTTTATTTTTGTACGTACTTCTATTTCTTATTTGTTCCTCCTTCTCAAATCTCAGAGCATCAAACCCTAATTCCCAAATTCATTTTTCAAATCAAAATACAATCGAAAATTTTAACACATCAAACTATGTCATATTATATATCGTTGGAAAGCTCTCGATGAGTGCAATCTACAATTTCAATTCGTTTTTTGATTTGATTTATCCTTTGGCCAGAAATCGACGAGGAAGTCTCGGCCGTCGAAACTAGGGTTTGCTTTTAACGGTGGATCTTCAACTAGACGTCGATGGGAGGTGACCAGTGGGTAGAGGACGTCGAGCACCACGCATCCATGTGGTTAGTTTGTCGAATTGATTAGAAAAATCGCCAAAATTAGCAAACAAACGGTGGCGGCGGCGCTGGCCTTTCTCGGCGGCTGGAGTGGTCGCGATGCATCACCAGGTGCGGCCAGAGGTGAGCATAAGCAAGGCGTGGTCAGATCAGGTCGGCGGTGGCATGTTTGGGCGGCGATGTGCGAGCAAGTGCTGGCTGCTGTGGTTATCGCGTACGTGGAAGGCCCACGAATATTAGGGTTTCAGATGATTAAATTACGAAGTTACCCCTTTGATTATTTAATTTAATTTATAAATTTCAATCGTTCTAATATTCATAACTTCTTCATACGAGCTCGGATTCACGCGAGGTTTTCGCCATTACGATCGTATCAAAATTTCAGATGACATGCAAATTGTTTGGCTGCATTATAATACTGTTGAAATTTTGGGTTTTATTTGGATTTTTAATCGTTTGAAAATCAAAGGTGAGTGATTTAACCCACTCACAACTACCAAACTATCTTATGTTAGTTAAATTAAATTTATGATGTGATTAGAAATTTATTGGTTGTCATTTGGTATTTTAAATTTTCGTTTAAATTTAATTTGAATTTATATTGAAGTAAATTGCCATTTAATTTAATATTGAATTTAAATTGTTAATTAAATACTTGATAATGATAACCAGTTAATTGTAATGATTTATTGGTTGATTTGAATGATGATTCTAATGGATGCTTATTATGATATTTTTGGATGATTGGATGTAGGTTTATTTATATGTTGTTATCACACTGCAAGTTCCCTTAGTTTGCTATTAGGAAAAATCATATGGATTGAAATGATACATACCCGAATGGTCTTGTAGATTAGGGAAAAATAGTTATGGGTTGAAATGATAAACTCGAGCGATTTTATAGATTTTGAATTTTCTCGGGATGCGGGTTGAAATGATATATACCCGTAAATTTAAATTTATTGCAGGTTGAAATGATATCTATCCGTATCACTTGACCATAGGGTAGAAAATTATATACGGACACCGGATTGGCTAAATTAAATGATTTTAAATCCTTAAATTTTGAATCCAGTTAAATGATATTATGAAATAAAATTAGATTTATACGAACTGAATTATTTTCCAAATCCAAGCTTTTAAATGTTAAAATTGAAATTGGTTTAAATAAATTGTTTAAAGAATTTAAATTGAAATCTTAAAGTTGAATTTTGAAATATAAATGAAATTTATCAAAATTGAGTTATTGGAAATGTTTGAATATTTAAACTTTGAAACCTATTGAATTTGAAGTGGTTTAGATTTGTAGTTCATATTCCGGTCTGGTCCGGTATGGAATGAACTTATAATCTGATGATCGAGTCGATTCCATGATTATAAGTTCATAACCCCAGCCCATTTTGGGCGGAACAGATCTACTAATTCTTTTATTCCAGTTAGTAAGAGGGATCTTGAACTAAGAAATAGGCCTAGAAGTTAAAAGAGGGTATCCTGAGCAATTGCAAGAATTGGGTTCATTGATATTCCTGGTATAGTAGATGCTATCACACATACAGTCATACTCCATTCGATGGAATTGTTTGATCTTAAGGGAGATCTTCTATAATTTCGCACGTGAGGGGTTATTTCTTGGTTTCGTCCAGTCATTAATAACTTGATTATTTTTAGATAATAGTAGATGGAAACAACGCTCGTAAGGAGTCCTATTGAAACCAAGAAATATAGGCCTGCCTGCCATTTGAAATTGATTTAAATTGAAATGTTTTTTATGAGAATTTGAATTGAAACCTTTAGCCTTTTGAACTGAAATCGTTGAACTGGAATTGATTTAAATTGATTTTTTGGGACTAAAGTTGATTTGAAATGATTAGTGAAATAGGAAGAAACAATTCTAAATTTGAAACTATTTTCGATATAAACTCTTTTAATATACAAACTCTTTTAACATATAAAATATTTTCTCATATAAACCATCTTAACATATTTTTTTTTTAATTTATAAACAATTTTTAATACATTAACTATTTTTAATATATATCCTATTTTAATATATAAGCTATTTCTAATATATAAACTATTTTGATCTATAACCTATTTTTAAATTATAAACCATTTTAATATATATTATTTCAAATCTATAAACAACGTTTAATATATATATTTTAATGTATAACCTATTTTAATATATAAACTATTTCTAATATATAAACTATTTTAATCTATAACCTATTTTTAAAATATAAACTATTTTAATATGTATTATTTTAAATTTATAAACAACTTTAATACATATATTTTAAATATCTTTACTATTTTTAATGTATAACTATTTCAATATATAAACTACTTTCAATATTCAAACTATTTAAATTTAGAACTGTTATGATTTAGATTTAATTGATTGAAATGCGGATATTTGATATGATGGTTTAACCTATTTTATGGTTATGATTTTTAAAATGAATATGATTAAAGTGATATGATTTTGAAGTGAATATGATATCGAAAGTGATATTATTTTGAAGTGAATATGGTTTCGAAAGTGATATGATTTTGAAGTGAATATGATATTTTGATATCAATTATGAATCAGTTTTGGAAATGTAAAAGAATCAACCGGTGTGAAATAAACGTTTGGTTGTTAAAGAGACTGGGATCAGATATTGTCATACTCTCTGCCAATACCGAAAACCACTTTAACAACTGCGCACGTGGTGGAGAATCCAGAATGAAGTAGGATGGTTTGGCGAACGCTGCTGTATGAGGTATGAACACAACCCTGACCCCCTCGAGTTAGCTTGATATGACTAAAACAGGAGCTATACCTAGGCCAAGTGAGGTCGCTCCTCCGATCGGATATGCTTCTTCGATACCATATCTGTTACTTTGTGATTGATTTGGTGGCCACCTTCTATTTGATTATGGGAGTGTGTTCTGAGGTAGGAGGTAGTAGCTGCTATGCGTTACACCAGCCCAGTTCTGCAAAATGGTAGTATCCTACCATGGGCATTGCCTCGTGTGCCTTGTCATATGCCTTTTCGAGCACCCTACGAGTTTGGTTTGTGTCATACACTATGGAGCGCCCTCTGATAGCCCTCCAGTTTACGGAGGAATTACGGTACTGTATAGACTACGGTATTTATAAAAATGTGTTAAGGGGAATATGGGTAACGCCTCAACGCTATTTTAATAGTTTACTTTACTGTTGACATATTATAATAGCATATTGTATTATGTATGTAGATATTTTAATGGATCCTTAGGAGATGGAATCCCGAACATCTCTTAAGTTATTGCACGTACGTATACACTGGATAAGAGATGTAAAATCCCGTAAACATCTTTGAAGCCGTTACACTCATATTTATTTACTATTGATTTAACTTACATAAGATCTTTTAGTTCTGACTTGAGCGTTTTTTCTTTTCATTACGTTCGAGTCAGTCTGAGCTTTTCAGTGTATTGACGACCATTTTATTTGGAGGATGAAGACGAAGACTAGTCCACTATTTATTAATATTATTTCACTGCATCATGTTATTCTGCTGCATTATTTATTTATTCTTGCTGTATGTATAACTTTGATATATTGTAAAGGTGTAATCAAATGTTATTTGTAAAACAGCTTCATGAATTGTTTATTTGATTATTATATTTTGTCATTCCGTTATGAGATTCTATGTTTCGTTTTTCCTTCTTTTCTCTTATTTTCTTATTTACCCCATTAACCATCCTCCTTTTTGAATGGTTTGAGTTGACATGTGTGGTTTATTGTCGATTTAAACCGTCCAAAAAGGTGGGTCGTTACAACTTTACTTATGTCAAATCTTTGATTTCATATCTCAATTCCAAACCTCTTTTCTTATCAATACCATTTCCAAATTAGAATTTCAAAAACTTAGGCCCCGTTTGGTTTGCTGTTTTTAGTTTTGTGTTTTTGTCTAAACAAAAATGCGCATTTCTTATACATTGTTGGAAAACACGCAATTTTGGAAAATGAAATTAACATAGAAAACAGAAAACAAGTTTATTTGAATTTTCATGTTTTGAGGCATAACAAAAGGACGGAAAACAATTCGTCCCCTCCATTTCCCGTCGATCATCGTAATGGCTAAGAATTGTAACAGGATTTCCCTCATTTTCTTGTATTTTGTATTGTATGTTGAAAACACAAAACGCAAAACTAAAAACGAAACCAAACAGGCCCTTATTATCTTATGTTTTCTCAAAACATTTAGATAAAAAATTTCATGATTTTAAATACCTGGTTTTATTTCAAATCATTTAGAAATCATATGTATACATAACTCCTTAATGTATAAAATTACACTTTGGGAATTTAAAACAAATTTGTTTTATCAAAACAAAACTTCAACGGAAAATCACTAAGGTAGCAATTCACCACTTAGAAACTCGAAAATTAATACTGATGATGCTACAGTCATCGCCAGGATTATTTTCCAACGACTGAAGTGAGTTTAGTGCTTTTTATTTCCTTTAAATACTATTTCAAAATATTTCTAACAAAAATATCTGCAAACTAATACTATTATTATTTTTCTAAAACCTCTCGAAATTTTGTTTTCAAAAACTATGGGATTTAAATTCTCAAACTTCTTGTTTTAAATCCATTTTTATTTACAAATCATATTTGTAAATGTACTTGTACAATTTCATTTCACAAATATTGATTTATTTTAATTATGATCAATTTTCTATAATTTTTTACTTATAAATTTATTTTCTTATATAACTTAATTTTAGAAATGTTAATCCTTGTTTAGATTATAATAACAACCTTTATTAGAACAACAACAACAAATGATAATAGTTAAATATTAGGATTTACTAACAACCAAACACACCATATATAACTATAATAATTTTTGGAAAATTATTCCTTTACATATACAATATAATTTGGGTAAAATTATTTCATTTACTAATTTTCAAACAATACTGTGTCGGTTTTCCTTGTTTAAGTATTTAGAAACCCTTATCGATATCGTGACGTCCCACGTACCAACCAAAATTCATAAGCCACTCAACGGATAAATTAACATAATATAAAACATTTTTATAATCAGTAACAAATACGTGCTCATATATATACACTCAAACTCATCCTAGGGTCTCGCTTACCCTATCTCAAATGAGTAAATCCCCACTAAAGCCTAGGTATTCACTCAACCTAAGCTCTGATACCAAGTGTAACAAACTGCCAATCCGCAAAATTTAAGCTGACAATAAACCAGACATGTCCAACCCAAATCGAATGCAAAGACGGATAGTCATGAGAAAGAAAGAAGAAGAGAAGCGAAGAGGAAGAAGAGAAAAGAAACCAAAACAACATAGAATCTCACAATCGCAGCGGAGCAATATATAATATAATATCAATGACTTTACAAAGAGAAACTGTTACATACATACACTCATCAGAGTACAACAACAAATCACAATCATCAGCCTAGAAAGTTATAGTAACCTACCCTTATAATTGCTGATAATTCCCATAACAAAGCAGCGGAAATAAACATATACGTGAATACGTAATACAGACTCCAACTCGTCTTCTGAGCTCCAATGCTTCCAAAATAGATCTGTAAATATGGTTAGTCTGACCCGAGCATTATAATAAAATAACACCCGAGTCAATCTGGAAAACCAACATGAGAAAACACACCCAACTAGATTTTAAAGTTATAGAAAATCATTGGAAATAAAAAGTATCTCGTAAGACCACGCCGCACATAAACATGGATGGGTTTTTACCTTACGATAACTAAAACATTTCATATAAAATTTTCTAATATTATAATAATGTTAAGGGTTTAATGTAAATATATAAAATAGCTGAAATGCTTGCATCTCACATTCCAACATAGTTGGGCACAATCAAAACGTAATAGCTCGTATTGGAGATTGGATTCTATATAATGACTGGGCTACTGGGGTACCGCCCGTCATGGTGCATCTCTAGAATAAAACAACACCGAGGACCTCGCCTGGATCCCCTGCCAATATAGAACCGGTGTACCCCTTACTGGATAGTACCAAATAAGATCACCCCTCCATTAATGGGCCTCAAAGGATACAAATGAGAGATAATAACGAATATAAATAACGATGATCATACCCTACTTAGGAGAGACCCACTTAGCCCTACTGCACCTCCCTTGTTTTAGTCATTCCCGGTTGATGATGCTTGAGGCTATGTTTTACCTTTTTTTATAGCACTTCCCACTTGGAATGCTAACACTGCCCTCCAAGCAACAATGCAATACCAGCATTTATCCATACAAGTTCATTCTGGGACTGAACGAAACACTTGAGAACTCCGTCTTTAATTTCCATCATCCTCAAAATGTCTTCACTTCGCAATGCTTAAGTTTGATCAAAGTGGTTTTAAGATATCGTATCCAATCTTGGTCTCTTCGAAACAACATTCGATAGTTTCTAGTAAACTCAACCCCTGTTCTTTAGGAAATAAACAGTCAAAGATAAGAGCGGAGATCACCTCCAAACCGTTAGTGGACGAATCTCCTTATCATTGTTTTAGGAGAACGAAACAAGATTTATACGCACAGTACATCATCATCGAAGATGACTGTGCCATATAACTCACGTGTTTCTCCTAGATATTTCCAAAGTTACGTTTGGGTCCAAATTCGATAGTTGGTTATTTAACTATCAAATAAATAACCACTCAATTAAGTATTTAATTCCATAGGGAAAACAAACGTTGGTTAAGCACACGAGCAACCACTAGCCTTCTATTAATTAATCTTTCTTTAATTTAAATTCACTTTGTAATGCTTGAATCAAAATTCTTTTGACAAAGATATATATATATATATATACCCACAATCCCTATTTATCAATATTTGGAAAAATATCTATATACTTATCTCAACGGTATAAGTATATTCACCAACATTTTAGGAAGATTCCTCTTTTTATTCAATTCTAAATCATTTATAAACTTCATTATAAATCCACAAAACCATTTATAAAACCGCTTTTATAAATCTATAAACCCATTTCTAAAATTCTTTAATAAATATTAAAACCATTTATAATACTCTTTTATCTTTTAACCAATCTTCCTTTCCGTTTTCCCAAAACATGTCAGAAGATTCCTCTTATAATCCACATCTGTTTATAAAACTCCATTTATAAATCTCGAAAACAATTTTAAATAATTCTAACAATTTACTTTTAAACACTATTATACTATAATAAACATTTAAATAAATAGTAATTAACTTAAAAACATATAACAATAACAATAATAGATAGTGATTAACTACAAAACATCTTATAGATAATAATTAATAATTTCAAAACATTCTTAAATAAATGATAATAATTTATCTACAACATTATTAACGATAGTAATAATTAATTTCCAAAACTTTATTGATAAATAATTAAAATTAATTTCAACCCATATTAATAATTTGAATAATTAACTTTTCAAAATATTAAAATATTGATAAACAACTTTAATACAATTTTAATATAAATAAACACTTTTAAGGCATAATTGTATTTTCTTGATCAAAATCCATAATTAATTTCCAATATGATCATTTCCATATTTATAAAATTATATTTATAAATCTCCTTCTCTTTTCTAAACTTCCTTTCATATAATCCCTTTATTTATGAACTTCATTTATAACTCTATTTCCTTTATAAATCTCACTTATTTATAAATCCCATTTAAAAACATCAATCACCATCTATTTTTAACATTGCCCCATATGAATAAATTCCTTTTATAAATTCCTTTCTATTTATAAAATATCGTTTAACATTCCCAATTTATCCTTACCTTCAATTTTCAAAATATAGTCAACTATTTTCTAAAATATCATTCCATGTCTTATTACAAATCCATAATTTTGTGATTTATTTCCAAATTTATCCAATGATAAAAGTTTCCCTTAAATTATAACACCGTTTATAAATCCATGTTTTTTATTAACAAAATATGATTTTACAAACCTTCACTTCATTTGTTAAATATTACTTTTATAAATTTATCACATTTATAAATTCCCACATTTATAAATAAATCTTAATATAAGTGTGTGAGTGTGTATATATATTACTTTATATAAAATGGTTAATAAATATTTATACCAAAATATTTATGTCTTCCTTTAAAACCATACCCTTTATCATAAAAAATGGACTTACTTTTAAGATTTAAAAAACCTTTATCACAGTTCAAAAATCTCTATTTTAAAATATTTCATATAACTATAAATTTATAATCTCTAAAAAATCATACTTTTAATTTTGAAATAAAATACTTCTTTAAATAATTTAAGAAAAAATATTAAAACATATATAATTCCCAAAATTACTTTGGAATCCCTTTTTAAATCAAATCATTATCTTATAGTATTTAAAATACCAAAAATAAGACCCAATGCTATTAAAGCATTAAACAAGCAAAATCATATCGATGTCATCAAATATGGCATCCAACAAGTCATATATCACAATATATATGAAAAGTAAAATCAACAGTGTGTGGAATCCCGTAGGATCCCTCCAACATGTCCTCTTGCACCGCATACAACATATAATAAAATAATATAAAAATCAACAACTTCGAGGCGGGATTCGTACACCGAGGGTCATCTTCTCTTACATGGGAATGTAATAGGGTCTCATCCGCTCCAGGGCGGGAATATATCCAAACTAATAATATAATTTAGTAAATTATCAAAACAGTCAATAACAGTCAACAATAAAATATCCACACATCCAATAAATAATTTTTATTGACTATATAATATTTTTGGTTAACCAAAAAGGTGAAATTAACTCACATTGATTCCAAAGTCGCCAAACGTTTCGGTTTTGAATTAAAATTGAATAGACGTTCAACTTTAATCCAAATTTCAAACTAGCTCCAAATCTATCCAATCCAATTCCATAACGTAGCCTTCGTAGATATGATTGCAACGCGACTCGTCGCGTTCAATTTGGACCTATTGTGTTAAATATGGATTAATGATCTTTTGAATAATTAACTTAAAATTAATTAAAATTTTAAGATAAACCTTCTCCCTCCTTCTTCTTCGTGCTCGTTCCAGGCAACGCGCTTTTTTTCTAAATGATTGATCGCGACAACCAAGAATGCCACCGTTGCTCCACCTGCCGCCGCTCCGCCACCTCGCCACGCGCATGCGCTGTGCACAAGAACCCATAAAAACTGCCTCAAACAGAGCAAGATTTCAGTTGTCGTGGTATGATGATCATTGATCCAAGGGTATGGATGGGTTCGTGGTGACGTGCTTTCCATCTTTCATGTTGAATGTTTCGGCTAATTTTGCTCTAAGCTCGTTGTGAATTGTTGGCCGTTGGATATTAGGGTTTAATGGCGGCTGAAGCTTTTAGGGTTAGGGTTTTACAAATGAAGAAAGGTTGATACCCATTTATAAAAAAAATTTAAGGCACCATTCATACTTTAAAATTTCAAACTCCAAATGAAGAATACTTTCTGGCATTCTATATGTTATACCCCTATTCTGAACATAATGGAATATATATCGGAAGCTAATTCCATTATATATAGAAGTTAACTTTTCAAAATCAAATTATATTAATTTAAATTCCTTTAAATAATTTCTACATGTTTCGAAATCGCACGATCAAATGATACGTCCAGTCACCATGAAATTCGACGGCATATAATAATTCACTATTACGGATCCAATGAAACTGGTTTCGTTAAAATTCGAGATAGTGCTCCAGAAGGCTATTTTTATACGTTAATTAAAAGGAGTTATTTCCAAAATCAGTTTAATCACTTTTAATTCCAATTTAAAAGTTTACTATCTTCCTTCTTATTCAAATAGAATTTAAATCAACCTTTGAAATCATTTTCATTCATATTAAATTCAAGATTTAAAATATTAGACAATTCCAAATATTAAATTAGACAATTTAGTTACACAATAAATCGTTATATTTGAAATTCAAGTTATTTAACTTATAAAATTAACTTTTCAATATTTAAAATCAATTCAATATTCCAAATTCAAATGATCGAAATTCTAGGTCGTTACATTTTTTATGTTCAGCAATGGATAAATCTTGGATTAATGAAGATAGGCTCAGTACGAAGTATAGTGTAGGGCTTGAAACCTTCTTGAGTTTTGCTAAGGGAAATGCTAGTAATGCTAAGAAAGTCCAATGCTCGTGTGTAGAATGTATGAATTTTAAGCATAAGTCTTTTCGAAGAATCAGGGAACATTGTATAACATCTGGTTTTAGTTTGTGCTACACAAACTGGAAGTGGTATGGAGAAACTCCTTTAACCTCGTGCCATAGTACACCTAATTAATTTAACACGGCTAACTACCCGTAATCTAGTGCTGACAATGAGGACATGTGGGAAGTAGCATTTGGTAAAGGTGATTATGACGATGATTCGGTAGAGTTCAGTAAGTTTGTTGATGATGCACAAAGGCCATTATATGACGGTAATGAGCACACTAAATTAGATGCGCTAATTCAACTCCATAGCATAAAAGCAAATTTTGGATTAAGTGACACTTGTTTCAGTGAGGTCCTTGAGATTGTTTCATCCTTACTTCCTAATGGGTATGTGCTGCCTCAAACTCTGTATAAGTAAAAAAACACTCACCAAATTAGGACTTGATTATGAGAAGATACATGCTTGTCCTATTGACTGTATCTTGTATAGGAATAACTACGCGGATGCAAAATGTTGCCTTATGTATGGGCTATCTCGAAGGAAGAAAAGGAGAGATCAAACTGAAAAGGAGGGACAACCAGCTACGATGTCATGGTATTTTCCAATTATTCCTAGATTTAAACACTGGTTTAAATGTCATGATACAACTAAAATGCTTACTTAGCATGCTAATAATCATAGTATTGATGGCTACATGCGTTATCCTACCGATTCCCTTGCTTGGAAGTTGGTTGATTATAAGTGTGCTGAATTTGGTAGTGAACCTAGACATCTTAGGCTAGGGTTGTCTGTAGATGGCGTTAATCCACATAGCAATATGAGTAGTTGATATAGTTGTTGGCCAGTACTATTGGTAACTTATAATCTTCCTCCTTGGTTATGCATGAAAAGGAAGTTTATGTTGTTACCTTTACTAATTTCGAGTCAAAAGCAACCGGGATGGAATATAGGTATCTACTTAGAGCCACTAATTGATGATTTGCAAAAATTATGGAATGGAGTTAGTGATGTATATGATGTGCATAAGAAAGAATACTTCACCCTTATAGTTGTGTTATTGTGGACCATCAATGATTTCCTTGCTTATTGAAACTTATCGGGTTATACCACTAAAGGGTACAAAGCTTGTCCAATCTGTGGTGACAATACCGTTTCCATAAATTTTCCACAGAGTAGAAAAATGTCGTATGGAGGTCACCGTAAGTATCTGTCTCATCATCGTCTGTATCATAGGCAGAGGAAGACCTTCAATAATGAGCAAGACTGGGATGATGCACCAATACCACAAACTAGAGAGGAAGTGTTGACGTCAGTTGTGCACAATAATTATGTGTTTGGGAAACCAAACTTGAAGAACAACTCGAATGTAGAAACTAGGTGTTGGAAGAAGAAGTCAATCTTTTTCAATTTGGAATATTGGGTGTGGTTGCATGTTCATCATTGTCCAGATGTGATGCACATTGAAAAGAACATTATGGATAGCTTGATTGGGACATTGTTGATGCCTTTCAAGATAAAAGATAGTGTTGCTGCCCACTAAGATATGGTAGATATGAGGATCAGGCTTGATTTGGCTCCATAAGTTGGGGAGAAGAGAACTTATATACCTGCCGCTTCCTATACCTTATCATGGGCAGAGAAGCTAAAAGTGGCTACATCTCTTGCGTGTATGAAAGTTCCGGATAGCCATTCATAAAATATAAAGAATTTGGTGTCCATGTCTGATTTGAAGCTATATGGAATGAAGTCTCATGATTGCCATGTATTGATGCAGCAATTGCTTCCTGTTGCCATTCGTTTAGTGCTTCCAAAACATGTTAGGATCGTTATAATGAGATTATGCTTTTTTAATGCGTTGTGCACTAAGGTAATGACGTGTTGAAGCTAGATAAACTTCAATCTGATTTGGTGGTGACATTGTGTGAATTAGAGAAAATATTCCCTCTATCATTTTTTGATATAATGACACATCTCAGTGTGCATCTACTTAGGGAAGTCCGTTTATGTGGCCCCGTTCTCTATAGATGGATGTACCTTTTTAAAAGATTTATGAAGGTGTTGGGGTATGTGTGTAATCGTTTACATCTTGAGGGCTGCATAGCTAAGAGTTATATTGCTAAAGAATCAGCTCAGTTTTGGTTGTATATCAGGTAAGATTGTGGTCCAATTGGAATGCCTAGCAACATAGGTACCTTGTCTGCGCCGATTTTGGCAGCTAAATTGAGGCAATTAGATGAAGAAGATCGAGACCAAGCGCACCTACATGTGTTATCCAATAATGATGAGGTGGATCCATATATGTTGTACGCAACTTGATTCATAGTTTTTTCTAGTAACTTTAATATTTTTCTAACGGTAGTAGAACAAAACATGGTTGTCATACATGTGTATTTTATTTTGAATACAGAACACACAAGAAAATTATGGAGTAGAAATATGATAGAAAAAAGAGAGTAAAAAATGGCTTCTAGATGAACATAATCGCACCTTTGCTGATTGGTTTCAAAAAAAGGATCGTTGCATTTTGATTTTTTCTGATTAGATTGGAAGTATCTTGTAACAAGTTCGCAAATGAATAAAATTATCTTAATGATTGGTATGTAGGTAGAGGTCGAATTAGAGGCAAACCCTGAATGTATTTCACAAATCATTGGTTAGCAAACCAAGTTTTACAGTTTTTACCTATAAAGGGTACCACTACAACGGAGTTAAGTTCTTTACAAAAGACTAAGACAATAGTAGAGCTATCCAAAATAGTGGCATGACCTTAGTAGCTAATACGATGCAAGTGTCTAGTGCTAAGGATAGAAACTTGATGATCGGTGCCATGACATTTTATGGGGTCATTGAAATGATTTGGGAGTTAGATTATTACAACTTTAAGGCTCCTTTGTTTTTATGTCGATGGGTAGAGAACTTGAGAGGAGTTATAGAAGCTGATGAGTTTGGTTTTACCCTAGTCAACCTTAATCGACAAGGTCATAAACGAGACAAGTTTGCTTCAGCTAGTCAAGTGAAGCAAGTAATTTACGTGGAAGATCTACTTAAAGCAGAATGGTCAGTTGTACTTAGGGCTCCAAACAAGGATTACCATGATTCAGTATATGAAGATGATCTAGGCGACATTTGCATGGAACATAATCCATTTTCTGCAACAATACCTACGACATCCAATGAAGATGAGAATGAAGATTCTGGTGAAGATGAGAATGAGGATGATGTGACTTATATGAGAGATAATGTTAAGGGATTTTGGATTGACCAAAATGAAGCTCTAGATGAGGAATAGGATAAGGTAGGAATTTTTTTTATTCTCTTAGTATGCTGTAGGAATTCTTTTATTCTTTTATTTGGGGATTCTTAAACCATGCGTTACATAATATATTGGATTTATTGGTTTAGTTTCTTTTATCTGCAATTGTTACTATGCATTCTTCTTACTAATTTTGGTTTCTTTTAACTGCAGTTTTATTCTATTATTATGCATTCTTCTTCCCGATTTATGTTTCTTTTATCTGCAGTTTTTATTCTTTTATTATGCATCCTTATTATGGTTACAGTCTTTTGTTATTTATTCTTATTTCAGATGGTTTATTTTATGTTCCATTTTCAGCGGACAATGGGATCGAAGAAGAATGCGAATGTTACAAAAAAGAAAGCCTCAGAAAAGAATTCTTAAAAGGAGTCTAGCCAAGTTGATGAAGAGTTTGTCGAAGGTGATGGTTTTAATGAATCAAACATGGCACATGGAGATAGTCAAGATGTCTCAACTGGCATCGGTACAAGCTGTGCGTCCACTAAGAATCAGGGGAAATGAGGTGTTGTCCAAATGTACAAGATTCTAGTGAAGAAAGCTATGAAGAAAAAGATGGGTTTGACATACAATAGCATGGGCTATCCATGTGGAGATACTCGTTCATGTCTGCAATCCTATATTGGGCTGCTTGCTCGGAGAATGGTACCAATAAACATTGATCATTGGACAAAGGTACCCAATGACCTCAAAGAAAAATTATGGGGAGACATCAAGGTAATGTTATTGTACAGTGTAGTGTTGTGTACTGCTTTTCAGTTGCCCCTTTATTAGTTTGATTATCTTCTCTAGTAGAGTGGGAAACATGATGTATTGTTTTCTTATGTTTTCTCATGATTTGCATAGGACACATTCAAAGTGGTGCCTTAAAGCCATGCGTTACTGTTACCTTCCGCTGTGATTAAGTGGCGAAAATTTAAGACCAACCACACAAGTAAATATGTGTTTCCAAGTCTAGGACAATAGAATAAAATAAGAAAGCTTCCGAGGAAGTATGCATTCGTTGGCAAAGATACTTGGAAGGAACTTGTTAAGTCCAAAAGCACATAAGAATGGATGGTATGATACTTTTTTTTACAATATGGCTGTATTTTTTTGGTAAATGGTAATGAAAAAAAATGTATGCTTATTTCATGGTGTTTTATTTGTAGGAAACGCATAGAAAACAAAGTGAGCGAGTGGGGAAGAGAAAGAATCATCACTGAACATCTAGATTTGGTTATATTGGCCTTGGGGAAAAGTTGTTAAGTATTTGGCTATACGTTTGACATTATTTCGAGTGAACGAAATAACCTCAAATGTATATTTCGTGTACCTGAAATGAAGCAATGAATTTGCAGCTAAAATGAAGCAACAGATCTGCGACAATAGTTGCCTAAAAAATATGTGAAGGCTTATATTTATTGCAATTTCTATTTTTCATCAAGGGAAATGAGTGCAACAATTCTTGCATACTTGTTGTTGTTTCATAAGGATTTGGTTATGAATATTTTCCAATTTTCGCTGCACCATTTTTTATTCTGTAAAGAGAAGAGATGCATTTAGGTAGTGATGATGAAATCGATCGTGGCTATATGTGGAAGAAAGCCCATGTACCCAAAGATGGGACTATGGATGATAACCTCAAACCAGTGGTTGAAAAATAGTAAGTATTACATTTATGTCACTTATAATCAATATGCAATTTTATGTCGTGCTAAATTTTTGCTACATACTTATGTTAGGATGACTTATTGGAGAAGAAAAAGAGTGGTGAGCTGAAAATTGAAGGGTCTAATGATGTGTTGTCCCTAGCACTAGGAAATCTGGAGCACTCGCGTAGGGTGAGTGCTGTTGGCTGACTTATTACTCCGACCACATACTTTCATCTCCCAAGTCAGAGAAGGATTGCAATAACAAAAGCATAATTACTCACTCATGATAAAGAGTGTGATCAGGAGTTGCAGAAGACGAAGCGGTTGCTTGTTCAACAAACGGAAAGGATTCGCCAATTAATCAGTGAAGCAATTAAGGAGTATGAAGCCCATAAGATAACATAGAAAGCTGTCGTAGACATACAAGATAACACAACTTTATCTGATAAAGGTAGTCACCATGACATCGTTCCTTCAGATGTCTCTGACCCGGAGGATCTGGGAATAACAACAGATGATTGGATACTTGCGACCCCTCGACCTACTAATAAGATACATACAACATCTTTATGTGTGTCAGTCGTGTATTTTCTTATGATACTTGGTGAACTTGTTGAGAAGTTGTTAGTAATAGATGAAAACAATCAGTTGCTATCTAAAACCTCCTTGTTATGGTTTAAGTTTCTAATTCAAATCCTTATGGCCTATTTTTAGGGTGACAACATGTGTGAATTTGCATTGAACACCAACACAAACATAGCCTCTTTTGGTACTGTCGTGGAAGGTGAGGATATGCACAATACAATACATGGAATGCTAATGCCTGATGGGTGTATTAGAGTAGTAGTCGTTGGAGAAGTCTAAGGTGATGAAACACTTCCTTTCCTTGTGCATAAGGCCGACATATTGTTGGTTAAGGATGCCACTGGGACTCATGTGCCCTGGCCAGAAAAATGGGTGATTCGGAAACAACCTTATAAGACAAAAAAGATGAAGTCCAATTAGCCAGTGAAAAAGCTGTTTGACAAAACCGAGTTACTTTCTAGTAAGCCATACCCATGTTGTTTTTTGTACATGTATTACATGTCCTTTTTGATAGAGACTGACACTTTGTCAACGACGATAGACGAGGACGTTTTTGGTGTATCGAGAAAATGTATTATGTTGAAAGAAAATGTGAGGGATCTACTACTGATGAATTGCATTGGATGTGGGGTGATACAGGCGTATATGGCATAAGTACAGTACTATAACCTACCTGTTTCCCCTCATCACTAATATTAATTTAATGTGCCATGTTTTAATTTACATGATTTTGCTCTCAATAGGTACCTACATAGCATTATTCGTGAAAAAGAGAAGCTGCACTTGTTTAGTTTTGTAAATCTAGGACTTACTTTTAATTGTAAGTGAAAAAATTTAGACCTCATATGCTGAAAAGATTAAAACACAATGTCGGCCATATAATATTGCTGTTACCATACAATCTCGAGTGAGTATGACTGCTAACAACTTGACATTGCTATTTGTTGTGTTTGTAATGGCTCTTGAATGGGTTATGTTTGTATAATGGTATATATTTAACGGACATTGGGTTTTAACGATCATCAAAGAGGGTAAGATATTCCTCATGGACTCCATACCAAAAGTAACTCAATACACAGATTGGCAACAGACTTTGGCAGCATAAGTGCATCTAATTCCATTTACTGATTTTTATGTGATTTTCATTTTTTATAATTCTTTGATCCACAAAATTGAGGCATTGTTTTGATATATGTTCAGTATTGTTAAAGAGTTTAATGATGAAATGGGTTGGAGAAATGGCAAGGTGCCATAGTTTACTCACATTAGAGTAAGTACATTAATAACTTTAATTATTTATGCCATCAATTCTTTTATTTCACGTTCATTTATTATTAATAATCTTGGGATTTGAAACTTTAAAAAGCTGAATGAGAATCTAGAAGAGAATTTTATAGTTGCATAAGTACAGTCAAATGCAAATTTTCAATCCTTACCATTAATTAAAATTGTACTCAACTGTTAGGTATAGATGTTTCAAACTATCATATTCACACCTGTTTAATTTGCAAACTCCAAATTTTAAGCAATACTTTGCACTTGCATCATTGTATATACCTGCCAATATATCTCCAGTTGTTGCTAATGTTTATGTATGCTATTGTAACTGATTTCAGTTGACATTATAATATGTGGTCTTATATTCAAAAAATGCAAAGCTTAAGTGCACCAACTGTGGTCGATTGCTCCTAAAATTAATTTTGGAGTAATATAATATACTAAATTCATTATGATAAAAAGTCAAATGGTACAAAGAGCTACAAATATAACGCTGTTTCTTGATGTATTATACGGTACACCAGTGCAACCTGGTGGGCATGAGTATGGTTATTATGTGATGCGGTCCATGAAAGAGATTGTATTTGATGATGGTCAATCTTTCCCTAAAGTATGTATGTGAATTGCAAGGATTTTTTGTAGGAGCCTTTACTAGTTTATTTACATTCTAGGCGCATATTTGAAGCCGCATGTGAGTGTCAATAGATTTGAACCTCTATTCTGAACTTGTTTTCTTCTTCTTGTGGAATCATAATTTATCAAGTTATCATTATCCTTGTATTATCTATTATAGGAATTGAGAATACGTATATTTGATGTATTGATCAGTAACTTAGTTGCCATTGTGAGATTGCTATTATATCCCCACTACTCACTTTCACATCGCAGTTATTTTCACTGTTATATATATGATACAAAACTAAACTTTTGATTTTAAGCCATTCAAACTTATTTTCATCTCTCTTATTAAACACAGCAGGCAGGTAAAAAGGAAAAAAGATCATAGAAATAGGGTGAATATACCGTTGATTGGTAGAGTATCTATACTAAGTTAATTAACTGCTTGTAAAACACTTGCTTAATTTAATTTTTTAGCCATTCACTGTCTTTTTGTAACCCTACCCTTTGCCTCCAAAAAAACATCATAATGTTTTTACTATTAAGTATCAAGTTCTACTCAAATGCTTTTAATATTACAGTTGGTCGATTTTTTCGGAAGTTCCTTAAAAATTGGAAATAGTAGGTGTTTAATGGCTTACTGCTAACCCCCCATCCCACCCACACACAAACAAACAAACAAAAACACACATATTGTGTATCTGTGTGGTGCTTACATTAGTCAAACATATTGTCGTGGATAATTCTATATTAATTCTATATGTTGAGTTGTAATTCTAAAATCACGTTCCTTATTTTTGTGGTGGCCTTTTGTTTAAAGGAGTCGCTCCTCATATACCCTAGAGGATCTTGATAAAATTCGGATAGAAGTTGCGGATGTCATTACGAATATGATCGCATAGAATATTCCACTTCATGATTTTTTTAAAAGTATCCTAGTTAATATGATAGTGTAAAATGTGCAGCTTTTGAATGTAATTTGACTGTAGATGTATGACTATTTCGGAAATCTAGTTACGTGGAATTTGAATGTGGATGTATGACTCTATTTTGGAAATCTAATTCAGTTTTTCTTATCGAAGTAAGCTGTAACGACCCGCCATTTTAGACCATTCGCATCCATTATAAGTGTATAGGTAGACACTCATGCCGGAATTGAATTGCTCAAAATACCGCGTTGTTAATTTAAATTGGCAAAACTGAACATATACAATAAATAAATAATCACAGATCACAGACACAGAGTAATAAGTGCAGCGGAAATAAAAGAAATAGTAGTTCATGAAGCTACTATATGAATATATAAAATGCATCAGAGTTACAACAGAAGAGTAATACGATACATCAGATACAAATCAGAATACATCACTGGAATCATCGAATACTGAAAGCAGAATAGATGGCTGGATCTTCAAGCAAAGCTCCAACTCCAAAGGTGAGTCTCGAAAGCTGAACCACTCAGTCTGACCCGAGCGTAAAGCAAAACACAAGACACTCGAGTCAGGATTAACATTCTTATATTAATAAATCCAACTCAAGTGAAATAGCAATTGAAATACAAGTAACTCAAAGGATGTTTGGAATAACCATCCTTTAAGGATCCGTTAAACTATCTACTAGGTAGTAATGTACGATAAGTAGATAATGTCTATCAGTAATAATAAGATATCAAAATAGCGTTAAGTCATGGCCCATTCCACCCTTAACACATTTTTATTCCCAAAAGCATATACAAGACCGTAGTTTCCCCAAAACCGGAAGTCACCAGAGGGCAATCCATATCCTAAAGGTACAAATCAAAATCGTAGTGGTCGCGTATAAATGGAATACAAGTATGACAAGGCACATGAGGCAATACCCAAGGTAGTGATACTACCGTTCGCCTGATCCGGACTGGTGAGAACGCAACGCCGCAGCGCCCGCAACACCGTGAAACAACACTCCCAAAATCAAGGGTGCACCAATCGACAACAAGTAATAAGTAGTTCGAAGAAGTGTGTCCACTTGAGGTAGCTAATCCTCCATTGGCCCGGCACAGCTCCTGTTTTAGTCATTTCCAATTTGACACAAGTGTCAAGGCTATCCATTATCGTTCTCTTTCTTCAGTCATCACGTACACCATTCCAACCACTTCATTCTGGATCATCACTCCGCGTATAGTTATTAAAGTGGTTTTCGGTTTAGATAGAGAGTATATCCATAACCAAATTCCGGTCTCTTTAATAACTTCCGTAATTATTACACCGATTGGTCGTTTATTTATTTCAAAACCAAATCAATTTCAATTTCAATTTCAATTCGTAAATCAACATTTCATTTGTCTTTCGAAATCAATTTCCAAAATTTACGTTTCAAAACTTTCAAATTACCATTTCAAAATCTTATAATTTAAATTCAATTTTTATTTAAAACAATTCAAATATCGATTTAAATTCGTATATAAATTTCATTATGAATCATATAAATTAATTTAATTTAACATTCAAATCAATTTAAACTCATTTATCGATTTCATTCAATATTCGTTAAGTTACTTTATCATTCAAAACAATTTCTATTAAATTTCCAAATCATAAGATCAATTTCTTAAGTTCAACTTCATTAAATCAAAACTTACAATTTTGAATTAAATTAAATTCGTCAAATCAATTCTTTCAATTACAAGTCTTACATTAATTCCAAAATATCACATTTTCATTTCTTGTTAAAGAAATTCAATTTCACTTATTTACTTACTTAAATAATTTTCCCAAAAACTTAATTAATAAAGAAAACTCAATTTCAATTATTTACAAAGTAAAATTCACTATTCAAAAGTTCAATTTCTCTTAATAAAAGAATCCAATTCAATTTAATCATTAAATAATTCAATCTTATTTAATTATTAAATAATTCAAAACTTAATTATTAAATAATTTCAAAGTTTAATAATTTCAAACACAATTATAATTTCAAACTTAATTATTAAATCATTTCAAAGTTTAATAATTTCAACTTAATTCAATCATTTCTCAAATTTAAACAACATTCTTTCATCAATTACATTGTTAATATTTTGTTTCAGATTATCAAATATTAACATTTTCCTTTCATTAAAAATTCAAATTTAACTTCATTTCAAAACCATATTATTTATTTAAATAAAATCTTCATTTTATTTTGAAATCAAATTATTGACCAATCGGGTTTTATTTAATTTTCTATCCTTGGTCAAAGTTCAATTTGGGTATTTATCATTTCAACCCGATTCCAATTCAATTCAAAATCAAAACATAGCAAAGGGAACTTGCAGTGTGATAACTGGGATGGTGTCAAAGTAAATAAATAAGCAATAACAACAAACAATAACAATCCAATCATCAATTCAAATAATCCCGAAATAACCGTATTAATTCGCATTGTTATTTGTACGAATTAATATAATTATTTATAGAATCTACACTATCATTTCATGTAGATTAAAGATTATTACATTACGGTTTTCACTTGTCATCTATTACAATTTTAACACTACAACAATTAATCCAATATACGTTCAATGGTTCAAAGTGTAATTATCACTATTTTACATGTCAATTAATTTAACAAATAAAAGGGGTCATATTATACAAATGTCAGTTAATCAAATTTAACATTTAACTATTCTATATCAATTTCAAATGCATACTATTTATCATTTTAACATTAACAATTTAACGTCCAATATAAACATCAACAATCAATCAATTTCAGCCAAACTGTATTTTTATTGCATAAATAATTAACAGATAATGGTGTCAGATGTCACAGGTGAACTGATACAGGAAATAGCATATATAACAGTGTAATTAACTAACAGCAACATATTTCAATTGTCGTTTCAATTGAAATCAAATTTAATAAATAAAAGAACGTTAATCGTGAGTGAGTGCTCACCTTTCGAGGCTAGAGATGCACGAGAAGATGACATGGATACGCACACTGATACGGACATAGAGATTGAGTTACGAATCCAAGCAAAACAAATCGGCACGAATTCAACGATCAAAAGCTGATAACAGAAATCGATGAAATCAAATCAAAACATTCAACATAGCAACAAATAAAACATGTCCTGCGTCAAAGTTTAACAATATAATTCTATGTGCTACCGAGATCGAAATGGTCTGAAATTTGGTATGAATAAAGATCAAAACTTGTATTTTAAACTGCAAAAGATTCACTTGTTTTGGACAAGAGACGAGAAAAGTTACGATGTCACGAACATAGACTCGGGCCATGTTTGTAGCAGTGTAAAATAATTTCTAAGTACAAAAGAACAGCTGCCTGGGTCTAACTTACAGATCCTCGACCACTAATCAATCGATGTCGGATTTGACTGAAATTTGACAGGCATAAACTAGGTAACTTTGAATTCTTTTTAAAAATAAAATCAACCCATTCCGACGTAAGACAGAAGAGATACGATGTGTCAAACATGAACTCAGGTCGTGTTTGCAGCAGTGTAAAATAATTTCTAAGTACAAAAGAACAGCTGTCTGGGTCTAACTTCCAGATCCTCGACCACTAATCAAATGATGTCGGATTTGGCTGAAATTTGACAGGCATAACTAGGTAACTTCGACTCCTTTTTAAAAATAAAATCAACCCATTCCGATAAAACATGAGTGAGATATGATATCGTGAACATGATGTCTAACTACTGTAAAAAAAACAAAAAAAATTATAATAATAAAAAAAAAATTAAAAAAAAAATCGACATAAACAATTCTTGTATAAACTTATCAGTAACGAAAAGTTTTAAAATCTATGTATAATATATTATATAACTTACATTTTACTATGTATATAAGTAACTATAAAATAGACTACAACAACCTATAATATGAAGCAACTATTATAACTATATATATGTATCTGTACAAGAGGAAAATAAGACTAGAGAACCCAAATCATAAATATATACACGCAGCAACATAATATGATATATATTACCATACTACATTTCAAGACGAAGCAAGCAACACAGAGGAGGAGGAGGAAATGAGCTCGGCCAGATCTGGATGGAGGGGCAAGGCGGATCGGTTCATGGTGGAAACCGAGGTGGTGACGTGGTTCAGGCGTGGGTGGGTCGGAGATGAAGCGGACGGCGAGGCTGTGGCGGAGATGCACGGGGAGATGGCTGCTCGAATGGACCTGGTCGGCAGTGGAAAGAGGGTGGATGACGTTCGGCTAAGGTCGGAGGGTCGGTTGGGAGAAGGAAGACGTGGAGGGGAGGAGTTTATTGGGTTCGGTCCGTTAGTGAAGGGAAGGGGAGGCCGGAGGTGGTGATGGTCGATGGTGGCCGCATGGTGGGGTGTCGGTCGACGGAGTGGGTGATGTAGTTTGGTCGGAGATAGGAGGATCGGCTTTGGATTTGGAGGCTAAGGAAAAATGGTGGAGGCAAGAGAGTTCATGGAAGTTTTTGCAAAGGAAAGCTTTGTAAGAAATAATGTCTCTGTAAAGTAACGTTACTTGGGAAGAAGAGAGTATAGAGAGAAGTGTGGACCAGAGAATTAGTGAACCAAAAGTGAACAGACAAAAACGAAAATTATATCTGAGATTGGAAATAGTAAAGAGTGACGTATCGATTTCTGAAAATATTAAATGATAGTTTCCATTCGTTTACAGGGTGGGACATTGAAAGTCACAAAAAAACAAAGACATAAACCGGTACCGATACGGAAAGTGTTACGCACAGTGCCACGAACACCGGACTCCGGATTTGACAATCGAATATACCGTAGAGATCAGCCCGACGAGATGATCAAAATGACATATAAATATCAGTGGTATGATTTAATTTATAAAATTTGAAATTTTTCTACTGGTGGAAAATGCAAGAAAAACGCTGAAAAATAAGATCGACGGAGCCAAAGATGTCCGAATTTGGAAGGATGATAAACTGACATCTTGTTCAGAAGATGGTTTAGAATTTTTCTATGTAAAAATATTTAGGTTTCGGAAACATTTTATTTTCATCGCTTTTTAACTGATTAAATTGAAGTAAATTTACGCGCGAAATAAACATTCATATTTTCGGACGAAAATTTACCAGTTGCTATGTTTAACTAAATGCATTCCAAATATCAAATTTATATTTCAAAATTTTATCGTTTAAAATTTCACAAAATTTCAACTGATTACGTTATTAAAACAGTTGAAATTTTACGGGTCGTTACACTCTCCCCCACTCAAAACTTTTCGTCCTCGAAAAGGAACGAGGTAGGAGAATAGAAACCACCAGAAAGAAAAACAGATTTGAAATACAAAATAACCATTAATTTAAACCATATAAATTCAAATTTAAATTAATTGATATTTAATAATTTATTTAATCCATTTGATTTCACTAAAATCAATCTCAACTATTTCTTACTATCCAATTACCTTAAATTTTCAATTTCTAACCATAAATTTGAATAGTCTTTTATTATAATCATATTTTCTTCAACAATTTTAAATTCTTCTTTATTCCAATTTATTCTACTTAATATATCTAATCACATATATTTAACCCATATAAATTAATTTAAACCGTAAAAGTTTCGATTTAAATTAATTTACATCTATTAATTTCTTTTAAATTCAAGGTATTTCCATAAGTTGATCTAATTTCAATTTGTTAGTTCTTTCAAAACAAATTTATTTGTCTCAACTATTATTCAATTAACTTATTATTCTATCATCTTTATTAGCATTTTTATATAATCAAAATCTAAGTGTATAACATTTATTATAACACTAAAATTTTATTTATAAAATCATTTTATATTGTATATTATCCAATTGCATTTTAACTTCTGAATAATTTAGGTAAGTTGTATTAGAATGCAGTTGAACAATATACAAATAAAATTTTCCCAATTCAATTATTCAAGTTTAAATATTTGTTCCAAATTTTGGTTTTATTTATAATTAAAATCACCCTTTAACAAAATTTAAGAATTAGATTTCCGATTTACTTTAAACAATTTAGAGATATATAATATATTTATATCAAATCAATTTAAATTTTAAAATAAGATACCTATATATATATAAATCAAAATATACAGACGAAATTCAAATCAAAATATATTTTTTTCAAAACAAAACCGTAGCAAAGCTATAGAATGGTTTCTCCACTTCGAAACTCGAAAATGAATGTCGATGATGCGGCCGCCATCACCGAAATTATTTTCCAGCGACAAAGAGAAGAGCACTGATTTCAACATTTTGAAAATTCTTTGGAAACGATTTCTATTCGAAAATACATCCAATAAAATTTTAAAACCAAAGTTCGAAATCACCGGAAACTAAATTCTCAAATTTTTGAATTTAATTCATTTCAAATTCCAAATCAATTTATAAATCGTATTTATAAATTTATTTAGAACAATAAATGATAATCAAATATTATCATTTCAAACAAACAATTTAATTTACCTATTAAATTCTAGAAAATTTTACTTATATTTTTACAATATAATCAACAAATTTATTTTATTTACCAAATTTGAAAATAATATTGTGTCAGTTTGCTCTGTTCAAGTGTTTTGGAAATCCTATCGATAGCGTTGATCAGACGAATCGATCGGAAACCCAAATCAACATCAACAACTCAAACAACACAATATATAAAACATTTTAATATTAATTTACAAATACACTTCTTTGCTCGACGATACAGGAATGAATTTTCAAAATAAGGATAGGGATCCAAATTTTTGTTGACTTAAATCAAAGAGAATTTTGATTCGAAAATAAGTTTGAAACAGAAGATAAGATAATTCAATTACCACAATCGGGAGATGGATGAGTTTATTTAACTCACGGGCAACCTTAACCAGGTCGTCCGTAACTTCAAGAATAAGATCGATGCTGAATTCCGAGGTAAATCAACACTCGATCTCAAGAGATGAAATTCAGGTATAGCAGGGAATAGATAGCATCGTAAACCGAGGATACAGAAATCTCCGGTAAATCGATGCCTATTATAAAGGAGTTTACTCCTTTACGAATTATTCGAAGATTGGCGAGACCGCCGATCTATTATAGATATCATTCAAAATGGAGTTATGGGGTGCTCCAGAATTTGAAAGAAGCCGAATAGTGAAGGACACGAATGAATTTCGGAACCGAGGGGAACGTTCCAAAATTCAAAGGAATTGAGTCAAAGGAAGAGATTGAAACTCGAATGAGAGTGATTCTGTAAATACATTTACCCTATATGTTAAGTTTTGCCTAGAGCTACCAAAGCTCTGATACCAACTGTAACGGACACTCGAGTGTCAGGATAACAAGACACTCGAGTCAGGATTAACATTCTTATATTAATAAATCCAACTCAAGTGAAATAGCAATTGAAATACAAGTAACTCAAAGGATGTTTGGAATAACCATCCTTTAAGGATCCGTTAAACTATCTACTAGGTAGTAATATACGCTAAGTAGATAATGTCTATCAGTAATATAAAAGATATCAAAATAGCGTTAAGTCATGGCCCATTCCACCCTTAACACATTTTTATTCCCAAAAGCATATACAAGACCGTAGTTTCCCCAAAACCGGAAGTCACCAGAGGGCAATCCATATACTAAAGGTACAAATCAAAATCGTAGTGGTCGCGCATAAATGGAATACAAGTATGACAAGGCACATGAGGCTATACCCAAGGTAGTGATACTACCGTTCGCCTGATCCGGACTGGTGAGAACGCAACGCCGCAGCGCCCGCAACACCGTGAAACAACACTCCCAAAATCAAGGGTGCACCAATCGACAACAAGTATAAGTAGTTCGAAGAAGTGTGTCCACTTGAGGTATCAATCCTCCATTGGCCCGGCACAGCTCCTGTTTTAGTCATTTCCAATTTGACACAAGTGTCAAGGCTATCCATCATCGTTCTCTTTCTTCAGTCAACACGTACACCATTCCAACCACTTCATTCTGGATCATCACTCCGCGTATAGTTATTAAAGTGGTTTTCGGTTTAGATAGAGAGTATATCCATAACCGAATTCCGGTCTCTTTAATAACTTCCGTAATTATTACACCGATTGGTCGTTTATTTATTTCAAAACCAAATCAATTTCAATTTCAATTTCAATTCGTAAATCAACATTTCATTTGTCTTTCGAAATCAATTTCCAAAATTTACGTTTCAAAACTTTCAAATTACCATTTCAAAATCTTATAATTTAAATTCAATTTTTATTTAAAACAATTCAAATATCGATTTAAATTCGTATATAAATTTCATTCCGAATCATATAAATTAATTTAATTTAACATTCAAATCAATTTAAACTCATTTATCGATTTCATTCAATATTCGTTAAGTTACTTTATCATTCAAAACAATTTCTATTAAATTTCCAAATCATAAGATCAATTTCTTAAGTTCAACTTCATTAAATCAAAACTTACAATTTTGAATTAAATTAAATTCGTCAAATCAATTCTTTCAATTACAAGTCTTACATTAATTCCAAAATATCACATTTTCATTTCTTGTTAAAGAAATTCAATTTTACTTATTTACTTACTTAAATAATTTTCCCAAAAACTTAATTAATAAAGAAAACTCAATTTCAATTATTTACAAAGTAAAATTCACTATTCAAAAGTTCAATTTCTCTTAATAAAAGAATCCAATTCAATTTAATCATTAAATAATTCAATCTTATTTAATTATTAAATAATTCAAAACTTAATTATTAAATAATTTCAAAGTTTAATAATTTCAAACTCAATTATAATTTCAAACTTAATTATTAAATCATTTCAAAGTTTAATAATTTCAACTTAATTCAATCATTTCTCAAATTTAAACAACATTCTTTCATCAATTACATTGTTAATATTTTGTTTCAGATTATCAAATATTAACATTTTCCTTTCATTAAAAATTCAAATTTAACTTCATTTCAAAACCATATTATTTATTTAAATAAAATCTTCATTTTATTTTTAAATCAAATTATTGACCAATCGGGTTTTATTTAATTTTCTATCCTAGGTCAAAGTTCAATTTGGGTATTTATCATTTCAACCCGATTCCAATTCAATTCAAAATCAAAACATAGCAAAGGGAACTTGCAGTGTGATAACTGGGATGGTGTCAAAGTAAATAAACAAGCAATAACAATAAACAATAACAATCCAATCATCAATTCAAATAATCCCGAAATAACCGTATTAATTCGCATTGTTATTTGTACGAATTAATATAATTATTTCTAGAATCTACACTATCATTTCATGTAGATTAAAGATTATTACATTACGGTTTTCACTTGTCATCTATTACAATTTTAGCACTACAACAATTAATCCAATATACGTTCAATGGTTCAAAGTGTAATTATCACTATTTTACATGTCAATTAATTTAACAAATAAAAGGGGTCATATTATACAAATGTCAGTTAATCAAATTTAACATTTAACTATTCTATATCAATTTCAAATGCATACTATTTATCATTTTAACATTAACAATTTAACGTCCAATATAAACATCAACAATCAATCAATTTCAGCCAAACTGTATTTTTATTGCATAAATAATTAACAGATAATGGTGTCAGATGTCACAGGTGAACTGATACAGGCAATAGCATATATAACAGTGTAATTAACTAACAGCAGCATATTTCAATTGTCGTTTCAATTGAAATCAAATTTAATAAATAAAAGAACGTTAATCGTGAGTGAGTTCTCACCTTTCGAGGCTAGAGATGCACGAGAAGATGACATGGATATGCACACTGATACGGACATAGAGATTGAGTTACGAATCCAAGCAAAACAAATCGGCACGAATTCAACGATCAAAAGCTGATAACAGAAATCGATGAAATCAAATCAAAACATTCAACATAGCAACAAATAAAACATGTCCTGCGTCAAAGTTTAACAATATAATTCTATGTGCTACCGAGATCGAAATGGTCTGAAATTTGGTATGAATAAAGATCAAAACTTGTATTTTAAACTGCAAAAGATTCACTTGTTTTGGACAAGAGACGAGAAAAGTTACGATGTCACGAACATAGACTCAGGCCATGTTTGTAGCAGTGTAAAATAATTTCTAAGTACAAAAGAACAGCTGCCTGGGTCTAACTTACAAATCCTCGACCACTAATCAATCGATGTCGGATTTGGCTGAAATTTGACAGGCATAAACTAGGTAACTTTGACTTCTTTTTAAAAATAAAATCAACCCATTCCGACGTAAGACAGAAGAGATACGATGCGTCAAACATGAACTCAGGTCGTGTTTGCAGCAGTGTAAAATAATTTCTAAGTACAAAAGAACAGCTGTCTGGGTCTAACTTCCAGATCCTCGACCACTAATCAAACTATGTCGGATTTGGCTGAAATTTGACAGGCATAAACTAGGTAACTTCGACTCCTTTTTAAAAATAAAATCAACCCATTCCGATAAAACATGAGTGAGATATGATATCGTGAACATGATGTCTAACTACTGTAAAAAAAACAAAAAAAATTATAATAATAATAAAAAAAATTTAAAAAAAAAATCGACATAAACAATTCTTGTATAAACTTATCAGTAACGAAAAGTTTTAAAATCTATGTATAATATATTATATAACTTACATTTTACTATGTATATAAGTAACTATAAAATAGACTACAACAACCTATAATATGAAGCAACTATTATAACTATATATATGTATCTATACAAGAGGAAAATAAGACTAGAGAACCCAAATCATAAATATATACACGCAGCAACATAATATGATATATATTACCATACTACATTTCAAGACGAAGCAAGCAACACAGAGGAGGAGGAGGAAATGAGCTCGGCCAGATCTGGATGGAGGGGCAAGGCGGATCGGTTCATGGTGGAAACCGAGGTGGTGACGTGGTTCAGGCGTGGGTGGGTCGGAGATGAAGCGGACGGCGAGGCTGTGGCGGAGATGCACGGGGAGATGGCTGCTCGAATGGACCTGGTCGGCAGTGGAAAGAGGGTGGATGACGTTCGGCTAAGGTCGGAGGGTCGGTTGGGAGAAGGAAGACGTGGAGGGGAGGAGTTTATTGGGTTCGGTCCGTTAGTGAAGGGAAGGGGAGGCCGGAGGTGGTGGTGGTCGATGGTGGCCGCGTGGTGGGGTGTCGATCGACGGAGTGGGTGATGTAGTTTGGTCGGAGATAGGAGGATCGGCTTTGGGTTTGGAGGCTAAGGAAAAATGGTGGAGGCAAGAGAGTTCATGGAAGTTTTTGCAAAGGAAAGCTTTGTAAGAAATAATGTCTTTGTAAAGTAACGTTACTTGGGAAGAAGAGAGTATAGAGAGAAGTGTGGACCAGAGAATTAGTGAACCAAAAGTGAACAGACAAAAATGAAAATTATATCTGAGATTGGAAATAGTAAAGAGTGACGTATCGATTTCTGAAAATATTAAATGATAGTTTCCATTCGTTTACAGGGTGGGACATTGAAAGTCACAAAAAAACAAAGACATAAACCGGTACCGATACGGAAGGTGTTACGCACAGTGCCACGAACACCGGACTCCGAATTTGACAATCGAATATACCGTAGAGATCAGCCCGACGAGACGATCAAAATGACATATAAATATCAGTGGTATGATTTAATTTATAAAATTCGAAATTTTTTTACTGGCGGAAAATGCAAGAAAAACGCTAAAAATAAGATCGACTGAGCCAAAGATGTCCGAATTTGGAAGGATGACAAACTGACATCTTGTTCAGAAGATGATTTAGAATTTTTCTATGTAAAAATATTTAGGTTTCGAAAACATTTTATTTTCATCGCTTTTTAACCGATTAAATTGAAGTAAATTTACGCGCGAAATAAACTTTCATATTTTCGGACGAAAATTTACCAGTTGCTATGTTTAACTAAATGCATTCCAAATATCAAATTTTTATTTCAAAATTTTATCGTTTAAAATTTCACAAAATTTCAACTGATTACGTTATTAAAACAGTTGAAATTTTACGGGTCGTTACAGTAAGCATATAGATGTGTGATATATATATATATATATATATATATATATTGTGGCATTTGACGAATCATAATTTTATTCGGTCGGGCGTAACAGGACTAACATGGACATCAGCTTGAAAATCAGTACAGATATCGAAGTGATGTCCATTAGAAAAAATTACCAACTTATAAATGAAATAAATAAATAAAACCGATGTCAATAATGAATCATTCACATCAGACCGGGAAGAAAAGGTGATGTGTATTAACAATATGTACATCGTTATTGATAATTAAATCGATGTTATAGAATATTTATACATCGTTTTTATTATGGAACCGATGTACAAACTAATTAATAAAACCATCTTTAACATTATTGAGTAATATATAACGATCTTAAAAAAACCAACATCACAAATTATAATTATAAAATTGATATACACCAAATGAGTTATATCAAACCGATATATATGATATTCAATAACACCTCGCTAATAAGTTTAAAACTAATTTCGGATGTACGTATAGACATCAGCTATAAACCAATGTCAACTATTTTTACATCACCCATTAACACATCGGTGCATTTTTTGATAGACATCGGCCCTAGTCCAATGTCCATGAACAAAATTCTAGCAGTGTTTCCACTCACACATTATCCTTAACTACTCTTGTATGGATTTGCAATGCCAAAGCAACTCTTTTCCAGATCTCCTTCTTTTGATATATATACACAACGAAGGATAGGTATATATATAATTTTGTTAGATTTAGAGAGTTTGGAAGAGAAGAAAATAGATTAAAAGAATAATTAGAAAAGGATTAGAATCATTACCTGAATTTCTGTTTGAATTTCTAAATCTAACTAAAGGGAGAAAATGGCAGAGGTGCTATATATTAAATTTATTCCCTAATTAACTTTAATGTTAATTGATTAACTTAATGTTTACTTAACTCCTAATTATACCTACCATTAATTTTTGAAATTCAAACCCTAGATTTAAATACTCATTTGAATTTGAATTCAAACTAAACTAATTTAAATATGAAAACTTCAAATGCTTATAACTTCTTGGTTTGAGCTTCATTTTCATCAAATTATATATGGAAACAAACCAAAATTTTGCCATAAATGCAACAGAATAACTTTCGTTGTTAAATTCCAACTTTTATAAAATTCCCATTATAAACCCTACCTTATTTTAATTCAATTCATCCAATTTACTTACGGTTGATTTTACTAGGTGTTACATTCTTCCCCCTTTAAAAAGGATTTCATTTCGAAATCTTTCAAAGGGGCGAATAACGTAACGTGCAATAACATCCACGTTACACAACCAAGTTATCTACATAAGCATATACTCAACTAAAGTGCAATGTGATTATGTACTGCAGACATACTAAAATGAGCTCAATCCTAGCATAAGTGTGTAATCGTGTCTTGCAAATACCCTAAACATGCATAAAAATTTCTTTATGAGTGTAAAGTGATTGTGAAAAAGTGTGGCAACCATCTACTACCATCCAATCCAGCAACCATGATACAACCAAAATTTTAATTTTGGGTATTTACCTTGAAAAGCTCTGGATGAGTGATCTTCATTTTCTCCTTGGTTTACTATGTGCTTTCCGTCGGGTTGTTTCCATTGTACTTGGACCAGCCTAATTATTTTGTTGCGGAGTCTCCTAGTTCCAAGCTCTATAATGCGTGCGGTGGCATAGGATACTATTGGCTCCGTCTCTAATTCCTCCAACTGATCAAGCTCAAGTCTAATAGCTGTGTCATGAAGGTATTTTCTGAGGTGAGAAACGTGGAAAACATTGTGGACTCCTACCAATCTGTTAGAAAGCTCCATGCGATAAGAAAGTTTTCCTATCCTTTCCAAAACTCTGAATGGCCCAACGAATCTAAGCACAAATTTTCCAAACTTGCCAAACCTAATCACTTTCCTAGGAGGGGAGACTTTAACAAATACCTTATCTCCAACCTCAAGCTCTCCACTTGTAACGCCCCACCTCTATGCTCACAATAACAAAGAGTATTAAAAGAAATACTGTCTGTTATTATGAAGAATAAGGCTGGATAGGAGCGGCCATCCGTAGTTGGCCTTACACTAGTATTGGTTACCTCGATAGGAGTGGTATATATTTTTCATTTTTCATATCTTATTTATTTACTCCCATCGACATACCCAATTCCAGTATAAAACGAACTACGATGGTTCATAATAGTTTAGAACAATATATATAATACTAACACAGATACAAAAAGATACGAAACACAGATAACAAAAGTCTAATATATATATAACCGATGTCGGGTACAATACATTTGGCATAATACATATGATACAACTACAACTGTCGACTCTGGAAGTTGTATATACAAGTACATTATCAACTAATATACATGAATACATATCAACCTATACTATGACACGACTACTCCAAAAAAGACGAAGACCACTTCAAAAGATATGAAAAGTCTTCATAGCTCAAATAGCAACCCAAAGCAAGATATCTACAACCTGAAATAACTCGGGTCTGACCCGAGTATTACATTCAAAAGAAGATAATACACGAGTCAGTCTAATTCAAACTCAGTTATTAATGCACGGAAGCAATAATAATAAATAACATATTAGACGACAGTCAAGATAAACCTCGTCTATCCGATCCTTTAATAAAGAAATCGGATAACGGTAAATATAACACTTAACAGTGTTAAACAACAAATCAGCGGATTCAAATCATCAACAAAGATAAATGAAAAGATCATCAATGAAGACAATTTAGAAAACATCAGAATTGCCTAAACGGCAATTAACAGCAAAATCTAATTATTAACAAATAATTAGAAACTCATAATCTAATTATCAAATAGATAATTAGACAACAATAGAAGAATCAAATCAAAACAAATCAAATTACAATTTCAAAACGTATTGAATTGAATAAACGAAACAGTTCAAACAATTGAAATATCAATTAAAACGCCAATTCTAATTTGGCTGCAGTACACGCACGCGTGCACTGCCTCGCTAGTACAGTGATGAAATACACAAAAGCCAAATGAAGGTTCCAAACGAGCGCAAGGTCAAACCCAAAAAAAATCGGGTTCAACTCTCATGCAATTCAAATAAAATCTCAATGCTAGCACAAGGTCAAACTCGAGCGTTTAAGCTGGATTCAACTCAATGTACAAATCAATGTACAAGTACAACAGTCTCAAGTAAACATATATGATCCAGACTGGCTACACAATATCCAAGTGCATACCCAGTTATGACAGAAGATCGAAACTACAGCGGTCAAGTCATGGACTCAACACAACGGCAAAGCAACTCAACTCAAATGACCAAGTGCACAAGGCAGTGGTACAACTAAATGAAGACAGCAGAATATGATCAATCAAACTTTTGGAAACAACAGGCAACTCAACTCAAATGCAAAGCACAAAGGCTCGCATGAAGGTTACACTGCAACAGGTCAGGGAAGTGCAGTAGTGTTAACATCACTGTGAACAGGTAGTGGTACAAACTACAAGAGTAGAGTGAAGGTGAGAGCACCAAAGATATGGCACTACAGCACACAACAAATGAATACAATTGACCAAATGCAAATGAATACAATGCATCAATGCAATGTACCAGACTCGAGCTCAAATAGAGGAAACTGGCATCAACTTCATCAATGAATCAGAGGATCCAAACCTACCACAAAGTCAATAATGAATCAGAAATTACTAACCAAAGGCTAACAGTTCGATCACTGCTACCATATACAGGAATGCAAGCAGTACCCCATAGGTGCAATCAGCTACACGAGTGCACAAGGGCAAGTGATAACAAATAGATCAGTGAAAAGCAAAGGATCAAGTGAACAACATATGTGTACATATGATGCTACAGCCTCAAGTACATAAAATAGAGGTGATCCCTGAAATCAGGTTTAATATAGAGCTAACATGACTCAAATGAACAAAGCACCAAACTCACAAATGGCTGAGTCAAAAATGTCAAGTTCGAATGCAGATACCCAACAATGTACACAATGTCAACTGGCAACAACTATGAACCAGCAGTATGAAAAAGACTCAACTTAAGTCAGTGCACAACCAATCAGAGTAATGTACACATGACTACAACAGATAACAGAAAATGCTACATGAAGTCAAGAGGCAAAAGTGAAGACTACATGAAGCACACGTGCCCAGACTTAAGGACACTACAATATGAACTCATGATAATGGAAAGCATAAGTGATACAACAGTTCAGTGAACTGCAAGTATCGACCAGATATCAAAATGACATGAACAGGGTGTACATGTGAAACATGCTACACTTCATATCTGTAGCAATGGATCCAATAAGCCAAACAAGACAAGGGATAGTTCAATTCAAGTGAAGTTACTGCAGTTTAAGACCAATGCCATGAAATCAAGAATTGAACTCAAAATCCAAATGTACACTGAAACAGTAATTGGTGAAGTACTAGACTTCAAACTAGTGTACCAATGGATACCAGACTCGAGTAAAACAAGTGAATCAATGAAACAACAATGGACCAGTTCGAACCAAGACACAGCAGAATCAAAGTGAACAAACAGAGGCAATGGCTTATACATCAGAGTGAACACATGAACTACAAGCTAGCATATCAAGCTTCAGATGGTATACAAGTGATGCAGAATAATAAACAGTGAAGTAAATGCATGTACACTTGTATACATATATACAAGAAACAATACATGTGAACACAGATCGCACAAAGCATAATCGAAGTCTTCAGAAATTCAAAGTTCAACAACAACGCAATCAATGACGTGGAAACCATGTAACCAGAAAATATACGGTTAATGAACAAGTCAAATTCGAAATCATGGTGGCCAAGAAAATTGACCGAGTTAAAAATCAATACCGTAAGAAGCCAGCGTCAATTATACGAATTTGATAAGGTCAGAGATTAATCTCAACATCCAAACAAATATCAAAGTGACCGAAGTCAAAACCGTGAACAATTGACTGGAATCAAATGGACACGGAACGAAATCAACATCAACCAAATCATAACAAGCCAAGGAAATCACGAAATCGCAAGTTCTAAATTACTGAGATTTGAATGGGATGTGATTGAAAATTAAAATCACTCACCTTTGCAAATAGAAGTAGCCGTAAGCAGAGACTAAGCATCGATCGCCAAAGCAAGGACGAGGCCAGCGATCGAACGAGCTACAGAAGTTGGCGTCTTCAGTTTTGCTCAAAGCCCTAGTTTTTGAACGACGAGGAAGAGGCCGCCATTTTTATTTTTCGTTTTGATTTAGGGTTTCACCAAAAATGAAATGGGGAACGGGTTTTCGAATCAACAAAAGAGAACGGCATCAAAGCAATGCGAACGTGGGGCTAGATTCAAAGTGTAAAGCCCACTTCAATCATTTAACAATTTTTAAATGAATTTCGATTGGTTAAATGCCAAAAGCAATTAGCACCCAAATTAAATCGTCATTTGACGATAATTTATTGTTACAAAAATCCCAGGGTTGTTACAAACTCCCCTCCTTATAGAAATTGCGTCCCCGCAATTTTCATTATTAAGGTTGTCAATAACAATTATTTTTCTAACATAAACTGGTTAAGCTAGAAAATAAAAGACGGGAATACAAACGCCAAAAAAATCTTTTATTTTCATAAAAGAAATTTACAAATTCTCAACAAAATCTAATTATCAATAGATAATCAGAAAACAACAGAACTGAATAAATACAATTATCAGCAACATTCAATTATCAATTAGATAATCAGGAATACAGAAATCACAAAACAGCAATATCTAATTATCGATACGATAATTAGAAAATAGCAAAATCTAATTATCAACAAAGATAATTAGAAAACACAAATCACAAATCGCAAAACCGCAAATATCTAGTTATCCAACAAATAACTAGAAAACACAAACTCCATAATAAACAAACCCTAACTATCAACAGAGATATATAGAAAACAGCAATTCAATAAAGTCAGCATACTCTAGAATCAATTAGAGACTAGAAAATCTCATAATCAGCAAACTCAGCAAATATCCAATTATCAAAAATGACAACCAGAAAACAAAATTATCTAATTAACAAAACGAAAATCAGAAATCTCAAATCAACAAATACCTAATTATCAAAAACGATAATCAGAAATCTCAAATCAACAAATATCTAATTATCTCAAACGATAATAAAAAATCAACAAGTATCCGATTATCAAAAACGATAATCAGAAACAACAAATATCCGATTATCAAAAACGATAATCAAATCTCAAATATCTAATTATCACAAGCGATAATCAGAAACAACAAATATTCAATTATCAAAAACGATAATCAAATCTCAAATATCTAATTATAACAAGCGATAATCAGAAGCAACAAATATTCAATTATCAAAAACGATAATCAAATCTCAAATATCTAATTATCACAAGCGATAATCAGAAACAACAAATATTCAATTATCAAAAACGATAATCAAATCTCAAATATCTAATTATCACAAGCGATAATCAGAAACAACAAATATTCAATTATCAAAAACGATAATCAAATCTCAAATATCTAATTATCACAAGCGATAATCAGAAACAACAAATATTCAATTATCAAAAAACGATAATCAAATCTCAAATATCTAATTATCACAAGCGATAATCAGAAACAACAAATATTCAATTATCAAAAACGATAATCAAATCTCAAATATCTAATTATCACAAGCGATAATCAGAAACAACAAATATTCAATTATCAAAAACGATAATCAAATCTCAAATATCTAATTATCACAAGCGATAATCAGAACTCATATCGACAAATATCCAATTACCTGCAGATAATTGGAAACAACAAATATCTAGAAATCAATTAAGATGACTAGAAAATCAACATAAAAGGTTGGATCGATCCCATCAGATGGCGAGTTTTTAGTTCGCCGCACGTGCATCAACAAATGGCCGAAGCCTACCAAGTACTCAACATAATTTTGGCGCCCAACAAATGACCCGAAGGTCCTCATATGACCCGAAGGTCCTCATATGACCCGAAGGTCCATCATAGTGGCTCGAAAGCACACAAAAGCATCAAATATTTCAATTAACGAGTCCGGAATTAACCAAAATAGCAAACGCACATGTCCCATAACCACGAGTTTTACTAAATCGTTTAATTCTCTTCATCGTTTCCTTGAAAGTGCAAAATCATCAAAATCATCAAAACAGTAGATATTTCAGTTAACGAGTCCGGAATTAACCGAAATAGCAAACGCACATGTCCCATACCACGTGTTTTACTAAATCGTTTAATTCTCTTCATCGTTTCCTTGAAAGTGCAAAATCATCAAAATCATCAAAACAGCAGATATTTCAATTAACGAGTCCGGAATTAACCGAAATAGCAAACGCACATGTCCCATACCACGTGTTTTACTAAATCGTTTGATTCTCTTCATCGTTTCCTTGAAAATGCAAAATTGTGTATTTTGTAAAAATACACTTTACATTCTCAAACGGACAAGTCCGGAATTAAGCGAATCAGTAAAAGAAAGGGGTCATAGTCCTCGATTTTGCTGAATCGTTTAAGTCGCTTCCTCATTCTTTTGAAAGCGCAAACTGTTAAAAAATTTATAAAACAATTTTCATTTTAAAACGATTTTCCAATCACATCATTAAAGCATCAATATTAGTAACATTTTCGAAAAGGAAATTGTACTTCCCAAAACACCGTAAAATCATATCTGAAAATCATCATTGTGGAATAACCACTTGAAAATCCACTTTTTAAAAATTCGACGGTTACTGAAGCCAAAGCAACAGAAATTTTTAAACGTCAAAATCTCATCAAAATAATTTACATCAAAATGTTATATCAGTGAATTTTCTTTCATCAAAATGCCACAAAACACCGTGCTTCAAAATTTAGCACCGATGTAATAATCCCATTATAAAATAACGGCAACAAAATACGTTTAAACCAAACATTGGTTCAACGTTAAATTAATGCAGTAACGTGCAACTCACATTTGCACGTACTACAAAATAAACAAAGAATTCATTCGAATGTATCTTCAGTGAAGATAATTCAAAACAGCTAAATCTAATCAATATAAGATTAGCATAAAAGAAAACCAGCAAAGATCTCAACAAAAATCACATAACTGCAATCGTTTCGAATCCTCAATTCAGATTCGAAATTCTCAAAGAAACAAAATAAACACAGCTATGTAAACAACAAATGAAATTTATTTCAATTTCATATTTCGATTTTTAAATCAAAAAGATTATCAGTTGTACTCAGCGAAGACAGTTTTATTGTTTCCGCTGCGCACTCTGATAAACAGAACACAATTTAATCAAATCAACAAAACACAGTTTCACTTTTAGTTTTAAATAAACATATTTAAAAATTTCATCATAATTTCAAAACTTTAGTTTGACTCAAATCACAAATAAAACATCGACCAATAGTTGTAACACATGTTCCATCTAAGTTATGTTTTATATTATGTCCATAAACCCCAAGCTCTGATACCAACTGTAACGCCCCACCTCTATGCTCACAATAACAAAGAGTATTAAAAGAAATACTGTCTGTTATTATGAAGAATAAGGCTGAATAGGAGCGGCCATCCGTAGTTGGCCTTACACTAGTATTGGTTACCTCGATAGGAGTGGTATATATTTTTCATTTTTAATCTCTTATTTATTTACTCCCATCGACATACCCAATTCCAGTATAAAACGAACTACGATGGTTCATAATAGTTTAGGACAATATATATAATACTAACACAGATACAAAAAGATGCGGAACACAGATAACAAAAGTCTCATATATATATATATAACCGATGTCAATTACAATACATTTGACACAATACATATGATACAACTACAACTGTCGACTCTGGAAGTTGTATATATAAGTACATTATCAACTAATATACATGAATACATATCAACCTATACTATGACATGACTACTCCAAAAAAGATGAAGACCACTTCAAAAGATATGAAAAGTCTTCATAGCTCAAACAGCAACCCAAAGCAAGATATCTACAACCTGAAATAACCCGGGTCTGACCCGAGTATTACATTCAAAAGAAGATAATACACGGGTCAGTCTAATTCAAACTCAGTTATTAATGCACGGAAGCAATAATAATAAATAACATATTAGACGACAGTCAAGATAAACCTCGTCTATCCGATCCTTTAATAAAGAAATCGGATAACGGTAAATATAACACTTAACAGTGTTAAACAACAAATCAGCAGATTCAAATCATCAACAAAGGTAAATGAAAAGATCATCAATGAAGACAATTTAGAAAACATCAGAATTGCCTAAACGGCAATTAACAACAAAATCTAATTATTAACAAATAATTAGAAACTCATAATCTAATTATCAAATAGATAATTAGACAACAACAGAAGAATCAAATCAAAACAAATCAAATTACAATTTCAAAACGTATTGAATTAAATAAACGAAACAGTTCAAACAATTGAAATATCAATTAAAACGCCAATTCTAATTTGGCTGCAGTACACGCACGCGTGCACTGCCTCGCCAGTACAGTGATGAAATACACAAAAGCCAAATGAAGGTTCACAAACGAGCGCAAGGTCAAACCCAAAAAAATCAGGTTCAACTCTCATGCAATTCAAATAAAATCTCAATGCTAGCACAAGGTCAAACCCGAGCGTTTAAGCTGGATTCAACTCAATGTACAAATCAATGTACAAGTACAACAGTCTCAAGTAAACATATATGATCCAGACTGGCTACACAATATCCAAGTGCAGACCCAGTTATGATAGAAGATCGAAACTACAACGGTCAAGTCATGGACTCAACACAACGGCAAAGCAACTCAACTCAAATGACCAAGTGCACAAGGCAGTGGTACAACTAAATGAAGACAACAGAATATGATCAATCAAACTTCTAGAAACAAAAGGCAACTCAACTCAAATGCAAAGCACAAAGGCTCGCATGAAGGTTACACTGCAACAGGTCAGGGAAGTGCAGCAGTGTTAACATCACTGTGAACAGGTAGTGGTACAAACTACAAGAGTAGAGTGAAGGTGAGAGCACCAAAGATATGGCACTACAGCACACAACAAATGAATACAATTGACCAAATGCAAATGAATACAATGCATCAATGCAATGTACCAGACTCGAGCTCAAATAGAGGAAACTGGCATCAACTTCATCAATGAATCAGAGGATCCAAACCAACCACAAAGTCAATAATGAATCAGAAATTACTAACCAAAGGATAACAGTTCGATCACTGCTACCATATACAGGAATGCAAGCAGTACCCCATAGGTGCAATCAGCTACACGAGTGCACAAGGGCAAGTGATAACAAATAGATCAGTGAAAAGCAAAGGATCAAGTGAACAACATATGTGTACATATGATGCTACAGCCTCAAGTACATAAAATAGAGGTGATCCCTGAAATCAGGTTTAATATAGAGCTAACATGACTCAAATGAACAAAGCACCAAACTCACAAATGGCTGAGTCAAAAATGTCAAGTTCGAATGCAGATACCCAACAATGTACACAGTGTCAACTGGCAACAACTATGAATCAGCAGTATGAAAAAGACTCAACTTAAGTCAGTGCACAACCAATCAGAGTAATGTACACATGACTGCAACAGATAACAGAAAATGCTACATGAAGTCAAGAGGCAAAAGTGAAGACTACATGAAGCACACGTGCCCAGACTTAAGGACACTACAATATGAACTCATGATAATGGAAAGCATAAGTGATACAACAGTTCAGTGAACTGCAAGTATCGACCAGATATCAAAATGACATGAATAGGGTTTACATGTGAAACAGGCTACACTTCATATTTGTAGCAATGGATCCAATAAGCCAAACAAGACAAGGGATAGTTCAATTCAAGTGAAGTTACTGCAGTTTAAGACCAATGCCATGAAATCAAGAATTGAACTCAAAATCCAAATGTACACTAAAACAGTAATTGGTGAAGTACTAGACTTCAAACTAGTGTACCAATGGATACTAGACTCGAGTAAAACAAGTGAATCAATGAAACAACAATGGACCAGTTCGAACCAAGACACAACAAAATCAAAGTGAACAAACAGTGGCAATGGCATATACATCAGAGTGAACACATGAACTACAAGCTAGCATATCAAGCTTCAGATGGTATACAAGTGATGCAGAATAATAAACAGTGAAGTAAATGCATGTACACTTGTATACATATATACAAGAAACAATACATGTGAACACAGATCGCACAAAGCATAATCGAAGTCTTTAGAAATTCAAAGTTCAACAACAACGCAATCAATGACGTGGAAACCATGTAACCAGAAAATATACGGTTAATGAACAAGTCAAATTCGAAATCGTGGTGGCCAAGAAAATTGACCGAGTTAAAAATCAATACCGTAAGAAGCCAGCGTCAATTATACGAATTTGATAAGGTCAGTGATTAATCTCAACATCCAAACAAATATCAAAGCGACCGAAGTCAAAACCGTGAACAATTGACTGGAACCAAAGGGACACAGAACGAAATCAACATCAACAAAATCATAACAAGCCAAGGAAATCACGAAATTGCAAGTTCTAAATTACTGAGATTTGAATGGGATGTGAGTGAAAATTAAAATCACTCACCTTTGCAAATAGAAATAGCCGTAAGCAGAGACTAAGCATCGATCGCCAAAGCAAGGACGAGGCCAGCGATCGAACGAGCTACAGAAGTTGGCGTCTTCAGTTTTGCTCAAAGCCCTAGTTTTTGAACGACGAGGAAGAGGCCGCCATTTTTATTTTTCATTTTGATTTAGGGTTTCACCAAAAATGAAATGGGGAAAGGGTTTTTGAATCAACAAAAGAGAACGGCATCAAAGCAATGCGAACGTGGGGCTAGATTCAAAGTGTAAAGCCCACTTCAATCATTTAACAATTTTTAAACGAATTTCGATTGGTTAAATGCCAAAAGCAATTAGCACCCAAATTAAATCGTCATTTGATGATAATTTATTGTTACAAAAATCCCAGGGTTGTTACATTACTCCTTCTATCCGCATAAGATTTCTGACGGTCTTGCGCCGCCTTCATTCATTATCTGACCAACTCTACTTTTTCCATGGATTCACGGATCAAATCGGGTCCGAGTAATACTTTGTCAATGGTTCCCCACTAACAACTTGGCGATTTGCATGGCCTCCCATAATATGCTTCCAATGAGGCCATACCAATTGTCGCTTGATATCTATTACCATAGCTGATTCAACCAATGGTAGGTGTTACTTTCAACGTCCTCTGAAATCCAAAATACAAGCCCTCGACAAGTCTTCTAAAATCATATTCACCCTCTCCTTTTGTCCATCAGTCTTTGGGTGATATGTAGTGCTGAGATTCAAAGAAGTTCCCAAAGCTTCTTGTAGGCTCCTTCAAAACTCACTATTAAACAAGTGGCCTCTACAACTAACTATACTCATAGGAATTCCATGCAACTGGACTACCTCCCTGATGTAGATATGCGCGAGAGAAGTGGCTGTCCAATTGTTCCTAATCTGGATAAAATGGGCACTCTTAGTGAGTCTATCCACAATAACCAAAATAGCTTCATTACCCCTCTGACTTCTAGGAAATCCTTCCACAAAATCAACCGAAATGTGTTCCCGCTTCCAAGTTGGAATTTCCAAAGGCAATAGTAATCTACCAGGCTTCCATTGCTCAACTTTTACTCTTTGAGAAGTAAAGCACTTAGCAATAAACTCAGCTACACTCTTATTTATTCCATACCAGGATAAAATACTCTTCATATCCTTGTACATCTTATCTCCTCCAGAGTAAATGGCCATCTTCGAGTGGTGACACTCCATAAACACTTCTCTTAGCAAACTATCAACCATAAGGACACAAAGGCATCCATCCCTCCTTAAGCATCCCTTCTCATTGACTGAATACCTACTAGCATGGTGAATGTGCTCTCCTCTTCTCAGATTCTCCAAAATCTCTACTAACTTTTCGTCTTTCACTTGCACACACCCTATGTGGTCCATCAAGTTTGTTTTAATCTCTATAACTGCTAAAAAGCCTTGGATGGGTTCTGTTGGCGGTTGGAAGTTAAAATGTGAGAGGAACTCCAACTATCTCCATTCCTATATAGCACCTAGGGTAGTGTGCCTCCGACTAAGGATATCGACGACTGCATTCGCTTTTCCAAGGGTATACTAAATACTAAAGTCAAACGATGTTATATACTCAATCTATCTCTACTGCCTAAGATTCAAATATTTTTGGAAAAACAGGTATTTAAGTGAATTATGGTTAGTGAATAACTCAAACCTTTCTCCAAAAAGATAATGCCTCCACATCTTCTAGGAAAAGACAATAGCCGCTAACTCCAAGTGTAACAACCCGCAAATTTTGAAAATATTTTAAATAAAAATTCATTTGAAACTTTGAATATAATTATTTTAAAATTTGATAAATTTGGAAATTTAATGTAATATTTTGGGATTTGATGTGAAATATTCTTCCAAATTTAATAAAATAAAGATTTTTCTTAAAATGCAAATTTTGGTCAACTTTGGTCAAAGTTTGACTTTCTACGAAAAATTTAAATTTTGAATTTTGAACTTTTACTTTTTTTATAAAGATGGATTTAATTCTAACATTTTTTTTGTTTTTTGTTTTGTAAAATTTTGATTTCTGCTTCTCAAAATTTACAACTTTTGGCGTGTTACACGCAGTTATTTTCCCTTTAACATTCATCTTATTTACATTGTGACTTTGGGCTTATACTAATGGGCTAAGAATTCCTTTAGTTAGATGAGAAGCCACCTGTTGAGATGACTATATAATATCCTAGGGTTTTCTAGACTCATCATCTTTTCATTTGTGCCTCCGCAAATTGATGTAAGTTTTCTTCTTCTTCCTCACCTTCTTCTTCTTCTTTAAAATTTTGTTTTCCTCTACAATTTTCCTCCTCCTCTCCTCAACAAATTTCGGCCATGCTTGTTTCTACACCTATCTCCTCTTCCTCCAACCAGAAACCCTAGCCAAAACTACCTCTTCTCCTTCCTTTTCCCCTTTCCTCTTCACCAATTTTGGCCTCCACCTCCTCTTCCTCCAACCAAAAACCCTATAGTCGAACCCCTTCCTTTTTCCCCCTTTTCTTCTTCATTTATTTCGGCCATCACCACCATCCTCCTCTCCAATTGCCAAACCCTAACCCTAGCCTTGCCATAGCCTATGGTCGAACCCAAAACCTAGCCAAACCCTAGCCTTGCCTTGACCATGTAGGCCGAACCCTAAACCCAAACCTTGCCTTCCTCTAGCCTTGTTGCCACAAACCTTAGCCTATAGACCAAACCCTAACCCAAATCTATCCTAGACCGAACCCAAACAAACCCTAGACCAAACCTATGTGTTCCCTAGACAAGCCCTCTTCACATGTTTACAAATATATTAATTTCTACTTTTATTTTCTATGTGAATTATTTGTTTACGTATGGAATTTATTATTTTTTTAAGCGTCGGATTTGGATTCTCCTCTCACTCAAGCTTGTCCGTAACTTGTCGTGCTTGTTGTAGTCATTGTGTTGCGTTTTGAATCACTTCTCTAACCAAAGAAAGGTGAGTAATCACTCTTGACAACGTACTTATATTTTGTTGAATTGATGACAATGGAATTGTATGGATTTGTATATGCAAGTTGAGAATTTCACCTATGTTTATATTATGTTATTTCATATCATATTTTACCTATTATGATCATATGCCATGATATATTGAATATTGTTATGTTTATTTCATATTCTGTTCTCACACTACAAGTTCCTTCACTATGGGTTGAAATGATACATACCCAAATGATCTTTAGATTAAGGAAAATTGTCATGGGCTGAAATGATAGGCCTGAGCAATTTTATTTGACTTGGGATTGCGGGTTTGAAATGATATAAAACCCGGAAAATTAATAAATTGCTGATTGAAATGATATATGTCTGTATTTACTTGACTCTATGGTAGAGAATTTTATACAGACTCCGTGGTAGATTTAAAATGATTTTCTAAAAATTATTAAGTATTTTGGATTTCTATATATGAATCTTAACTAAAATTTAATGTAATAATTTCTGTGAATTTGTTTACATGAGTTAAATTTTTTATAAGGAATAAATAGTTGGAAATGTAAATTTTGGAATCTAATTTACAAAATGAAGGTTAATTGAAATTTAATAATCCGATTTGACTTAATAATGGTATTTTATTCTGACCTATAAATTGTAAATTTTAATTCATGTAATAGTGATTGAAATGATAAATGGTTTTTTTGTGGAAAAAAATGTAAGTTAAAACGTACATTTGACATGTAAGTTTTTAACTAATGTAAATGGTATAACTTGGGTAATAAAAATGATAAATGTTGTTTACTGAAAAGAAAATAAAGTGTAAGTTAATAACGTACTTTTAACTTAGCATAAGGATTTCAGATTTAAAATTTGACATTATAGTAACAAAGTTATTTAACTAAAGGTGTGGTTTCTTTAATGACAAAATAGCTGAAATTAGAGTAATATAATAAGAATGATATAATGACTATGATAAAAACTATAAATATATGTACTATTTGATTATATAAACTATTGTAGTAGGAAGTATTACAGTAACAATTCAAATCTGCTGCGATTTCTTACGGTAATAATTCAAAACTGCTGCGATTTCTTACTGTAACAATTCTACACTGCTGCGGATTCTTACAGTAACAATTCTACACCATTGCGAATTCTTACAGTAACAATTCTGCACCGCTGCGAATTCTTACAGTAGCATTTCTGTACTGCTGCGTTTTCTTAAAAGTGACATTTCCAGAATGCTACAAATTTTCTAAAGGGTTATAGTTCCGAATGTTATGGTTCTAAAGGTTACATTTTTTAAAGTGCTATGATCTCTAAATTTTTACGTTTTAAAGGGGTTATAATTAAATGAATTTGGAAGTGTTATAACTTTGGAAAAATGAATAATATTATAAAGAATAATGATATGGAATTTATGTGGATTTGAAAGGAATATGTTTGATATGAAAAATAACCACGGGTTATAATAACGTTTGGTTGTTAAAGAGACCGGGATCGGATATGGGCATACTCTCTGTCGATACCGAAAACCACGTTAACAACTGTGTACGCGATGGAGATTCCAGAATGAAGTAGGATGGTGGCGACGATCCTAAAGGTATACATACGTGGACCTAACTCCCGTGAGTTAGCATAAGGTGGCAAAAATAGGAGCAATTGACGGGCCAAGTGAGGTAGCTCCTCCGATCGGACACACTTCATCGTTAGCCATTCTATTACTTTGTGATTGATTTGGTGCGCACCTTTGATTCGGGAGTGTGGATCGAGTTGGGTGGTAGTTGCGGCTATGCGTTACCAACGGTCCGGAAGTGTAATTGGTATATCTACCCTGGCATTGCTTAGTTGTGCCGTGTCACCTACCCTAGCGCGCCTTCTATGAGTTTATTTTATGTCGTATCTATAGGGTATCCTCTGGCGGCCCCAGTTTACGGGGAGTTACGGTACTGTATAGACTATTGGCATTATAAAAATGTGTTAAGAGGGAAAATGTAACGCCTTAATGCTATTTTAGTAGTTTACTTTACTTTAGACATTATTATAATAGCGTATATTACTACATAGTAGATAGTTTAACGGATCCTTAAAGGATGGGCGATCCCAAGCATCCTTTAAGATACTGATGCATTTCTTTTGCAGTTCACTTGAGTTGATTTACATTTTATAAATATGCATGTCCTGACTCGAGTGTTTTGTGTTTTTGCCTTACGCTCGGGTCAGCCTGAGTTTCACAGCTTTGATTTCATCCTTTTTGGAGCTAGAGATCCACCGGAGATTTAGCTGTCTACGTGATATTTCCATTCCAGTTATTTCCACTCAGCTTTTGCTTTTGTAGTAGAGAAGTTATGTATCTAAACTTTCCGTTGTATTTGTTTTTAGACTTGGGTATTATGTATTAGTTTGAGACTATGTATCTAGGAGCTTCATGAACTCCTATGTTTATTTTATTCCGTTGCGAGTTATTCTGATATTCTGTGTCTGTGATTCTGTGATTGATTTTATTTGCCCCAAATTTTATTAACAATCTGTTGTCTTGAATTATTCAAGTCTGGCATGTGTGGTTTTATTGTCGATTTGAATGGTCCAAAACGGCGGGATGTTACACCAAGTCATGAACTGGACATCTCTTCTCATGATCCTTCAGTTTCCTACTAACATAAGCAACTACTTTTCCTTCTTGCATTAGAACTTCTCCTAGCCCTATGCTACAAGGATCTATGAAAACCGTAAACAGTTTGGTTCCATCAAGAATAGTGAGCACAGATGCACCAGCCAATAACTCCTTAAGCTTCTCAAATGCCTTATTTCAACTATTGTCCCAAGAAAAGACTAGGTTCTTCTTAGTCAATAGGATTAAAGGGGCTGCTATTCTGCAAAGTTCTTGATAAACTTTCTATAGTAGCTTGCCAATCTGAGAAAACTTCTAACCTCTGATGTATTCCAAGTTGTCGTCCATCCTTGAACAGCTTCCACTTTATCGGGGTCTACTACCAATCCATGCTTAAAAACAATATGCCTAAGAAATCTAACTTATTTTCTCCAAAATTGGCATTTAGCAAATTTAGCCTTAAGCTGGTGCCTTCTTAAGGTTCCTTATACCTCTTTTAGGTGATCCTCATGCTCCTTTTTGCTCTTGGAGAAAACTAGAATATCATCCATGAACATAACGATGAATTTATTAAATTGCCCCCTAAATACCCTACTCATCAAATCCACAAAGTATGCTGGGACATTCGTCAATCCAAAAGGCGTCACTTCCCACTCATAGAGTCCATCTAGTGTGCGAAATGCAGTCTTCGACTTGCTTTCATCTGCAATCCTCAACTGATGGAATCTAGTTGCTAAGTCTAATTGAATAAAGACTTTAGCTCCTCCAAGCTAATCGAACAAGTCGTCTATCCTAGGTAAAGGGTGCCTATTTTTTCTTGTCAACTTGTTCAATTCCCTATAGTTGACACAAAGTCTGAAAGAACCGTCTGCCTTAGTGGCGATACAACAAGGGCTCCCTACTTCGAAGTACTCCTACGGATGAATCCTTTCATTAATAGCTAAGAGATTTGCTTATCCAATTCCCTTCTTTCATTGGGGGCCATGTGTCTTAAAGGTATGGTGACTGGCCTTGCATCTTTCTCTAAATCTATTCGAAACTCGATCTCCCTATGGGGTGGGAGACCGGAGACTTCCTTAAAGTCATCAGGTAATTCACAAACTACGGGTACGAATGATGGTTCTCCAACAACAGATAGACTTAGTGAGTATAGATGCTTCACTCAACTAAATCTTGGGGTGTACAAAGAATTTCTTGGTCACGGCCTCCACAATCTCTTAATCGTATAACCCACCTATCACAGTTAAGAATTGCTCCATAATATGCTAACCAATCCATACCCAAGATAAGTCCATACCCATCAAAATTTAGAACGTACGCATTACTTATGAAACTAACGTCGCATATGTCCAACACTAGGTCTTTACAAATAAAAGAGAGATGTGTCAACCCCCTATAGGATTAGAGGCCACTATTGGACTGGTGACAATCTGGGTTTGAAAGTATAAAAAGTTTACTACATTCCTAGCTATAAAGGAATGTGATGCCCTTGAATCAAATAGGGCACGAATTATAACCCCTGAAATAAGAGTTATACCTTCTAATGCTGGCTTCCCTTGGTCTCTCGGTGGTCTACTTGCAATAGGGATGGCTTTAATAGCATAATCTTGTATGCTTGATCCTTCCTTTGCTAACTTAGGGCATCGATTCTTGAGGTGCCCTTCCTCGTGGCAATTAAAGCACTTCCCTATAAAGGCTTCCTTCATCGGACTCACCATACAATCTTTAGCTTCATGACCTTTCTTCTGGCATCGCTTGCACACTTTACTATCCTCCTTAAACATCCCTTTCGACTTCTTATTAGCCCAAAAGCTTCCTTTCTTGGACCCTCCTTGCTTTAGGGTAGGTGCAGCCTTCTCTCTTTCTGCCTCCTTATCATCCACATTAACCATGTGTAGCATTGCCATCTCCACCAACATCTCATACGAGGCACCAATGGGTACTTGGGTCAACAACATTTCTCTCAGCGGGGAATTTAGACCCTTTACGAATTTAATGGCCTTTTTCATAGGTGTATCCATCAAGCTCATACCAAATTTAGCTAGCTCTATGAATTTATCTATGTACTCCTTAAGAGTGGAGTTTCCTTGCCTAAGCTGAATGAACTTCTCTTGTTGTAGACTCATTTCTGCCCTAAACATAAACTTTATCTCAAATCTATTATTAAATTCATCACACAAGAAAATCCTTCCAGCATTTTCCTCGGTCATCAAGTTCCACCAATATAAAGCTTCTCCTTGGTGGTGCCAAACTGTCATCCTCCTCTTTAGCTGATCTTCCTAACCAAGCACTCTAAATATACTTTCTCGGTCATTAACCCATGCTTTAGCTTCCAGATATCCTTCAGTTCTAGAGTATGTCTTCTCCCTTATATTAAGAAAGTCCTTACATAAGGAAGTCAATAGGATGGGGTGTTGCATTGGCAGGCGGGGTAGCAGGAGCCACCGGTGCAGTTGGAGGAATAAGAAGTTGCTCGACAGTCCTAAGATATTGTCTAAACCATTCCGGCATTCCACGAATAGGAGGTCTTCCACGGGCAGGGTTCCCTTGTCCGAAAGAAGATTGATTATCAACCATATTAATTATTTGTAGGTTGAATCTTTAGTGATGATTTTCTAAGATAGTATTATATGCTGAAAGAAAAAAGGGTTGCAAGTGCTGCGCCTATGTTCAAAGAAATAAGGGTGTATACACACACACATACATACATATATAGTAAGAATTTTGAAAAACCTTTTCAAAAATAACAAGTATGCCACTCATATGTATAGTTTTCCTATTGATTGGGTAACCTAAGCCCTGATACCAAATGTAACAACCCACCTCGGAATAGGCCTAAATTTCAAAGTAGAAAAGGCCTATCGAAACTTAGATCCATTCTAAGACTGGATGTTAGTTGGAAAAAAATAACAATACAGAGCAATAACTATTCTTTCAAAACTCACAGCGGATGGAACAAAACATAATATCAATTTGTACCCATTTATTTGTAAACCATTTGAAATGTCATAATATAAAACACAGTCACATAAGATCCGTTACTTTATTTGTTCAAATACATGGGCACAACACAAAAATATCATAAAAAATAATAATAACTACCACAAGCTTAAGCCACTCCACCTTTGAGCATCGTCACTGTCATCACTCCGTCCTTAACCTATGTTGTAGTGGGGCGGGAGTCAGAACAACAAATGCCCAGTGAATAAAAACCTCGAGTCTTACAATTTTAGTACTTTGGCGGTAAATTTTAAAATAAGAATATGTTTATCATACATAAAATCATTTAATACTTCTTATAAGGAAAGGAGGCCGGTCCACAATCAACTACTTAATACCTTTCATTCTCGAAGTAGGTTTTTAAATCCCATAACCTAAATCTCACGTCATAAATGTCTAACAATGCAAGAGATGGTACCCAAGCCACTTAATAATTTTTATTGGAAAATAGGCAAATTCCTACCATTTAAGACCCTAATTAAGGCAGACACCGTCATTTAATACCTATTCCCAAGGTGGACCCCTCACTAGTAACTATCTAGCTCACATTATATGGAATCTATTAAGACACTTAATACTTATTTATGGAAAGGCGGACCCTCAGTCAGTCACTTAATACATTATCCTAAAGCGGACCCCTATCGAGATACTACCTAACGTGTCTAATAACTAGCCCGTTGGCCATTTAGTACTTCATTTAGGGAAAAGAGGCGGACCCTCAAACAACCACTTAATACCTCAAGACCCCGAAGCAGACACCACGTATTATGACCCATACTCATAATGGCGTCTCACATTAGTTCAACTATTCATAAGAACTGGTAGCCAAATTAGCTAGGCAGATTTACCCTGTAGAATTAGTGTAACGAGTCGAAATCTCACCACTTTGATTTGCGAATATTTAATTAGTTTTAAATATTAAAATAATAGATTTTATAACCCTAATAAACTCCTTTTAAATAATAACTAATGACGGTGAAATAATTTTTCAAATTAGTTTACAAAAATAATTAGTTCAAAGAAAAATAGAAAATGTGAACGGAAATCGTTTTCGGAATTTTCGACTTTTCATCGTCTAAAAGTTGTTAGAAACGTTGTGAAATATAAGGTATAAATATTCACATTCATTCACAAATAACTAAGATTACATTTTGTAATATATATATATATATATACACTTAATAAAAATAGGATATGATGTGACATATTATGTAAATTTAAAACAAAATATAAATGTAAAATATGAAGTGACATAATATGTCATTTCTTTAAAAACATTAAGTACACTAGCTATTAATGTACGTTTTCTCATCAAAATGGAAGGAGTGGGAACATATTCATGTGAGCAAAGGGAGGGGAGACAAGCAAGCTGAGGTGGCAAACTATAAGTGGAGGTTATATACCATAAGGATAGTTTGGTAATTCCTTTAATGCAATTCATATAAAATTAAATTCCATAATTTTCCTTCTCATTTTATCACTTTATTTTCACTTTCTAATTTCCTCCAAAACTTCACAAAATATATCCATGGCTTCCAAAGGAAAGTCTTAAGTTTAAAAATCTAGTTTCATTCACTTTTAAATTCATAAATCCTTATTTAAGCTTCTCCTTTCTTCTCTACAACTCTACCTTCCAAAAACAAGCATGCACCCACCCCTGACCACCTTGGCCGAGCCACCTACACACCATAACTGAGCTATATTCCCATTTAAGCCACCAAAGACACCATTTTTCCAAAGACAAAGCAAAGACCTAGGTCGTACTCAAGTGCTATAAAAAGTTCGGTTTATTTAGTCAACTATTGGCGAGTAAAGTTTCTTACTTTAACTAAGTTTTCTAAACTTATATATATATATATGGTTGACTTAGGTTGTAAAGATGATGTTTGTTTAGGTAAAAATAATATTGACTTGTATGTATGTTTAAGTGCTTGGATTATAATGATGTTTGGGTTTGGTTTATATGTGCTTGTATGCCATGTTTGGAATTAGACTTGAAACGAAGTCTAATATTTATGTTAGTTAGAAAGTTGAAATCTTGGCTTTTGCTTGTGGTTTAGATCTGAATATGAATTTTATGATCTTGAACAACTAAGAATGTTAGCACCTTTACTAGTTTAAGCGACGTAAAATCCCTTGTGTAAATTCCATGTTCTGTGGTTTAAGTTTCAAAATGTTTTCAACTTCTAAACTTGTTTAGTTCTAAGAAAATAACTTTATATTTTACATGTAGTAAAGATTTTCCTAGATTTAAAGAAGACTTAGAAGCAAAATTTCAAGTTTTGAAAATTACGAGTCGTATAGCGATAGTCGCTACAAATGCAGTTCGTGAAATGAACTCTTTTTGAAATCTAAATTTGTTTTCACTTAAATATCTTTTCAAAAAGTGTTTTCAAAACATGTTATAAGTAATAAAAATTGAATATTTATTTTTATATTTGTTTATTTAATGATTATTTAATTAATTAACTAAGTAAGTTAATTAGTACTTAATCATCATTAGTTAATAAAGGAAATTTGTACGTAATTAAAAATTAAGTCAATTATAATTAGTTAATTAATTAAATGTTAATTATTATTTAGTTATTAATCAAGGATTAATCATTATTTATTAAAGATTAATTATTAATTAATTATTTATTTATAAAAGGGTTTAATTGTTAATTAATTACTAATTAAGTTAAGATTTAATTAAGATTTAATTATTATTAAATAAAATTTTTAGTTTATTATTTAAAGATTAAATTTTTTTTTGAGAGGAACGGGTGTGTAGCGCATTGCTACACAGCCGATTAGAAAATATATATTATAAGTAGTAGTAGTCTGGGTCGACCAACAAGCCTGGTCGGTAGCCAAAATGATAATTCGCAAGTAAAGTAAAAACCCAAAGGAACAAACGCAGTCAGGCTTATATACAACTGTAGAAGCAGAGTTATAATGTATTCTGACAAACTTTGATGGACTCATACGTACAGCCCAGTCCGCTTATGAGCTAATCATCTGAAGATTCATTGCTGCTGGAAGGAAGGCGCCAAGTGAAGGGGCGCTGTGACGCCCCACCTATATACTCACGCTAGCCAAGGACACTACGGGGTAATGCCATCGACTAGCACGAAGAATAAGGCTGTTGAGGAGCGACCATCTGTGCAATTGCTTTGTGCGAGCTCCGATATGTCAAATAGTATAACATGCATTTCATTTCAAGAGGAAATCTGACATACCGATACAAACTCAAAGCTACCACACAGTGGCTATGTGGCCTTCGAAAACAAATATAGAAATAAGCATAACATAAATCAGTCATAGATGTTCATATCTCAAAGGCGGAAACAGATATGAATATAACACATAAAAGTGTACATCAGAGTAGTGGTCAAATAAGATCCACAATATCACAAAAGAATAGATACAAGTGCTAGACAAAAGAATAAGTATACATCATGGAGTCTATATCTCAAATGTATAACAACAAAAACTACAAATGTAATGTAGTTAGACAAAAGTCAGAAGATGATCCCAGATAAGGAGTCAAGCGGAAGCACCTGTAACATCTTGGTCTGACCCGAGTATTATTTAATAAGAAAATAATAAACGGATCAGTTTAGCTATAATTATCAGATAAAATGAGATGGATGAGAGATATGACCCAGAACGTATGATAACAAGGAAATGCCATACTATGTCAAGTATGCATCAAATAACAACAAAAATCATACAATAACTCAAATCATCTCAAAGCACCAAAAAGAATCACATTCTTTAAATAATTCATCAAAACACAAATATTGACAAAACATATCAATGCCAATTCACGAAAATAGGTGAAACACAAATTCTAGAAATCACAACGAGAAATCCAGAAATCACAAAAGGGGGAAGGCCTATCACAAACGGGAGCACGAAAACTCACCAACACGTGTATCACAAACGGAACGCTATTCCATGGGTCGCTAACCCAATAAATGAACCGAACATCGACGCACCCTAAAAGATACGCCTCATGCACAGATTCGGTCGTGGTACAGTTCCCCACGCGGATAAATGAGCCGAACATCGACGCACCCTAAAAGATACGACTCATGCACAGACTCATTGAGCCGATTGCTCCACGAACGGTCCGTAGACCACGGGTCGCTACCCCGCCAAATTTGAGCCGAAGCTCCCCAAATGGGTTTTAATCCTCATACCAACAAAGAGACATCGCTCAATCGCTAGTCTAAATCACAAAATGATCATCAATGATCGACAAGTGTAAATTACACTAAGCTAGTAAATATACGAGTTTAGCTTCATGTCCCATAACCACTAGCTTAACTCAAATATTTACGAACAGATTGTAGACTTCCACTCGAAAATAAGTGTAAATTACACTAGGCTAGTAAATATAAGAGTTTAGCTTCATGTCCCATAACCACTAGCTTAACTCAAATATTTACGAACAGATTGTAGACTTCCACTCGAAAATAAGTGTAAATTACACTAAGTTAGTAAATATAAGAGTTTAGCTTCATGTCCCATAACCACTAGCTTAACTCAAATTTTTATGAACAGATTGTAGACTTCCACTCGAAAATTGTCACAAGAGTTCAATCGAACAAGTCCAAGAATTAACCGACGAAGTAAACGCAAGCATTTCATACCACTTGTTTTGCTAAGCCGTTTAATTATATTTTCTCATACGAATGAGGTAAAGGTTTGTATATACTAATAGATTAGAAAACGGTTTTATAAACGAGCTTTGTATTAAAAATAGAGTTGAAATCATCTTTGTAAAAGAGTTTGAATATTTACTACTAGTATAGAAAACCTTTATATTTTAAAGTGACAAATCACAGAAATGATTATATAAAAAATCAATCACCAAAATCCACATTTGAAGACGTGAATCAAATCCAAAGAAATCAATACCGAATCCATCAAAATGGATATTCTCAAAAATCCCGAAAAAGAAGTCATCAAAGTCAATAATAAATGATAACAATAAATCGGATAATCACGGATCGATAAAAATTGGAACCTCAAGCAAAACAGGCAAAATAGGCAAAAACAAGCAGGTCAGTCGACTGACTACAGAGGCCAGTCGACTGATCCAGAAACCCGAAAGTTTCATTTCCTGCAGTCAGTCGACTGACTGCAGAGGCCAGTCGACTGATTGCAGAAAACAAAGACTTCCAATTTCTGCAGACTGTCCCAGATACGCTCGGTTTCTACAGCCAGTCGACTGACTTCAGAGGTCAGTCGACTGACTGGCACTGGGACTGTTTTTTAGCCTATCCAAATGAAGAGCAAACTCTTCCAATTTGCGATCGGACGAGCAATGGGCGCTAGGGGTTTATGCCAATCGACAACCCAGCCCTATATGCTCTTCGATACACCACCAAAAGCATGATCAAACATCAAAGCTAAGATTTTTAGAGTTTTAGACTTCAAAACACTGAAAATTGAAATGTTCACCAAATCAATCAAAATCAAAATCAAATGAACATGTAAAGATGTTAGGAATTCATATCTAACAATCAAAGATAATTATAGACATAGATGTGAGATAAAAATCTCACCTTTAAACCCAAAAACAATGAATGAGAAGCTTAATCACAAAGGAGAGATCAACCACTCTTCACTTCAACCAAAGAAGCTTGAATCTAAGCTTCTCTTTGATTTTGGAGCTAACACTTGGATTTGTAAAAGAAACTATGGCTTAGGAATTTCTATTTCCTTTTCTCTTCCCCCAATTTTGCTAAAGCTTGAAGTGTTAGGAAATGAAAGTGAATGAAGAGAAGAGGGGGTGGAGCTAGGGTATTATGTTAGGTTATTGGGTTGAAACCCAAACCCAAAGTGAAAAAGTCATAATTTTTACTCAACTCCAAACATATCGATGTTTATACTCTAAACAGTTGTAAACGCCTTTTTGGACTCAATGGAGGTGGTCTCGAGTCCCAATTCGACTGCTTGCAAAAAGTAGCTTTTCGGACTATAATCCGACTAACGATGCTATATTTAAATATACAATCGTAAAATATGCGGGTTGTTACAGACTCCCCTCCTTAAAGAAATTGCATCCTCGCAATACTTAAGGAGAAGATAAAGAGTAACAACCATGTAAGCATATCGACACAAAAGAAAATTTTGAAATAAGAAGTTCACCATAAAGAGCATGAAAGAGTAAGCCCGAACATGTTCGCTCGATGAATTCTTAGGATTCCCAAGAGCAATCCTTGGGATTTGAGAACCATTGAACTTTCACAAAAAGGGAAATCTTTATTTCGAAGGCGCTCAACCTCCGAAGCAATGATGTGAATAGGATGTTGCTTATATCTAGGATAAACACGTGAGTTATACGGTACAGTCATCTCCGATGATGTTGTACTGTGTGTATAAATCTCGTTTTGTTCTCTTTGGACAAATGATAAGGAAATCCGTTCACTCAAAAGTTAGGAGGTGATCTCTGCTCTTATCTATTGCCTGTTTATTTCCAAAATAATGGGGTTTGAGTTTACCAAAAACTATCGAATGTTGTTTCGAAGAGATCGGGATCAGATAAGTATAAATTATCCAAAAACCACTTCGATCCAACTCAAGCATTTCAAACTAAAGACTTCTTGAAGATGATTGAAGATGGAGCTATTGAATTGCAAGGGCTACTTGCTACTAATCCTGAGGGTGATTTCAAAATGGATGTAGTAGAGGTGGTGGTGCTTTTGGTTTCGTTCAGACTCATAATGAACTTGTATTGATGAATGATGGCATTGCATTTCTGCTTGGAGGGCAGTGTTAGCAATCCAAGATGGTCTGCTAAAAGGGAAGGTAAAAGCATAGCCTCAAGCCTCATAAGCCGTAAATGACTAAAGCAGGGACATGTAGCAGGGCTATCTAGGTTGCTCCCATTAGTGTATGATCATCACTTATTTAGAGTCGATATCTATGTATGCTTCGGGGCCTATTATGGTTGTTGATTGCAACCAAGGGGTGATCATATCCGGTACTATCCAGGAAGGGGTAGGACAGTCCTGATTAGTAGAGGTGCAACCTATTGTAGCCTCTAGTACATTTTATCTAGAGGTGTACTGATTCGGTGGGTAGACCCTTACCCTTTCATTGTTGGAATCTATTTCCAATATGAGCCTTCGGACTTGATTGTATATCTATTATGCTGGAATTAAATTAATATAACAATTTCGTCTATGACTAATATATATTTGTACCTTAGACATTATTATAATATTACTGGATTTTCTACAGAAAGTGTTTTGGTTATCGTAGGTAAAAACCCGTCCGTATTTATGTGCGGCGTGGTCTTACGATATACCTTTGATTTTAAAAGATTTTAATAAGTTATAATAAATGAAATTCTTCATGATTTGAGTTTCTCATATTGGTTTTACCAGAATAATCTTGGCTTTATTTTTCTTATTATGCTCGGGTCAGCCAGAGCATATTTTCCAGATTTAGTTGTATCCTTTGGAGCTTCCAGGAGACGAGCTGGATCCTCCAAGATGTATTCTCGTATCTTATATTCTTCCGCTATTTTTGTTGCTTTGATTTCTGTCTGAATTATCAGCAACTGTAAGGATAGTTAGTTCTAACTGTCCAGTCTGATAATAGATTAGTGTACCCTAATGTTGTGTGTAACAAAGAAGATTTCTCTTTGTAAAGATCTTGTGTATGTTATATATTTTTCGTCATAATGTGAGATTTTGTTCTATCTTTTTCTTGCTTCACCCCAAATGACCTGTCTTTCGTACACTTAAATGATCGACATACGAATACCGAGGATGTATTAAATGTTGTCTTTAGGTGTAAGAAAGGAAGATCGTTACAATGTGGGACTAACCTCGCGTCATCACAAATATTTACCATAGGAGAAGTCGCACATCAATAAAAAGTATACACAACTGCTAGTAACCTCAAAGTGAAGAGAAGACTTTGTGTCGTTCAACCCTACTGACCTCGCATCCCTATGACTTAGCCATAATTCAATATTCTCCATACATATATAATACTCATCTCACCATTTCATTAATAAGGACTTAAAAGGAATCTTCCTTATTGTGCCTCAAAATATCAATTACCTTCCTAAAAGGGAAAATTAATGACGGCTACTACTTAATCAATTCTATCATGCAATTTATACGCCTTAAACTGGCGTTATATGTCAATTCATTTAACCATAATACTAATACAAGTGATTTTTCCTTTGAATTCCCAAGATTTCAATATCTATAACAAGGGATTAAATATTCATATCCAAAACCGCAATACATAGACTTGTAAAAATAGAAACCCAATTCATTGCATCAACCTAATGGAATATCTTAAACAATAGGAATTAAAATCCTAACTTCATATTCTATTCAACTCATCTTTTACACAAAAATAAACGAAGGAGTTTTGTGTGGAATAAGTTGTGTCAACTACAAATAGAATTCATACTTTCAGCCCTTATTTCATTACTAAAAACTCACAATTTGAATCAAATAAGGAGGAGAAGTGGAATAGACTATGAAATTATCAGAAATTGAATAACAGTATAAATCCTATCAAATTAATATAAATAATTGAGAATGTCCATTTGGAATTAACATTTCCAAATAAAAAGGAATTTTGGGGGATTTTATCTATCGTATATTCGCAAGCCCAAAATCTCTGAGGCATATTCAAATCCATAGATATATACTAATCAATTACTAAAATACAAATACTAAGGTTTCCACTCAAAGATTATCCTTAGCTTCTCTTTTATGGATTTGCAACATCAAAGCAACTCTTTTCTAGATCTTCTTCTTTTGATATATATACACAGCGAAGGAGAGGTATATAATAATTTTGTTAGATTCAGAGAAGTTGGAGGAGAAGAAAATAGATTAAAAGAATAATTAGAAAAGGATTAGAATTCTTACCTGAATTTCTAATTGAATTTCTGAATCTAACTAAAGAGATAAATGACAGAGGTTTGAGATATTTCCCAAACATTTATGAATAAAAAGTGGAGAGGATAGGGTCCTATTTATAGGAGTTGAAACGCACCAAAACCGAAGGATTGAGTTAGGTAAAAACGGACAAATTTGTAACGTTTAATAGCATAAAACCCTCACCACCACTGCCACCAATCAGTCAACCTCTTCCTTTCAAGTAGTCGAGGTCGACCTCTTAAGGTCAAGGGGGTCAACCTCTTGTCGTTTATTTTGGGAAATTTTGAATCGTTGCTTTTAATTAATTTTATTCCCTAATTAACTTTAATGTTAATTAATTAACTTTAATGTTAATTAATCAACTTAACATCTACTTAATCTCTAATTAAACCTACAATTAATTTTTGAAATTCAAATCCTAGATTTAAATACTCATTTAAATTTGAATTCAAACTAAATTAATTTAAATCTGAAAACTTCAAACGCTCATAACTTCTTCATTTGAGCTCCGTTTTTAGCATATTATATATGGAAACAGATCAGAATTTCACCACGAACGCAATGAAATAAATTTCATGGTCAAATTCTAACTATTATAAATTTTCTATTTTTAACCCTATCTTAATTTAATTCTATTTACTCAATTTACTTATGGTTGATTCTACGGGGCGTTACAGTTTAAATATGAAAACCTATCATATGACATCCAAATGACTTAAAATTTGGATATGATATTAAAAATATTATTTTAGAAATGGTTTTTTAATTTCATAATTTTCCAAGCAAGTATAAATATTTCGTGAATTTTCTAAGTGAGGAAATTGATTTATTTTGGTTTTTAATTATTAAAAATAATTAAATAATTTTTTTGGTCTTGAAATTTTTATATGTTAAAGAATATGATAAATTTAATTTATTACGATTTTTGAGGACTTTTCTCAAGTGCTTATGGTTTTATATGAATTTATTAGGTTAGAAAAGCTTAATAATTATATTGAAATATTAATATAAAATCATAGTTTGCAAAAATATTTGGGAATGTAATTTCTGATATATAGTATTTTTCTGAAAAGAATTTTATAAAGATGGTTATTATCTAATAAGAATTTCACAAAGAATTGGAGTTGGTAAAAAAGAAATTACTTTATATAGAAAATTTACAGTTTTTATAATATTTACGAGAATTACCATTGCCTCATTGTTGCCGCAACCCATCTATGTCACTCCTAATTTTTACGACGTCAACCAATGGTCATGCGTATGATATCAACGTAGGTTGGTATGTAATGAATCAATGTTGGTTGAAGTGGGAAGTATAGCTCCGATGTCGGCATTGATGCTTGCGCCATTGGCTATCCCGCCTGTCACTATGTTGCATATCAAGGCCGTATATCACCGCTTATTTATGTCGGCATTGATCATGCTGCTAGTTTTCAACTTAAACTCCTTATGATTTTAATGTCGCATGTCATCTATGCTGATATTTTCTTGTGCCGTGGTGTTTGACCATAGTGTCGTTATAGGCTATTTTCGACATTGATTATAAAGAGCCATTGATGCCGCTTGTTTCTTATGTCTCCATGTTTGGCTGTGATGCCGCTATAGGCTATTTTTGACATTGGTTTTATCCGGCAATTAGGGCTGTCAATGGATACCCGAAAAATCTAAAATATGTCTGTATCCGCATCCGAAAAGCGGATAAATATCCGATATTCGGAAAAGTGGATGCGGATGCGGATACGAAGACATCCGCATTTGAAAATTATCCGTTCAATTTTTGTTAGGAATATAGTTCAAATTATGTGTATTTTAGTGCAGTGAAAGATATTTGTTTATTATTTTATTGTGTCAGTAGTTTATATTATATGCACTTAATGCTTTTTAACTGCTCGAAACTATTTATTATCATTGTATTTGTTAATTTTGAACACTTTTATAATTAGTGGGATTGAAAATTATTAATCTTAAACTAAAATTTTCTTTTTATAATTCTTAATTTATCGGTCGTTACTGGATAGAATAATTATTTGATATCTGTCTGTATCCGCGGATGCGGATATCCGATATCTGAAAATGATTTCGAATGCGGATGCAGATATGGCACTATCTGCATCTGAAAGCATCCATTGAAAGGCCTAACGGCAATGAAGTCATCTAACCTTAAGATTGACATTCCTATATTTCTAAGTTTTAATGTTTTATATTATGCAACCCATAACTATGCCGCTTGTATTCGGCGACCTATATATATTTATAATATGCATCATAAATGGTTTTGGCCTTATGGCCTTGTGTTTTATAAGTCGGATGCTTTAACATTGTTTCGATATAGAGGGATGTGATAACCATATAAGCACTATTAATGCCACACTTTATCAATATAAATGGTTTTATTATACATGGCTTCATAGCCTAAGGTTTTGAGGTGCAACAACCTTTAAGTCATTTCAAAATTAATTAATGCTATTTTATAAAAGCTTATACATTGGCATAATATATTTTTGATAGAGTAAAGGGCTATAGTTTCCTTGTTTTAAAGTATGATTTCAAGCGTTAAATCAATTATAAGGATTTACATCTTCAAGGAAATAAAAAGGGTATTTAGCCCAGAATTTTACTAGAAAGAATAGCCTTGTCATCTTTAGATAAATTATGATAGGATGAATTGACTTAGTGATTAGAAAACTAGATAAGACTGGTGTAGGGTCGCATCATATACTTCAACTGTTAGCCCCTAGCTGATATTACTCCAAAATTCCAGTGTGTAGGGCTTCATCAAGGGTAAGACTAAAAGTAGGTTTACACACAGAAAGGAGTACATGAAGATGAGGTAGGTTATTGGTTGGCCTGCAAAACCATTAGTATCAGAGTGACCCTAAGAATAGTAAGGTTCAGATAGACCATCTAGTTTCCTTCTAGCAGTAAATTGGAGAATTTGATATATTTGGTAGGCTCGAGTAAGCCATATAGGTTTGTAGTTACCCTGAGAGAACTATGACGTTGGGACAAATAGTCCATTTACTTAGACAGATTGGTCATGATTACCTAGGTTGCATGCACGCATATGATTGTTTATATTGTTTAGTTTAACCATTGTGGTTGCAGGTGCTTAATTTCTAAAAGACATATTTGTGAGGATACTAGTGAGGGCGAATAATTATTAACCGAGATGGCATATTTTTGATAGAGTAAGTACCCTGGCAAACCTGTTCTACTCAGTGGTGTGGCCTCACTAGATATCTATTAACCGGGATGGCATATTATTATTCACATTAGACTTTTTTTCTAACCCGAAAATTTTGTTTTCCACTTAAACTCTTGGGTACTCGTTTGAGTAGTTCGAGAGTGAGGTTTCCAGGTTATTTAGGTTTGACAAATAAAGCTTCTGGAGGCGTGCAGGAGGCAGAGCTAGCTATGTAGGAGTTTATCTATTTACTTATCTGCTGTATTGTATGACTTTTGTCTGTATATATGTAACGGTAGTAATTGTGTCTGTCTAGTAGTTAACTCTGATCAACTAGAGGGGCATCTTCATATGTCGCTCTTGGAGTATTTTGTAATAATTATATTTTATCTAAACCTATGCAATGTTTGGGATTATGTAATGGATATGGAAATTAATTAATGGAATTTATGTTTTGAAAATATTTCATATTCCTGTGCTTTGATTTTAATGCTGCTATTAACTGATCTCATTTTGTCACCAAAGAATAATAATATTGATGACTGCAGCATTAGTAGCGCTTATTTTTGAACCTCATAATGGGGGATGTTACAACTTGGTATTAGAGTAAAGGTTTATGTAAAACTAAAAGAATTTTGGATTTAAAGAGTTTTTGAAAACATAATCCAAATGAATTAGAAAATGATATTGGGGTATGGGGTAACATTATAGTAATGTAATTGTATTTTTTATATATAAGTATATATCTTACCTCTATTCTTCCCTCTCTCGTAGACCGTTCTCCCATATCTTACTAAGTTCGAATACAGAACTAAGGAAAGTAAGATATGGAGGAAGGAAACGGAAGAGTGAATCTCTGTGGAGGAAGCGCCACAACTAATGGAAATGTCATGCCTAATACTAGGAGGAACTCGGGTCGACAAACATCTGCTAATGTGGGTGCGGGATCATCGTTGGTGAAAATGGAAGCTATGTATCAGTTCTTTGTCAACATGATCCAAGCAGGAGCTGCTGCTGGGTTAGTTGGTGGAAATGCTGGAGGGGAAAATCTTGAAGTTTCAATTGTCAACAATTATGCTGTTTTCAGTAGGGACTATGCAAGACTTAGTGGTAAGTCGTTCATTGGAACCGAGGGTGCTATAGAGATGGAAAATTGGCTGTTACATTTTGAAAGGAATTTTGCTGATTTAGGTCTGAATGACAAGCAGAAGAGAAGACTGACATCCTGACAGTTATAAGGAGCTACATTATACTGGTGGAATAGTGTTACTGTTGGAGTGCCAAAGGAAACTTTGACTTGGGTTGAGTTCAAAAGGAGGTTTGAGGAGAGATTCATGTCTGGAATTGCCAAGTAGACTTTGCGTAGGAAGTTTAATGAGTTAGTGCAAAGAGACATGACTGTATTGGAGCATGCAACAAGATTTGAGGAGTTATCTAGGTATGGGTATGCTACGGTTGATATAGTGATTAAGGGAAATGAAAAGCATCTGTGGATTAAGACCAAAGCTTGCAAGGTAAACCTTGCCACATCTCAAAGATCCATGTGACGTGGTAGTAGAGATGGCTTTGAGGAATAAAGAGATTCTTGCTTTCTTTGGTGGTAACAAAGCAGTGGAGACTCAGAGTGGGCAGAATCAGAAAAGGAAATTCTTTCAGGAAAAGGGAGCTCAGAAGGGTGGAGCTGCCAAAAAAGGAAAAGCGGATGTTGAGTGTTACAAGTGTGACAAGAAAGGGCATTTTGCGAATGAATGTCGCTCTGGAGATGGAAAGAAAGTTATTAGGAGGAAGAACATCAAGCGCTTCAATTGTGACCATATAGGCCATTACAACAATCACTGCAAGGAACCAGCTAAGTTTGAGAAAGGAAAAGTGTTTGTTTTGGAACCAGCTACCTCGAGACCACCAACAATGAAGAAAGGAAAAGTTGTGATAGGAGGTATGCTTTTGATTCATGGCATACACGTTAGAGTACTATTTGATATTGGTGTATCGCATTCTTTTATCTCTCATTATTTGGTAGATAAGCTTAGTCTTGAGTAACCATATCTTATTACTTCCTTAACGTTTGCGAATCCGATAGAAGGGTATGCAACTCTTGGGATTAGATCATATATTTGCCTATAGTTTGCGTGTGTTTGATTTTGGGGGGCTATGGAATTTTATTGGGTATGGATTGGTTAATCATGTATGATGCTAGGATATTTTGCCAAGATAGGAAAATATCACTAAGACACCCTAATAGTAGCGACCGAATTATATACTTAGCAGAGGATTCAAAATTTGATGTTTGTGCTTTATTGGGTGCAATGAAGGGGGAAGACAAGTTGAATCGAGTTTTTGTTGTTAGAGAGTTTGCAGATGTCTTTGAACTAGTAATAGGACTACCACTGAAATGAGCTATTAAGTTTCGGATAGATCTTGTACTGGAGCTGAACCCGTAAGTGAACCGCCTAGCAGAATGAATTCTATAGAAATGAAAGAGTTGAAGGTGCAGCTGGTGGACTTAAAGGGAAAAAGTTTTATTAGACCAAGCAGTTCACCTTGGGAAGTGGCCACCGTGTTCGTGGAGAAACCAGAAGGGTCGTTAAGGCTATGTATCGATTATTGTAAGTTGAATGAAAAAACTATAAAGAATCAATATCCTTTGCCAAGAATAGATTATTTATTTGATCAGTGGAGCGGAGCCAAAATATTTTCTCAATTGGATTTGGAAACAGGGTTCCATCAATTGAGAGTGGCGGAGGATAGTATTCCGTTGACAGTGTTTCGAACAAAGTATGGTTCATATGAGTGGTTAGTAATGCCATTCAGATTGACTAATGCGCCTACTTTCCTCATAGATTTTGATGAACCAGATCTTCCGAGAGCATTTTGATAGGTTCGTGTTAGTATTCATAGACGACATTATGATATATTCTAGGAATGAGTAAGACCATGAGATTCTCCTTAGAATAGTGCTTGAGTCCAAACTGTGACGCCCCATACCATACGTTCTCACTAATCGGTTTACTAACTGCTAGCCAATGCCACACTAGAAATCAGTAAAAATATTTGCCTCATCTCATCGGCAAATACGACCCGAAGGTCAAAACGTTCAAACAGACAAGTCAGGAATTAAACGATAAAGTAAACGCACGTGTTCCATACCACATGTTTTACCAAACCGTTTAATTCTCCTTCTCATATGCTCGAATAGTGCAAAAATGTGTATTTTATACAGAAAATAATTAGTTTGAGAAAACAAGCTTTTTAAACAATTTTCGAAATTGTTTTAGTTAAGGCAGCATCAACTGAAAGATAAGTTCTCAAAATGTCATTTTTGGAAGAAAGAAGTGTAATTCCTTAGTCATATAGTCCAAGAAAAAGGGTTGTCAGTGTATCCAGCTAAGATAGAAGCTATCCATAATTGGAAGAGATCCAAGAATGACTGAGATAAAGAGTTTTCTTGGATTAGCTGGCTATTATTAGAGATTCATCAAGGATTTCTCTCGTATAGCAGCCCTAATGACTAAACTAACAAGAAAGGATGTGCAGTATGTTTGGACCGACAAATGTGAGGAGGCATTCCTGAAGCTGAAACATTTATTGACCAATGCACCTATGTTAGTTGTTCCGGAAGGGAATCAAGATCTAGTAGTGTATACTAATGCATGCGGAACATGATTAGGAGTTGTGTTAATGCAAAGGGGTAAAGTGATTGCATATGCTTCTCGACAGCTTAGACTGCATGAAGTTAGATATCTGACCCATGATTTAGGGTTGGTAGCTATAATCTTTGCTTTGGAGGTGTGGAGACACTATCTTTTGAGAGAAATATTCGAGCTGTATATGGATCATAGTCTTTGAGATAATTATTCTCTCAGAAGGAGTTAAATATGAGATAACAGAGGTTGTTGGAGTTCATAGTAGCGCATGAATTTGGAATTGAGTACACATCAAGGAAAGGAAATAAAGTCACAGATGCACTTAACAGAAAACGTCATAATGCTATGTTGGCGATGTTGGCGGAATTGAAAGATTTGGAAGCACTAACTACCTGTAGTGTGCAGTTAAGATCTATAACTAGTTCTAGTCAGAGTATTGCAATGTTATCTTGCTTTGAAGTTCGACTAGTATTGATCGAAAGGATTGCTTTTAAGCAAAGAGATGATCTACTGTTAGCTGAACGAGTTAGAAGATTGGAAAGTGGAACTGAGATTTGTTAACCCGCCTTTTGGCAAGGCAGTACATAGGCATATTTAATCCAATAGACTTCATAATTATCAGGGCCGATGAGTGCAGAGTGACGGTTCTAGGACTCGAAGGTAAAGTACAATGGTTATACGAAGCCAGAGGAGTTGGTAGATAGACAATGTAGGATACTAGAAATATGGAACATAGCTTGGATCGACATGTTTTATTGGTTTGGAAAGTTATGGATGGATTGGCATGTTTCAGTGTAGAGGAATCGATATGGGCATAATACATGAAGGAGGGATCGGCATACCTTCATGGAATAGAAGGGATCGGCGCATTTCATGGAGGATGGATCGGCAAACTCCATGAAGGGAGGATCGGCATAGTCAGTAGGAAGAAGAGTCAACATGGATGAAGTTATGGAGGGATCGGCATAAGTAATGGCTCATGGATCGGCATAGTATATTGGAACAGGAGGGATCGACATAGCATTATGGAAGAAGGTGGGATCGACATGGTGTTACGGAAGAGGAGGGATCCGAATAGAGGAAACATAAGAAAGCTCGGCAAAGGAATGGGTCGGCATATATGCATAAACCAAGGGGCTCGATATATCTGGATAATCCAAGGAGATTGGTATATCTGGATAAACCAAGGGGATCAATATATCTGGATAAGCCAAGGAGGGATCGGTATACGTCAATAACTTAGCAAGGTGAAGGGATCGGTATACTTCAATATCTTAGCAAGGTGAAGCGATCGGTATTTCAGATGGATCGGCATACTTTGACTCACAAAGAAGGGGTTGGCATGGTTGGTTGCATTGGATCGTCATTGGATAGGGGTTTGCGTTCATCAATGCCCAAGTACGTTCTTGCATTCAACAATCAATAAATCGAGCTCCCTTATTCCAAATGACGTGAAACTCGGGGATTAAACATATTTCATCATGAAGAATCCACCATAGGAATCGCTGCCCAAAAATCAACTAAGAAAGGGATCGGTACCGAACCCTCCTTATGGGGATTTGGGCCTAGCGACCCCTGTGGTGGGCCCATATGGATAAGAAGGTCCTGTAGCCGAAGTTTCACCTATAAATACAGCAGGCATGGCTTCAAAAAAGGGATCTTCTTCATTCGGCTTTTCTTCATCTTCAACCTAGGCGATACTCTGCCATTTTTATTCTTGAATTTCATGGATTTGTAATTGTAATCAGTAGTATAAACTAATAAATGGAAAATCTTTGGAGTGGACGTAGGCCAGAGTTAGCCGAACCATTATAAATCTGTATCTTTATTTACTTTCTTTCCAATTGTTTTAATTTTGTTCTTCATTTATTTCTCTTCATATTTCCGTGACTGGATTAGATATTAGTGCTTTCACATAATTGGATGTTGGTAGCCAATTTTGACGCCAACATTTTGGTGCTTTCACTGAGAAGACTTACATAAAACAGATTTTGAAGCCTGGATACTTGGGTTTAGAAAGCAATGGCTACGCAATCAACAAGGAGAGTACTACTGGAAAGGAGTCACCATGGAGGGAGTTAGGAGGCTTCCATAGGAGCTGGAGCTAATCAAGCATCTATCTACATCACCAGGGATGAAATGGAAGAAATGATGGATGCTATGTAGGAAAGGATGCTGAAAAGATAGGAGGAGATGATGCATAATCTACTCCAACAAATCAGACAGGTTGGAGCCATAGGAGCTGCTGGAATGCAAAACCAAAATCAGAACCAGGAACGTGGAAATGGAGCTAATAGAAAGAGGAATGAATCAGAGAAGTCGGAGGCAGTCCCTTGCGATCCAAGAGGGATCAACACCGATCCTCCAGAGGGATCGGTACCAATCCTCAAAGGTTGGGGGCATGCCCTTGGGTCTGGTTGATCGTGATGCCAGAGGACCTACCCATGGAGCTTCGTGTGAATCAGAATTTGGATGCTAGTCCGGAGGAGTACGTTCTAGAATTCTCTCGTAGACTCAGGGGGAAGCATGGGCATGATGATAGGAGACTACCATTGGAAGACAATGATAGGTTTGCAGAGATGATAAGGCGAGCTATGTGTGGAGGAATGGTGAACAGGGATCTCGAGGATGTAAATAGAAGTCCGTTCGCTTCAAATATCAGGCAAGCTAGGAATCCACCGAAGTTCAAACTACCTTTGCTTGAGGCATATGATGGAAAGACGGATCCCGTTGTTCATTTGACGAGGTACATGAGACACATGGAAGTGCTGGGGGCATCGAAGGAAGTCATGGCATGGTGCTTCGCCTTGTACTTAACGGATATAGTTGCACTATGGTTCAGATAGTTGGAAAGCGGCTCTATTGGCACGTGGACGGAATTGATTGAAAGGTTAATGAGGCAGTTTAGGGTTCACATCTCGAGACCCAAAAATGTGATGAGTTTGGCAATACTGAAACAGAGGACTGGAGAGTCCCTGAGGAGTTTCTTTACACGGTTTAATGTCGCGACGGCATCAGTGGATCGTCCAGATCCATCCACAGTTTTGATGGCAACTATAGCTAGAATTGCTGATGGCACGGAGTTCAAGGATTCACTGGCGTGGGATCTACCTATGGATCTCAGGGAGTTTTATCATGAAGCCGAAAGGTTCTTGCGGCAGGAAGACGCACGAGTAAACAAAACAGAGGTGAACGATGTGCATAGTGAAGGATCACCAGGAGATGTAAATAAGAATGATAAAGGCAAACAGAAAATGAATGATGGCATTAATGTGTCGAAGAGGCAATGGAGCAAACCAAAATTTTCTTCTTACACAGATTTGACCGAATCTCTAGAAAGGATTTGTTTGGACACTCGAGGACGTCTTCAGTATCGAAGGCCGGCAAGGAAGGAACCCTCCGAATGTGAGCGGGCATCGGGAAAGCATTGCCTACTGCATGAGCTGGATGGGCACAATACAAATGACTGCAGGCATTATAAGGATATCATTGAGGAACACGCGATGAATGGTCAGTTACAACAATGCATAAAGACTCCGGCTACGGTGATGGAACAGAAGCAGCCACTATCCACCTCGAACGAAAATGGCACTGTATCAAGGCATCATCGTCAACTTGTCATTAATTGATCGGGATGACATGGAATAAGTAATAATCTCCATAGTAATACGGATAAGTCACTTACACATGTACGGGATCGATGATGGTCCCAAGGCATGCTCTGAGATAATGATGAACTGTAGTGCTCGGGTTTGTGAAATTTTGTTTTTTCTTATTTGCTTCGAACTTTAGTTTATTGGTTGTACGGGATTTTATTTTATGGACTTAGGGATGCTTAAGTCCGGATCTGTGATGACCTGCAAATCCTTACCCTTTAAATCGACAATAAACACAACATGTCCGAACCAAAAAGTACAGAATGACGGAAAGTCTTGAGAAAGAAGAGAGAGGGTGAGAAGAAAGAAAGAAGAGAGAAGAAGAGAAGAGAAGAAGAAGAGAGAAACAGAACCATAATAATACAGAATCTCACATCGCAGTGGAATAACATATAATATAGATGAATAATCTTTACAAAAGAGAAACTATAATAAACATACATTAATTAGAGTACACAAATAAATAATTATCGGCCTGGACAGTTATAACAACATGTCCTCACAAATGTTGATAATATACAACAACAGTTCAGTAGAAAATAAAAAGATACGTGTATACGACATGAAGATCTTTAGCTCGTCTGCAGAAGCTCCAAAAGCACCAAATCTAAACCTGTAAATATACTCGGTCTGACCTAAGCATTGAAAGGAAAGAACACTCGGACCAGTCTTATAAACCAGCATGAGAAAAACATATCTCAACCAAATTTTAAAGTTTTAAGATTACCAAACTTTCTTTATCAAAACAAAAGGTATCTCGTAAGACCAAGTCCACACATAAACACAAACAGGTTTTTCCCTTACAATAACCAAAACAATTCATATCAAATTCTCTTATATTATAATAGTGTCTATTGCACATATAATAATTAATCATAGCTAAAATTATTACATTATTAAATTCCATCATAATAGGTTTACAAACAAAATGGCAGGCACGTAGTGGATATTGGATTCCATATAAATAATAAGGTAAGGGACCACCTTTTCCAAACTCGGTACACCTCTAGAGGGATGTACCTAGGGTTGAGATACTCTTAGCCTAAACCAACACAAGACCGGCCTACCCCTTCCTGGATAGTACTAAATATGTCATCACCCCGGTCGTTACCGACCTTTAACGGGTACCCGGGTCATACATTCACCACATACTTAGACATGTGTAGAGTAAATCTAGAAGGATGATGGCATCTCCTAATGGGTGCGACCCACTTAGCCTTGTTGCTTCTACCCTATTTTAGTCATTTTGTGACGCCCCACCTCTATACCCACGCTAGCCAAGAACACTACGGTGTAATGCTGTCAACTAGCCCGGAGAATAAGGCTGTTGAGGAGCGACCAACCATGTAATTTCTTTGTGCGAGCACCGATATGTCAGATAGTATAGCATGTATTTCATATGAGGAGGAAATCCGACATACCGATACAAACTCAAAGCTATCACACAGTGGCTATATATAATCTTCGGAAACAAATATAGAAATAAACATAACACAAATCAGTCACAGACAATTCATATCACAAAGGCGGAATAAGATATGAATATTACACCTAAAAGTGTATATTAGAGTAGTGGTCAAATAAGATCCACAATAACACAAAAGAATAGATACAAGTGCTAGACAAAAGATTATGTATACATCAAGGAGTCTAATCTCAAATGTATACAACAAAAACTACTAAACTAGAGTAGTTAGCCAAAAGTCAGATGATGGTTCCAGATAGGAAGTCATGAGGAAGCACCTGTATAATCTCAGTCTGACCCGAGTATTATTTAAGAAAAAAATAATAAACGGATCAGTCTGGCTATAATTATCAGATAAAATGAGATATAAGAAGAGATATAATAAAAACGTATGATAACCAAAAAGGTCATACCTCGACAAGTATACATTAGAAAATCAACAAAGGAAAATCATACAAATATCTCACGAATCTCATAGCATAAAAAGAATGTCATATTCTTTATTTAATTCACCAAGCCACAATAAATGACATACATATTAATGCCAATTGTAAAAGTTGGTGAAACATTAAATCCAGAAATCAACACAAGAAATCCAGAACAAATCTCAGAATTCAACACACGAAATCCAGAAATCATTAAAAGGGGAAAGTCCGAGCACACGGACGTGAAGCAATCTCATGGAAGCTATCCATTTAATTTTCCGAACACACGGATGAGAAGCTATCTCATGGAAGCTATCCATTTAATTTTCCGAACACACGGATGGCCCGGAGGCCTTTGACACACCGACAAAGAGACATCGCACATTGCTAGTATAAACCATAAAATGATCATCATCGATCATAAAGAAGTGTCGATTACACTAAGCTAGTAAATATAAGAGTTTAGCTTCATGCCCCATAACCACTTGCTTAACTCAAATATTTACGAACAGATTGTAGATCTGCACTAGAAAATTGTCACAAGAGTTTCAATATGTGTGAATCGAAATCACACCAATGAGGTATAGACTAACCTTGAAGATAAAGAGATATGTGTGAATCGAAATCACACAAATGGTGTCTAGTCTAACCTCGCAAACAAAGAGACATCGCTCAATCGCTAGTCTAAATCACAAAAATGATCGTCATGATCATTAGGAAGTGTCAATTACACTAAGCTAGTAAATATATGAGTTTAGCTTCATGTCCCATAACCACTAGCTTAACTTAAATATTTACGAACAAACTGTAGATCTCCACTAGGAAATTGTCACAAAAAGGGTTCAATCGAACAAGTCCAAGAGCTAACCGACGAAGTGAACGCAAGCGTTTCATACCACTCGTTTTACTAAGTCGTTTAAGTCGATTTCTCATCCGAGTGAAGTAAAGGCTTGTATATACTAGTAGATTGGAAATCGGTTTGAGAAAACAAACTTTTGATATTTAAAATAGTGTTGAAATCGCTTTGATGAAAGAGTTTTGATATTTACTACTAGTATTGAAACCTTCATATCTTTAAAGTGACAAGTCACAAAACGATTGTTGAAACAAATCGAATCACATCAATTCACGTTCAAAGACGTGAGTAAAGTCCAAAGAAATCAATCCCAAAACCATCATAGTAGAAATTCTGATGAATGTTTTTCAGATAAGATCCCCTACGAAGGGGGGTACGGGGTTCGACCTTTTGAAGACAAGTTACAAAATGATTGTAGAAACAATCAATCATCAAAATTCACATTCAAAGACGTGAATCAAATCCAATTAAACCGATAAAGAATTAATCAAAATGGATATTCAAAAATCCCGAAAAAGGAGTCATCAAAGTTGGAAATAAATGATAACAACAAGTAGGGAAGTAATACGAATCGATTAAATTTGGAAACCACGCAAAACTGGCGAATATGCAAAATAGCAGCAGGTCGGTCGGCCTGCTACAGGGCTCGGTCGACCGGACCCTGTTCTGGAAATTCTCAGGAAGCAGGTCGGTCGACTGAGCTCTGCAGTCGGTCGACCATACCCAAAACAGAGAAGTGCTTAGCACTTTTGGAAGCAGGTCGGTCGACTGGCTACAGAGCTCGGTCGGCCGGACCTGTTTCCAGCACTGCCCAACTTACCAAGTTCAATGGCCAAATCTCAACCAAATTGCATTTTCGCGAGCAACGGCACTAAGGATTTAAGCCAAATGACAAACCGGCCTTATAAGCTCTTCAATGCATCACAAAAATTCATGATCAAAGATCAAAGTTTGGATTTTTAAAGAATTGAACTCAAAACACTAAAAATTGGAATATTCACCAAATCAATCCAAACCAAGTGCAATTGCACAAGAATAAGTGTTAGGAATTCATACCTAACAATCGAAGATAAATATAGTTTAAGATGTGAGATAAAAATCTCACCTTTGAACCCAAACAAATGAAGAAGAAGCTTTGGAGCAATGGCAAGAGCAATTACTCTTCAATTCCAACACAACAAGCTTGAATCAAAGCTTAAAAGAAGAACAGTCCCAAAGTTAGGTTTAGGAATTTCTGAAATCAAAGTGAGAATGAGTTGGAGAAGAAGGAGATGATACTTACCAAAGCTTCTACTTGAATTTGGAGGTAGAAGCTTGAATTTGCAATTGAACTAGGGCTTAGGAATTTCCGTTTTCAATCTTTTCCCCCATTATTCTCTTGAGCTTGAGAGAGTTAGGAAATGAGGAATGAATGAAGAGAAGTGGAGAGGGGCTGGGTTGATATAACCGGAATTGGGCAAATGGGTTGAACCCAAACCCAAAGCCCTATGTGAAAAAGTAGCAAAATTCTACTAACCCCAAACATATCGAAGCTTATACTCAAAAAGGTCGCAAACGACATTTTGAACTCAATGGAAGTGGTCTCAAGTCCCAATTCGACCGTATGCAAAAAGTAGCTTTTCGGACTATAATCCGACGAAAGATGTTATATTTAAATAAAATATTTAAATATAAAATCGATAAATATGCGGGTTGTTACACATTTCCTGGGGTGTGAGGCCAAAAGAGGTATCTAATACCTTACAAATATCACATATCACATCATCTTTGAATGCCACATTGCCATTTCTGTTGACTACTAATTGCCTTCGACAAAAATACAACCCTTGAGCTCGTATGACTCAAGGAGGGTGTTAAGCTAAGAGAAGTTGCCTTCTCCGCCACCACAGATGTATGTTTGTAAAAACCAATGTACGTAATCTTAGAAATGCAATGTCAGACATCCATCCATACAAGTTGTCCAGGAACAAGACAAACCGAATGTGCTTTCCTACCACATCCTATCGGGAAATCCCCAGGATTAGTAGTGAATAGTCCTTGCATTGGATATTTCATAACGAGGAGAATACTGCTACTATATGTATATTGGGATTTTAACCCCAAATGGTCAACAAGCAGTCCTTCACTATGAAAATCCTAAATATTAATATCATCAACAAACCTGCACAATCGTCATATATAGGTTGGACCGAAGTGGTTTTCGGATAAACCGATCCCGGTCTCTTCGCACCAATAACGCAAAAGCGTTACTCAACCTCATACAGAAACCAAGTCTCGTAGACTTATTGTGTTTCCAACTATCAACTTGCTATCCTTCGACCAAGAAGGAAGCTCAGTAGATTAGAGTAATCACTTCGCACTACTCGAATCAACATCCTTTACACCAAACGATAATCAAGCCTACACAGATGGCTACGTACTAAATGTACGACTAAATAGTTTCCACATCAAGTTGAGAAACTAAAAGGGCAAAAAAATATAATTTAGCACTAAAACAGTCACTAGGCCTGATTTATTAATCTTTTATTTATTAAATCACTTTTCCAAATTTATTACTTCAAATTATCTTGAAAAGATATATTCTCAAAACCATTTCAATATTTGGAAAACATTTCATAACTTGTTTTAATAATAAGTGAATTCACAACTTATTGTATTTTCAAACCATTTAAACTCCATTTTAAAATATCACTTTCCAAAACATTCATTTTAAGGATTTTTCACTTTAAAAAACATGAATATATTTCCTTTTATAAAAATCCATATTTAGCTTATCAAATTAAATTGATTTCACATTTATAAAATAGTGTTTATAATTCACATTTCTATTTTATAAAAACTTCCATTTATAAAATTCCTTTATTAACCAATTTCCCGTTTATCTCATTTGTATATCAAAATCCCATTATAAGCTTATTTACTTATAAATTTCTTTATTTACACATTCATTCTTTTGTAATCTCGTTATTTATAAAGTCCCTTATAAATTCATTTCTAAATTTCAATAGCAAATCCATTTACAAATTTATTATAAATCCTTTTCTAATATTTATAAACACTGTTTATAAAAATCCATTTCATTAAATTTCTTTATTAATAGCATTCCTTTATAAACTTTCATTTTAACACTTATAAAACTCGTTTATAATTCCATTACTTTTATTTATAAAATATCAATTTTATAAATCTTATATATAAACCATTTATAATAAGTTCAAAATTCTTAATTTAATTTATTTTACAGAATAGTTAACTTCATATTTTAAAAATCATATTTAAGTATATTTCACAAAGCCATAAATTTATAACATAAAAATTATAACTTTTTATTCATTTAAAATAATTCCATTTCTTTAATTATTCGAAAATTATTAAAACATATATATTTTCAAAATCACTTTGAAATCCGTTTTAAATTGAAATCATCATTTTAATATTTTAAATTTGCAAAAATATGGCCTAATTCTGCAAAAGTACTAAATAAGGGGATTCACATCAATAATAGCAAACATGACATCCATCACATCAAACATCACATGGTACAACATATATAACAATATGTGTAAATAAAAATCAACAATGGTGAGGAATCCAGTTGGATCCCTCCAACCTGTAACCTGCAACAAATATACATATGAGAAAATTTGTACAATGTCTATTTCAAGGCAGACACGCGTACAAAGGATCATCCGCTCATACATAGGAATGTATAGGGTCTCATCTGCTCCAATAGGCAGGAATATATCCAACTACTAATAATATAGCATAACATCCAAACAATCATCACATAGCATAAAATAAATTTATTCCCACTTATATAAAAATATAAGCGGGCCAGAGAGAGTGAGTTTTACTCACTTGCTTCCAGTCGTCGTTGCAGCGTTCTGTTTCGATTAAATTAAACGGACGTTTAATTTTAACCAAAAATCCTACGAGCTCCAAATTGATCTAATCCAACCCTATAGCGTAGTATTTTCAGTAACGAGTGCAATGCAACTTGTTTCGTCTGAATTGGACCTCGTATGAAGAAGTTATGCAATTTATAAGATTACACGATTTCAATATAAATTAATTACAAAATATATTTACTTAATTAACCTAAGTTAATCATAGCCACATGTTTCCAGATCCAATGCACCACGTTTCTCCTTCCTCCTTTGCATTTCCAGGATCGAGGACACCCTTGCCGTCGTTTCTTTGACCAGCCAACGCCCTCAATTTCGACCACCAGCACCCAATCAGACACCACCACCCAAAACATCGGCCAACACTACAACCACGACCGAAGTCTGTTCCCACCAAGTGCTGCCATCGATGAGAAAAATGCCTCCAAATGCATTGACTTCCTCTCCAGTTTCAGGTTACCATGAAGAACTATTTCCCATCATAGCTGTTGAACAGCTAGATCACGACGAGATCTTCCACTTTGTAGTTGGATGTTTCTTGTAATCGTTTATGGATTAAGATATAAACGGGGAGGAAGATTCGAATATTCTGATCGTTGGTTCATGGGTGGCGGCTGGGAAGAGCAAAGCTAGGGTTTGTGAAGTTTAGGGTTAGATTAAGGTCCATATATAGACAATATAAAACACTATTCACCGCTAAACATTTCGAACTGCAAAAGCGTACCGCTTGGCGTTCTATATGTTATACCCCTATTCTGAACACAATAGAACACATATCAGAAGCTAATTCGAAAGTATTTGGTAGATAACTTTCAAAATCAAATTATTTTAATTTAAATTACTTAATAAATTTCTAGGCGTTTTAGCTTCGCACGACCAAACCGTATGTCTGATCGCTATGAAATTTGGAATCTTATAATAATATACTATTACGGATCCAATAAAACTAGTTTCGTCCAATTTTGAGACAGTGTCTCGAATGGCTATTTTTACTCGTCAAATTAAATTATAAAATTTCAAATTTCAGTTTATTCACTTTTAATTCAATTTTAAAAGTTTTCTAACTCCATTCTAATTCAAATAGAATTTAATTCAACTTTAGAAATCATTTTTATTCATATTAGATTCTAGATTCAATTATTTAAACGATTTAACTTATTAAATTTACTTTTCAATATTTAAAATCAATTAAATATTCTAAATTCGAACGACTGAAAAACTGGGTCGTTACAGGATCATAAATAACACTGGTCACGGTTATGGCCCCTACGGGAGAGACAGGGCAATAACCACGAGTCACGAGTCCCTTCGTCGGGGAGCGACAGGATGGATACCCTACGGATTAAGTCCTCGACTGGGGATCGAGGCCAGAGAAGGACACCCCATGGATCAAGTCTTCGATTGGGAACCGAGGTCGGAGAAGGATACCCCATGGATTAATCCCTCGACTGGAGAGTCGAGGCCGGAGAATAAAACCCAACAGGTCGTCGAGTATGGATCGTGCTCGACAAGGATCCGGAAAGACCAAGATTGTTGGGTATGGACTATGCCCGGCAAGGAATAGGCCGCTACGCCGGAGAGCGACAGGATATGCCTACTCTGGTCATCAAGTACGGACTGTACTCGGCAAGGATCCGGTGAGATCAAGGAATTGGATTAGGGTAACGACCCAGATAGGTCTATGGATTTGGATATGGACCTTGAGCGGTCCCAGGTTTGGATAAAACAACCCGGAGATGTCTATGCATTTGGATATGGACTCAGGGCGGTCCCGGATTTGGGTAAAATGATCCGGAGAGATTGTGGATTTGGTTAATGAATTTGGAATGGATTCGGATTGGACATCGACTCAGAACGGTCATGGATTAAGCTAATGATCCGAAGAGATCAAGGAATGGGATTGACAATGGCCGGATTCTGGATTGGATATTATGGCAATCAATGGATTATGGACTTCGAATTTTGGATTTATGGCAATTCAAAACACGTCTTTTTATCGCAAGGCATGTTTTAGGGGGCAAAGTGTTAACCCGCCTTTTGGCAAGGCAGTACAAAGGCGGATTTAACCCAACAGACTTCATAATTATCAGGGCCGATGAGTGCAGAGAGACGGTTCTAGGACCCAAAGGTAAATTACAAATGGTTATACGAAGCCAGAGTTGGATGGAGTTAGTAGATAGACAATGCAAGCTACTAGAAATATGGAGCATAGCTTGGATCGACATGTTTTATTGGTTTGGGAAGTTATGGATGGATCGGCATGTTTCAGTGCAGGGGATCGGTATGGGAATAATACATGGAGGGATCGACATACCTTCATGGAGTAGGAGGGATCGACGTGTTTCATGAGGGATGGATCGACAAACTCCATAAAGGGAGGATCGACATAGTCAGTGGGAAGAAGAGTCAACATGGATGTAGTTATGGAGGGATCAGCATAAGTAATGGCGCATGGATTGGCATAGTATATTGGAACAGGTAGGATCGGCATAGCATTATGGAAGAAGGTGGGATCGGCATGGTGTTATGGAAGAGGAGGTATCCGCATGCAGGAAACATAAGAAAGCTCGGCAAAGGAATGGGTTGGAAAATATGGATAAACCAAAGGGATCGGTATATCCGGATAAACCAAAGGGATCAGTATATCTGGATAAGCCAAGGAGGGATCGGTATACGTCAATAACTTAGCAAGGTGAAGGGATCGCTATTTCAAATGGATCGGTATACTTCGACTCACAAAGAAGGGGTTGGCATGGTTGGTTGCATTGGATTGTCAGTGGATAGGGGTCAGCGACGGCGTTCATCAATACCCAAGTACATTCTTGCATTCAACAATCAATAACTCGAGCTCCCTTATTCCAAATGACGTGAAACTTGGGGATTAAATATTTCATCATGAAGAATCCACCATAGGAATCACTACACAAAAATCAACTAAGAAATGGATGATACCAATCCTTCCTCTTGGGGATTTGGGCTTAGCGACCCCTATGGTGGGCCTATATGGATAAGAAGGTCATGTAGCCGATGTTTCACCTATAAATACAGCATGCATGGTTTCAGAAAAGGGATTTTCTTCATTCGGCTTTTCTTCATCTTCTACCTAGGCGATACTTTGCCATTTTTATTCTTGAATTTCACAGATTTGTAACTGTAATTAGTAGTATAAACTAATAAAAGGAAAATCTTTGGAGTGGACGTAAGTCGGAGTTAGCCGAACCACTATAAATCTGTGTCTTTATTTACTTTCTTTCCAATTGTTTTAATTTTGTTCTTTATTTATTTCTCTTCATATTTCCATGACTGGATTAGATATTGGTGTTTTCACATAATTGGGTGTTGGTGGCCAATTTTTAAGCCAACAAAATTGATGATTTAAAGGATTATTTATCTTGATCAAAATGTATGGATAAGAATGAAGGGATGATTATGTGTTCCAAATGTGGGAAAGAAGTACTTAGGCAGTGTCATCGATCGACGTTTACCATTCATTTATGAGAAACTAAGATGTATCATGGTATGAAGAGAAGTTTCTTATGGAAAGGTATGAAAAGGGATGTTGCTTATGGATGAAGCAATGCTTGAAGTTGGATTATATCTTTCAAGATCTCTGGATTTCCAGTCAGTGTCTCGAACATCCACCATCCAATATCCACTTATCCTTCTTGATTTGTGATATTTGATTTTCATGTGTCTGTTCACCATCAGCCATATTACAAACTTGTTCCTGCAATTCAAAAATATACCTTTCCAAGAAATCAAGTGACTTTTCAACAAAATTAGTTTCTAAAAACATATTGGTTTCACAAAATTATTTTTCTGCAAAATTGTTAAAAAGTATTACTAGCCATTTAAATTTTTGAAAAATCAAATTACGAATTTTTGAAAACCTAATACTTTGATACCAAATGTTAGTGGCGGAATTTTGTATCTTAAGGCTTAACTAAACACTAGAGAAGGGGTGAATAGTGTTTTCTAACTTTAATGAATTTTTTTATTCTTTTAAGATTATACTTAATTAACACATAATAAACGACCATAGATTCAAACATAGATAAATATAAATGCAGTAAAGTAAAAGTAGAGAATCAAAGAGATCACACTAGGGATTTTATACTGGTTCGGAGTTACGCTACATCTAGTCTAGTACAATTGTTTGTACATTTCTTTTCAAATGCCAATCATTCAACCGGTAGAAGGCAAATCCAATACAATTTCGATTTTAAGGCTATAAGACACACTCTTCAAATTTTCCAAGCTCTGGGTACACTCATTTGTTTTGACTCAGGACATAAGTACACCCACTTGGATTTCCGAGACACCAAGTACACCCAATTGATTTGAATTGGGACAAAATCATACCCAATAAACTATAACTAGAGTTTCAATGGTTTTTCCAAAGACAATGTTTGATCTTTGGATACAATAGATCCTATAGCCTCTTAGACAACACTTTGATCTTTGATTGAGTGAGACAGATGATTGAAATCAGAGAGTAGATTATAGAGAATCAATACAATGAAGATTGAATTGATTATGTTCGAATTTGAGAAAATTTGAACATATTTTCAGTAGAAATTTTGGCAGAGGAGAGAAGATAATAAGAAAGTAATTGTTAAAAATTCATTAGGAAACCCCATATATATAAAGAACAAATAGACATATCCATTCACAAAAAGTTATAATGAATAGACACTCAAATTTGAATTTTGAAAACTGCGGCGTGTATGTCGACATACAATCTGCCTATATATCGACATATCCTAGTATATTTTAAAAACTTGTTTATTTTAAAAAGTTTTGAAAATCTAACGCTTTGTAAAAAAATTGGTACTTCGTAAAATAGTTTAAACATAGTTTATAAACATTTTAAACTTTAGAAAAATTTTATAAAATATTTTTAAATATATTTTTAATTATATTTTAAAAATATATCTTGATTTATAAATAAATGATAAGAAAAAGAGAAATTGAGATCAAGCATTGCTACTAGGGACTTTTACAATATTCTATGACTCTATACACTGTACCATAGTCTTGAAATCTTCATATCTTGATCTTTATACTTATGAGTCTTTATGTCCAGTTCTTGAGTATTTATACTATACAGTCTTCAATTCAAAACATGTATAATATCCTACACTATATACTATATAACTTGGCAAAATCATTAATATCCATATTTTATACGAATGTATATTTGTTACCAAGGTTGTTAACATCAAAATCAATATCTGATGTACTAATAATCTCCTCTTTTTTGATAATGACAACCATTATTATTTTGTATATATAAAATATGATATAACTCCCTCTGAGTTAGATAACTCCCTCTTAATATGTGCATAAGTATATTTTATATTTTTCTCCCCCCTTATCATCAACAAAAATGGTTGAAAAATAAACAATACTCCCCTAGATAAAGCACATAATGATATATGATGGTATAATTAATTCAAAATCAATAATCTAAGTAAAAAATGCTTGTATGATAAACTATACTAATAAACATGATGATATATGATTATATGATGAACAATGTATAAAATAAAGTGAATTCTTATTTATTTAATTCAATCTATGCATAAATTCATTTACGTACAAGTTAAACTAACAACCCAAACTAATCAAATCTAATAGTCACACAAAATCAAACGAAAACACCCAAATCCTAAAAAATTAAAAAGCATGCAAAGCCAAATTAAATCTAGCAAACCAAACTTATTACGAATAATAACTATTACTATGGTTTTCTCCTAATTATGGGGGACTTATGGACGGGACAGAAAGGGTAGTGAAGGAAAAAGGTTTCCTCTTTGTTCGAAGGGATTTCCATCTCGATCGAAGCTAACTTCTCCAATGCATTTGACATCATTGTCATCTTCATTATTTCCCTAATCTTCCTCTTCCTCTTCTTCTTTTTCCTCTTCTTCATTCATAGGACCCTGAGTTTCTTGATTTGAAGTATCTTCTTCAATTACTACTGAATTTGTTGGATTGTCCAATTGGTATTTCTGAAGATTCCACATAATCTGGCCTTGTTTCTCTTGTTCCTTTAAGAGACAAAGTTGAACCACTTCTATTTCAGTAAGCATATGCAGTACATTCTTCATATCATCCTCTATTTTTGTTACTTTGGCCATGGCCATGTTCTGGCCTTGCATGGCGTTGGGACAGAAATAGGTGGATTAACTTCTCTTGGGAGTTCAGAATTCGAGGAGACCATGGGTTTATTTTATTTTAGAAATTAGAGAAAAAGAAAGATAGAAAACTGGACTTAATTTCAAAACTTGGTGGTTATATAAGTGGTTTTTGAGTTTTGAATTTTGGAGGGAAATCTATTTTTAGAATTTTCCAGTATATATGACATATAGGAAATGGGTATGTCGACATATGTATCATTTTACCAATTTTATTTTTCTTCTAATTCTTTAATTTTTATACTATTATATCTATATCTCAGAGAATGAACATATTCCTAATTCTCTTCTAAGCTTAATAAAAGATGCTTGAGGTAATGATTTTGTTAAATTATCGGTTATTTGATTTTTAGTACTTATAAATTCGAGTGAAATTAATTCTTTATTTACATTATCTCTCAGAAAATGATGTCTTACATCTATATCTTTGGTTCTAGCATGATATGTTAGGCTTTTAGATAGATTTATTGCACTAGTATTATCAAAGTATATTCTTGATTTAGTGAAATTTAAACCAAAGTCTTTTAAAGTTTGTTGCATATAAATTACTTATGAACAAGCTAATGCAACTAAAATATATTCTGCTTCTGTTGTGGATATAGATACAGAATATTTCTTTTTGCTAAACCAGAAAACCAGAGAGTGTCCTAAAACCTGACAAGTTTCACTTGTACTTTTTTGATCTGATTTGCATCCAGCATAGTCAGCATCACTGTATGAAATTAAATCAAAAGAATCTTCTTTTGGGTAGAAAAGTCCATAGTCTGGTGTATTAGTTACATATCTTAATGTTCGTTTTACAGATTTTAGATGAGTTTCCTTAGGTTGAGATTGATATTTTATACAAAAACAAAAACTATGCACTATATTAGGTCTACTAGCAGTAATATAAAGTATGATCCTATCATACCTCTATATAGTTTTTGATCAACATCTTTTGAGTTTTCTTCTTTTTTAATTTCTTACTAGTTGCCTTAGGAGTTGGTTTTCCGCTAATATTTGCCATGCCAAATTTCTTAACTAGGTCTTTGGCATATTTTTCTTGATTTATAAAGATTCGATTATTTAACTATCTTATTTGTAATCCTAAAAAGAAGGTTAGTTCTCCCATATGATTCATTTCAAATTCCTTAATCATTATATTTGAAAATTCTTTATTTAAATGTTCGTTTGTTGATCCAAAGAGAATATCATCTACATATATCTGTATAAGTTGAATATCATTATTATTTCTTTAAATAAAAAGAGTATTATCTACCTTTCCTATTTCAAAATTGGATTGTAATAAACAAAATTTTAGTCTATTATATTATGCTCTAGGTGCTTTTTCTAAACCATATAAAACATTCTTTACTTTATAAACGTGATTTGATAGTTTTTCATCTTCAAAAAGCAAAGGTTGTTCTACATATACATCTTCTTTAATAAATCCATTTAAAAAGGCACTTTTGACATCCATTTGAAATAATTTAAAATTATTATGATTTTCAAAAGCAAGTAAAATTCTGATAGCCTCTAATCTGGCTACAGGAGCAAAAGTTTCGTTAAAATATATACCTTCTTATTAATTGTAACCTTGAGCAACTAAACATGCTTTATTTATAATGACTTTTCCTTGTTCATTCATTTTATTTCTATATACCCATTTAGTTCCTATTATAGTTTTATCTTCGCGTCTTGGGACTAATTCCCAAACATTATTTCTGATGAACTGTATCAGTTCTTCTTGCATAGAAAGAATCCAAGAATCATCTAATTATGCTTCCTTTGGATTTTTGGATTCAATAGTTGAGATAAAGCAATATTACTAATTTTATTTAATTGATTTCTTATTTTTACAATAGATTTTATGTTTCCTAAAATATTTTCTATAGGGTGATCTTTCAAATATTTTGTTCTTTTGTTTGGATGTAAATTTTCAGAGTTATCATTATTTTCATTATTAGTAATTTCATTATCAATATTTTCTTCCTCATCAATATTGGTATTATTGATTTTAAAATTTTCATCAATGAAACATGTGATGTTTCTTTGATGGTGTTAGTTCTGGTGTTGAAAATTCTATAAACTTTGCTTCTATTAGAATAACCAAGAAAAAGACGTTTATCCGGTTTAGCATCCAATTTGTCTAAGTTATCTTTAGTATTTAATATAAAACATTTATTTCCGAAAACCCAAAAATATGATACTTGAGGCCTTTTATCATAAAATAATTCATAAGGAGTTTTTCTTAGTCAAAGGTCTTATCAGAATTTTGTTTAAAATATAATATGATGTAGCAACTGCTTTGTCCCAAAAACTTTTAGGTAATTCACTATCGTTTAACATTGTTATAGCACATTCTTATATAGTTCTATTTTTATGTTCTACTACTCCATTTTGTTATGGTGTTCTTGGAAATGAAAAGTTATGTGTTACTCCTTACTTATTACAAAAGTTTTCAAAATTATTGTTTTTGAATTCTCCTCCACGATCGCTCCTAATTGTTTTAATTTTAGCTGAAGTTTGATTTTGAATTCTTTTAGCAAAAATTTTAAACATTTCAAAAACATCACTTTTATATTTTAAGAAGATTTTCTATGTAAATCAATAAAAATCATCTATTATTACAAAGACATATCTATGGTGATTTATTGATTGTACTTGTGATGGTCCGAAAGATCTAGATGAAGAAGTTCAATGGGATGAGAAATAGAAATCATATCTTTTGATTTAAAGGAACTTTTACAAAATTTTATAAATTGATAGACGTCACATAAATTATTAACATTAAAACTTAGTTTAGGAAGACCCCTAACATGTTCATACCTAGCAACTTTAGAAATATGTTTAAAATTCAAATGGCCAAATCTTTTGTCCCAAATCCACGGGTCGTTAGATTCAGCCAAAAGACATAAGTTGTCACTGGACACTTACATACTTAAAATATAGATGTTACGTTTCCTAATACCTTCAAAGATAATGTTTGACTCATTATCTTCGATATAGCAGTTATCGTTTTCAAACTTAATTTAAAACCTTTATCACACTATTGACTAATACTAAGCGAATTATATTTTAAATTCCTAGCTAGCAAAATATTAGAAATAGTAGGAGTTTTAGAGTTACCTACGTTGCTGATGCCAATCACATATCCTTTTGAGTTGCCTCCAAAGTTTACCTATCCACCATCTTTTTAGATCATATCTTTTAAGGTCTCTGGATTTCCAGTCATTTATCTCAAACATCCACTATCCAATATCCACTTATCCTTTTTGATTTGTGATTTTTGATTTGTGATATTTGATTTTCAAGTGACTGTTCACCATTAGCCATATAATAAACTTGTTCCTGCAATTCAAAACATACCTTTCCAAGAAATCAAGTGAATTTTTAAAATAATTAGTTTCTAATAACATGTTGGTTTCCCAAAATTTATTTTTTGAAATTTTTTTAAAGAATCACTAGCCATTTTAAACTTTTCAAAAATCAAATTATGAATTTTCGAAAACCTAATGCTCCGATACCAAATGTTAGTGGCGGAATTATGGATCTCAAGGCATAACTAAACACAAGAGAGGGTGAATAGTGTTTCTAACTTTAATAAATTCATTTTTTATTCTTTTAAGGTTATACTTAATTAGCATAGAATAAACAATCATATATTCAAATACATATAAATATAAATGCAATAAAGTAGAAGTAGAGAATCAGAGAGATCAGACCAAGGATTTTATACTGGTTCAGAGTTAGCCTACATCCAGTCCCATACAATTACTTGTACAGATTTCTTTCAAATGCCAATCTTTCAATGAGTAGAAGGCAAACTCAATACAATCTCGGTTTTAAGGCTACGAGACACGCCTTTCAGATTTTCCAAGCTCTGGGTACACTCACTTGATTTGATTCGGGACACAAGCACATCCACTTGGATTTTCGGGACACCAAGCACATCCAATTGACTTAAATCGAGGCATGGTGTAACGCCCCACTCTGAGACCCACTGTAACAAAGAGTATTACGGGAGTAATACTGTCTGTTAAAGCGGAGAATAGAGTATAGTGGAAGCGACCATCTATAATCAAGCTATAACTATCTACCGAATACGTCGAAAGGTGGAATCTATTAAAAAATTTCTCAATCAGGTGGTTCGACATATTCGGTAAATACTTATAACGAAATTACAAATGGCTAAAGATCTATCAGGACAAAGCATAATAATAAATGATAAAAACATCACAGAACAGAATCACATAACAGATATAAAATCCCAGAACAATACATCATCAATACAGATCCAAATATCATAAGTGGGTACAAAGCCACTGGTCACACATGTGAGTCAAAAAATATGTACATATCAGAGTCTGAATAATATCATAAGCGGACACTTAGATAAGCTATCTAAAAAGCATAGCAGATAAGTCCAAAGCGGAAGCACAGAGAAGCTAAGTCCAGAGACCTAACCTGAAACAACTCGGTCTGACCCGAGCGAAAACACTCGAGTCAGGCTAGCTAAACAATCAGTAATAACTGAGATATATAATAATGCGGTACATAAATAAAACAGTACTTATCCATAGAGAAGTATATTATGAACCACATGAATATAATGACGATCCCTAATCATAAATAAACAATGAAAATCTCCAAAGAGAAATCAACACCAAAGTGTAGAATAAATAAAATCGCCTCATATCATCGGCGTAGCCAAAGCTATAAAAAGATGCCCATAGGCAATAACCCCAAGAGTGACCAGAGTCTGTAATCAATGCCCAAGCAAAGATCGATGCTCCAAAGAGCAATGGGGATATACTGAAAAGTCAATGAAATCCAACAATGAAAAGCAGTGTCCAGAGACACCGTGAATCCACAAGGCAATCGCACTTACATCGTATGGTTCCATAGAACCAACGCCGAATGGCGGTACTCGAATGGATATAAAAATCATCAGATAATACAAGTTTTGCACGTGCACCGACCAGAGTCGTTGTTGCCAAGTACTGTAAAGTTGTGATCGATCACTCGCACAGATGCGGAACGCGCGAAACGGCGAAATCCTTCCCAGAAGGATAAAGGCCCAGAGGCACACGCCGAAAAGTAAACTGCTCCATAGAGCAGGTGTCCAGAGACGGTTGCCCAGAGGCATGGTGACCCAGAGGTCCAGTACTGGCCGCCCAGAGGCAAATGTGTCACTAACTTCTTGGAGAGGAACCCGTAAAGTGTTAACAATGAGTCCCATATCTGTGATAACCCTGATTTTTGTGAGTAATTTCATGATTTAATTTAGTTTGTATTTGTTTGAAATTGCATTGGAAAAATTGGAATAGGAAATTGATTTGCAGATACAAAGTATAAAACATGTACATGTGCACAAGACAGTGTACACATGCACACAGATTTCTGTGTAACAAAATTTGGCAGAAATTAATAGATAAAATAAAATAACTGATTTAGAAATACATATGCATAAAAATAGAATTTTGTCTTTAAATAAAATATAGTACAAAGAAAATAAGAGCTAGGCTGAAATAAACTTAAAATTATTTAAGGAAAGAAAAATAAAAGGCTTAAGTATACATAGGTTATACATGTATACAGTCAATCAATCTCTGGAAGAAAACAGAAGTTGCATGAAAATGGCATGAGTCCCTAAACAAGCACTTTATCTATTCTCAGTAATTTCTTTTATTAAGAAAATAATAATAATAATAATAATAAGTCATGCATATGACATGACCAGGGAAAATTAAAAGAGAGGGACTAAATTTCTGGAAAGGAAGACAAGGACCACATACCCTTTCATTTTCTTGAATCAAACCAGAGGCAGGCTATGTTTGGGATGGGGTAGAACTGACATTGGGTAAGTCCATAAACCCTAGTGACAGCCAAGATTTATATAAAAAGCCTAGTATAGTAAGACCATATATTTTTGTTCTTCATTAACCTAAAGAAAAATATACAAGGCATAAACCAGAGAAAATAGGAGAAGGTAGAAGACCAAAAAGGGGTTCATAAGGCATAGGAAGAAGAAGGATTAAGGTGAGTAATCTCACTGAAAACTTTGGCATTAAGACCTGAATATTGAGGCAGCCAGTTTGAACTAATTTTCTTTTACAAGTTATGTTTTATGATTGGATGACTTTGGTTTGTTAATGATTTGTTTAAGGGTAAAACCTCTATCTGATTTACCCAGAAAAATAAGAGTCATGGATTCATGAACTAAAATGTTTGTCTGAGATATGGGTTAGCTTTGAGATTGAGTGTTTTCTTTTATAAGTTTTCTTTATAAGTTGTTTATAAAAATCCCCGGATTCAAGTAGTGGGTGTATGGTCTGAAGGTAGAAAGAAATATGGGCTGTAACATAGTGTTGTTGCTTATGTCTCATATTAATTAAAACAAAAGAAAATGTAGAAGTGCAATGTTGCACATGTGCTGAGCTTCTATGTTTTATGAAATACCCAATTCAAATATACTTGTGGTTTAGCCAGATCATGAATCTGATTGAACCAGATGTAAGGGAGAATATATATATCTAGCAAATTACTCAGGACCATATGCTTACATCTTGATCCAGTGAAACCCACAGGCAAAATAATGTGCTAAGAAGTCACCTCCCTCTTTCATGATAAAATGTTTGCTTATGAGAAAATAATTTACCAAACTCTGGATGAATACATATTGCTTGCATTATTTATATTTCTCTGATTAAGAAGTGAGATGCAGAAGGGATTAGCACTGCTATGAAAAATAATAATAACACTTAGTAATTTAACTAAGGACTTGGGATCTTAGGGCTACCAAAGTATAACTTGGCAAGAGGAATATTGCAAGTTCACACATGGTATATTTATACCCAGGGGCCTGAGTGTGCTGGGTTAACAGAGAAATGTCCCAGGCAGTGTGTGTTTTAAAAGGAGAAAGTAGCTAAAGACCCTGTTATATTTGATAATGAATTCTAGGAATAGATTCAGGAGAGGCCTGGGCAAAATCCCTGATGGCCAGTAAAGTTGAAGGGGATGATAACTGAATTGATGTTTGTATTTGGTTGTTTTTGGTGCTTTTTATGGATGAATCTTATGATTGTTTTCTATGAATCAAGTCATGGTGATTATATGTGTAAATAATCTGTTAACACTGAGATGAAGGAACATGCTTCACAAAAAGAAAAACAAGCATAAGGAAGATACTGAGTTTCTTATTCATGTAAAGTTTGTTTATAAAGAAAATTGAATGAGATCATGTTTTCAGTTGGATTATTCATACCAGACAAATAGTCTGACCCTTTTGTGTTTATGCACCATTGGGTGTCTCATATTCATATGGGGCAGTTCATGGTGGTTTTGCAGGGAAATAGGAATTGCTTTGATCAGGCTTGGATGTTAAACTGCTTAAGATTTGGATGCTATGTTTTTAAAAGACTTTGCTGAAGTAAACTACACCTTCATGATGAACTAGATTAAGACCTATTGTTTAAAATTACTTTGAGAAACCAATGTATGGTTAAATTACTGTTTTGTAGTTGTTGAACTTATATGTCTCAGCTGAACTATGTGCTTTGTTTTGCTAAATGCTTTGCTATGGAAAAATGGATTTTAAGCTTCAAGAACAGTTAGGCTATAATGGTAGAAGATCTGAGATTAAAAGAATTTGTGGTTTGTATGTATATCTATAGAACTGGCATAAGAAAATCCATGTTCAAGTCAAAAATAAAAATCTGATAGAAAGAGTTTGAATTTCTTTAAAAAGGAAATAATATAGCAGGTATTTTGTAACTGAGTAGTGCAAACCAGAACAAGGCTAACATAGCCATTTTTCTTGAGCCTGGGTCCAGCCAGCAACCAAGAATTGAAATTAAGTTTTTAGATCTGTTTCATAGCCAAAGTAAATAATAGGTTCAGACAATTGTGTTCACAGGAGAGAAATAAAAAGGAAAAAAAAACAAAAATTGGGTTTGAACCGACCAGCATAGCACTCGAACTCGTGACCTCTCATGTGTTAGTTAGGCGCGTTTCCATTACGCCTAGATGTTGCTTGTGTTCACTTAGGATCCACTTTCTTTTAGCCTGAGTTTGACACTATACAGACTTTAAAACAATCATTCATATTAAAAGCTTGCTTTCCACTGATTATTACTTGATCATTCCTTTATTAGAATAACAGACTAAAGTACATGTTTCTAGTGGATTCTGTGGTCAAAAATCAGATTACAATAATTAATCTTTTTTTAAGGAATTATCACATTTTAATAGATTTAAAAGGAATTCTACTTACATAATAACATGCTCTGATTCTAGTAGAATATAACATAGATATCTTCATATATGTATGCTAGGGATGATTTAGATTTAAAACAATATTTTTATATTGTGAAAGATCCTGGATATATTTTGTTTATTGGAGAAAGAAAAATGACCCTGGGAAATGTATTTGTAATGAATGATATATCTATATATCATTTCTTAAAAAAAAAATCCTTATGAGATTAGGGTGGAAATAGGAGGGTCATTTCAGTTGGTATCAGAGCTATGTTGTTAAATAACATAGCAAAAATTTTTGTATGAATTTGTTTGCATTGGATGTATAGAAGTGTTTACTGCTATGGATGTTATGTTTTTATTTTATTTTATACTATTGATATCTATTATGACAGAATAAGTGATAAATTAAAATGAATTAATCTATAGAGCATTAGGCAAAACAGACTAACCTAAGTGTTATATCCATAGAGCTATGGTAGGACCCAGACATCAAAATGTAGGAACAAGTGAACCACCTATGGTGAATGTGCAAGAATTCATGAGGGCCATAAGAGATGGAGTAGGCAACAGGCAGGAAAATCCACATGAGGAACTTTCCAAGCTACTCAAGACTTTTACCAATCTTGGAGGCAAAACCTTTGATGGCACAGAAGGAGTTATGGGGGTTCAAAATTGGCTTAGAATTTTGGAAAGAATCTTTGCAGACATGCAAGTTGAAAACCAAAGGAAGAGGCAAATTGCATCCAGGAAATTGAGAGGAGCAGCTTTGGATTGGTGGGAGGTTATCATAGCTGGAAGACCTGAAGGAGAAGTAACATGGGATCAGTTTAAAGCAATGTTGGAAGGCAGATTTATCCCTGCATCAGCTAAGGAATCTTTACTGGAGGAATTCATCAAATTGAGGCAAGGGACTATGAGTGTCACTGAGTACACTCAAAAGTTTGAATCATTGGCAAAGTATGGTGCAGTGCTCATCACTACCGAGGAAGCTAAGAATGGCAGATATATCCAAGGGTTGAACTCTAGCCTTAGTAGAGCCATGCTACCATATAAGGATAAAACTTTTGATCAAGTTTTGGATTTGACTTTGAGCATTGAACAACATGATAAAGCTAGAGAGAATTTCAGGGCATTCAAAAATAATCAAAACAAGAAGGGAAAGGGTAAATTTCACCCTTATGATAAAAAGAAAACAGACCTAACTTCCACCAAGAAACCAGAAGAAGCCAGAACTGCTGAAGTTAAGAAGAGGATCACTTGTTACAACTGTGGACAAGAGGGGCACATGAAAAATAGGTGCACCAATCCTAGACCAGCATCCTTCAATTGTCACCATTGTGGGAAGGAAGGTCACATAAAGAGGAACTGCCCAGATTTTAAGCAAGGAAAATTAGGGGCTTTGGAAGGGAAAGGCAAGGCAGCTGAGGGATCAAATGTTGAAAAGCATGGTCAAGTTGAAGGTACTTTGCTTATCCATTCAATACCTTTAACAGTAGTATATGATACTGGGGCTACACACTCATTGATCTCTCATGATATTGCACAACAATTAAAATTGAACTGTATGATTGTTGATAAACCACTGCTAATTAGAAGCCCTATAGGTAGTTCATGTGTCATGGGTATGATGTGCATGCAACTGGGATTAAATATAGGAGGACATGTGTTTGAGTCAAACCTATATGTGTTGCAATATCCAGACATAGGAATTATTTTAGGAGTTGATTGGTTGAGTAGATATAAGGCTATCATAAATATGGAGACATCCACCATATCATTGAAGGTTTCTGATGGACAAAGAATAATCGTTCTTTGTGAGGCAAACAAAAATAGAAGTATAGCCAACCTTTCTGCATTGTCAAATGAAAAACCCATGCCTGCATTAGAAGAGATCCCCATAGTTAATCAATATGATGATGTGTTTGGGGAAGTAAGAGGAGTTCCTAATCACATGCCAGTTGAATTTTCAATTAGAATAATTCCAGGAGCTAGTCCAGTGGTTAAAAGACCAACCAGAATGGGGCCTAAGGAATTGATGGAGTTGAAAAAGCAATTAGTTGAACTAGAAGAAAAAGGTTTTATTAGACCCAGTAGCTCATCATGGGGAGCACCAGTAGTCTTTGTTAAGAAACATGATGGATCCCTGAGATTATGTATTGACTATAGGGAATTAAATAAAGTCACAATTAAAAATAAATACCCCTTACCAAGAATTGATGATCTCTTTGATCAATTGAGTGGTGCAAAGATATTCTCCAGGCTTGATTTAGCCTCAGGCTTTCATCAGATGAAAGTAGAAGAGGAAAGCATTAAGTATACAGCCTTTAACACCAGATATGGACTTTATGAATTTTTGGTGATGCCATTTGGCTTAACAAATGCTCCTTCCTATTTTGTTGATTTGATGAATAGGATTTTCAGAGAATACTTGGATAAGTTTGTATTAATATTTATTGATGATATACTAATTTATTCTAAGTCAGTTAGAGAGCATGAGAACCATTTGCATATAGTATTTGAGAAATTGAGACAGGAAGACTTGAAAGCAAAGTTTTCAAAATGCACTTTTTGGCAGAATGAAGTGAACTTTCTAGGCCATATTATATCAGAAAAAGGAATAGCTGTGGACTCCAATAAAGTCATTGCAGTGCAAGCTTGGAAAAGGCCTACTAATGTCACTGAAGTCAGATCATTCATGGGAATGGCTGGTTACTATAGAAGATTTATAAAAGATTTTGCAAAAATCTCAATTCCATTAACCAGATTGACTAGGAAAAATCAAGTGTTCACTTGGACTGAGGAATGTGAAAATGCCTTTGGGAAATTAAAAGAAGCACTGGTACAAGCTCCAATTCTTAAAGTACCTGAGGGAAATGAAAACTTGGTGGTGTATACTGATGCAAGTGGACAAGGGCTTGGAGCAGTGTTGATGCAACAACATCAGGTAATAGCTTATGCTTCTAGGCAGTTGAAATCAAGTGAAGTAAGGTATGCTACTCATGACCTTGAATTGGCTGCTGTAGTGTATGCCCTTAAGCTATGGAGACACTACTTGTTAGGGGCAAAATTTGAAGTATATACAGACCATAAATCACTCAAATATTTGTTTTCACAAAAAGAACTAAATATGAGGCAGCAAAGATGGATTGAACTCTTAGCCTCATATGATTTTGAAATATTTTACACACCAGGTAAGGCTAATAAAGTAGCAGATGCCCTAAGTAGACAACATGCTAAAGTGGCTAGATTAATGATAGAAGAGTTTAACACTTTATCATTATTAATTAATTCAGAGATAAAAAGTGATAACATAGAAAACATGAGCTTATGCAGTGGGAAGGTAGAAATGGGAAAATTAAGTTTTATTACTCTGGGATCAGAATTGAAAAATAAAGTTGCAATGCTACAAAACCAAGATCCATTTTTATTTGGAAAGAAGACACAAATATTAAATGGTGAGATAGTAGAAGGTTTTCAGTTGGATAATCAGGGCCATCTGAAGAAAGGAGAAAGAATATGTGTTCCAGCAATGGATGAGTTGAAGCAAGAAATTTTGGATGCTTATCACAAAAGCAAATATACTATACACCCAGGAAGCACAAGAATGTATCACAACCTCAAGAGAGATTATTGGTGGAGTGGTATGAAGAGTGCAGTGGCAACCTATGTATCAAAATGTATGGTTTGCCAGCAGGTGAAGGCTGAGTATCAAAAACCCTCAGGAATGCTTCAACCTTTACAAATACCACAGTGGAAATGGGAAGACATATCAATGGATTTTATTGATGGTTTGCCTAGAACTAGGAGGGGAAATGATAGTATTTGGGTAATGGTTGATAGGTTAACCAAGTCAGCCCACTTTATACCAGTGAAATCAGAAAGAAATGCTAATACCCTAGCCCAGTTGTTTATTAAAGAAGTAGTCAGACTGCATGGTATACCAAAGACTATAGTGAGTGATAGAGATACCATCTTCACTTCAAAATTTTGGCAGAGTTTTCACAAGGCAATGGGGACTGATTTATGTTTGAGTACAGCATACCATCCTCAATCTGATGGTCAAACAGAAATTGTGAACAAATTGCTTGAAGACATGTTGAGAGCATGTGTATTGGATTGGGGAGGAAGCTGGGAAGATTACATATATCTAGCTGAATTTGCATACAATAACACCCATCACAGTAGCATAGGCATGGCCCCCTTTGAAGCTCTCTATGGAAGGCCATGTTTATCACCTTCAAGTTGGCATGAGTCTGGAGAAAAAGTGGTCTTAGGACCAGAAAATGTGAAGGAGACTTCTGAAAAGGTAGCCTTGATCAGAAAAAGAATTGCCTCTGCCCAAGATAGGCAAAATAAATATGCAGATCAAAGAAGGAAGGCAGTACAATATGATGTTGGGGATTATGTGTTCATCAAGATATCACCCATGAAAAAGGTTCTAAGGTTTGGGAAACAAGGAAAGTTGATTCCTAGATATATAGGACCATATAAAATTCTAGAAAGAATAGGGACAGTAGCCTATAAATTAGAATTGCCAGAAGAAATGAGAGCAATGCATGATGGCTTTCATGTGTCTCAACTAAGAAGATGGGTTCATGATAAGGAAGCAATACTAGAATCCTCTAAGGATGTGCAGATTGATCCTAGAATGATCTATGAAAAGGAACCAGTGGGCATAGTTTCTAGAGAAACCAAGAAATTGAGAAACAAAGAAATTAAATTAGTAAAAGTACAATGGAGTCTAGACCCAAATGATTGCACATGGGAAGTGGAGGATAAAATCAGAAATGATTATCCCTAGCTGTTTGATTGAAGAAAAGGTAAATCTATATATACATACTAATGAATGTGTTGGTTGAATATGCATTGTGATTTTTTTTATCTTGTGTTGATATGCATAGTGCTTAATAGATGATTGGTTTGAAAATGGTTTTGAAATCAGAAAAATTCATTTTTCTGAAGAGATGATACTTAAGTTAAGTATGAAAGAATTGTGGGACACAATTCCTAAAAGGAGGGGTATATGTGATAACCCTGATTTTTGTGAGTAATTTCATGATTTAATTTAGTTTGTATTTGTTTGAAATTGCATTGGAAAAATTGGAATAGGAAATTGATTTGCAGATACAAAGTATAAAACATGTACATGTGCACAAGACAGTGTACACATGCACACAGATTTCTGTGTAACAAAATTTGGCAGAAATTAATAGATAAAATAAAATAACTGATTTAGAAATACATATGCATAAAAATAGAATTTTGTCTTTAAATAAAATATAGTACAAAGAAAATAAGAGCTAGGCTGAAATAAACTTAAAATTATTTAAAGAAAGAAAAATAAAAGGCTTAAGTATACATAGGTTATACATGTATACAGTCAATCAATCTCTGGAAGAAAACAGAAGTTGCATGAAAATGGCATGAGTCCCTAAACAAGCACTTTATCTATTCTCAGTAATTTCTTTTATTAAGAAAATAATAATAATAATAAGAAGAAGTCATGCATATGACATGACCAGGGAAAATTAAAAGAGAGGGACTAAATTTCTGGAAAGGAAGACAAGGACCACATACCCTTTCATTTTCTTGAATCAAACCAGAGGCAGGCTATGTTTGGGATGGGGTAGAACTGACATTGGGTAAGTCCATAAACCCTAGTGACAGCCAAGATTTATATAAAAAGCCTAGTATAGTAAGACCATATATTTTTGTTCTTCATTAACCTAAAGAAAAATATACAAGGCATAAACCAGAGAAAATAGGAGAAGGTAGAAGACTAAAAAGGGGTTCATAAGGCATAGGAAGAAGAAGGATTAAGGTGAGTAATCTCACTGAAAACTTTGGCATTAAGACCTGAATATTGAGGCAGCCAGTTTGAACTAATTTTCTTTTACAAGTTATGTTTTATGATTGGATGACTTTGGTTTGTTAATGATTTGTTTAAGGGTAAAACCTCTATCTGATTTACCTAGAAAAATAAGAGTCATGGATTCATGAACTAAAATGTTTGTCTGAGATATGGGTTAGCTTTGAGATTGAGTGTTTTCTTTTATAAGTTTTCTTTATAAGTTGTTTATAAAAATCCCCGGATTCAAGTAGTGGGTGTATGGTCTGAAGGTAGAAAGAAATATGGGCTGTAACATAGTGTTGTTGCTTATGTCTCATATTAATTAAAACAAAAGAAACTGTAGAAGTGCAATGTTGTACATGTGCTGAGCTTCTATGTTTTATGAAATACCCAATTCAAATATACTTGTGGTTTAGCCAGATCATGAATCTGATTGAACCAGAGGTAAGGGAGAATATATATATCTAGCAAATTACTCAGGACCATATGCTTACATCTTGATCCAGTGAAACCCACAGGCAAAATAATGTGCTAAGAAGTCACCTCCCTCTTTCATGATAAAATGTTTGCTTATGAGAAAATAATTTACCAAACTCTAGATGAATACATATTGCTTGCATTATTTATATTTCTCTGATTAAGAAGTGAGATGCAGAAGGGATTAGCACTGCTATGAAAAATAATAATAACACTTAGTAATTTAACTAAGGACTTGGGATCTTAGGGCTACCAAAGTATAACTTGGCAAGGGGAATATTGCAAGTTCACACATGGTATATTTATACCCAGGGGCCTGAGTGTGCTGGGTTAACAGAGAAATGTCCCAGGCAGTGTGTGTTTTAAAAGGAGAAAGTAGCTAAAGACCCTGTTATATTTGATAATGAATTCTAGGAATAGATTCAGGAGAGGCCTGGGCAAAATCCCTGATGGCCAGTAAAGTTGAAAAGGGGATGATAACTGAATTGATGTTTGTATTTGGTTGTTTTTGGTGCTTTTTATGGATGAATCTTATGATTGTTTTCTATGAATCAAGTCATGGTGATTATATGTGTAAATAATCTGTTAACACTGAGATGAAGGAACATGCTTCACAAAAAGAAAAACAAGCATAAGGAAGATACTGAGTTTCTTATTCATGTAAAGTTTGTTTATAAAGAAAATTGAATGAGATCATGTTTTCAGTTGGATTATTCATAACAGACAAATAGTCTGACCCTTTTGTGTTTATGCACCATTGGGTGTCTCATATTCATATGGGGCAGTTCATGGTGGTTTTGCAGGGAAATAGGAATTGCTTTGATCAGGCTTGGATGTTAAACTGCTTAAGATTTGGATGCTATGTTTTTAAAAGACTTTGCTGAAGTAAACTACACCTTCATGATGAACTAGATTAAGACCTATTGTTTAAAATTACTTTGAGAAACCAATGTATGGTTAAATTACTGTTTTGTAGTTGTTGAACTTATATGTCTCAGCTGAACTATGTGCTTTGTTTTGCTAAATGCTTTGCTATGGAAAAATGGATTTTAAGCTTCAAGAACAGTTAGGCTATAATGGTAGAAGATCTGAGATTAAAAGAATTTGTGGTTTGTATGTATATCTATAGAACTGGCATAAGAAAATCCATGTTCAAGTCAAAAATAAAATTCTGATAGAAAGAGTTTGAATTGCTTTAAAAAGGAAATAATATAGCAGGTGTTTTGTAACTGAGTAGTGCAAACCAGAACAAGGCTAACATAGCCATTTTTCTTGAGCCTGGGTCCAGCCAGCAACCAAGAATTGAAATTAAGTTTTTAGATCTGTTTCATAGCCAAAGTAAATAATAGGTTCAGACAATTGTGTTCACAGGAGAGAAATAAAAAGGAAAAAAAACAAAAATTGGGTTTGAATCGACCAGCATAGCACTCGAACTCGTGACCTCTCATGTGTTAGTTAGGCGCGTTTCCATTATGCCTAGATGTTGCTTGTGTTCACTTATGATCCACTTTCTTTTAGCCTGAGTTTGACACTATACAGACTTTAAAACAATCATTCATATTAAAAGCTTGCTTTCCACTGATTATTACTTGATCATTCCTTAATTAGAATAACAGACTAAAGTACATGTTTCCAGTGGATTCTGTGGTCAAAAATCAGATTACAATAATTAATCTTTTTTTTAAGGAATTATCACATTTTAATAGATTTAAAAGGAATTCTACTTACATAATAACATGCTCTGATTCTAGTAGAATATAACATAGATATCTTCATATATGTATGTTAGGGATGATTTAGATTTAAAACAATATTTTTATATTGTGAAAGATCCTGGATATATTTTGTTTATTGGAGAAAGAAAAATGACCCTGGGAAATGTATTTGTAATGAATGATATATCTATATATCATTTCTTAAAAAAAACAATCCTTATGAGATTAGGGTGGAAATAGGAGGGTCATTTCAATACCCCACGTTCGCACTAAACGGTTTCCTAACCAATAGCAAGCTCACACTCCAAACAATAAAAAGTCTACCTCATATCATCGGTAAACTAGACCCAAAGGTCAAAACGATCAATCGAATAGGTCGGGGATTAACCGGAAAGAAAATACACACGGTTTCCATAGGCCGGAGATTTCCTAACCGTTTAAGCACCTTTCCACTTCGCTCGAAGTGCTAAAAGTGAGTGTGAGATTTTTATTATAGAAAATAATGGTGTAAAACGGATTTATAATTGATTTTCGAAATCACTTTTAAAACGGTCTTTTGAAAGGTCTCCTATTATGGAGTAGTTAATTTAATAATTAAAATAATATTATATAATAATTTTCAAAAGCCATTTTGGAGTGAAAAATCCTTTTAAAACCTTTTTATAAAGCCCGTGTACGAAATCCAGAGACAAATCTCAAAGAAATCGACGAAAACCAGAAAATCATCAAAACTATTCGTGTTTGTAACCATTCAAAAACAGCTATGAACTCAAGTTCGATAATTTATTTGGACCAGCAAACTGTGTCCAAATGTCATGAAAATTTGCAGACATGTAGTCCAACATCCCTACTTTAAGATACAAAAAGAATTTCTGGATTCCGAGTTGAGACGAAGTGGCAGCGACGTCTCAAAGTTGGACCCAGAACAAGATTTACACTGTTTACAAACAGCGACTAGAGTTCAACTTCGACACGAAATTCGAAGTAACAAACGAACTCCAATGTTGTCCAAATTTTCCTGAGATGGAGTTCGGAACTCCACCTTTCTAATGAGACCAAAAACGTCGAATTCCGACTTCCGATGCGAACGTGGCGGCATCGCGGAGTGGCGCTCAAAAGCTGGAAACAGAAGGGATATTTGATTTTCATTCTAAGTGTTTGACCATTCAAAAACTGCTGCGAACCCAAGTTCGGCAATTTATTTGAACCAGCAAACTGAATTCAAAAAGAATTTCTGGAATCCGAGTTGAGACGAAGTAGCAGCGACGTCTCAAAGTTGGACCCAGAACAAGATTCACACTGTTTACAAACAGCGACAAGAGTTCAACTTCGACACGAAATTCGAAGTACCAAAAGAATGCCGATGATGCCTAAATTTTACAGAGGTGGAGCTCGAAACTCCACCTTTCCAACGAGACCAAAAACGTCGAATTCTGAATTCGGATGCGATCGTGGCGGCATAGCGAAGTGGAGATAAAAAATCTGGAATAGGGTTTAAAAAAAATTATTTATTATTTTTTTTTCTTTTTTTTTCTCGGGACAGTGGTAAGAATGTACAATGTTGACCAAATTAACTTCGAAATTTCATGAAACTCAAAACATGAAAGTTTTAGCTCTAAATCTAAGCTTTCCAGAACATCCAAAATTATTAGATTTGGATAAGAAACGAGAGAGATACATGCAAAACAATATCAGATTGAAACTCAAGATAACTTGTTAAAGACAGAATTGGTCATCTGTCTTTGAACGCATTTCAGGTCATCTAAATGGCAATATTACAGAAAACTCACTGAACAAAAATTGTAGCATATGTTTTCTGCTTTCCGGAACATCCAAAATTATCTAATTCGGATAAAAAACGAGTAACTTATGGCCAAATCAATTTCAGGGTTTTATTTTATCAACCCTGTAGTTTGTTGTCAGGTCAGCGACAAACAAACGTGATTTCGACCATTGAAACCACAAAATTAGGCAAAGCTCAAAACATGAAAGTTATAGGCTACAGAATAAGCTTTCCAGAACTTCAAGAAAATCTTAATTCTGATTTAAGATGAATGAGATATGCCTAATTTACTAACAGCCATAAACTAATTATAATTTCAGCTAGCATATATTACCTCTTTCCAAGCAATGAAAAGAAGATCAAAGAGTTTCACAATCTAAATGCACAAAAAAAAGAGGATTACAAAATAATTTCAGAAATTAAAGAATGAATTAGAGGTGGGTTTTGTGATTGCTATTACCTCTTTTAGTAGTTTGGATTAACTCTCTTTGATTTGGTGTAGATTGGAGTATTGCTTAGGAGGCCATGACTAGGTTTTGGAGCTTTCTAATTAGGTTTTAGTGGTTATGAAATGAAGTGTTGGCTGAAATGGGAGAGTAAAAGATACTTTATAGGCTAATGGTTAGGGTTATTGGATCTAATACCCATTAGGACTTTGTATTATTCATGTGCATACATATATAGGCAATTTTCTCTAAGTACACTCTACATACAAATTACTAAATACATTTCAAACCATAGAAAATTATGAAAATATGTTAACAATTACTTTTAGCCATTTCATAAAATCCTATATCAACAATATTTTACATTTTAACCCCTAATTTTTCCAAAACACCGTTTATAGTTAATATTAGCCAAAATCACCATTTTGCAAATAAATTGCAAATTAATTTCCCAAATCAAATATTGCACTATTTTACACATATAAAATTTTGCAATAATATAAATTACAAATTTCCCTAATTAATTTCCTTGAAATGCTCCATTTTACACTTAAGCCCAAAATATTAATTTATTCAAAATGACTAAATTTTGAACAAATTAGCCACATTAAAAATTCATTAATAGCTCCAATTAAATTAAAATCCCAATTTTAATTTATTATTTGGTAACCGCAATCACGGGTTGTTACACATGGTCACACCAATAACCTATAACTAGAGTTTTAATGGTTTTTCCAATGACAATGTTTGATCTTTGGATACAATTGATCCTATAGCCTCTTGGACATCACTTTGATCTTTCATAGAATGAGAGAGATGATTGAAATCAGAGAGTAAATAGTAGAGAATCAATACAATAAAGGTTGAATTGATTCTAGTTTGAATTTGAGAAAATTTGAATGTATTTTCAATAGAAATTTTATCAGAGTAAGTAGAGAGATGATAATAAGAAAGTAGTTGTTAAAAATTCGTTTGGAAACCCTTTATATATAGAGAACAAATAAATATGTCCATTCGCGAAGAGTTACAACAAATAGGCACTTCATTTCAAATTTCAAAATTTGAAAACTATGACATGTATGTCGACATACAATCTGCCTATATGTCGAAATATCCTGGTATATTTTAAAAAATTATTTATTTTAAAATGTTTTGAAAATCTAATGCTTTGTAAAATATTTTGATAATTTGTAATATAGTTTAAACATAGGTTATTAACATTTTAAACTTTAAAAAAAATATTTTTAAATATATTTTAAAAATATACATTGATTTAAAAATAAACTATAAGAAAAAGAGAAATTATGATCAAAGATTGCTACCAGGGACTTTAACAATATTCTATGACTCTATACACTGTACCATAGTCTTGAAATCTTCATATCTTGATCTTTATACTCATGAGTCTTCATGTTCAGTTCTTGAGTCTTTATACCGTACAGTCTTCAATTCAAAACCTGTATAATATCCTGCACTATATACTATGTAACTTGGCAAAATCGTTAGTATCCATATTTTATATGAATGTATATTCATTACCAAGTTTGTTATCATCAAAATCAATTTCTAAGGTACTAAAATTGGAGACATTTTGAAAGAAGTCTTAGATGAGGGTCATCGATCGAAGTTCACTACTCATCTCGGTGGCACGAGGATGCATCGTGACAAAAGGAGAATCTACTTTTGGGAAGGGACGAAAAGAGATATAGGAAAATATGTGAAGAGGTGCTTCACCTATCAACAAGTAAATGTTGAGCATTAGAAGCCGAGCGATTTACTCCAACCCGTGGAAGTGCCGACATGGAAGTGGGATTTAGTACTTATGAATTTTGCAGATGGATTGCTTAGGTCGAGAACGGGAAACGATAGTATTTGGGTGATAGTCGATAAACTGACTAAGATTGCCCATTTTATCCCAGTGATGTCAAGAAGAACGACATCTAGCTTAGCGAAGCTATATAGGATGAATGTGGTGGGACTATAAGGGATCCCTAGCAGTGTCATGATTGATAGAAACCTATTGTTTACCAATAAGTTCTGAAGAAGTTTGCATAGTGCATTAGGCATAGAATTAAACATGAGTATGGCAAACTACCCACAGACTGATGGTCAAACCGAGACGGTGAACTGTATACTTAAGGATTCGTTAAGAGCTTGTGTCTTGGATTTTGAAGGATCTTAAGAGGATCATTTTCATCTAGTAGAGTTTACCTATAATAATAGTTACTAGTTCAGTATTGGGATGGCACCATTTGAGATGCAGTATGGTAGACCGTGTAAGTTGCTAATTTATTGTTTGGACAGAGGGATAGACTTGTGTTACGACCCAACTGGTAAGAGATGTTACTGAGAAAGTAGAGTTGATTCGCGCTAAGATGAAGGAAACGCACTCAAGGCAGAAAAGCTATGCTGATAAGAGGAGGAAAGAGCTTGAGTTCGCAATAGACCATTGTGTTTTCGTGAAGGTTTCTTCGATGCGAGGAATTATGTGCATTGGAAAGGCGGGGAAATTGGAATCTAGATATGCACGGCCATTTCCCGTAACAGGGAGGACTAGTAAGCTCGCCTATCAAGTCAAGTTACTAACCAGTTTGGTAGGTGTGTTAAATGTTTTTCACATATCAAATTTGGAGAAATGTATGCACGATTCGAATTCGGTAGTGGAATCGAGGGCGGTTGAATATTTATCTATAGAGTCAAATTTGACATATATTAGACGACCAAAGGGAATAGTAGGTCAGGATATGAAAGAGTTAGGAACAACGTTATTAAACTTGTTCGCGTCTAGTGGAGTGACGATGTTAATGATTGTACCTGGAAGGTAGAGGATAGGATTAGAAATGACTATCCCAATTTGTTTTGACATTTACGATTAGACAATTATGCTTGTTGCATAGACTAATGGATAAACTAGTATGACTATATGATGTGATGTTTGTATGTGTTAGCAATGATACTAATACATAATGATTAATGAATGAAGATGATATATATTAGTGGAGAACTACTATGTGTATATTGTTTTTATGAATGTGGTCTTTATCTTGCCTTATTTGAATTTCGAGGACAAAATTATTATAAGGAAGGAAGACTATAACATCCCATATTTTGAAGTACCATAATATAGGAAAAATAAATTAAATAAATAATAAATTAAATTAATTATGGAATGAATAAGAAAAGTTAATTAATGAAGGGTGAATGAATATAGAAAGTGGAGTTGGAGATTTATTAAGACTAGGTTAGAATAGGATTTTAGTCCAAAACCCAAATTACAAAGTCCTTACACTTCTATTCCTTATTCATTCTACCATTTTCCCACTAACCAAAAGATAGTAAACAAAGCTTAGGCCGGCCATATCTTCGAGAGAAGAAAGAGGAAATCATACTTGTAATGACCTGGTATTTCGAACCATTCGCATCCGCACATGTCAGACTTGACTTGCTCAAAACAACAGGCTGTTAATTTATATTTGGAAAAACTCAGCATATACAGTAAATAAATCAATCACAGAATCACACACACAGAGTATTACAACCATAAGCAGCGGAATAGATAAATAGTAGTTCATGAGGCTACTATATAAACATCAGAGTTTGAAATAAAATACAACAGAATATCTCAAATACAATGTAGACTCGAATACAAACAGATGACATTTCTGAACAAAACAACTGGAAAAGCTGAATAGATGAGACAGATCTTCAAACAAAGCTCCAATCCCTAAAGGTGAGTCTCAAATGATGTGACACTCAGTCTGACCCGAGCATAAACCAAAACACAAAACACTTGAGTCAGGATTAACATTCTTATATCAGTAAGTTCAACTCAAGTGAAATATCAACCGAAATACAAATAACTTAAAGGATGCTTGGGATTTCCATCCTCTAAGGATCCGTGGAACTATCTACTATGTAGTAATATACGCTATTATAATATGTCTATAGTAAAGTAAACTATTAAAATAGCGTTAAGGCGTTACCCATATCCCCCTTAACACTTTTTTATATTCCCATAGTCTATACAGTATCGTAACTCCTCCGTAAACTGGAGGCTATCAGAGGGCACTCCATAGGTATGGTACAAACCAAACTCGTAGAAGGCGCGATAGGGCATGCGACATGGCACTTGATGCAATGCCAGGGTAGATATACTATTTGCACTCCCGGACTGATGGTAACGCATAGCAGCTACTACCGCCCACCTCGTGACACACTCCCAAATCAATGGTGCACCCAATCAAATCACAAAAGCAATAGAATGGTATTGATGAAATGTGCCCGATAGGGTGAATGACCCCACTTGGCCAGGTATAGCTCCTGTTTTAGCCACATCAAGAGGACTCACGGGAGTCAGGGCTATGTTAATACCTCATACAGAATCGTCGCCAACCATCCTACTTCGTTCTGGAATCTCCACCACGTACACAGTTGTTAAAGTGGTTTTCGGTATTGGTGGAGAGTATGACAATATCCGATCCGGTCTCTTTAACAACCAAACGCTTATTTCACACCGTGGTCATTTCATTTCAAATAGTTCATACTTCATATCAAAATATCGTATTCTTTTCAAAACTATATCAATTTGATATCATTATTCACTTTAAATCATATTCATTTCCAAAAATCATAACACTTTAAAAATCATAGCACTTTCGAAATCATAATACTTTTGAAATCGTAACACTTTTAACTTAAACAGTTTAGATATTGAAAATAGTATATATATAAAATAGTTATAAATTAAAATAGTTTATATATTAAAATTATTTATATATTAAAATAGTTTATATTTATTAAAATACTTCATATAATAAAAATAGTTTCCTCCAATTTCACAAATCGATTCAAATCAACTTAAATTCCAAAAATTCAATTTAAATCAATCCCAGTTCATCAATTTCAATTCAATTCAACTTCTCAAAAACCCATTTCAATTCATATCGATTTCAAATCCAGGTTTGAACTATCATTTCAATTCCAGTAGGATTCAAAGTTTTAAATATTCAAACATTTTCAATATAAGTTTCATTTATATTTCAACATTTAAGTTTATTTTAATTAGTTTGAAATATTCACTTAATCAATCCAATAATATTTAAATAAAATCTCAAATTACAAATTTCAATAAAACTAAATATCCCATTTCAATTAAATTAAAAAATATTCATTTAATCACCTTTAATAAAAAAAATCAAGTTATAAAATCATACCTTTAAAATTTCGAATCCCATAAGTTTCAAATCAATTTCATTTAACTATTATTCTTAAACAATTAAAATTTCAAATAAATTTTAGTTTATCTTTCCCACCTTAATTTATTAATGTTATTACAAAATCTATTTTTAAAAATAAAATTTTAAATAAATACTTAAACATATTATATACTAATTAAATTATTAAATCTTATTATTAAATTTTTATATTAAATCTATTTTTATATATTTTTAAAATAGTAAAATTATAAGTAAAATCTTAAAATTTTATTTCAAAACTAACTTATAAATTTAAAATTTCCAAACATATAATTTTAAAAATCAAAAATTTATACATATATAAAAATAACATTTATACATATTATATTTTAAAAATCAATATTTATTAAAACCCATATATTTCCTTTCAAAACTTTGGAAATCATTTTCAAAATATGGACCATTGGTGTCCGTATATAATTTTCTATCATATGGTTAAGTGATACGGATATTTATCATTTCAATCCGCAATTTAAATATCTACGGGTATATATCATTTCAACCCGCAATCCCAAATTCAAAGTCAATGAAAATCGCTTGGGTTTATCATTTCAACTCATAACGATTTTCCCCTAATCTATGATATCGTTCGGGTATGTATCATTTCAACCCATATGGAATTCTAAACTAACAGGGAACTTGCAGAGCGAGAACAAATATGATATTAATATAACATATCAACAACGGGCATATATCATCAATAACAAATTAAATATAATATATACAATAGGATATGGTGTCATATCACGGGTGAACAATTTCAGATAATGGCATATCATATTTAACAATTAAATAATAACAATTCAAATCTAACAACATATTTCAATTGTCGTTTAAAGTGAAATCAAATTTACTAAATACAAGAACGTTAATCGTGAGTGATTGCTCACCTTTCGAGGCTAGAGAGATTTGACAATGAAACGGGTTACGAATCCAAGCAGGAATTTCCAAAGCAAAGCAAGATGGACACGAATTTGACGAACAAAGCTGAGAATTTGGAATCGATGAAACAAATCAAACTAGCATGATATAAACTGAACAAAATATATGTTATATGTATACTTTTTCTCTAAAACCAATTTTAAACATATATTTAAATAAAAAATATATATATTCAAATCAATATTTAACTTTAACACTTATAAAATAAAATCTATATATATATATATATATTTGGAAACCAAACTCATGCAAACTTGTATATATAAACTAATATATAAACATATATATAAATATATATATATATGTATGTATATATATATGTATATATAAACTTACATACGTATTATATATATATTTTTAAATCAATACTGATTATAAAATCAATACAAACTTACTCTATTGTAACATATACATATGTATAACTCAACAGATCCCTTATAAACTTATAGGAACATATATATACTCAAACGAACATATTATATATAACTAATATAAATATATATATATATATAAAAACTAATAGATCTTATATTTCTTATACAAACTAGTATATATATGAACATATATGCAGATCTTACATAACTTAAATAACTTATATACATATGTATACAACCGATTATATATATATATAACTTATATATCAAAACAACTATATATATTTATAAATTCATATATATACAGTAAAAATATTTAGTAAACAAATAGATTTATATAACGTATATAAATTTATATAAAAACAAAGATATTACGTTTCTCATATAAACAGGTATATAAAACCCAACAGACCTGATTATAACAAGTATAACTATACATTGTAAACACTTTATATTATATAAAACAAATTTAAAAATCAGTATTTTATAAAACAAATATATTACCATTTAAACTTCTCATGTATATGTACGTACGCATATATCTGGTGCTAGCTGGACCGTGATGGAGGGGCTATCGTGGCAAAGCAAGCCTACTGAAGGGATTTGTTCACATGGAGGTGAAAGGTGGCCAGAGAGTGCAGTTGCATGGAGTCGCTTGGCCTGTGGTGGGGGCAGAGGAAGGTGATGTGGAGCGTGGAGCTGTTTGGAGGTCGGAGCTACTATCGGGGTGGCGAGCGAGGGCAAGGCGGAGAAGGGGTTCAAGTGGTCGGATGAAGGCAGAGAGTGGTCGGTCGGCTTAGCGTGGGCTGGTGTGGAGTGGATGTTGGTCACGGCAGAGGGGAAGTGGAATGGTGGCAAAGGCTGATGGTGTTACGATGGTTGTCGGTGGTTGACGAACGCGTGGAGGAGTGGAGGATTCGGTGGTTCGGCCACTGTTGTCGGCTGGTGGGAAGAGGGGAGGAGCGGAGGGCGGTGCGGCCAAGCTACGGCCAGTAGGTAGGCTGCCATGGAGGGCTACAGGCAGAGGTAGGTGGCGATCTAGGGATGTGGAGGAGCAAGGCCGACAGTGGTGGCAGAGGGTGATTGTGTCGAAGGAAGTAAGGCGAGGTTTCGGTTGAGCACAGTATAAATGATTTATAATAAAAAAATTATAAGAACAAGAGGAACAAAATGAAAGAAGAGAACGGCAGGCTTCAAGAAGAAGATAAACAGGCTTTCGAAAAAAAATAAACTTTATAATATATTATCTCCCAAAAGCATGAACGCCGAAGAAAATGGAACATCAAAATTATATACGATCAGGTTGCAAATATGAATGGAAAAAGTCAATATGCTTTGGATTCAAGAATTATAAATGCAAATGGCTATTTGATTTATACGGTAGAAAAAGAATGGACAAAGAAAACCAAAAGGCTCCAAAATGGATACCGATGCGGTTACCGATTCCGCCGCGTTTCGTATACCGAAATGCACAAACGAATATACTGCGAAGAGCAGTACAACAAGACGAACAGAATGGTACACAGATATCAGCTATACGATCATCCTATTAAAAGTCAATATTCGGTACCGAAAATGCTGCTAAAACATCGAAAATAAGATAAACGGGGCTATAGCAGTCCAAATTTGACGAAACAAAATATGACGTCTCACTCAGAAAATAGTTCACATTTTTATTATATAAAGATATTCAGATTTCAATAGTATTTTATTTACATCAATTTTAACTAATTTAAATTGAAATTACACAACAAAACTAACTTCCATATTTATCAACGAAAATCTACCATTTGCTATGTTTGAATAGACGCATAACAAATATCAAATTTTCATTGCTAAATTTAATTGTTTATTTTCAAGCAAAAATTCAGTTAATTACATTATAAAAACCGGGTCATTACAAAACTAAACGGTAAAGCGTTCACCATTAAGAAAACCAAAAGACTTTAATCTAGTGTAATCAAACCAAAGGTGAGTACAATTTTTCATAAAACCCTTCCTAACCCATTTGGGTTCAGATTTGATTTTAGAATGAAAAATCCAAACGGTAAAGCGTTCACTATTAGTTACTTCTAGTGTAACCAAATCTCTTTTGGTCCAAAGTAACTAATTAATAAGATAACGAATCAGTTTTCAATTAATTACGAAAACACCACTCTTCAACACGCGATAGCTAATGAATAATCAACCTACGATAGCAATTGAAGCCATCAACTTGTGATAGCATTTAGACTATCAACCAGCTATGGCTTTGGGAAAACCAATGTAACGAATTGCCTTTCTTACTACCAAAGACGGCACTTAATACATCTTTGGTATTCATGTGCCAATTATTTAGCTGTCTGCAAGACAGGTCATTAGGGGTAAAAAAAAGAAAAGATAGAAGAGAAGAAACTAAACAATAGAGAATCTCACAATACAATGGAAAAATATATATTACAAAGTCATTTAAAAATATTATATTAGAGTCATACTAATACAAATTCTAGCCTAGGATAGTTGTAACAGCCTGTCCCTGCCTAACTGATACAATATACATATAATACAGTGGAAACAAGAAAAATAACTAGCTATCGATGAAGCCACCTGCTCCAAGCCCCTCCAAGGTAAATCTGTGAAAAAACCTAAACTACTTGGCTGCCTATTAAAATCTAAGCAACCAAGAGTTTAGGAAAAGGGAAAATAAACTCCGGGCCAAACATGGGTCTGGTGTGAGTAAAGCATACATTTTAACTTTATAAAAAACTTTAAATCAAAGGCATCTCATAAGACCATGCCGCACATAAACACGGATTGGTTTTATATTACAATAACCAAAACGTTTCTATAGAAAATCCATTGATATTATAATAATGTATAGGGGTCAAAATAAAATAGGAATATAGCTGAAATGTTTGTATCTCGCATTTCAACATAGTTAGGCACAACTAAGTCCGTAAAGGCACGTTTTGGAGAATGGATTCCATACTATAACAAGGTAAGGAACTACCTTCCGATGGTACATCTCTAGATAAAATGCACTAGGGTCTGACAAGAACATCTAATACCCTTGCCACATAGGACTGGCCTACCACTTGACTAGTAGTTTCGAATATGATCATCCCACTTTGGGCCCCGAAGCATACATGAGTAGATAGAAATCGATCTAGATTTGGGATGATCGTACCCTGATGGGAGCAACCCACATAGCCCTACTACATGCCTGATTTTTGTCATTTCCCAATTGATGAGGCTTGAGGCTATGTTTTACCTTTGTATAGCACTTCCCACTTGGAATGCTAACACTTCCCTCCAAGCAACAATGCAATGCTAGCATTCATCCTTACAAGTTGTCTAGGAGATAGACAAACAGAAGGCACTACTTCTACTACATTCTTTTGTAATCACCCTTAGGATTAGTAGCAAGCAGCTATTGCACTTCAAAGAGCTCCGTCTTCAATTCCATCATCTTCAAGATGTCTTCACTTTGAAACGCTTGAGTTGGATCGAAGTGGTTTGCGAATAACATATCTGATCCTGGTCTCTTCAGAACAACATTCGATAGTTTCTGGTAAACTCAACCCTTGTTCTTTAGGAAATAAGCAGTCAAAGATAAGAGCGGAGATCACCTCCTAACCATTAGTGGATGGATTTACTTATCATTTGTCCTAGGAGAACGAAATGAGATTTATAAGCACAATACAGCATTATCGGAGATGACTATGCCATATAACTCACGTGTTTCTCCTAGATATTTCCAAAGCTACGTTTTAGATCCATATTTGATAGTCGGTTATTTAAATGTCAAATAAATAAACAACTACCAATTCCAATTGAGATTTATTTATCCATAGCAACCACTAAGCCTCAAAACAAATCTTTATTTAATAAATCTTCTTTCAAAACGTTTGTCTAAAACATTCATATACTTATCTCTCTGACATAAGTATATTCACAGAACATTTGTGGATAACTTCTTACTTCGATATCATGTTAAAAGGATTATACAAATGTTATTTAAATTAGAGGTAAGGACAACCCTAAACACTATTCCCCCGATGTTAAATGTGGAACGGATGCTCCTTACCACCATTTTTTAAAAGGTCAGTTTAGAGAAACCCAGATCTCAAATTCCTTTTTTTATATTTCTTTCGATAAATCCTTTTTAATCAAATCTATTTCATTCATGAAATTTCTTTTACTTGAAATCCAAATCCATTTCAAACTACTTTCCAAACTTCCAAATTCATTTATAAAAACTATTTTATAAATATGCAAAATCATTTATATAAATTGCTTTTATAGATATCCAAACGTTTCATACAAATTTCTTATAAATATCCAAACCTTTTTTTAAACTCACTTTATGAATATCCAAATTATTTTCTATAAATTCAATTATAAATACCCTAAAATAATTTATAAAACTTTTTTATAAACCTTTCTTGTTTAAACACCTTCCTAAATAACCTTAATCAAATTAACTTCCTTTAATAAGCAATCCGTTTTATAAATCTCCCTTATTTATGAAATCTTCTTTGGTTAAATACTCAAATCCATTTACCTAGAGCACTTTATAAAAACTTCTTTTTATAACATGGAAAACCATTTCCATTAGTTAAAAACATCTTTAGTAAAACCATTTGTCAAATCATTCTTTAAGTATCTATTCAAATTGAAATAACTTTGAAACTATTTCAAAAAGAAAATGAAATATTTATCCTTACAAAATCAAACGGAAGCTAAATGACCACAATAGTGCTTTTAATTCGGTTTTACTTATCCAGTCTAAAATGGCATCACATAACAACAGGTATACAAGGGATCAACACATAACCATCAATCAATAAGTAAATGTCCAAGTTAATTGTAATAGAAAAATGGTGTTTTATTCTGCTAATGGATGTTATTTAGTTCTCCTAATCATATGAAGTTACTTAAGAGTAAGTGACGCAGAAAACTCTTGATTTAAAACAAATTTGAAAAGAAAACAGCTTAAAACAAAACTGATTACTTAATCTCATGGCGATTTTAAAATAAATTAAAACCCTTGTAAATGAGAATCAAATCGTTGTTAAACTGTAATTAAACTCAAATTAAAGGTAATTAAACTTAATTAAAACATAATAACTTTAATCAAAGATTAATTAAATAAAACCCCCTTTTAAAATAATAACAATTAATAATTATCCTAAATAAATAATTAAATAATAATTAATTAATCCTTAATTAATAATTAAATAATAGTTAACTTTAATTAAGTAACAAATCACGATTAACTTTATTGATTAACATTAAATTTAAAAACCATTTTTAACTAATGATTAAGTACTAATTACCTTTATTAATTAATAAATCAATTAAATAATCATTAAATAAATAAATAATTAATTAATTAAAGGGGTTTTTAGACTCAAGGAAAAAGTTGAAAAAAAATTTAGTATCAGGGACAACAAGTTTGTTTTTTAGGCAGAATGACACTTTCTAGTGCAAATCACAGAATGATAGTTGTAACTATCATTTTCTGTTTACACTAAAAAATGTCTTTCAAACTAAAAAACAAACTTGTTATCCTTACGACTAAAGTTTTTGGCAACTTCTTCCCTGTGGTCATTTTCCTGTTAATTAAATAACTATTTTCTAATTACTTAATTTATGTTAGAAAACATTTCCAAAAAGATTTCTAAGTGAAAATAAGTTCGGATCAGAAAACTAGTTAAATTTTCCGAACTACGCGTATAACGACTATCGCTATACGGACCCGTAATTTCACATTTTGAAATTTGGATTCCTAAGCATTAAAAATTTAAACTCTTATCTTCTTTAAAACATGAAAATAAACTTTGAAAACCAAAATCAAAGTTTTAAAGATGAAAACTTTTCACTATGAAACAAAAATCCAACTTTCGACAAAAAGCGGATTACTACGTCGCTTTTGGTTAGCTAATCACTATCTTTATGTCATGAACCCACATACAAAAAACACAACATTTCAACATAATATCACATCATATAATTATAGCACAATCATAAGCAAGAATATTACTTCACAAATACTGACCAACTTTTCCAATATTCAAGGTATAATCTTTATTGCCTACTCAAACTTCGACATAAGCAATCAACCCCAAATTAACATATATGCATGCATACACAATTTATAATATTACTACATACTTAAGCAACATTTTAACTCATAAAATTTTCAACTTTAAAAGGTTAGTAACTTGAGTTTTAAAAACACGAACTTTACTCACCAAACGTGTTTTAAATCGAACCAAACTTCGCTATAACCTAGCTAGAATGTCTTATCTTCAAAATGTGGTGCTTTGGATGGGTTTAGTGAGCAAAATAGGCTTGGCCCAGGTTATGATTGGCTCGATCATGCATGTCTTGGGTTGTTGTGTGCTTGCTTTGTGAAGAGAAGAGGTTATGGAAGGTGTTTAGTTATGTTTTGAAATGTTTTTACTAACTTTTTCCTTTAGGAATTTGGATATGGAAGCCATGGAAATACATGAAGATAAGAAGAGGATTTTGACATAAGAATGTAAATGAAAACAAAGAAGAGGATGTAGAAATGAGGGGGGCATATACAAGCTTAGGAATTTTTATAAAATACATAAAGTGATAAGAATTAAATACACACACCTGCATGCACCTCATACCTCCCCTCTCCCTTACTTGTACACGTTACCCCCCTTCCATGCCTCGAATCATGCTAGAGCTTCCACATGTGTGTACTAAATGTATGGAGATGTTTTGTGTATATATAAGTGTTAGGTATATATATGCCTTTTATAACATAATTTGTCACATCCATGCTTAAGTATATATATATATATATATAAGTCAATATACATACTATGCTTAATTAATACTAATATTAACATATATAAATGTGTGCATGTTGCACCAAGTGTGCACAACGTTCCTGATGACTTTCGGGTGTCGAAAAATCAAATTTTCGGAAAACGTTCTTCGGTCACATTTTCTATTTTTATTTGAACTATCTATATTGGCAAAAAAAATTGGAAATTATTTTATCATCGTTATTAAATAATTAAAATAGGTTTATTTGCTAATAAAAACCTATTTATTGATTATATAAAATATATTTAAATAGCCTATTTTAAAGTGGCAAAATCCTGGGTTGTTACACTCTTACCCCCTTAAAAGAATTTTTTCCCCGAAATCGTACCACAACCCTAATTCCTAGAAAAAATTAAACTGTTCATCAGTCCGTATGATGTACATGGATCAATCCTATGTAAAATTTGATTTAGTCATTTACTCGAACACATAACTTCACTTTCGAACTAGTATCGCTCACCCGATTTTTTAGTGCGGACTTTGATCAGGCCTCTTAATTAGAAACCTCTGTTCTCCTTGCATAGCCATAAACTATGATAAAAAACTTTTGGTTCCTCGTAAGAACCCTCACCGATGCTCGCCGTCAAAAATTGAGTAATAAATCCTTATTTGGAATGGTGTAAAACACCTCCAGTCATATAGGATTGAGAACTATGTAAAAAGGAGAAATGATATTTAAGCACCCCACACCCCTTAATATACCCAAAAGGACACATTAAAAGGCGTGGTGCATTGTAGGTATAACTGAAACTAACAGAGACTAAGATTCACAAGACAAAACAGGTAAAAACAGCGGAAACTGAATGAGTATATTTAATTAAAACAAAGCTTCAGAATTAATTTATAAATAAATCAAATGTCAAATACAACATTCAAAACCCATCGTGTCTTATGAAATGAAAATTCATTGTCTCAAATTCGGAGTATGTAATATCCCTCATAATTAAACCAGTGCATACAAGAACAACAGCTGAAAATAAAAGAAGTACAAAGAAGAAGTCTCCTCCAAGAAGAACTCCAAGCTGGAGCAATCTACTAGCTTCTTCCTTGATTTCCTAAGGGGGGAAAAGGGGGAAATAGAGGAGCGTGTCAGACTAAAAGTCTGGTGAATGATAGTAATTACAAGAGTCTTTAAGCAAGATAAAAGTAATAGACTCTACAACGATTCTAGCATAAATAAGGATAACAAAGGAAATAGGAAAGAGATAAACTGGAAACAAATACGATTAAATATTGCTCAAGATAGGTTAACTTTGATTGCTTGCACTTGTTCTGATTTAATTAGGCTGAATTCCTAATCCTGTAATTAGGATGTGACCCTAATTCTACCCTTTTTGATCGGCCTGCTACTCCATAGACCTTACTGTGGACCAGCCGTTATATAGCTCCCTACACAGCAGCCAATGGTATCTACAGAAGATACATAGAGCAACTACTATGGATCGGGATGACATATATAGCTCCCTATACAGAAGGCAATGATGTCTACTAAGACACCATACTAGCGCCTGGAACTCATAGCTATTACTGAGCACCCGAATGGAAGCCGCATGCGTAACTGCCACCATGCCCATGCTACCTTTTTCTCCACCTATTGCGTCTTCTTATTACCTCCAAAGTCTAGCATATGTGCTCCTCATCTCACTTTAGGCTAATGCAAGATCACCGTGTGTCCACAGAAAAATAGGGGAAATGCTGTTGGTACTGGCCCTTCATCCAAACAATATCTAGTTGCGCCCCTTATCCAAATCCCCGTGATTTGGATTTCTATTTGACCAATTACTACCATTCTTAGCATAAGGGTGCCCTAGGGAATGCTATTTGGTACAGGTCCTACTTTCATCTTTGCTTATTAACTTAGATAAATTATTTAAATAAGCCTTTATTACCATTTTTACTTTCTACGCTTATAATTTATCCCAAGCCTTAAAATAAGCCCCATTCTGTTCTTTTTATTATTATAACCTACGTTATAATCATGCTTATTAGTTAACCCAAGGTCTAAGTGTGAAAATAAGCTTCTTTCATCTTTTACTTCATTTAGTTATAATTATAAGTTATAATTATGCCAATTATCTTTAATTAGTCCAATTCTAATTATAATTAGGCGTAATTTCAGTCCAATTCCATTATTTATTACAGTCTTTATAATTTACATCTTATTTTCTTCATTTAATATTCTTACTTATAAAATCCATGTTCGCGTTCAATTTATTCTAATCCATATGCACAGAAAAGGGGAATGAAGAGAATAGACGCTTGCAAAATAATCCAAAACGTCGAAAAGATGTAAATGAGAAATAAATAATAGTTAATAAACTTAAATACTGTAAATTAATAAAAAGTTATGCTTAATAGTAATAAATTATAATTAACAGAAATAATACTAAAATTACTGAAAGGAATAGCTGAAAGGAAATAGACTGGAAATAATTAAAAACTGTAAATAACTACTGAAAAAGGCTATTCCAAAAATCGTAGTTAAACTACAACTATTGGAAACCCTATTATTTTAAATTACTTAAAGAAATCTTAAAATAATTACAATCACTCTCCTCCGGTCCCAAGCTTTTCCTTTGGTCTTCCCAGATCCACTTGGAGTTGTAAAATAATTTAATTTATAACGATTTTCTCCTTTGGAAAAATTATTCCGTTTAGGTTCCTTCCTAGAAAGGTGAACCCAATTGGAGAAAACCTAGAATGAGAAAACGTGTTAGGTCTAGGGGTCTATTTTTATGTGTAGAAGTGGATCTTGGACCGTTGGATTTGGAGATTGAATAGGATGCAACCACGTCATAGGCTGAATAGGAGCCATCAGATGCAGAAATGGAGGGACTAGATTAAACTAAAGGATGCAAATGACATGTTCCGAGGCCTCTAATTTGTTCGAACGAATTAACATTCGTTCGCCTGCCGAAATACAAGGCGAGTCGACCGGGCGGTCAACCGCCCTCTTGCTCAGGTCGACCGGTCGGTCAACCAGACCACATACACACACACACACACATATACATATTCGTTATATTTCTGTTTATTTTGTTTATTTTATAACTTGGTCATATTAGCTCGGTTTCTGACGTTCTATATATGGAAATTGACCAGAAAATTACCACGGACACAATGGTGCAACTTCCATGGCTTAATTCTGATAATTTCACAAATTTATTTTATTATTTAATTAATTAACAAATTAATTATTATGGGTTAAATTTTGGGTTGTTACATTCTCCCCTCCTTAAGGGATTTCGTCCTCTAAGGATAAAAGAATGTACTAAATGTTATCATCCAATTCTACAACCAACTACTCAATCATCAACCATTCATCCATTGTCCTTAAGTTTTTCTAATGCATTTTATGATACTTATGCAATTAGTGTAGTGTAAATGTCCCTAACTAATGCAAAAGATTAGGCAGTCCACCGATTCAGTTGACCTCCTTTTTATGTAATCATGTTCGTGCCATGTATCCAAATGAATGAAAAAATTTCCTAATGATAACTTATAGTTCTATATGCGTGCTACAAACATCATCCAAATGCAACAATCAAGTGATAAACATCCATTTATAGCAACCATGGAAATAAAATAAAAATGCGTACACATCCATATGCATATGTTCTAGTGTCCTAGTTAGGACGATCCCTAAGGAGTAATAGTTCCTAGTGTACCTATATGCGTCCATAGAATCCACTAGCAAACACTTGCAATCACTAGCCTACATCATTCATAACATGTTCTATTAACATGTTTACATCAAATCCTACCATCTATGGGTTAAATCCTAAGTTCTACCCTCCCAAAGGATAATAAAGGAAAGAACCTATTCAAAACTAAAGATGGAAAAAGGAAATTCTAAAACCTATTATCAAAGAGATATGGATATGAGATACGAATTTTCTCCTAATCAAGTTAGTCTTCTCCGAAATCTCTCTAACCATGTCGGAGTCAAGAAGCAACCTTTCCGTAGACTCCAACCAATATGAAGACATCTTACACGGTCTTCCCAAAAAGAGCTTCAAAAGGTTCCATTCCAATGCTAGCTTTAAAACTATACCATATGAATTCCACTAAAGAAAGATGCTCTTCCCAAGTTCTTTCAAAATCAAGAATACTCATTCTCAACCATGCTTGTCTTACTATCCTACTAATTTCCTTTTACTGTTCTTCATGAATCAGCATTCCTAGGTTTTTTACTAGTGTCCTATACACTTTACGGAAACTTCCATTATTACTTCTAAAAGTAATTACTGCTACCTCCTTTCACCTTTTTCATTACTCCTAGGAAATGATTCTTATCTACTCTACATTTAAGAGTTTGGTTTGGTATTTATCACCTTGTTTTTAAAAACTAAGGTTTCTAAAAATTTTAAAACATCAAATCCAAAAACCTTTGTCTTTGAAAGTGTTATCTTTTTAGTTTCTATTTATTTCAAAAATACTTGGTCACTTAATATTATTTCCCAAACCTAGAGGGAAAAACTTCCAAATTTTTAAGTCTAAAACTTATATTTCTCTTTCTTTTAAAGACTTTTATAGTTTTCTATATAAAAATTTGAATTTTCAAATTTTACTTTTATTAATTTTTTCATTTCAAAATCTTATTTAGTCTTTCACCAAACCATTTTCTTTTAAAATATCTTTAAAATATCCTTTATGTGTTTTCAAAACAGTTTCTTATTACACCTAACAGTCTCATATCTTAATATATTGGAACTACTTTCTCTTATGAGAAGTTATTAACGCTAAAATCTTCTATGAACCTTTTAAAAGAGAATTTCATGTTTATGTGAAATTACAAGGAACTCATTTTATATTTTTCGAAATAGGCTATACAAAATATGGTGCTTTTTATACCTTGTATATCTCTTTCATTTATTCCTTGTAACTTGTACAAAACATTTTTATCGGTTTTATAGAAAATCATACCATTATTCGTTTCATTCCAATAGATTAAAATATGTTTAAATTATATTCTTCCATGATAAATATTTTCTAATATCTAACTTACACATTTTCCTTTCAGAAAAACTCATCTTCAAAACTGTTTTAATATTTCCATAACTGCAAAAACACTTCCTTATACTTATTAATAATAAGTGTACTTTACAAACCATTTTGTTTCTATACTTAGAAATTGCCTTTTAAAATACATTTTTATTTGGGTTAAAACGGATATTGCGTAAAACACCGTTACTACAACCAAAAGAAATACTAGCGTATGGATTCAATTAAATAAATACTAATAAATATCATATACCTATTTAAAAATATCTCTCTTGAGAGTCACTTACTACAACAATAGTGTTATAGCCTATGCTCCACTTATTTTCCACGAAAACATTTATTACAACAATAAAAGTTGTCATCTTCATTTTCGATACTTGATACACTCTAGGTTTTTATGTTTAAACTCTTTGTTTACTTACGATGAAACTAGTGAGTTATGTATATACTCAATAATTCTTCAAAAAAGAATTCCAATTTTTCATTATATAAAAAGCAACTTAAATTTCATACCATTCTTCAAAAAACCCCATGTTTATTTTCTGGAAAAAAATATTAACAATGAAAATTTTCAATTCCAACAATTACAAAAAAAAATTTCAATCTTTTAAATTTTGAAATTTTCATTTTATTGGGCTTAGCATAAAATGGGTCTTCCTACTTACTACCCTCGGAGTACTTTTCCTAAACTAAAGGCCTTTACTCCTATTCCTCTTGTATACTCATATTTATTTTAAAGCATCACCGTCAAATCCACTTGTTTGAGACAATTATAATTTCTGCAATTACCTACACATGGACTCTCTTCTCTGCTTATCTACTGAATTTTATTGTACATCTCTAACCTTCGCCTACCTCTCTTTGCATTTCCATAATCCCAATCCTAAATGTTCATAAACCGTCTCTTAAATCCCTATCATGTGTAGACATTCTCTATGCCCCAATAAACGCACTTCAAAAGTGATACTTCAAGAACTCTGCTCTCAACTGATGAACACGAAGCATACAAAGAACTTCCTTTAGATGAATAACATGCTCTTCCATACTTCTTCGAAAACACCAAAATGTCAACCACGAATATCACCCCGAACTTTATTTTAGGACATCTCTAAAAACATGGTTCATCAAATCTACAGAATCGGCTGGGACATTGGTTAGCCCAAAAGTCATGACTAACCACTCAAAGAATCCGTCTGGTGTCCTAAATGTGGTCTTATCAATGTTATCATCAGCGACTCTAAGCTGATGAAATCCAGTGGCTAAATCAAGCTAGGGGAATACTAAAGAGCTGACTAAAAAGATCATCTATCCTAGAGAGTGGATAATGGTTCTTAACATATCCAAAGAAAAACTTACTCTCAGACTTTATTTTGAAATATCTATATCTTAAAATATCCTTAAGAAAGATTATTGCTATTTTCCAGAATAATTAGAAATTTATCGAAGCCACCGGGATTTAGCATTCTCAAGACCCTTTTTATTTTTAAAACACATTTAATAGTTCTGATTTGTAAAATCTTCTCTCTTAATTCATCTTATAAAACCATCTGAAGATTTTCTTTTAATAAACACCTTTATTGAAATTAATTTTTAACCCTACATATCGTCAAACGCCTTATAGTCAAATTATGAAACTTAATTCACAAGGTGTTCAATTCAATGTTTCAACAAATTCTATCTACCCAACCCATGATGTATAAAGAAAATCTACTATTAAATCTGACAATAGTCAATGCTCAAAACTAGACGAGCATGACTAGTTAAACCCTAAATGGTAATAATTTAAATATTATTAACCCATAACCTACTCTCCTCATAGATAACTACATAGATTTTGAAAATCATCCCTTTATATATACAGAAAAAAAAATTCCTAGGTAAAATTATTTCATTTACCAAGTTTAAAATAATATTATGTCTATTTAACTTGTTCAAGTGTTTAGGAAATCCCAATATAAAACGTTGATCGGGCGCATGGACTAGAATTTTTAATCCACTCAACAGGTCAAACAACACATTACAAAATATTTTGATTCACTAACAAATACGAACTCATATATATATATATATGTATGTATGTATGTCTGTATGTATGTATGTATGTATGTATGTATATTACACTCAGACTCATTCTAGGGCGCTACTGACCCTATCTATAATGAGTTTACCCTACCGAAGCCTAGATTTTCGCTCAACCTAAGCTTTAATACCAAAATGTAACGAACCGCCTTTCTTGCTACCAAAGACGTCACTTAATACATCCTCGGTATTTGTATGCTGATCATTTAGTCATCCAAAAGACAGGTCATTAGGGGTGAACGAAAGAAAAGATAGAAGAGAAGAAACTAAACAACACAAAATCTCTAAACGCAACGGAACAATATATATTACTCAACATAATATATTACAAAGTCATTTCAAAATGATACATCAAATTCACACTAATACAAATTCTATCCTAGGACAATTATAACATTCTGTCCCTACCTAACTAATAAAATATACATATAATACAATAAAAATAAGAAAAATAACTAGCTATCGATGAAGCCACCTGCTCCAAGCTCCTCCAAGGTAAATCTATGCAAAAACCTGAACTGCTTGGCTGCTCATTCAAATTTGAACACCCAAGAGTTTAGGAAAATGGAAAATAAACTCCGGGTTAGACATGAGTCTGGTGTGAGCAAAGCATACATTTTAACTTTATAAAAACTTTAAATCAAAGGCATCTCGTAAGGCCACGTCGCACATAAACATGAATAGGTTTTTTCCATACGATAACCAAAATGTTTCTATAGAAAATTCATTGATATTGTAATAATGTCTAGGGGTCACAGTAAAATATGAATATAGCTGAAATGCTTGCAACTTACATTTTAACATGGTTGGGCACAACTAAGTCTGTGAAGGCACGTATTGAAGAATGGATTCCAAACTATGACAAGGTAAGGAACTACCTTCCGATTAGGGGTGGGCACGGTCGGTTAACCGAACCAATCTGTTAATTTGAATGTTAACCAGTGAAAAATAACGGTTCGGTTAACCGCTTATCGGTTAAAATCAGTCGACCATACCGACCGAACCGGTTAAATTTAACCACATTTAATCGGTGAAAAATAATGGTTCATTTAATCGTTCGAACCAAATGGTTAACCATTGCATGGTCAATGGTTAACCGTTTAAGCCCAACGGTTAACCATTGCATGGTTAATCGTATATATTTCAACATATATAAACTGAATTGTTGTTTGTAGCATAGCAAAGAGCAGAGCACAATACATAAACTACTTAACTAAGTTCACAACTAAACTAAACTAAGTTCACAATAAACAGCTAAATAAACAGCAACATATAATTACATTCATAGTTTGATAATGCATTAATATAAATGGTTTAGAGATTGAGCATAATTAAGCAGCTGAGCTAGTGAGTTTCAAGGCCATCCATTTTCCACTGCAAAATGCAAATTTGTAGAACTATATTAGTATATTATTGTAAATAAACATGAACTGAGCTAGTGGCTCACTGGCTGCATTGTTTTAATGTGAATGCAACTATAAATTGAAACTAAACATAAAAAATACTGAAATTTAAGGAAGTCCTTGTATTACGTATGCTGATACAAGGTTATTTGATACACTTCACTTGATTTTCCCATACTTCTTAACAACTACTAAGCTAAGTATACATACACTTATTATCGTACAATAATTTAAACAAAACCCCACTAATTAACATATAAATCCAAAAGTAAAGCTCATGGTAGTGAATTATTATTTTATTAACCAATTTAGAATAAACTAAACATGCATACACTACCTCATCCACTCTTGCAATTGACATCAACCTAAAACAATATCACGTTATTTTCCATAGCAATCAACTCCATGTTTGCAATTTGATGACATAATACAAAATTATAATATTTAGTATTTTGTACATTTTTAATATCTTAATTGGGTCTATCTATCCATTTACACATACTACTTGAACAGATAACATTAACTATTAATAATAAAATAGAAATTTAATGATAACGGAAAAGATACATGATATGCATATGATATGCATACCTTTCGTTTAAATATATATTATAAGATAAACTTGATATATTGAACCAACCTAGTGGCTCACTGGCTTCAATTCCATCCATTTTAGCATGTATTATGAAACTAAACTAACAAGCAAAGTGTAAACCATGCAACGATATATATGAACTGACCTAGCGACCACTATGAATTGTTGTTCGAATAGTGCTATATAGATGAGATTTATAATATAGTCACTGTAAATTTATAGTGTGAACCATGCAACTATATACTGTAAACTTTACTATAAATGAAGTAAACTATAAACAACAAGTAAAGTGTGAACCATATAACGGTATATACGAGATTTATAGTTTAAGCCAATTCCAAACCATAAATAAGTAAACTATAGAGAAGTGTAAAACTAAACTGAACCGAGATAGTAGCATATATATGAAATTAGCATATATATTAAGTGTAACGACCCTGAATTTGGTCGCTTTAACTAGGCAATTATATATATTTTATATAGTCAATAAATAGATTTTTATTAATAAATAAACTCATTTTAATTAATTAATAATGAGGGAAATATCGTTTTCAAAATTTGTTTATCAAATTAAATAGTTCGTGAAAAAATAGAAAATGTGACCGAAAAACATTTTCCGAAATTTCGACCTTTCGACACCGAAAAGTTGTCAGGAATGCTGTTCATCTCTGTGTACCATATGTACACATATATAGTAGATACTTAACTAAATAATAATACACTTGGGAATAGATTATCTTATGTTAATTATAATTAATAGGTGATGTGACAATTCATAACTTTAAAAATAATAAACATTATATATAAATATATATTAAGTGTTGTCATATCTTAATATTTTTCATAATTAGACATCATTACTCATCATGAGCTTAAGGATTTGACTAGAGAAGGAGGGGGATGTGACAAGAGAGAGGAGTAGGATGGTGATGTGATTTTTCAATATCATGACATATTATGTTAAATCATTAAAGGATAAATTAGTAATTTTCTTCAATTCTTTTTTCCTATAAATATACATCCACACATCCACATTCTCATTTTCTTTCTCCTCTTCGCTTTCTAAAACTTCTTCTCCAAAATATCCATGGCTTCCATAGTTTGTAAAAGTTAGAAAAAAAATCACTCTTTTCCACTCAAACTCTTCTCTTTAGCTCACTAAAACCATTCTACATCCATCTCTACACTTCCTCTTCCAAAATCAAGTTCCCTTCCACCAAAAACACACCAGGCCGAGCCCAAATATGACCATGGCCAAGCCTTATCTAGGTTTTTAGGCATCCAAAAGCTTCACGTTTGCAAGTTAGGACCAAGTGCTAGCATATATCAAAGTTCTAGTGCAAGTTGCTTTGAGATTTGTAAAGCTTTCGGTGAGTAAACTTCTAATTTTTGGAAAATAAAATTCCACTTGTTTTGATGATATGTATGTTGTTAAATATGCTAGGTTGATATGTTGAATTACCATGTGAATTGGATAATATGTGATTTCAAATTGGTTGTTTGAATTGGATAAGTGATTTGGTTAAATATGTGATATATTTGGATATGTATATGTTTTATACGGATAAGGTTGTAGACATGTTATATTGGTTATGATATGTTGGTAGTATTGGTTGTAAAACGGAACCCAAATTAGTAATGAGATGGTTGTGAACTAGTGTTGAAATGGTCGCAAAGCGATTTGAGATCCGATGGAAAGAAATAGGTTTTCTATGGTTAGATTTTGGAAATGTTTTCCAAGTTACAACTTGTTGAAAGTTTCAAAACCATTCACTTAATTTTTTTTTAAAAGTATGGCGTCATTTGAGCCAAGTGTAAATTTCTCCTAGAAATTAATTCTAACGAACTGCGCTGGTAGCGATAGTTACTATGGATGCGGTACGGAAAATTTCACAATTTCAAGTTTTAAGTGTTTTCTTTTGGATTGTTTTTTAAAACTCATTTTGAATTAATTTATAAGTCAAAAGTTTAGTTTTAATTATTTAATAATTTATTTATTTAATTTAAATTAATTTGAGCAATTATCAATTAATTAGTTAAGTAATTAGGTTAAATAATTAGAGTTTAAGAAATTATTAACTAAGTAAATTATTTTTAATTAAGTAACTTTTAAATAATGATTAATTAAGTTAAAAATAAAACTAATTTTTATTTATTCAAGTTATTTATTTTAATTAGAGTTAATTATTTAATTAATTAGTATTTAATTAAAGGTTAATTATCCACTTAATGAGGGTTTAATTTCTTAAATAAATGTTAATTAAATATAGTATAATTAGGGTTTAATTATAAATAAAATTCGGATTATTAATTATTCAATTCAGATTAATTAAGGTTTGATTGAGTTTAAACTTATGATTTAGTTGAAGTTTATTTGTTCTTTAAGGTTTCTTTAAAAACCATATCGGTTATTTATTTTAAACCAATTTTCTTGTTTAAGTGAATTGGTTTAAAACCAAGGATCTCTTATCCATGTTATTAAGTAGCCAAATGAATTAAAGTAGTTGTAATAAAATGATGATGCATTTTATTGAAAGTAAGTCGACTTGTACTCATCACAAATACCGCACTCTGGGAACGTGATAAACAAAAGGGGGTTAATTTTGATAAGCGGCTCATGATAATCTAAGCATATAGAACATATGCTCATATGTAAATCTTCACACCCTGATAGTGGGATAGTCCATTATAATTAACTTGACCCTTTAAAATTTTCAAAAGTTGTTTTGGAGAGACCGAGATCGTATATTACTTGTTATCCGAAAACCACTTCGAACAAATGTAAACATTCGAATAGGAAATAGTAAAGGCAAGGTCCTAGATAAAGACTTTGAAGTGTAAGGGCTATTTACTGCTAACCCTGAGAGTGATTTCCAAAATGGGTGTAGTGTAAATAGTATCTTCGGTTCGTTCATCTCCTGAACGACTTGTATCGATGAACGTTGACATTGTGTCAATATTTGGAAGGTGATGTAGCATTCTAAGTGGCAATGCTCAAGAAAAGGTAAACTAGCCTCAGGCCTCATCAACCGAAAATGACCAAAACAGGGTATGCAGCAGGGCTACGTAAGTCACACCCATAACGGTATGTCACCACCGTATCTAGAATCGATATTTGACCCATTTTTTTTGTATGCTCCGATACGGTTGATGATCCCAACCATTGTGGTGATGTATTCGTAACTACTAGTCAAGTGGTAGGCCGGTTCTATGTAGCAGGGGTACAAGATGTTCTTGTCAGACCTGAGGTACATTTTATCTAAAGGTGCATCTTCGGAAGGTAGTTCCTTACCTGGTCATGTATGGAATCCATTGTCCAATAAGTGCCGTACAGAATTAGTTGTGCCCAAATACGTTGAAATGTGAGATGCAAGCATTTTAGCTATGTTTTATTTTACTTGAAAACCCTAGACATTATTATAATATCATTGAATTTCAATACAAAGTGTTTTGGTTATCGTAAGGTAAAAACCTGTCCGTGTTTATGTGTGGCATGGTCTTACTAGATACCTTTGATTTTCAAATTGTTTTATAAAAGTGTTAGCGCCAAAATTGGTCACTAACACCCAGGTCCAGATGAAAGCACCAAATCATAGATAGAATGTATATAGAGAATATAACGTGAAGAATAATAAAGATTAAAATGAAAGCAATAAAGAACAACAAGTTTTATAGTGGTTCGGCTAACTCCGGCCTACGTCCACTCCAGAAGTTTCCTTTTATTGCTGTAAAAACCGATTACAGTTACAAAGTAGTAGAGTAGCCTTAGCCTTAGAAAAGAGAAAGTAAGAGAGCAGAAAGAGGATCCCTTTTCTGAACCCCCACATGCTGTATTTATAGGCAAATCCAGGTAGTTGGGCCTCCTGAGCAATCCGGGCTCATCAAGGCCATTGCGGAACCAGAATCATCATTGTGACCGAACCTAAAATTTAAGCAAGCCGACCTAGTTTCATCCAGGGAGAGACTCGAAGTAACTCGTGCTAAGACTTGAAGTAGCCCAATGTCGAACCAACTTCCTCATTCTTGAGTTCAAACCAGTCAACCGAATCCAGATGACCGACCTACCAAGGCCGAACAGCCCATGCCGACCCACCAAGGCCGATCGGCCTATGCCGATCCACCAATACCGAATGACCCGTGACTCCCAGGCCGAACAACAAATGCCGAACGAGGTCCGATGCCGAGCGATGTCAGATGCCGAGCGATGTCCGATGCCGAGCGAGGTTCGATGCCGAGCGATGTCCGATGCCGAGCGAGGTTTGATGCCGAGCGATGTCCGATGCCGAGCGAGGTTTGATGTCGAGCGATGTCCGATGCCGAGCGAGGTTTGATGCCGAGCGATGTCCAATGCCGAGCCACCTTATTGTCACCTCAATGCCGACAGATCCAGAACATCCAGACCGAGCCGTGCAACTTCTTTATTTCTCGACCGAACGACATATCCAGGTGAACTTCATCCTTTTAAACCGAATCCATCATGTTCCTGCCTCGATAATCGTGAAGTCGACTTAGTTAAATCTGCCTGCCTACAGCCTTGCCAAAAGGTGGGTTAACACTTTGCCCCCCAAAACATGCCTTACTATTGGTAGGTGTGTTTTGAATAGCCTCAAATCCGATATCCGAAGTCCATATCCCGTTCATGACCATATTATTAAATTCATGACCTCTCCGGGTTTAACCTTGAATCCGTAGACCTCGCCGGGTCGCGTTTCCTTGTTCCAGCCTCAGCTTCTTTGGTCAAAGGCTTGTAAGTTCTCCGGCCTCGGCCTTTCGGCCAAGGACTTCGATATTCACCGGTCTCGGCCCTCCGGCCAAGGATTTTCATATTCTTCAGCCAAGGACTTTGATATTCACCGGTCTCGGCTCTCTGGCCAAGACTTTCATATTCTCCGGCCTTGGCTCACCGGTCGAGGACTTTGTATTCTCCGGCCTTGACTCTCCGTTCGAGGACTTTTTATATTCTCCGGCCTCGACTCTCCGGTCGAGGACTTTGTATATTCTTCGGCCTCGACTCTCCGGTCGAGGACTTTGTATTCTCCGGCCTCGACTCTCCGGTTGAGGACTTTTTATTCTCCGGCTTCGACTCTCCGGTCGAGGACTTTGTATATTCTCCGGCCTTGACTCTCAGGTCGAGGACTTTGTATTCTCCGGCCTCGACTCTCCGGTCGAGGACTTTTTATTCTTCGGCTTCGACTCTCCGATCGAGGACTTTGTATATTCTCCGGCCTCGACTCTCAAGTCGAGGACTTTGTATTCTCTGGCCTCGACTCTCCAGTCGAGGAATTTTTATATTCTCCGACCTCGACTCTCCGGTCGAGGACTTTGTATTCTCCGGCCTTGACTCTCCGGTCGAGGACTTTTTATATTCTCCGGCCTCAACTCTCCGGTCGAGGACTTTGTATATTCTCCGGCCTCGACTCTCCAGTCGAGGACTTTGTATTCTCCGGCCTCGACTCTCCGGTCGAGGACTTTTTATATTCTTCGGCCTCGACTCTCCGGTCGAGGACTTTGTATTCTTCGGCCTCGACTCTCCGGTCGAGGACTTTTTATATTCCCCGGCCTCGACTCTCCGGTCGAGGACTTTATATTCTCCTACCTCGACTCTTCGATCGAGGACTTTGTTTATTTCTCTAGCCTCGGCTCTCCGACCGAGGACTTTGTTCATTCTGTTCGAGTCCATTCCGTTGCTCTCCGGCAAAGGGACTCGTAATTCGCGATTACTGTCCCGTCTCTCCGGTCGGGACGGTAATCGCTTGGCCTGTATTATTTATTGAATTAGTCCAATCCCAATCATTACAGAATTCGGTTATCAAAGTGAAAGTTCGTACAACAAAGGGGATTAAATGTCTGAAGTACCAAAGAAGAAACCAGAGTTTGCAGAAAAACAGAAAGAAAACAGGATTTCATAGATCCAAGCAGTACAGTTTTTCGTCATCTCAGAGCACGCCTAGGGACCGTCCTCGATCCCGTATGTGTGTAAGTGACCTAACCATATTTCCTTGAGTTCTATTACTTATTCAGAACCATAAATCCATTCAGTTGATAACAAGCCGGCGGTGACTAGATCCAGCGCCACCTTCGTTCGAGGTAGGCGGTGGCCGCTCCCATTCCACTGCTACAGCTCGATTCCTTATGTATTGTTGCAGGTGACCATTCCTTACATGCTCCTTAATGATATCCTTTAAATGCCTGCAATCATTCGTGTTGTGCCCATCCAGCTCATGGAATAGGCAATGCTTTCCTGACGCCCGCTCGTATTCCGATGGTTCCCTCCTAACCGGTCTTCGATACTGGAGGTGCCCCTGAGTATCCAAGTAAATCCTTTCTAGAGTCTCAGTTAAATCTGTGTAAGAAGAAAACTTTGACTCCCTTCGAGGCCTCTTCGAAGTGCCACTGTTGCAATTTGTTTTCCTTTTTCCTTTATCGTCTTTACTTGGATCCTCCCTGGGTGGACCTCCTCCCCTCACTGCATAAGCTTCATCCTCTCTCCCTACTCTCTCAGCATGTGCATCCTCCTGTCTGAGGAACCTTTCCACCTCCTGGTAGAACTCCCCAATATCCCTCGGTGGGTCCCGTTCCAATGATATATTGAAATCCGAATTATCCACGATTCCTGAGACTGCTGCCATCAAAACCATTGACGGATCGGTTCGATCCACTGAAGCTACCGCTGCGTTGAATCTGGTTAAAAAATCCCTGAGCGATTCTCCCTTCCATTGTTTCATCGATGTCAAAGTCATTACGTTCTTGGGTCTGACTATATGGACCCAAAATTGCCTCATAAACCTCTCAATCAGCTCCGTCCAAGTGTCAATAGAACCACTCTCTAGCTGTCTGATCCACATAGCTGCGATATCCGACAAATACAAAGGGAAACATCGAGCCATGACCTCATCTGATGCCCCCAGTACCTCCATATGCCTCATCTACCTTATTAGGTGAACGGAGGGATCTGTTCTCCCATCATACATCTCCAACGTTGGTAGCTTAAAATCCGGAGGGTTCCTAGCTTGCCTGATAGTAAGAGTAAAGGGACTCCTATTCACATCCTCCAAGTCTTTATTTACCAATCCACCTCTCACAGCTCGTCTGACTATCTCCGCTACTCTGTCATCGTTGCCAAACTGTAATCCTTGTTTGTTACCTCTGATCTGTCCCCGAGTTCATGAGGGAATCCTGGCACCTACTCCTCATCACGTACTCCTGCACTCCTGTTGGTGTCGGGTTGCACAGCGTCATCTGGTATCCCTCCATGGATTGGTCCAGCATTTCCTGGTGGTGCAAATTGTCTGAGAAGAGCCTGCATCATCTCCTCTTGTCTTTTCAGCATCGCTTCCATCTAATCTCTGGTGATGTAGATGGATGCTTGACCTGCTCCAGCTCCAGAGGAAGCCTCTTGACTTCCCTCTTGATTGCTTCTTTTTGTCACTTTCTTCCTTATTGGTGGCCTAGCCATTACTTTCTAGAATCCAAGTTCCTAAGCTTTTGAATCCAAAATCCTAGCTCCGAAATCCCCAAGTGCTTGCTTCTCAGTGATAGCAACAAAATGTTAGCGCCAAAATTGGTCACTAACACCCAGGTCTAGATGAAAGCACCAAATCACAGATAGAATGTATATAGAGAATATAACGTGAAGAATAATAAAGATTAAAATGAAAGCAATAAAGAACAACAAGTTTTATAGTGGTTCGGCTAACTCCGGCCTACGTCCACTCCAGAAGTTTCCTTTTATTGCTGTAAAAACCGATTACAGTTACAAAGTAGTAGAGTAGCCTTAGCCTTAGAAAAGAGAAAGTAAGAGAGCAGAAAGAAGATCCCTTTTCTGAACCCCCGCATGCTGTATTTATAGGCAAATCCAGGTAGTTGGGCCTCTTGAGCAATCCGGGCCCATCAAGGCCATTGCCGAACCAGAATCATCATTGTGACCGAACCTAAAATTTAAGCAAGCCGACCCAGTTTCATCCAGGGAGAGACTCTAAGTAACTCGTGCTAAGACTCGAAGTAGCCCAATGCCGAACCCACTTCCTCATTCTTGAGTTCAAACCAGTCAACCGAATCTAGATGACCGACCTACCAAGGCCGAACTGCCCATGCCGACCCACCAAGGCCGACCGGCCCATGCCAATCCACCAATGCCGAACGACCCGTGACTCCCAGGCCGAACCACAAATGCCGAACGAGGTCCGATGCCGAGCGAGGTTCGATGCCGAGCGATGTCCGATGCCGAGCGAGGTTTCATGTGGAGCGATGTCCGATGCCGAGCGAGGTTCGATGCCGAGCGATGTCCGAAGCCGAGCGAGATTTGATGCCGAGCGATGTCCGATGCCGAGCGAGGTTTGATACCGAGCGATGTCCAATGCCAAGCCACCTTGTTGTCACCTCAATGCCGAGCGATCCAGAGCATCCAGACCGAGCCGTGCAACTTCTCTATTTCTCGATAGAACGACATACCCAGGTGAACTTCATCCTTTTAAACCGAATCCATCATGTTCCTGCCTCGATAATCGTGAAGTCAACTTAGTTAAATCCGCCTACCTATAGCCTTGCCAAAAGGCGGGTTAACAAAAAGTAAGTATTAAGTTGTTTTAGTTTACTCACACCAGACCCATGTCTGACCTGGAGTTTTATTTTCTTTTCCTAAAACTCTTGGGTACTTAAATTTTTATGAGTAGCCAAGTGATCCAGGTTTCTCACGGTAGCATTTTGGAGGAGCTGGAGCAGGTGGCTTCACCAATAGTTAGCTAGTATCTATTTCCAATGTGTATGTATATATATATATATGTATGTATGTATGTATTTTGGACTTGTGATGTAAGGACAAGTAATTATAATTGTCCTAATTTGGAGCTTGTATGATTATGACTCTGATGTATTATGATAGCAGTGACTATGTATAATCCTATGTTATATATTATACATTCTTCCTTTCCAATGTGAGATTCAGTGACTGTTAAATTTTCTTCTTATCATTTTTTCCTTTTACCCATAATAACTCATCTTTTGAAGTAAGAAAGGTGGTTCGTTATAGTTAGTATCAGAGCTTAGGTTAAGCGAAACACCTAGGCTTTTGGGTTGAGTCAATCTTGAGAGAGCGTATTTGTAAATTTTTATTCATATACCGTTATAGGTTGATCAGCTTGGTAGGTTTGATTAGTAACTTTTTTTCAAGTCTTATCTCGTTCAAATTCTATGAATTTTCTCACTATATCCAGGTAGTAAGAAATGAGTAACAGAGGCAGACGAGGTAGGGGAGCAGGTAGCACTACAACTACAAATGGTCGAACCCCAAATCCTAGAGGAGTTCGGATTATCGAAGAGGCCACATCGGAGCAGCCGAGAGTGAATTTCGCAACCTTATGCAAGGATTACACTAATCTTGGAAGGGAACCATTTAAGGGGACTGAGTCTATCATGGAAGTGCAAGCTTGATTGCGATCTTGCGAGAAGATTTCTAAAGGTCTTGGTTTATCCGACGAACAGATGAGATTTTTAGTAGCATGGCAACTGCAAGAGGGAGCAACAGCTTGGTGGGACTCCCTTACTGCAAATATTCCAGAAGATGAGTTTTCATAGGCTCGATTTAAAGAAGTTTTTAAGGACCAATTCTTGCCAGTAGTAGGAAGGACGAGGATGTACCGCAACTTCATGGATTTGAAGCATAGTAATCTATCTGTAGCAGAGTATGAGACGAAGTTCAACGAGTTGTCTTGTTTTGGACTAGAATTGATTAACACCCCATTTAAAAAGAATGAGATGTTTGTTTTGGGTATGAGGGAAGAATACCATGAGAAAATGACAGCTCATGTCAAAGGTACTTTTGTGGATTTAGTTGACCTGGCTCTGAGGTACGAGACCTTGGAAAAGAAGAAACCCACTCTAGTAGCACCTAGTGGAAACAGTTCTAACAAGAGGAAGTTCAACCCGAATTGGAAGAATCAGGGAAAGGGAAAGCCTGTAGATGGAGCCCAAGGAAGTCGTTTGAAGGATTTTGTTTTCCACAAATGTTAGTAGAAGGGCCACATTGCGAAGTTTTGCAAGAATTCTAGAATGCAGTAGCAACAGCAACAACAAAGTGGACCTATCTCCCCGATGGTCCAGAATACTCTTTGTTTTAATTACAATCAGCCCGGGCATATTGTAAAGGACTGTCCACTCATGAAGAAAGTGCAGCAGCCTAAGGTGTATGCTATAAAAGATGAACCATCGACTTCAGCAGACATGAAAGGGAAAGACGTCCTTGAAGGTACCTTACTCGTAGAAAACCCTATGTGTGTATCTAATCCCATAGGTGGTGTGACCCATTTGAATATGATTTGTAAGAATGTGCCAATTTCCTACCTTTCTCATCACTTCTCTTACGACCCATATGTCTTGGACTTTAAAGGATTTCTTAAAATGTAATAAGAGAACTGTATCCTTAGTGAATGATATAGAAAGGAAAGCTAAGGTATCATGTAAGGAACCCGGTATTCATATGTGTAGTTTCTTGTACGCCCTTGAAGCAGCCCAAGAGAGTTTAGGGTCTATTGCAGTTGTTAAGAAATTTCCCGATGTATTTGAAGAAGTTAAAAGTTTACCCCCGCACCGTGAGATTGAGTTCCGTATTGATTTGGTCCCTGGTGTAAGGCCTGTAGTTCAACCTAAGTGGAGGATGGCCCCGAGGGAGAGAGAGGAGTTGGTAAATCAAACCCATGATTTGCTGAGAAGAGGATTGATTAGACCCAGTCATTCGAGTTGAGGATCAGCTGTAGTTTTTGCAGCTAAGTCTGATGGATCTTTAAGATTGTGTGCGGGCTACAGGGAGTTGAATAAGTTGACCATTAGGAACAAGTATCCCTTGCCCCGTATCGATGACCTTTTTGATCAACTTCATGGAGCTACGGTATTTTCCCAAATGGATTTGGCTACCGGATTTCATCAATTAAGGGTTGCTGAAGATAGTATACCCTTAACTGCTTTTAAGGGCCCTGATTGTTTCTTTGAGTGATTGGTTATGCCGTTTGAGCTAACCAATGCACCTGCATATTTTGTAGATCTCATGAACCGTGTTTTTCAAGATGTTCTTAATAAGTTTGTATTAGTTTTCATCGACGACAACCTTATCTACTCCAAATCTGAGGAGGAGCATAATTATTATTTGGAAGTGGTGTTGGAAATATTAAGGAGACATGTCCTGAAGGTGAAATTTTCTAAGTGCCATTTTTAGAAATCAGAAGTAAGATTCTTAGGACATATTGTGACGGGAGAAGGTATTTTAGTGGATCCAGTAAAGGTGGAGGATAATCAAGAATGGAAGCAACCGCGAACCTACCGAGGTTCGCAGTTTCTTAGGATTGGCTGGATATTATAGGAGGTTTATTCAAGATTATTCCAAGATTTCATTCCATTTGACTAAGCTGACTAAGAAGGAGGAGAAGTTTGTATGGATTCCAAAGTGTGAAGAAGCATTTCTGGAATTAAAGAAGAGACTTACCAGTGCACGGGTTTTGGCTGTTCCAGATGGTAATAGTTGGTTCACAGTTTACACATGTGGAGTGGGACTAGGTGCTTGTTGATGCAGCATGGTAGAGTGATTGCGTATGCAAGCAAGCAGTTCAAGCCTCATGAGAAGAACTATGCTACGCATGACTTGGAGTTGTTGGTTGTTGTCTTTGCATTGAAAATGCGGAGGCACTACTTGTTGGGTAAGGATCTTTCTTTTCTTCTTTAGTTTCTTTCTAATCTTTAGGATTCTAGAAGTAAGATTTCTTTCTTTAAATTAGGTGAAAAATTCGAGGTCTTCACGGATCATAAATCCCTGAAGTATCTATTCACCCAGAAGGATCTGAACCTGAGGCAACAAAGGTGGTTGGAATTCTTGGCGTCTTATGACTTGGATATTCTATATATGCCAGGGAAGGCTAATGTGGTGGCGGATGCTTTGAGCAGGAATGCTATTTTGACTCTCTTGGAGGCTACCTTGACACTTCAGGAAAGGATTATGAGGAATAAGAGGGAGGATGAGATACTTGAAGGTTTAATACAAGGTATTGAGGAGGGTAGATGTTCGGATTTCAAGATGGATAGTGGAGGTGCTTTAAGGATTACCGGACGATTGTGTGTCCCAGTTGTGGGTGGACTGAAACAGGAAGTTTTGTCATAATTCCACAAGTCTAAGTCAAGTACTCATCCAGGATTCACAAGATGTACAAGGATATAAAAAGAGTATTTTGGTGGCCGGGGATGAAGAAGGGCATTTCAGTCTTTGTTAGTAGGTGTTCGTGCTGTCAACAAATCAAAGGTGATCATCAGAAGACAGCCGGATTATTACAACCTTTGGAAGTACCCAATTGGAAATGGGAAATGATATCAATGGATTTTATCGATGGTTTTCTCATAACCAGAAAAGGAAGTGAAGGAGTGTGGGTTATCGTGGATCGGCTAATGAAGAGTGCACATTTAATCCCTGTTAAGCCAACTAGATCGGCAACTTCATTGGTAAAAATTTATATGAAGGAAATAGTTCATCTACATGGAGTTCCAATAAGCATAGTAAGTGACTGAGATCTTATCTTCACGAGCCAATTCTGGGAAGCTCTACAGACGGCTTTGGGAATGAAGTTAAGTCGAAGTACTGCCGACCATCCTCAAACCGATGGCCAGACTGAAAGAGTTAATTGCATTTTGGAAGATATGCTGAGAGCCTGTATTCTTGACTTCGGAGGATCGTGGTCACTTGGTTGAGTTCTCTTATAACAATAGCTATCAAGCTAGCATTGGAATGGCGCCTTATGAAGCTCTATACGGGAGACTTATAAATTCTTATGAAAATGACATGAAATTAAAAAATAAAATATATTTTAAGCATGATCTATTTACTATGAATTAGTAACATAGAGCATCGTATTTTGATTCTAGTTTCACTTTCATTGTCAAAATCATATTTAGATGAAAGGGAAACTTGTGTTTATGTTTAATTAATCATAGCCTATTTGTTATGAACAACATAGGATATCAATCAATATTAAACAACAAAATTTCAAACACTTCAAAATTTCCATTAAGCACAAAAAAGAGGTCATAAATGAACTCATTATGTTAATTTAACATGATTCATGAGAGCTTCATTACCCCTAAATTGAAGAGGTTCGGCTTCTCTCATTTGAATACATGTTAACATAAAGTGGTTTCAACATATACATAAATGAAGAGAAGTGCTAAAAGAAGAGAGCTAACTAATTGTAATAAAAAAAATCTACACTACTAACATGAAATAAAAAGAGACCTAAACTAACATAAAAGAGCATGAAATAAAATAGCATAAGAGAAAAGAGCATGTAAACAAAAGCAAATAAGAAGAAGGCTAAGAAGCCATTAAAGAGACATTTTATTTAACATTGATTTTGTGCAACCACTTGCATAAAAAAGAAGAGCTTATTACATGAAACATAAGGGGTATTTATACATACTTAAAACCCTAATTCCATTATTAGGGACTACCAAAAATGCCCTTGAGATTGTGTAACATCCAAGTAATCATTAGGGAATTAATTAATCCCAACTAACATGTCTTTAAGTCTCCATTAACATGTGCATGTACTTTTAATTATGGTCCATTAGTTAGTGGGCATGTGGGCCCCTCCATGTTGCATGAATTCATTTATTTTATTTCTTCATTTGTTTTTAACATATGTGCATGCATACATCCATGAAGCTCCATCCAATTTGCACTCAATTTACAAACAGAAATAAAAATGTGCAAATAAATTTTCTCAAAATTAATTCATACACAAAATTACCATTTTGCCACCAAATGAAGATGAATGAATGATGATTTGAAAACAATTTAGATTTTGGTTAAACATGTAAAATACTCTAATATGCTCACTTATTCTAATAAAAGAAGATTAAATATGGGAGTAAAAATATACACTTTTATGTGCACATCAATGAATAAGGGCGACACATGCCTATAAAGTATAGTTGGCGACACACGCCTAGGAGATGTAATTGGAAACTCATGCCAATGAGTGGTAAATAGCGAAACACACCAAGGAAACATGACAGGCGACAGACACCAAAGAAAAAGGTATTCGACGACACGGGCTGGTGAAGAATACAGGGATTGATCATACTGGACACTATCTTAAGTATAATCATAGCTCATTATTTCCAGTATAAGTATATGTCTATATCACACATACCAAAACCAGATGGGAGACTGGCAGACAACTTTCTCTAGGAGAACACAAGTAATTGGCGAACACGGCACACATGTTCATCCAACACGGCTCCTATAGTCTTAGTAACCTTGATGGACATCGTGACTCATATCCATTAGTGTGCTCGACTACGCAAGGACTCGGTTACGACCCTACACACGCCCCTTAAATGATAACAGACTGCTGGCTTAAGTGACACAAAGGGGCTATACATTGCCGGCACATGGCTCTATACGTTGTCGACACATGGTATATACAGTGTCGATACACGGCTATAAGAAAAGGTGTCACAGATCTCACGACAACAACAATCAAGCTACTAGGATGGATGCTAGCCAATCAGATTCACTCCCGAAACATAAAGGGAGTCGAATAGTGATAGAAAAATGTTGTATGTATGTACACACACAGAGCTATGTGCTCACGCCGACACATGGCTCTATACATATGTTGACACATAGGCTACTACATATGCTGATACATGGCTATAAATATAAATATTACTCACCGCAACGAGTATCAAATCATACACGATGAATCCCCATATGAGTGTTATTCACGAGCAAAGAATAATCGAATAAATATCACAACGGCATCTCATACCACCGCGTTAGTACTAGTTCATTTATTCGGAGCTCATATATCACACTAAATCTCCCTAATATTCTATATAACTAGTCTAAAGAATAACAAGGGAAATATACTGAATGCCCCAACTCAAATGGTATTATAACTCCGTTTATTTTAATTTCCAACTACATAGAATTAGAATCATTATAAATAAAAATATACTAAAATAATGATATCATGAAATAAAATAAAATATCATCACCGTATCATATTATAATCACCAACACATTTATATCAACAATGAATCATTCATAACATCAAAAATCAATGTGGAAGGAATAAGAAATCATAAAAATATAGTAAAATATTATTTAAATAAATATGTAGAATAAACATCCTATACTTTTAATTATTTTTATTGATATAAAATAACTTTTAAAATGCTTATAATATAAATAAAAAAATTCTTATTTTCAGAAATTATATAAACTTCTTAAATAACTATTTGTAACCAATTATAGCTTTCTTTCAATAAAATAATAATTTTAAATACAAATATCACAATAATTACATGTGTGTGACCCGAGTCGAGTTTCGTCGAACTTCGATCATCTATAAAATACACATATCGGCGTACAAATAAATATTTTGTTCAATTCGCTAACGGACAAAGTTCCGTTTGTAAGTTGACATGTCCAAGCAACATAAACCAACATTTGTCTCAATATCATCCAAATTCAAACTAATATACCAAATCCAAACACAAATAATCAATTAAACCAAATGATTTAACCAAACAATTGAATGATACATATGAGACGATATATATAGAAATATAGCAATATAGTTGTACATGGAAATGCTCACCGAAATTCAAGTGAAGACTTTATACTGCCTCCTTGCTTCCATCAATACCTACCTTAACCTCCACCTTGCGTCAAAAGCTAGCCATCACGATCCACTTTTACTAGTCATCATCACTCCAACTGCCATCACTGTTGCAGTAACCACCACGCTTGAACCACGTTCCATCGCCTGATCCGTGATGCCACAATAGACGCCGACTCTATCGCGACACACCATGTCACATGTCGCTTCAGCCGTCTACCACCATGCTACTCCCAAGACGCCAGCACCACTTTGAATTGCGACAGCAACCTGGGATCGATGTCAGGACCTCATTGCAATCCTTGACCACTTGACCACCATCTCACGCAGCAGCAAACCCATCGCACTGCCATCGATTGCCAGCCTCCTCTCTAGCGAACATCACCGATGCCAAGAAATCACGACCGTGCATGACATTATTATCATTATTTGTCACGTGAGCAGAATTTAGGAATCTAGGGCAATCGAAGGCAAGAGATTTATGGAGTCGGGTTTTTGAAATGAAAAAGAAGGAAGGTTTCTAAAACTAAAAAGAGAAAGAAAAGATAATGGGCTTGACTTTTGTTGGGCCTTAATTTAGGTTATGATTTAAATCAATTCATTTCTTCATCTTCTTTTCCTTTTAAATAATCCCTCTTATTTCTAAATAAGTTTCAATCATATAAGCTATTTTCACCTTAAAAATATTTTATATTCAATTAAAACATTTTATTCGATTTCAGTATATTATTCAAAAAGAAATTTATTAATTCAAAATCTTTTATTAAATAGACTTTAGATAAATAAGAATATTATTTTCGAAATGATAATTATAAAATCGAATTCGAATATTTTTGTTTTAATTAATTAATTATTACGATGTGGAAAACAAGGTTGTTGCAACATATGCATATGACATTATGAAAAATTATATAAATATAAATGAAAGATTTACCTTGACTAAAGCCTAATTGTAATACACTAAAGCATTGAATCGATGAACTCCTTGAATCAGTATCCATAATCCAGAAAGTGCTACCAATCTAAATGCAGTAATCATTGATCTTCAATTTGTATTTAATTTATGTATTAATGGCTTGAAATTTTGGAGGAGTGTAAGATAGGGCCAGCTATGACTGGTCTAATAGAAGCAAAAGGAAAGAGCTCTAAAGTGAGGATTTGAGATGAATAGGTCCTAAGGAGCAGAAAGGGGATCCAAATCCTCATTTTTCTCTTACCTTATCCTCATTTTTAATCAACATCCAACCCCTTTTTAGCCCCATATAGCCAGTTATAACATGCTTATATTTGGGCCTCCAAACTACTTCAATCTCGATCAAATAAATGTGCAATTAAATCCAATTCAAATGCATATCGATATCGTACATTGATACATGTCTCTATTACTATCATATACACATTATTTAATGCTGATAACACAAATTAAATAAAATTTGTATTAATTAATTTAATTAATTTCTAACAATTATAATTAATAAATCAGGTGGTAACAAGAGTATTCAACGTTTTGGTGTGTGACTGTTAGGTGTAAATTCGATTAGCGATTAATATCGAACAATTTGAATATTAATGTTCACACACCACTTTAGCTGGTGGTGTTAAATTAAAACCAAATTTATTGTAACATCCCAAATTTTATTAATTTAAATTTGATAATTAAATTGAATTTTTGGGAATTCAATTGGAAAATTTCAAAACAAATAAAAATATGTGTTAATTTATATGAATAAAATTTCAATTTCTTTTGAGTTTAAATCATTTGAATTTAAATCTCATATATATGTAAACATATATATGTATATATGCATATATGGGTAAATTTGAATTTTTGTATATATATATTGAATTTAAATTTTAAGTTAAAAATGGGAATAAATATAGGAAGTAAAATAAAATACAAATAAAATATACTTGTTAAATAATATATATATATATATATATTAATACTAGAAACTATAAAAGTATGATAAATAGTTAAACTTTGAAAAATAAAATAACTAAAATTTTAGTTGTGTAAACTATAAAATAAACACATAGATAATTCTAATATCATGTTGATTTGAACTTCATTCATATTACAAAGCATAAGACAAAAGAGAGAAATATGTTCTTAGAACAAATGAAGTTATGTATGTACATTTGTAAAAGAAAAATAAATATATATAGGTGAAGAAGCTTGCAAAGGAAGACACAAATACACATCCAAGAAAAATCAAGCCTGCGCATATAAAAAAAATAAACATGAGAAGAACAAGACAATGGCAATTAATGCCAGCCTCCTTAGTACACAAGATAGGGTTATATCAGCCATCAAATAATAAAAAAATCTCTGATCTCATGTGTACAAACAAAATTAAAAAAACTATATCACCTGTACAATTGTATCCATGTATACTTCCTTTATATATCAACTGCTTTGTCTTAGTTCGTTCATTCAAAAACTCAGCAAACCTAAAAGAAGAAAATAATAAACATCATTTTATAAACTCAAATTTACTTAACTAAACAAAATCAAAACAGAAGAGAAGATCCAGGAAGATCAAAAAAAAAATTTACTTTTTCAAAGCAGAAGTTGTTCTCTGTTTAAAATATTTCAGGTGAGTAAACAACTTATTTTAAGATTCAAGTATGATTATATTTGTGCATATGATTTATGAATAACATGTTGTTTTGTATATATATATTTTGAAGTAACTCTGTATATATACATGTCCGGATGTTCTGGGTATCTGTTTTCTCTGTTTTAGATTACAGGGTGCAAATCACCAAGAAGTCTCAATATATCTTCATTAAAACATTTTTGGGCTTATAGTTTAAACCAAAACAGGGTTGTTTACACAAGAATCAAGAACTAAAAATAGTTGTGAGTAGGCTGGTGATATATTATTCTGAAAAAAATTGATTTTTACTGAGAAATTTAAATATATGAAAAATTCGCATGTTATAAATTACTAAATCGATTACATAACTTGAATTAACATTCGAAATTAGGATTTTTAAAACAAAAGTGGGGATTTTTAGTCAAGTATTCAACGAGCAGTTCTTAGTTGATCAGAAATCACGTTTCAATCAGTTTCTGGTGATCCAACAAATTTTGGTTGTTGAATTTTTTTTTGAAGCTAGCTTGTTGATTTAAGATTTCAGGAAAATTATCAAATAATTTTTCTATTGCACGAATCGATAGGACGAGGCGAACTTAGTGTAACGACCCAGAATTTTGGACCATTCGCATCCATTATAAGTGTATAGGTAGACACTCATGCCGGAATTGAATTGCTCAAAATACCGCGTTGTTAATTTAAATTTGGCAAACTGAACATATACAGTAAATAAATAATCACAGATCACAGACACAGAGTAATAAGTTGCAGCGGAAATAAAAGAGATAGTAGTTCATGAAGCTACTATACGAATATATAAAATACATCAGAGTTTACACAGAAGAGTAATACGATACATCAGATACAAATCAGAATACATCACTGGAATCATCGAATACTGAAAGCAGAATGGATGGCTGGATCTTCAAGCAAAGCTCCAACTTCAAAGGTGAGCCTCGAATACTGGTACACTCAGTCTGACCCGAGCGTAAAGCAAAATACAAAACACTCGAGTCAGGATTAACATTCTTATATTAATAAATCCAACTCAAGTGAAATAGCAATTGAAATACAAGTAACTCAAAGGATGTTTGGAATAACCATCCTTTAAGGATCCGTTAAACTATCTACTAGGTAGTAATGTACGATAAGTAGATAATGTCTATCAGTAATATAAGAAGATATCAAAATAGCGTTAAGTCATGGCCCATTCCACCCTTAACACATTTTTATTCCCAAAAGCATATACAAGACCGTAGTTTCCCCAAAACCGGAAGTCACCAGAGGGCAATCCATATACTAAAGGTACAAATCAAAATCGTAGTGGTCGCGCATAAATGGAATACAAGTATGACAAGGCACATGAGGCAATACCCAAGGTAGTGATACTACCGTTCGCCTGATCCGGACTGGTGAGAACGCAACGCCGCAGCGCCCGCAACACCGTGAAACAACACTCCCAAAATCAAGGGTGCACCAATCGACAACAAGTATAAGTAGTTCGAAGAAGTGTGTCCACTTGAGGTAGCTAATCCTCCATTGGCCCGGCACAGCTCCTGTTTTAGTCATTTCCAATTTGACACAAGTGTCAAGGCTATCCATCATCGTTCTCTTTCTTCAGTCAACACGTACATCATTCCAACCACTTCATTCTGGATCATCACTCCGCGTATAGTTATTAAAGTGGTTTTCGGTTTAGATAGAGAGTATATCCATAACCGAATTCCGGTCTCTTTAATAACTTCCGTAATTATTACACCGATTGGTCGTTTATTTATTTCAAAACCAAATCAATTTCAATTTCAATTCGTAAATCAATATTTCAATTGTCTTTCTAAACCAATTTCCGAAATTTTACGTTTCAAAACTTCCAAATCATCATTTCAAAATCTTATAATTCAAATTCAAATTTCTATTTAAAACAATCCAAATATTGATTTAAGTTCGAATACAAGTTTCATTTCGAAAACATTTAAATTAAATCTTATTTAACATTCAAATCAATTTAAACTCATTTATCGATTTCATTCAATATTCCTTAAGTAAATTTGTCATTCAAAACAATTTCTATTAAATTTCAATTCATTAAATCAATTTCTTAAGGTCAACTTCATTAAATCAAAACTTACCATTTTGAATTAAATTAAATTCATCAAATCAAATTCTTTAAATTTCAAGTCTTACATTAATTTCAATAAATATCACATTTTCATTTCTTGTTAAAGAAATTCAATTTCACTTATTTACTTCCTTAAATAATTTTCCAAAACTTAATTAATAAAGAAAACTCAATTTCAATTATTTACGAAGTAAATTCACTTATTCAAAAGTTCAAGTTTACTTATTAAAGAATTCAATTAAATTTGATCATTAAATAATTCAATCTTATTTAATTATTAACTAATTCAAACTTAATTATTAAATAATTTCAAAGTTTAATAATTTCAAACTTAATTATTAAATCATTTCAAACTTAATTATTAAATCATTACAAAGTTTAATAATTTCAAACTTAATTATAATTTCAAACTTAATTATTAAATCATTTCAAAGTTTAATAATTTCAACTTAATTATAATTTCAAACTTAATTATTAAATCATTTCACAAATTAAACATCGTTCTTTCATCAATTACATTGTTAATATTTTGTTTCAGATTATTAAAAATTAACATTTTCCTTTCATTTAAAAATTCAAATTTCAACTTCATTTCAAAACCATATTATTTATTCAAGTAAAATCTTCGTTTTATTTTAAATCAAATTATTGACCAATCGGGTTTTATTTAATTTCCTATCCTAGGTCAAAGTTCAATTTGGGTATTTATCATTTCAACCTGATTCCAATTCAATTCAAAATTAAAGCATAGTAAAGGGAACTTGCAGTGTGATAACTGGGATGGTGTCAAAGTAAATAAACAAGCAATAACAACAACCAATATCAATCCAATAATCAATTCAAATAATCCCGAAATAACCATATAAATTCGCATTGTTATTTGTACGAATGAATATAATTATCTCTAGAATCTACACTATCATTTCATGTAGATTAAAGATTATCACATTACGGTTTTCACTTGTCATCCAATTTCAAATTTCATACATCATCAATTTAACAACATACATTCAGTGGTTCAAAGTGTAATTAAACAAATCCTACGTGTCAATAAATTTAACAGTTAAAGGGGTCATATTATACAAATGTCATTTAATCAAATTTAACATTTAATTATCCTATATCAAGTTCAATTTCATACTGTTTATCATTTTAACATTAACAATTTAACGTTCAATATAAACATCAACAATCAATCAATTTCAGCCAAACTGTATTATCATTGCATACATAATTAACAGATAAAGGTGTCAGATGTCACAGGTGAACTGATACAGGTAATAACAGTGTAAATATCAAACAGCAGCAATATTTCAATTGTCGTTTCAATTGAAATCAAATTTAATAAATAAAAGAACGTTAATCGTGAGTGAGTGCTCACCTTTCGAGGCTAGAGAGAACGGAAGATGACGTGGATACAAACACAGATACGGATACAGAATTTGAATTGCGAATCCAAGCAAAACAAAATAGACACGAATTTGACGAATAAACTGATAATAGACATCGATGAGAACAAATTAGAATTAATTTGATAGAACGCCAATATTATTATTATATTATATATATTTAGAAATAAATATAATATATATAGACCTTGATTCATTGTTCACATACTTTTAATCAATGTAATGTACATATTTTCAAAAATATAATTTACAGCATATAAAATATTTTGGAATCTGCAATACATAGGTAGAAATAAAAATCTGATGTATATAAGACTGTGAAAACAAGAATTTATAAACTGACATGTAATAGACTTGAAAACAAAATTTTGTTGAATCGATATAAAATACTCATAAAATCTATGCTTCCTTTGTTCATGACAGCGCATATACTAACAAGTCATAAATGGGTATTCACCTATATCTTATCTAGTGTTACTTTATAGCAAAGAATAGAAGTGACAGGACATAACAGCAAACATTGTTTTAAACACACATAAATATATTATAGCCGGATATACTAAATATAAAATGAACTGTTATGTCAATATATAACTATACTTTTATATATTTATACATAGAACTCACTAGATAATATCTTATAGCCTATATAATATACGAATTGATTAGTATGGATACAATATACTACTACCATATTATACATAGCAACCGCACAGTACGTACATCATCAATGAATATTAATATATATAGCTTAAGACTTAGTATATATAGAACAACGTATATCATATTGAAGATAACATATATGTAAACTAGTATATGTCCAAACCTTATATTTTTATATCAAAATATATACAACTTTTACAAATAAATAAATAAACTAACACATACCAAATACTCATACGAGAGAGAGGCTGCAGGGAGGCAAAGTCAGGGAGCAGTGGCGAAGCGGGGTCGGTGAGGTGGCTGTTCGGCTAATGGCGGGGCGTGGGTGCTCCGGTGGATGAATGGGAGGGTGATGGTAGATGATGACGTCAGTGTGGAGGTGGTTGCGCTGTAGTTGGTGATGGGCGAAGGCTGGCCGAGAAGGTGCTGGGTGTTGATGCCTACGCGAGGCTCGGCTACAAGGTCGAGGGAAGAAGTCGGTCGAACTGGCAGTGTTCGGATGACAGGGAGGTGCGAACGGAGGTGAAGTGGAGTAGTGAGGCGGTGGCAAGGGAGGGTGGCTCGGGCGGATCTGGAGGGAATGAACGAGGCGGAGAAGGTCGGCGAATACATGTAGGCGGACGGGGCCGAGATTGCTTGCGTGGGTGGTCGGCTGGTAGCGGTGGAAGGCCGGCTGGAGCTCGGTGGTCGCGGATTGGAGGCCGAGAGCCATGATGAGAGAGGGAGAAAGCACGGCTACTCTGGATTGGCAGGGTAAATGAAGAGGCCTTCATTTTTTCGTGAAACGAAGTGGTAGAAGAACAAAACAAAAAAAAAATGAATGCAATGACAGCTAATGAACTGTCAGACAAGCAAGAATAATAGAACCATAGAATTAAAGTGAAATAGTAGGTATATTGAACGAATGGGATAGGAACAGTCAAGCGTAGATTTAAAGAATATTAATGATAGCAAAAACAGTCTGTTTACTTTCTTTCCCACCGTTGTAAAATTTAAATGGACACAGGAATTTAAAGTTAGCCCGGGTACCGATATGGCTTATTTGTCTCGCAAATATTACCATGTACCGGACAATCAAAACGCAGATATGAATACACTACGAAGATCATCTCGACAAGACGATCAAAACGGTATACAGATATCAGTGGTATGATTGAATTATAAAAATTCGAATTTTCTAATAGCGGAGAATGCAAGAAAAACGTTGAAAAATAAGATCGATGGAGCCAAAGATGTCCGAATTTGGAAAAACGACAAACTGAAATCTTGCTCAGAAGATGGTTTAGAATTTTTCTATGTAAAAATATTTAGGTTTCGGAAACATTTTATTTTCAACGCTTTTTAACTGATTAAATTGAAATGAATTTACGCGCGAAATAAACTTTCATATTTTTGGACGAAAATTTACCAGTTGCTATGTTTAACTAGACGTATTCCAAATATTAAATTTTTATTTCAAAATTTTATCGCTTGAAATTTCGCAAAATTTCAACTAATTACGTTATTAAACAGTTGAAATTTTACGGGTCGTTACACTTAGGGTTTAAGCTCGAGTTTTGCAGTGGTCTAGGAACGAGGCGATTTCATCACCTCTGAAGCATCGAGTTGCACGAGCTTCAAGGGGATGACGGAGTGGGGTATCGGCGAGGTGAGGCCGGAGTTGTGTCGCCTCTGATGGTCGGCGTCAGTGGGACGAGGCGTTTGTGTTCAGTGAGTTGAGTGACAGTTTCGAACGAAGGGCCAAATTTTGATTTCGAGTTTTGGGTATCGAATCGAGTTTTGTTTTCGAGTGTAGTGTGGTTTCGTGACTCGCTGGAGGTGGTGTGGTTCGCCAGAACGTCGGCGAGGTGTCGTGCACGTACACGGCCTTGAGTGTATCAGCAGTTTGTTTTTTTTTGATGTGGCGACGTTTGACTCGAAGCACTACTCGGGGATTTGGGAAGAAGACTCGGGGTTAAGTTCGCGTCGTTTTGGCGTTTCACCGGGTCGCTAAAAAAACTTAAACAAATTTTTGTGAAAATTTGTATACGGGTCATTTTGGGAAAAAACTCGAAGCAATGGGCATTTTTTCTTGAGGGCGACTCAAGACGGCCTCGGGTGGGCTATGAAACAGCAAGAATCCAGTTTTAACAAAAATTTGAAAAACATAAGTTAAATAATTTTCTGAATACATTCTTTATTAAATAAAGGTAGTTGTTAATGGAGGATGTAGGAAATGATATTGAAATGATTTTTTTTGAAATTAATGGAATTCAAAGATATTTCAAATTCATATTTTTAAATAAAAAAAATTGTTTTACATTTGACTTAATAAAAAAATTGAGAAGTAAATCAAATGTTCAATTGTTAATTTAAAAACCAAATTTATTTATATGATGAAATAATGATCTAACAATTAATGATTTGTAATTACTTTATAATTAAAAGTTAATTAATTAAAGAATAGTTAATTAATAAAAGTAATTAAGATTTAGTAAATTAACGATTAAGAATTAATAAATTAAGATAATCAATTAAAGAATAAATGATTAATAAAGCCAATTAAGATTTAATTAATTCATAGTTAAGTAAAATTTATCATTGATTTAAAATAATTAATAAAGATAATTATATGGTTAATTCACTTAAATCACATTCACCTTAATTGAAGATGATTGATTATTATCAAATGTTGTGTACTGGATTGATATTTCTATTGTGATTGTGATATTGTGTGATGTTAATTGCTTTGTGCTGAACTGTGATTGGTGATTTGTTTCTGTATTTATGTGAAAACCCTTTTTTCCATAAAACGGCATTTAAATCTCGATGCGACAGGGAGTCGGATTTCAGTTAGTTATCTGAAACCCACATCGAACCCTGAATGTGAATCTTTGTGATTGATACATCCGCGTGTTTTAAAATTAAGCGCTCACTATTCGGATTAACTGGGAGAGGACCTTTGTGTCATATAACCCATTCCGAATAATGATACGACGTAAATGGATAGCATTTGAAGACCGGTGTGAAGACCGGGTGTTTGCGAAAACGATAGGATAACCTATCGAATGTCTCTGCACTGAGTTGCTCCGGTATAGAGATCTCCACATGTGATGGGGAGTCCGATCGGGATTGTGGATATCCGGATTTGCAAGGGCTTCTTCCTTTATTGGACGAAGTGCCTTCGGTTCTGTTCGAACCCGGAACAGACTTGTATGGCCGTATGTTTGACACTACACTTTGAGATATAAAGCAGATTTCTTTCAAATATATATCTGTTGGTGGCGGAGAATTTATTATCTTAGCTTAACACCCTTCTCTGAGACGTACGAGCTCAGAGGTTATGTAGTTGAAGGTTATCAGTGATATATTCCCAATTTGGTAGTGTGGCATGCTGAGTGCTGCTGTGTGTTGTTGATCATTTGTTGATCAAAGCAAGGCTTTCGTGTAAAGCATAGCTTTGTGGACGAGACCTCATCGGACCTCACACCCTGGAAATGGTCGAAACAGGAAAGATGCGGCAAGGTTATGAGGGTCGCACCCTTTAGGGTATGTCATTTCCTTCTGGAAAAAGGTGGTATCATGGTATGGAGCCCAAATATTTTACCTGTGTGGTTGCTCCAATCTCATTTACTGTGTGATTGTTGCTTTGTGATCGAGGGCCCTCGGATAAAGGTCGCAAACGGCCGGGGGGTGGCATACTCGAGTAGTAGTTACCTAGTTACAGAGGTAACCCGGCCTTGTGTTGGCAGAGAGCTGGTTAAGTTCTCGGGACGTCCCTCTAGAGGCGTACCCATGTGGCAGTAGGAAGTTCCTTAGCCTGACCATTTGTTGGAAATCCAAAGAAACAATACGTGCCTTGTACGGTTTTAGTTGTATAACCTGCCATGCAGCGTGGCGGTAACCTGCCACAAAACATGGTAGCTATAGTAGGCATACAATAATGGTTGTATGTTGGCTAAGATTTATATTATATTTTTGAAATGTTTTCACACTATGCACTAGTAATAATATCAAAGAATTTTCCCCGTATCAAGCATATTTGACTATCATAAGAAGAAATCTCCTCCAATTCTGCGATTGCATTGTGTGTGTGGCGGGAGGACTTATGGTAGTTTCATTTTCCAAAACCATGAACGATTTCTTTTTAAAATCAGTTTTATTTAAAGCAACTATTTCTGTTTACTCATACCAGTCCCATGACTGACCCGGAGTATACTGTTTCTTTCTAAACTCTGGGTGCCCATAATTTCCACACGGGCAGCCTAGTAGCAGGTTTTCCGTGCTTTTGTGTCCGCTGTATTTTGGAATCTTTTGGGGTTTAGAAGCTATCGGATTCTGGGAAGCTTTGTCTTGGATATCCTTTTGAAACCTTTTGGGATCTCAAGGTGCTTAGTTTTGGATATTCGCTATCACTCTATTCCTTTGAAGACTTTTTGGTATATGATCACTTAATGTTCTATTATGATGTTCTATTTGGAGTTGTGACATATGTATTATGATACTCTGATGTAGTAATGGATATTATGATGATGTTGTATCTGTGATGTAATGAATGATATTCATTTTGTTTCCACTGTTTATATTCATCTAATTTTGTTATAAGCTCCGTCGAACTGAAGTTCGACGTTTGAATCTCTGGCAGTCAAATACAAGGGAGGTATTTGATGTTGATTTTCAATCCCTGGATTTCGGATCGTGACATGTGGTATCAGAGCTGAAGGTTGAGTAAGAACTTTAGCTATGGAGTATAACACATTAGATGGCTCATTAGAGATAGGGTGAAGTATACCCTAGAATGAGTATAACCAGAGACCGAAACCTTGAATTTTCCTAGTCGATTTCTTTTAACTGCTGGTATTCCTTAAGATATCTCGTCCGAATATCTAAATCAAGTCTTCTTAATAATTACAGATAGTAAGAATGAGCGGACGAAGAGGAAGAGCTAGGGGTCAAGGAAATGCCACAACAGCTAATCAAGTTCCCCCAACAGCAGAAGCAGCAATACCTACTCAGAATCAGCCGAATCTGGCTGATTTGTATAAGAGCTTCTCGAGGCTTGGTGGTAAGCCGTTCACCGGCAAGGAGTCGATTGTTGAGGCCCAAGCATGGATCAGATCATGTGAAATAATCTTTAAAGGTCTAAAGTTGCAAGACGATCAGATGCAACTAATTGCTTCCTGGCAACTTCAAGAAGAAGCCTTAGCATGGTGGGAGACAGTCACTGTAGATAAGCCAGAAGACGAGTTTACTTGGGAGAGATTTAAAGAAGTATTTGAGAAGCGCTATATGCCATCGACTGGTATCTCTCGAATGTACCAGGAATTTATGGACTTAAAGCAATGGAGTTTGTCATTTGAGGAGTATTTAAACAAGTTCAATGAATTGTCTCATTTTGGTCCAGAATTGGTAAACACACCTTTAAAGAAAAATGAAAGGTTCATTCGTGTGATGAATAAAAAGTTCCACGAAAGGATGACTGGCCATGTCAAAGAATCCTTTTCAGATTTGATTGATATGGGGTACAGATATGCTACACTTAATATGCAAGAAGCCTCGGTGGAGAAAGGAAATACGAGCGATCAAAACTGGAAGAAAAGGAAATTTGGAGGCAAGAAACCATGGCAGGGTAAGGAGAAAAAGAAGAGCAATCAAGGAAGCTCGACAGGGAATGTTACTTGCTTTAATTGCTTTGAAAAGGGCCATTATTCGAGCAGATGTACGAAGCCTAAGAGACAAGTGAATCAACCTGTACAAGCAAAACCCAGGAAATGCTATTACTGTCTGAGACTGGGACATGAAGTCAAAGACTGCCCAACAATGCAGCAAGCTCAGGCAGCAAAGGTGTACACAGTCAAAGATAAACCTACAACTTCTAAAGCAGGAAAGGGGAAGGGAGTTATGGAAGGTAACCTTACCATTTATGATAGAGTTGTTAGAATTTTGTTTGATACTGGTGCTACACATAGTTTTATCTCTCAACAAGCTGTAAATGAATTAAACCTTGAACCTGATTTTGTCGACGAGCCAATTTGCGTAAAGAATCCAGTAGGAGGCCCCGCGAACCTTTGTCTTCGATGTAGAGACGTTCCTATCTCATATTCTTGTTACCAATTCCCTATCGATCTCTTTGTCCTTGATTTTATTGAGTTTGAAGTCTTACTCGGAATGGATTGGCTAACGAAATACGAAGCCAAATTGGATTGTAACAATCGATTGATTTCAATCAAAACCAAATTTGGAGATTCCATTGAGATTTCTTGTGAGGACCCTAGTCCTAAAAGAGATGGGTTGATGTATAGCTTGGGTTATCCCGAACCCAGTCTGGAGTCCATACCCATTGTTAGAAATTTTCCAGACATATTCGAAGAAGTGAAATCCTTACCTCCACATCGAGAAATAGAATTCAGAATTGACCTAGTACCCAATGTTCGTCCTGTCGTTCATGCAAGTCATAGGATAGCGCCCAAGGAAAGGGTTTAATTAGTCGAGCAAACTGATGATTTGCTAAATAAAGGGTTAATTCGTCCTAGTGTTTCTGAATGGGGTTCAGCAGTCCTGTTTGTTGCTAAATCGGACGGATCTTTGAGATTGTGTGTAAACTACCGCGATCTCAATAAGCATACTCTCAAGAATAAATTTCCTCTGCCTAGAATTGATGATCTGTTTGATCAATTGCACGGCGCTCGTTTCTTTTCGAAGATGGATCTAGCTCAGGTGTTCCATCAATTACGAATCGCCGAAGATTGTGTTCATTTGACCGCCTTCAGGGGTCCTAATATGTTCTACGAATGGTTAGTCATGCCTTTCGGGCTAACCAATGCTCCAGCATACTTCATAGATCTTATGACCCGTGTGTTTTGGGAGGTATTGAATAAATTTGTGCTTGTATTTATTGATGATATCCTGATTTATTCCAAAATCGAAGAGGAGCATGCTGAACATCTCAGGATTGTTTTGGAGATATTAAGAAGGAATATTCTATTCGCCAAATTTTCTAAATGCCATTTTTGGGTCAAAGAAGTTAAATTTCTTGGCCATATTGTTAATGAAGAAGGAATTTCTACTAATCCTAGCAAGATTTCATCTATTCTAGACTGGAAGCAACCCACTACCCCAAAAGAAGTTCGAAGATTTTTGGGTTTAGCAGGTTATTACCGGAAGTTTGTTCAGGACTTTTCTAAGATAGCTAGTCCGTTGACTAAGCTAACAATGAAGAATGCAAAATTCAATTGGACTCCGAAATGTGACGAAGCTTTTCATGAGTTGAAGAAGAAATTAACCACCGCTCCTGTTCTCGCCATTATTAACGGGAATCAGGGTTTATCTGTCTATACTGACACTTGTGGTGATGGTTTGGTTGCGGTATTAATGCAGAATGGGAAGGTAATTGCCTACGCAAGTAGACAATTACGTCCGCACGAGAGAAACTACCCAACACATGATTTGGAGCTTTTAGCTGTTATTTTCGCCTTAAAGATCTGGCGACATTATCTTCTGGGTAAGAATCCTCTTCAGTTTAAAATTTCAAAATTCAATTTAACTTAATATATACTAAATAAATCCTTCTTGTTTAGGTGAAAAATTCGAATTATTCACCGACCACAAATCTTTGAAATACCTCTTCACCCAGAAAGATTTAAATCTGCGACAACAACGTTGGTTGGAATTTCTGGCATCTTATGACCTAGATATTCAATATACGCCCGGAAAAGCTAATGTAGTTGCCGACGCTTTAAGTAGGAGGCATGCTATTCTTGCATATCTTGTCGTCACTCCTACTCTCCTTGAAAAGATCGTCAGCAAGCAGACTGAAGAAAAGTTTCTTCGAGAAATTCGTAGAAGAATATGTCGAGGTGAGAATTCCAGTTTTGCAATTGATGATAATGGAGTCATAAGGATGAAAGATAGAATTTGTGTCCCGGACATCCCTGATCTGAAACGAGAAGTTTTGGACGAATGTCACAAGTCTAAACTTAGCATCCATCCAGGAGTCAATAAGATGTATAGAGATATCAAAAGAACTTTATGGTGGAAGACAATGAAAAGGGACATATATATATATATGTGAGTCGCTGTGCTACTTGCCAACAGATTAAAAGCGATCAAAAGAAAATGGCGGGGTTACTCCAGCCTTTAGAGGTACCCAAGTGGAAATGGGACCAAGTATCGATGGATTTCATCGACGGGTTGCCTCATACTCGGAAAGGCAACGAAGCAATTTGGGTTATTGTGGACCGGTTGACTAAGACAGCCCACTTCTTGCCAGTAAAATCTACTCGCACGGCAGCAAGCTTAGCTGAGTTATATGTGAAAGAAATTGTCCGTCTCCACGGTATTCCTAGCAGTATAGTGAGTGATCGTGACCCGATCTTCACTAGTAGATTTTGGGAGGCATTTCTAGACGCATTGGGAACAAAATTGAACCTCAGCACTGCTTATCACCCACAGTCTGATGGGAGACTGAAAGGATTAACCGAATCTTAGAAGACCTATTGCGTGCTTGTATACTTGATTTTGGTGGTTCTTGGGAGAACCATTTACATCTAGTCGAGTTCTCATATAACAATAGCTATCAGGCCAGTATAGAGATGGCTCCTTTTGAAGCTTTATATGGTCGTCCGTGTCGATCACCTACATGCTGGATCGAGGCGGGTGATATACTCGTCCTTGGACCAGATATGATTAAAGAAGCCACTGAAAAAGTTGATTTTATACGAAAGAAATTGAAAACGGCTCAAAGTCGTCAAAAGAATTATTATGATCGTAGAAGAAGGGATTTGGAATTCCAGATTGGAGACTGTTTTTCTCAAAGTATCTCCAATGCGAGGTGTGTTAAGGTTTGGAAAGACCGGTAAGCTGGCACCACGGTATATTGGTCCTTTTCCTATTCTGGAGAGGATCGGTTCTTTAGCCTATCGAGTGCAGCTGCCTAGCTGGTTGTCTGGTGTGCATAATGTGTTTCACATTTCTCATCTCCGAAAGTATGTGCATGATCCAGACTGTATTATTGAAGAAGCTGCTCAACAGGATCTTGAAATCACTCCCAATTTAACGGTTAGAAGAGAACCAATAAAGATTGTAGATCATGATGAAAAGCACTTGAGAAACAAAATTGTAAAACTGGTTAAAGTACGGTGGAGTGGCAATCCAAAGGACTGCACTTGGGAAACTGTAGATAGCATGCAGAAATCATATCCCAATTGTAGAATGGATATCTCGGCTTAAATTGGTAAGCCATTTCTTTATCTTTTTCTGAATTCGTATATTCTTTGTTTATTTTTCTCTCTCTTTCAAATTTCGAGGACGAAATTTCTTAAGGGGGGGATATTTGTAACATCCCAAATTTTATTAATTTAAATTTGATAATTAAATTGAATTTTTGGGAATTCAATTGGAAATTTTCAAAACAAATAAAAATATGTGTTAATTTATATGAATAAAATTTCAATTTCTTTTGAGTTTAAATCATTTGAATTTAAATCTCATATATATGTATATATGCATATATGGGTAAATTTGAATTTTTGTATATATATATTGAATTTAAATTTTAAGTTAAAAATGGGAATAAATATATGAAGTAAAATAAAATACAAATAAAATATACTTGTTAAATAATATATATATATATATATATTAATACTAGAAACTATAAAATCTACATAAGTATAAGTATGATAAATAGTTAAACTTTGAAAAATAAAATAACTAAAATTTTAGTTGTGTAAACTATAAAATAAACACATAGATAATTCTAATATCATGTTGATTTGAACTTCATTCATATTACAAAGCATAAGACATAAGAGAGAAATATGTTCTTAGAAACAAATGAAGTTATGTATGTACATTTGTAAAAAGAAAAATAAATATATATAGGTGAAGAAGCTTGCAAAGGAAGACACAAATACACATCCAAGAAAAATCAAGCCTGCACATATAAAAAAATAATAATAATAAACATGAGAAGAACAAGACAATGGCAATTAATGCCAGCCTCCTTAGTACACAAGATAGGGTTATATCAGCCATCAAATAAAAAAAATCTCTGATCTCATGTGTACAAACAAAATAAAAAAAACTATATCACCTGTACAATTTTATCCCTGTATACTTCCTTTATATCAACTGCTTTGTCTTAGTTCGTTCATTCAAAAACTCAGCAAACCAGAAAGAAGAAAATAATAAACATCATTTTATAAACTCAAATTCACTTAACTAAACAAAATCAAAACAGAAGAGAAGATAAAAAAAAAATCACTTTTTCAAAGCAGAAGTTGTTCTCTGTTTAAAATATTTCAGGTGAGTAAACAGCTTATTTTAAGATTCAAGTATGATTATATTTGTGCATATGATTTATGAATAACATGTTGTTTTGTATATATATATTTTGAAGTAACTCTGTATATATACATGTCTGGATGTTATGGGTATCTGTTTTCTCTGTTTTAGATTACAGGGTGCAAATCACCAAGAAGTCTCAATATATCTTCATTAAAACATTTTTGGGCTTATAGTTTAAACCAAAACAGGGTTGTTTACACAATAATCAAGAACTAAAAATAGTTGTGAGTAGGCTGGTGATATATTGTTCTGAAAAAAAATGATTTTTACTAAGAAATTTAAATATATGAAAAATTCGCATGTTATAAATTACTAAATCAATTACATAACTTGAATTAACATTCGAAATTAGGATTTTTAAAACAAAAGTGGGGATTTTTAGTCAAGTATTCAACGAGCAGTTCTTAGTTGATCAGAAATCACGTTTCAATCAGTTTCTGGTGATCCAACAAATTTTGGTTGTTGAATTTTTGTTTGAAGCTAGCTTGTTGATTTAAGATTTCAGGAAAATTATCAAATAATTTTTCTATTGCACGAATCGATAGGACGAGGTGAACTTAGGGTTTAAGCTCGAGTTTTGCCGTGGTCTAGGAACGAGGCGATTTCGTCACCTATGAAGCATCAAGTTGCATGAGCTTCTAGGGGATGATGGAGTGGGGTATTGGTGAGGTGAGGCCGGAGTTGTGTCGCCTCTGATGGTCGGCGTCAGTGGAACGAGGTGTTTGTGTTCAGTGAGTTGAGTGACAGTTTCGAACGAAGGGCCAAATTTTGATTTCGAGTTTTGTTTTCGAGTGTAGTGTGGTTTCGTGACTCGCTGGAGGTGGCGTGGTTCGCCAGAACGCCGGCGAGGTGTCGTGCACGTACACGGCCTTGAGTGTATCAGCAGTTTGTTTTTTTTTTGAGGTGGCGACGTTTGACTCGAAGCACTACTCGGGGATTTGGGAAGAAGACTCGGGGTTAAGTTGCGTCATTTTGGCGTTTCACCGGGTCGCTAAAAAAAACTTAAACAAATTTTTGTGAAAATTTGTATACGGGTCATTTTGGGCAAAAACTCGAAGCAATGGGCATTTTTTCTCGGGGGCGACTCGAGACGGCCTCGGGTGGGCTATGAAACAGCAAGAATCCAGTTTTAACAAAAATTTGAAAAACATAAGTTAAATAATTTTCTGAATACATTCTTTATTAAATAAACGTAGTTGTTAATGGAGGATGTAGGAAATGATATTGAAATGATTTTTTTTGAAATTAATGGAATTCAAAGATATTTCAAATTCATATTTTTAAATAAAAAAAAAATTGTTTTACATTTGACTTAATAAAAAAATTGAGAAGTAAATCAAATGTTCAATTGTTAATTTAAAAACCAAATTTTTTATATGATGAAATAATGATCTAACAATTAATGATTTGTAATTACTTTATAATTAAAAGTTAATTAATTAAAGAATAGTTAATTAATAAAAGTAATTAAGATTTAGTAAATTAACGATTAAGAATTAATAAATTAAGATAATCAATTAAAGAATAAATGATTAATAAAGCCAATTAAGATTTAATTAATTCATAGTTAAGTAAAATTTATCATTGATTTAAAATAATTAATAAAGATAATTATATGGTTAATTCACTTAAATCACATTCACCTTAATTGAAGATGATTGATTATTATCAAATGTTGTGTACTGGATTGATATTTCTGTTGTGATTGTGATATTGTGTGATGTTAATTGCTTTGTGCTAAACTGTGATTGGTGATTTGTTTCTGTATTTTTGTGAAAACCCTTTTGCCCGTAAAACGGCATTTAAATCTCGATGCGACAGGGAGTCGGATTTCAGTTAGTTATCCGAAACCCACATCGAACCCTGAAAGTGAATCTTTGTGATTGATACATCCACGTGTTTTAAAATTAAGCGCTCACTATTCGGATTAACCGGGAGAGGACCTTTGTGTCATATAACCCATTCCGAATAATGATACGACGTAAATGGATAGCATTTGAAGACCGGTGTGAAGACCGGGTGTTTGCGAAAACGATAGGATAACCTATCGAATGTCTCTGCATTGAGTTGCTCCGGTATAGAGATCTCCACATGTGATGGGGAGTCCGATCAGGATTGTGGATATCCGGATTTGCAAGGGCTTCTTCCTTTATTAGACGAAGTGCCTTCGGTTCTGTTCGAACCCGGAACAGACTTGTATGGCCGTATGTTTGACACTACACTTTGAGATATAAAGAAGATTTCTTTCAAATACATATATGTTGGTGGCGGAGAATTTATTCTCTTAGCTTAACACCCTTCTCTGAGAAGTACGAGCTTAGAGGTTATGTAGTTGAAGGTTATCAGTGATATATTCCCAATTTGGTAGTGTGGCATGCTGAGTGTTGCTGTGTGTTGTTGATCATTTGTTGATCAAAGCAAGGCTTTCGTGTAAAGCGTAGCTTTGTGGACGAGACCTCATCGGACCTCACACCCCAGAAATGGTCGAAACAGGAAAGATGCGGCAAGGTTATGAGGGTCGCACCCTTTAGGGTATGTCATTTCCTTCTGGAAAAAGGTGGTATCATGGTATGGAGCCCAGATATTTTACCTGTGTGGTTGCTCCAATCTCATTTACTGTGTGATTGATGCTTTGTGATCGAGGCCCTCGGATAAAGGTCGCAAACGACCGGGGGGTGGCATACTCGAGTAGTAGTTACCTAGTTATAGAGGTAACCCGACCTTGTGTTGGCAGAGAGCTGGTTAAGTTCTCGGGACGTCCCTCCAGAGGCGTACCCATGTGGCAGTAGGAAGTTCCTTAGCCTGACCATTTGTTGGAAATCCAAAGAAACAATACGAGCCTTGTATGGTTTTAGTTGTATAACCTGCCATGCAGCGTGGCAGTAACCTGCCACAAAACATGGTAGCTATAGTAGGCATACAATAATGGTTGTATGCTGGCTAAGATTTATATTATATTTTTGAAATGTTTTCACACTATGCACTAGTAATAATATCAAAGAATTTTCCCCGTATCAAGCATATTTGACTATCATAAGAAGAAATCTCCTCCAATTCTGCGATTGCATTGTGTGTGTGGCGGGAGGTCTTATGGTAGTTTCATTTTCCAAAAGCATGAACGATTTCTTTTTAAAATCAGTTTTATTTAAAGCAACTGTTTCTGTTTACTCATACCAGTCCCACGACTGACCCAGAGTATACTGTTTCTTTCTAAACTCTAGGTGCCCATAATTTCCACATGGGCAGCCTAGTAGCAGGTTTTCCGTGCTTTTGTGTTAGCTAGATTTTGGAATCTTTTGGGGTTTAGAAGCTATCGTATTCTGGGAAGCTTTGTCTTGGATATCCTTTTGAAACCTTTTGGGATCTCAAGGTGCTTAGTTTTGGATATTCGCTATCACTCTATTCCTTTGAAGACTTTTTGGTATATGATCACTTGTTGTTCTATTATGATGTTCTATTTGGAGTTGTGACATATGTATTATGATACTCTAATGTAGTAATGGATATTATGATGATGTTGTATCTGTGATGTAATGAATGATATTCATTTTTTTTCCACTGTTTATATTCATCTAATGTTGTTATAAGCTCCGCCGAACTGAAGTTCGACGTTTGAATCTCTGGCAGTCAAATACAAGTGAGGTATTTGATGTTGATTTTCAATCGCTGGATTTCGGATCGTGGCATGTGGTATCAGAGCTGAAGGTTGAGTAAGAACTTTAGCTATGGAGTATAACACATTAGATGGCTCATTAGAGATAGGGTGAAGTATACCCTAGAATGAGTATAACCAGAGACCGAAACCTTGAATTTTCCTAGTCTATTTCTTTTAACTGCTGGTATTCCTTAATATATCTCGTCCGAATATCTAAATCAAGTCTTCTTACTAATTACAGATAGTAAGAATGAGCGGACGAAGAGGAAGAGCTAGGGGTCAAGGAAATGCCACAACAGCTAATCAAGTTCCCCCAACAGCAGAAGCAGCAATACCTACTCAGAATCAGCCGAATCTGGCTAATTTGTATAAGAGCTTCTCGAGGCTTGGTGGTAAGCCGTTCACCGGCAAGGAGTCGATTGTTCAGGCCCAAGCATGGATCAGATCATGTGAAAGAATCTTTAAAGGTCTAAAGTTGCAAGACGATCAGATGCGACTAATTGCTTCCTGGCAACTTCAAGAAGAAGCCTTAGCATGGTGGGAGACAGTCACTGTAGATAAACTAGAAGACGAGTTTACTTGGGAGAGATTTAAAGAAGTATTTGTGAAGCGCTATATGCCATCGGTGGGTATCTCTCGAATGTACCAGGAATTTATGGACTTAAAGCAAGGGAGTTTGTCATTTGAGGAGTATTTAAACAAGTTCAATGAATTGTCTCATTTTGGTCCAGAATTGGTAAACAAACCTTTAAAGAAAAATGAAAGGTTCATTCGTGGGATGAATAAAAAGTTCCACAAAAGGATGACTGGCCATGTCAAAGAATCCTTTTCAGATTTGATTGATATAGGGTACAGATATGCTACACTTGATATGCAAGAAGCCCCGGTGGAGAAAGGAAATACGAGCGATCAAAACTGGAAGAAAAGGAAATTTGGAGGCAAGAAACCATGGCAGGGTAAGGAGAAAAAGAAGAGCAATCAAGGAAGCTCGGCAGAGAATGTTACTTGCTTTAATTGCTTTGAAAAGGGCCATTATTCGAGCAGATGTACGAAGCCTAAGAGACAAGTGAATCAACCTGTACAAGCAAAACCCAGGAAATGCTATTACTGTCTGAGACTGGGACATGAAGTCAAAGACTGCCCAACAATAAAGCAAGCTCAGGCAGCAAAGGTGTACACAGTCAAAGATAAACCTACAACTTCTAAAGCAGGAAAGGGGAAGGGAGTTCTGGAAGGTAACCTTACCATTTATGATAGAGTTGTTAGAATTTTGTTTGATACTGGTGCTACACATAGTTTTATCTCTTAACAAGCTGTAAATGAATTAAGCCTTGAACCTGATTTTGTCGACGAGCCAATTTGCGTAAAGAATCCAGTAGGAGGCCCCGCGAACCTTTGTCTTCGATGTAGAGACGTTCCTATCTCATATTCTTGTTACCAATTCCCTATCGATCTCTTTGTCCTTGATTTTAATGAGTTTGAAGTCTTACTCGGAATGGATTGGCTAACAAAATACGAAGCCAAATTGGATTGTAACAATCGATTGATTTCAATCAAAACCAAATTTGGAGATTCCATTGAGATTTCTTGTGAGGACCCTAGTCCTAAAAGAGATGGGTTGATGTATAGCTTGGGTTATCCCGAACCCAGTCTGGAGTCCATACCCATTGTTAGAAATTTTCCAGACATATTCGAAGAAGTGAAATCCTTACCTCCACATCGAGAAATAGAATTCAGAATTGACCTAGTACCCAATGCTCGTCCTGTCATTCACGCAAGTCGCAGGATGGCGCCCAGGGAAAGGGTTGAATTAGTCGAGCAAACTGATGATTTGCTAAATAAAGGGTTAATTTGTCCTAGTGTTTCTGAATGGGGTTCAGCAGTCGTGTTTGCTGCTAAATCGGACGGATCTTTGAGATTGTGTGTAGACTACTGCGATCTCAATAAGCAGACTCTCAAGAATAAATTTCCTCTGCATAGAATTGATGATCTGTTTGATCAATTGCACGGCGCTCGTTTCTTTTCGAAGATGGATCTAGCTCAGGGGTTCCATCAATTACGAATCGCCGAAGATTGTGTTCATTTGACCGCCTTCAGGGGTCCTAATATGTTCTACGAATGGTTAGTCATGCCTTTCGGGCTAACCAATGCTCCAGCATACTTCGTAGATCTTATGACCCGTGTGTTTCGGGAAGTATTGAATAAATTTGTGCTTGTATTTATTGATGATATCCTGATTTATTCCAAAACCGAAGAGGAGCATGCTGAACATCTCAAGATTGTTTTGGAGATATTAAGAAGGAATATTCTATTCGCCAAATTTTCTAAATGCCATTTTTGGGTCAAAGAAGTTAAATTTCTTGGCCATATTGTTAATGAAGAAGGAATTTCTGTTGATCCTAGCAAGATTTCATCTATTCTAGACTGGAAGCAACCCACTACCCCAAAAGAAGTTCGAAGCTTTTTGGGTTTAGTAGGTTATTACCGAAAGTTTGTTCAGGACTTTTCTAAGATAGCTAGTCCGTTGACTAAGCTAACAATGAAGAATGCAAAATTCAATTGGACTCCGAAATGTGACGAAGCTTTTCAGGAGTTGAAGAAGAAATTAACCACCGCTCCCGTTCTCGCTATTATTAATGGGAATCAGGGTTTATCTGTCTATACCGACGCTTGTGGTGATGGTTTGGGTGCGGTATTAATGCAGAATGGGAAGGTAATTGCCTACGCAAGTAGACAATTACGTCCGCACGAGAGAAACTACCCAACACATGATTTGGAGCTTTTAGCTGTTATTTTCACCTTAAAGATCTGGCGACATTATCTTCTGGGTAAGAATCCTCTTCAGTTTTCTAAAAGAAAATTTCAAAATTCAATTTAACTTAATATATACTAAATAAATCCTTCTTGTTTAGGTGAAAAATTCGAATTATTCACCGACCACAAATCTTTGAAATACCTCTTCACCCAGAAAGATTTAAATCTGCGACAACAACGTTGGTTGGAATTTCTGGCATCTTATGACCTAGATATTCAATATACGCCCGGAAAAGCTAATGTAGTTGCCGACGCTTTAAGTAGGAGGCATGCTGTTCTTGCATATCTTGTCGTCACTCCTACTCTCCTTGAAAAGATCGCCAACAAGCAGACTGAAGACAAGTTTCTTCGAGAAATTCGTAGAAGAATATGTCGAGGTGAGAATTCCAGTATTGCAATTGATGATAATGGAGTCATAAGGATGAAAGATAGAATTTGTGTCCCGGACATCCCTGATCTGAAATGAGAAGTTTTGGACGAATGTCACAAGTCTAAACTTAGCATCCATCCAGGAGTCAATAAGATGTATAGAGATATCAAAAGAACTTTCTGGTGGAAGACAATGAAAAGGGACATATCTATATATGTGAGTCGCTGTGCTACTTGCCAACAGATTAAAAGCGATCAAAAGAAAATGGCGGGGTTACTCCAGCGTTTAGAGGTACCCAAGTGGAAATGGGACCAAGTATCGATGGATTTCATCGACGGGTTGCCTCGTACTCGGAAAGGCAATGAAGCAATTTGGGTTATTGTGGACCGGTTGACTAAGACAGCCCACTTCTTGCCAGTAAAATCTACTCGCACGGCAGCAAGCTTAGCCGAGTTATATGTGAAAGAAATTGTCGGTCTCCACGGTATTCCTAGCAGTATAGTGAGTGATCGTGACCCAATCTTCACTAGTAGATTTTGGGAGGCATTTCAAGACGCATTGGGAACAAAATTGAACCTCAGCACTGCTTATCACCCACAGTCTGATAGGCAGACTGAAAGGATTAACCGAATCTTAGAAGACCTATTGCGTGCTTGTATACTTGATTTTGGTGGTTCTTGGGAGAACCATTTACATCTGGTCGAGTTCTCATATAACAATAGCTATCAGGCCAGTATAGAGATGGCTCCTTTTGAAGCTTTATATGGTCGTCCGTGTCGATCACCTACATGCTGGATCGAGGCGGGTGATAGACTCGTCCTTGGACCAGATATGATTAAAGAAGCCACTGAAAAAGTTGATTTTATACGAAAGAAATTGAAAACGGCTCAAAGTTGTCAAAAGAATTATTATGATCGTAGAAGAAGGGATTTGGAATTCCAGATTGGAGACTCTGTTTTTCTCAAAGTATCTCCAATGTGAGGTGTGTTAAGGTTTGGAAAGATCGGTAACCTAGCACCACGGTATATTTGTCCTTTTCCTATTCTGGAGAGGATCGGCTCTTTAGCCTATCGAGTGCAGCTGCCTAGCTGGTTGTCTGGCATGCATAATGCGTTTCACATTTCTCATCTCCGAAAGTATGTGCACGATCCATACTGTATTATTGAAGAAGCTGCTCAGCAGGATCTCGAAATCACTCCCAATTTAACGGTTAGAAGAGAACCAATAAAGATTGTAGATCGTGATGAAAAGCACTTGAGAAACAAAATTGTAAAGCTGGTTAAAGTACAATGGAGTGGCGATCCAAAGGACTGCACTTGGGAAACTGTAGATAGCATGCAGAAATCATATCCCAATTGTAGAATGGATATCTCGGCTTAAATTGGTAAGCCATTTCTTTATCTTTTTCTGAATTCGTATATTCTTTGTTTGTTTTTCTCTCTCTTTCAAATTTCGAGGACGAAATTTCTTAAGGGGGGGATAATTGTAACATCCCAAATTTTATTAATTTAAATTTGATAATTAAATTGAATTTTTGGGAATTCAATTGGAAAATTTCAAAACAAATAAAAATATGTGTTAATTTATATGAATAAAATTTCAATTTCTTTTGAGTTTAAATCATTTTAATTTAAATCTCATATATATGTAAACATATATATGTATATATGCATATATGGGTAAATTTGAATTTTTGTATATATATATTGAATTTAAATTTTAAGTTAAAAATGGGAATAAATATATGAAGTAAAATAAAATACAAATAAAATATACTTGTTAAATAATAAATATATATCATATACTATAATGCAAAACCTTGGTCAAAGTGGTCAAAGTGAAGCCTTTTTTGGACTTCCCATCTTGCCCATACTCCCCAGTCCAATTACAAACTGCTGCGAGGGCACACCTGTCTTTTGACCACCGACTCATCCCCCGTCCCACAAGCCACAACCGACATTATCCCACGTCTCCCTAACTTCCTCTCCCCTTTCTCTTTCCTTATTCCTCTGCGCATTTCTTAGTCCCCCTCCTCACTTTTCTTCCCTGTTCAAAAAATTCCCCATCGCATTTTCCAATTCTTCACCCCGCTGGAGCTGAATTTCCCAAATTCTTTTCTTCCACTGCTATCAACCAGCCGGCTCCAGATACGAGCACTGACGCGCGGCTTCCGGTCCTTCAGAACGGTAATATACCAAACTTTCTACGTTCTTCAAAACTTTGCAATTTCAATTTCTCTTTTAGGTTTCCAACATCGTTTCTTCCACACTAAATTGGATGTTTTTACTGCTTCGATCTGCTTGCTTTGGTTACCATTCAAGTTATGTCTAATTAAGCCTAATTTTATACACAGTACCAGATTATTTTCCTACGAATTCTGCTTCTTCTATTAACAAACTGCTCCACTGTCATATTTTACATGTTTATTAACTTATTTTAACGTGTTTGTCAATTTTTTTGAACATGTTAGTCTTAAATCTAAACTCTTTTTCCTTTTAGTTTTACCATTATCATTATTAAATTTTGAATGATAGTTAATTCTGTTATACATAACAAAATTGAAATGTCTAAACATATGTATTGTAGGACTGCAACGATGTGGAAAGAGTTGTCAGTTGAGATGGATAAATTACTTAAGATCGGACATTAGAAGAGGGTGCTTCACACCTGAGGGGGAAAAGCTCATCATTAGCTTATATTTTGTGGCTTGGAGTAGGTCATTATGTTTATTTAATTTGATTTGATTATTGCCATTTTGATATTCATGTTTTATACAAGTTTCTTAGTACACATATGTTTGTACGTCGATTTTCACATGGTGATTTTATGTATGCCCACTTTCAACAAATATAATGTGCTTCCATGTTCTAAGATATGAGAATGTTGTTGCAATGTCAAATGAGGATTGCTTATTTTTTACTTAAAGAAATTTTAATCCTACCAGTATTGTCTGATGCCGAATTTCTGTATCTAATTTACTCTCAAATGTCTAACACACTTTAACGTTATCATTGTCAGATATTTATTTGCTTTTATGCATGCATTTTCTACCTATAGCATAACACAATTCCAGGAAATAGTGAAGATAGAATTGAGATTGAACATTCAATGTTAATAAAACTAGGGCCCAAACTGTTAATTTGTTATAATACTTCAGTTTATACCGACACATGTGTCTGTCTACCTCTGAAAAGTCATAACATATCACTGTAGTTATAGTGGCTGTTTAGGTACCTGTGGTTCTTAGGATCCATGACTTTCCTATTAACGCACTGAATTTAATATTCCAAATTCCAATAGCATATAATTTTATATATACATATTTTGCAAATTAAATATACTACATGTGTACAAACACTGTTATATGATATGTTAAATATAGAAAAAAGGGCAACTATTTCAGCCTTTTGTGTGTATTGGATCTTTAGGCCATCGTCATATGATCTTTTGTGCACATTGAGAAGGTTATTCCTTGCTATATACATTTCTGTTATGACCTACGATTCTATTTTTGAATGTGCTTGAACCACATTAGATAACTATATGAAACTTGGTAGTTTAAGCTTAATGGTTTGCCTACCATGCTCATTTCATGTGATGTATAGGTTTTTATTTCGTTTTGGATTATCGAATTATTGATTATTTGTGTCTATATGTTAAATTGTTTATATTCTTATGGCAAAACTTAACATGATTTATTGTTAGAATGAAAATATACCTGCCTTATGGCTTTAAAGTGGCTCACAATATTTGATTGTCTGCTTTATCATTCCATGCCTTACCTACCTTATATCCCATTACAATAATAGAAATGACATTTTGAATCTTGCAGCATATGGAAACTAATAATGTAGATCACTGTATTGCTCATCCAACATATTTTTTATAAATGTTTTATTATTTATTAAATGATACATGTAGGCATACTCACTTAAAATACACATACTTAGTCCAAAAAAGTTAGTATCATTTTGATTGAAAACTCACTCAATTCACACATACTTTCTTACTTTATTTTATGCATACTTTACATAAATAATTCTTTGATACACACGAAAGAGGGAAGATACTCTTCAAATAATTTTTGGCATACAAATGCATTCCAACATAGAAAAAAAATGAGGCAGCAAGTTTGTAATCGGGCAGGTTAAATAATGTTGAATTTTTGTACAGCTTATTTACCTTTTATAGGTCAGGCATGTAAATAACACTTTTTCCATTGTCGTTATCAACATTTTAGTTTCTTATACTGTATTTTTAAAAGTATATGGTCAAACAAGTATTCTTACATGTCAACAAATAAAAATTGAATAGGCAATTAGAATATTTATGTTGATATTGTAACTTTATCCAAAATTCATCTGTCATTAGCTTTATAAAAACTGATATCACAGCCTTGATTTTCAGTGTTATAGTATAAACAAGAATTTACCAAATTACAATGATTAATAACCATAATGGCGTGTTTTTACTATTATGCTTAACATAAGTAGTAACGATTACTTAGCAAGGAAATTCGTAATCTAATCATTTACTTTTGTTAAGGAGAAAAGAGGTTATTAAGTACGATTTTCTCTTTGACCTTTTTTATATTTATTTGGTTATTCCCTGCTGCTTTTAGCTATTGCAATTACTTCACTATTGTTGTCTTCAGATTTGTTTAACTTTCCTAAAAATGGCACCAGTAAGCATTAAAATTTGTCCCTTTCAATTAAAGTATTTGCATCTTTTGCGGTTCCATTATATAACTGGGTTCTTATCTCATTGAACCTCTTTGTGGGGGATATATGTTGCCTTTAATAAAAATTGACTATTTATTTGTCTTTGGACATGTAACCAAGAATTTAGTTTTCAACTAAAAGGTAGACGATGAATAGGGATCAAATCCTTTTTATCTTTGAATGAAGTAAACTATCTCTTCTATTTATAGCCAATACCATGATTTGTGAAAACCTGATCAGATTATTCTCCTTAATACTTTGTTCAGATTGGATTATCTAGCAGTACCGATTCACTTTTCTATTTGAACAAAAGACATTGGATAGTAAATTCATCTACTTGAGGTAATTCATTTCCTCCCTTATTACTACTAATACGTGCATTACCTATAGTTTCTCTGTTATTTTTCTAATATAGATTTATTTCCATTTCATTTTATGTCTTCATGGTTACTTAAAAGCTTAGATTGTTAAGATGATACTACTTCCCAACACCCAAATGTTATCTTTATAAGACCAAATTCAGCTATGGCTGCTACACAGGTATAAATATTTTTTTCCTACATATTATTTAAAATAATTTAGTGATTAGGCATGTTATTTATATTGAGACATGCATAGAATTTCTTTGCCAATTTTTAGTTTTTTTTCATCTACTGCTTAGACTAAATGAAGGACATTGAACTTTTTTTTAAATCTGACATATCGCCCAAAATTGGACTATAATAGCACAAGATATTGATATACAAGCACATAGCTTACGATGTATTTCATTGCCTAATTGTATTATTGTTATATCTAATTTGTAAATGACGAAGTTTACTTTGGAGTTACCACTCTTTCAAAAATTCTTTCCAATACCTTTGTTTAGTGAATATATATTTTTAGTTATTCTTATGAAATAAAGCTTATTCTATGTGGCATTTTTCCTATGTTATTTAAATTTGTTTGAATCATTTGGATAAATGTTTATGATTCTACTTAATTTGATTGATAGTTTCTACCTAATTTAAGATATCAACATTACTAAAGTAAGATCTAATTTCACTTTTTATTTAATATGATCGTTTGGTATGGAACAGTTAAAATACTTCGATCATTAAATTATCTCAATCATATATACATCTAGCTCATTTTCATGTTATGCTTCATTGCAGTACAATAATGTCATGAATACACTTAATTATATCAGTAACACCATTTAAAGTTTAAACTATGATTGTTCTTCACTTTCTCTCTTTCTTTCATCTAGCTAATGCATCACTAATATTCTCAAGTAACCATGAAAATTAACTTGATAATTTAGTAATATGGAATTTTTATATGCAAGCAAGAAAGAGGAAGCGGTGCTGCTCTTCGGCAGAGGAAGTTGATGGTTATTCCCATATATAGAAACATCAAATGTAAGTAGTTCATTTAAAATTACCATATTAGTTTCATAAGAAAATAATGATTTTTTTCTTCTATTGGTGGGTTTAACATATTGCCCACTCATTTATGTTCATGTATTAGTCACTACATAGTTTGGAGGTGTTAAAATATAAAAGAAGGAGATGGGAACTCATATTTTGTTTGTTCTTACCACTATTCCTACAAGAAATATTCTTCCTCTTTTATAATTTTATCCAACCTTTACTATATGCTAGGAATATGGTAAGCAAGTTTATTAAAGTATGATAATAATTGATTTTTGTAGCATAAGCTAGCATTGAACATCCTAAGCCATAGAAGAAAAAGTAAAGACCTATTGAGAAGTTTTTAAATGATCCTAGATTACTGTATATGTATTTATTAAAATACAACTAATCATTATATTATAATAATTTCAATTTTTAGATATATTCACATGGTTGTCTTACATTTGTGTGCATACAAGATGATTTAAAAATCGCTTTAGTTCGGTAGAGCCACCATGAACTCACAATGCAAAAGGTCCTGGAAACAATAGGAAATGATGAAGCATTAGTATTCAAAGCACTAATTATGGCCTAAGTGTAATATGATATTAACCATAACGGTTGAACAGTAAAGAATCACCTTTTGCCTTGAATGATGTATTTAGTAGAATTCTGATAGTATTCCACAAAATAAAGTGAATGGAGTAGTGAACATCGAATTTTAGTTCACATTTATGTAATATGAATTTAATGCTAAAATATATAACTATATATTTTTCTTATTGAATGAATTTATTTGACCAATTTCGGATGGTCGATCTATTCACTTCATATACTGCTCCTATGATCAAGTGTGTGCTACTTAATTTTTCTCTAGCAGGCTAAATATTAACAATTATGTTTTTGTGTGTGTGGAGGACTGTCATTTGTATGAATTATGTTCATGCGCGTGAAGCTTTCCATTTGCATAAATTTTGTTCATTTGCATTAACGTATATTACTTATCAATTTCATACACACAGGTGGATATATATATAATATTGCATTATGGACGAGTTTGATATTAACTACCATCTTACAATACAGGGATGAAGATTAGACTTATTATTTTTAGAGCTGAACCTACAAACCCGTATTTTATTTTCACAACCAATTACCTCATGCATAGTAACAACTTTCGCAAAGATTCATCAAAAAAAATATGGGGAAAAGAAAGCCTTCTTGAGATGTTGGGTATTATTCACTATTGAAGCTTTAAGAGATTCACTGATAATGAATTAAGACTATCATCTTCTATTTTTGAATATGAATTTGTATATCCATGAAATTTGTCGTGCTATAGTCTGAAAGAAAATTCAATTTGTGTAGGGTTTTTCTTTTGTCATCGTATATATGTGCTATAACTATACTGATATATGTATCCATTATTCTTTTGGAGAAGTGGCAAATGGACTTTAAGTTGTCTGTGTTTTTCGTTACTTTATTTAGTTTACTTAAGATTTTGATATCCATTGACCAAATTTATAATTCAAGTTAATAAATAGCTTAACCATTTGTTTTCTTAATTTGAATGAGGATTTAAATAAACTAGATATATGTACACTGATTAACTGAAAGTAAAAATGACCATGCTGCGAGTAAAATTTAAAAGACTAATATGCCTTAATTTCTTATTTACTGAACTTGAAATAATCACGATAATTTATATTATGATGTACCTCAAACGGGCTTCAGTATCATCATGTATTCCCTTCATCTTCCATACAATTATTTTTGTTTGACTGTCCTTTATTTTTCCACTTTTCTTTCCTCAATGCATGTACTCTTTGTATTATCCTATGTACTGTCACAATTTTTCTAGATGATAAATCTACTCACTTTCTACTTTGCACACATCCAACAAATATGTATACGAGTAATATCAGAACGGATGGTATTTCACCATTTTAAATTCGTAGATAATTATCCGCAGATGTAGTATTTCTTAATATCCGAACCATACAATTTTTTTTTCAAGATCTACTTTTTTGTTTTGTTTTATTATTTCCTGGAATTAACTTAGGCCACTTACAATTCAACGAACCACGATCTGTGCATTCATATACGTCAAGCATACAACATTACATATACTTCAATGTCGTGTTGTAAGATCAAATAATCTTGCCAACTTTATATTTTTTATATGCACGTCTTTCTTACAACACCTTATTTATGTTTATTTGTCATTTCCTCTTCCTCTTTTTTCCCGTAATTAACGAAAACATTACTATAATCTCTCACAATATCATAATTGTAACAAATACAAAATATGTCACTTCCTTCTTTGCACACGTCCAACGGACGTGCCACCATACTTGTATATATATATATATATATATATTAATACTAGAAACTATAAAATCTACATAAGTATGATAAATAGTTAAACTTTGAAAAATAAAATAACTAAACTTTTAGTTGTGTAAACTATAAAATAAACACATAGATAATTCTAATATCATGTTGATTTGAACTTCATTCATATTACAAAGCATAAGACAAAAGAGAGAAATATGTTTAGAAACAAAAGAAGTTATGTATGTACATTTGTAAAAGAAAAATAAATATATATAGGTGAAGAAGCTTGCAAAGGAAGACACAAATACACATCCAAGAAAAATCAAGCCTGCACATATAAAAAAATAATAATAATAAACATGAGAAGAACAAGACAATGGCAATTAATGCCAGCCTCCTTAGTACACAAGATAGGGTTATATCAGCCATCAAATAAAAAAAATCTCTGATCTCATGTGTACAAACAAAATTAAAAAAAAACTATATCACCTGTACAATTTTATCCCTGTATACTTCCTTTATATATCAACTGCTTTGTCTTAGTTCGTTCATTCAAAAACTTAGCAAACCTGAAAGAAGAAAATAATAAACATCATTTTGTAAACTCAAATTCACTTAACTAAACAAAATCAAAACAGAAGAGAAGATCCAGGAAGATAAAAAAAAAATCACTTTTTCAAAGCAGAAGTTGTTCTCTGTTTAAAATATTTCAGGTGAGTAAACAACTTATTTTAAGATTCAAGTATGAATATATTTGTGCATATGATTTATGAATAACATGTTGTTTTGTATATATATATTTTGAAGTAACTCTGTATATATACATGTCCGGATGTTCTGGGTATCTGTTTTCTCTGTTTTAGATTACAGGGTGCAAATCACCAAGAAGTCTCAATATATCTTCATTAAAACATTTTTGGGCTTATAGTTTAAACCAAAACAGGGTTGTTTACACAAGAATCAAGAACTAAAAATATTTGTGAGTAGGCCGATGATATATTGTTCTGAAAAAAATTGATTTTTACTGAGAAATTTAAATATATGAAAAATTCGCATGTTATAAATTACTAAATCGATTACATAACTTGAATTAACATTCGAAATTAGGATTTTTAAAACAAAAGTGGGGATTTTTAGTCAAGTATTCAATGAGCAGTTCTTAGTTGATCAGAAATCAAGTTTCAATCAGTTTCTGGTGATCCAACAAATTTTGGTTGTTGAATTTTTGTTTGAAGCTAGCTTGTTGATTTAAGATTTCAGGAAAATTATCAAATAATTTTTCTATTGCACGAATCAATAGGACGAGGCGAACTTAGGGTTTAAGCTCGAGTTTTGCAGTGGTCTGGGAACGAGGCGATTTCGTCACCTCTGAAGCATCGAGTTGCACGAGCTTCAAGGGGATGATGGGGTGGGGTATCGGCGAGGTGAGGCCGGAGTTGTGTCGCCTCTGATGGTCGGCGTCAGTGGGACGAGGCGTTTGTGTTCAGTGAGTTGAGTGACAGTTTCGAACGAAGGGCCAAATTTTGATTTCGAGTTTTGGGTATCGAATCGAGTTTTGTTTTCGAGTGTAGTGTGGTTTCGTGACTCGCTGGAGGTGGTGTGGTTCGCCAGAACTCCGGCGAGGTGTCGTGCACGTACACGGCCTTGAGTGTATCAGCAGTTTTTTTTTTGAGGTGGCGACGTTTGACTCGAAGCACTACTCGGGGATTTGGGAAGAAGACTCGGGGTTAAGTTCGCGTCGTTTTGGCGTTTCACCGGGTCGCTAAAAAAAACTTAAACAAATTTTTTTGAAAATTTGTATACGGGTCATTTTGGGCAAAAACTCGAAGCAATGGGCATTTTTTCTCGGGGGCGACTCGAGACGGCCTCGGGTGGGCTATGAAACAGCAAGAATCCAGTTTTAACAAAAATTTGAAAAACATAAGTTAAATAATTTTCTGAATACATTCTTTATTAAATAAAGGTAGTTGTTAATGGAGGATGTAGGAAATGATATTGAAATGATATTTTTTGAAATTAATGGAATTCAAAGATATTTCAAATTCATATTTTTAAATAAAAAAATTTTGTTTTACATTTGACTTAATAAAAAAATTGAGAAGTAAATCAAATGTTCAATTGTTAATTTAAAAACCAAATTTATTTATATGATGAAATAATGATCTAACAATTAATGATCTGTAATTACTTTATAATTAAAAGTTAATTAATTAAAGAATAGTTAATTAATAAAAGTAATTAAGATTTAGTAAATTAACGATTAAGAATTAATAAATTAAGATAATCAATTAAAGAATAAATGATTAATAAAGCCAATTAAGATTTAATTAATTCATAGTTAAGTAAAATTTATCATTGATTTAAAATAATTAATAAAGATAATTATATGGTTAATTCACTTAAATCACATTCACCTTAATTGAAGATGATTGATTATTATCAAATGTTGTGTACTGGATCGATATTTCTGTTGTGATTGTGATATTGTGTGATGTTAATTGCTTTGTGTTGAACTGTGATTGGTGATTTGTTTCTGTATTTATGTGAAAACCCTTTTGCCCGTAAAATGGCATTTAAATCTCGATGCGACAAGGAGTCGGATTTCAGTTAGTTATCCGAAACCCACATCGAACCCTGAATGTGAATCTTTGTGATTGATACATCCACGTGTTTTAAAATTAAGCGCTCACTATTAGGATTAACCGGGAGAGGACCTTTGTGTCATATAACCCATTCCGAATAATGATACGACGTAAATGGATAGCATTTGAAGACCGATGTGAAGACCGGGTGTTTGCGAAAACAATAGGATAACCTATCGAATGTATCTGCACTGAGTTGCTCCGGTATAGAGATCTCCACATGTGATGGGGAGTCCGATCGGGATTGTGGATATCCGGATTTGCAAGGGCTTCTTCCTTTATTGGACGAAGTGCCTTCGGTTTTGTTCGAACCCGGAACAGACTTGTATGGCCGTATGTTTGACACTACACTTTGAGATATAAAGCAGATTTCTTTCAAATACATATCTGTTGGTGGCGGAGAATTTATTCTCTTAGCTTAACACCCTTCTCTGAGACGTACGAGCTCAGAGGTTATGTAGTTGAAGGTTATCAGTGATATATTCCCAATTTGGTAGTGTGGCATGCTGAGTGCTGCTGTGTGTTGTTGATCATTTGTTGATCAAAGCAAGGCTTTCGTGTAAAGCATAGCTTTGTGGACGAGACCTCATCAGACCTCACACCCCGGAAATGGTCGAAACAGGAAAGATGCGGCAAGGTTATGAGGGTCGCACCCTTTAGGGTATGTCATTTCCTTTTGGAAAAAGGTGGTATCATGGTATGGAGCCCAGATATTTTACCTGTGTGGTTGCTCCAATCTCATTTACTGTGTGATTGTTGCTTTGTGATCGAGGTCCCTCGAATAAAGGTCGCAAACGACCGGAGGGTGGCATACTCAAGTAGTAGTTACCTAGTTACAGAGGTAACCCGGCCTTGTGTTGGCAGAGAGCTGGTTAAGTTCTCGGGACGTCCCTCCAGAGGCGTACCCATGTGGCAGTAGGAAGTTCCTTAGCTTGACCATTTGTTGGAAATCCAAAGAAACAATACGAGCCTTGTACGGTTTTAGTTGTATAACCTGCCATGCAGCGTGGCGGTAACCTGCCACAAAACATGGTAGCTATAGTAGGCATACAATAATGGTTGTATGCTGGCTAAGATTTATATTATATTTTTGAAATGTTTTCACACTATGCACTAGTAATAATATCAAAGAATTTTCCCCGTATCAAGCATATTTGACTATCATAAGAAGAAATCTCCTCCAATTCTGCGATTGCATTGTGTGTGTGGCGGGAGGTCTTATGGTAGTTTCATTTTCCAAAAGCATGAACGATTTCTATTTTAAAATCTGTTTTATTTAAAGCAACTATTTCTGTTTACTCATACCAGTCCCATGACTGACCCGGAGTATATTGTTTCTTTCTAAACTCTGGGTGCCCATAATTTCCACACGGGCAGCCTAGTAGCAGGTTTTTCGTGCTTTTGTGTTAGCTGGATTTTGGAATCTTTTGGGGTTTAGAAGCTATCGGATTATGGGAAGCTTTGTCTTGGATATCCTTTTGAAACCTTTTGGGATCTCAAGGTGCTTAGTTTTGGATATTCGCTATCACTGTATTCCTTTGAAGACTTTTTGGTATATGATCACTTGTTGTTCTATTATGATGTTCTATTTGGAGTTGTGACATATGTATTATGATACTCTGATGTAGTAATGGATATTATGATGATGTTGTATCTGTGATGTAATGAATGATATTCATTTTGTTTCCGCTGTTTATATTCATCTAATGTTGTTATAAGCTCCGCCGAACTGAAGTTCGACGTTTGAATCTCTGGCAGTCAAATACAAGTGAGGTATTTGATGTTGATTTTCAATCGCTGGATTTCGGATCGTGACATTTATCGTTTACATAACTTCAGTAAAATTCAATTTTACTTATTTGAGCGTTATCCAGTAGTGACAATTATTTACGCTAATTCTCTTCGTCAAAACTATATTGCACCAGGACTTATGGAATTTGATAAGGGTCAAAATTCCAATATCGTCCATATTCAACTTTGAGTTGACTTCAGTTGACCATGATACTAACCTCATATAACCGAGGAGACGAATTCTCTCTTAATAGTGCCTCATTTCCAATGCTTCTACTCAATCCAACATAGTCACGTCATTCCATGATTTAAATATAATAAAAGCAGATGCGGATTGAAGCTCGATAGTATTTTCAAATTGAGGGAATTATACAATATTGTCACATTGATATTTTTGTTTGACCTTAGTTATATTTTAACCAATAGAAGACCGTCGAGTGTGTCATTCTATAGTTATCCAATAACTAACAGTATGTAACCTCTTGCTGCTCCCAATAGCCATAAGTAACACACTATCTACCATTTGGAGAGAGTTATGTTCTCTAATCTCAATGGATATATCGATATCCAGTCTTGATGTATTTTGACTAGGAATATTTGAAATGATATGTTTATTTTATTGTGATAAATCACTCATGATTACAACATATTGTAACTATTATCACCAAACATACAATTATGGATTTTCTGTTAAATATATTTTTAATTAAGTTATTTAATTAATATAATATATTATATCAAGTATATAATATAAAGAGAAACTTTTAAATCGAACAAGAATGGTTATCGAGTTAGATACATGTGACAAATTACATAATTGCACCTTAGATATAGCCCTAACTATATCAGAAAGTGAGTCATTCAACAAAGTCTTTCTTCATATACCGAATCCTTGATAGGTGCACTAGAAGAAATCGTAGACAGAAGAATAGTTATAAAACAAGTCAGTTCCTCAAGCACTAATTAGGTGGAAATAAAAACATGCGTCTAAAGCCACAAGAGAAGACTATTGGGATATAATGCGTCAGTTTTCCAACATTACACCTTGAGACAAGGTCTGTCTTCAAAGGAGGAGGCAGATGTGATGATTAGACATTTACACAAACAACCGACGTGCATTGGAAGGAACATGCATTTCGTCGAACACCACTGATAAATCAAAGCACCAAGACAATCGAGCAAAATGGAGAGTTCGGTGATGACTGAAGAAGAAGAGCATGATTATAAGCTTATGCATTCATCATTATAATTCAATACAGTTGGAATTAAAAGATTTCAGCGTGCATGTGTGTGCACCTATGCACGTGCACTCACACGCGCAACAGCAATAGGTTTTTTAGTACTTTTAATTATAGAATTTGCATGATATATGATGTAATTAGGCCTATGGATTAAACTACAATTTCCACCAACTAGTCTTTGGAATTCTATCTATAAATATGATGTATTAATAGCTTGTAATGATTGGGAGAAAAAGGTATATAAATTTTACGTAATTTTATGTGTTGTTACAGTTTTTCCTGCTCACCTATTATTCTAATAATTCTTGTTGCTCTTCAGTCTTCACCTATAACTCTCCATTAACTTCTTGTTCGGTTTTGAACTCTTAACTCACTACATTATATCTCCTTCAACTTCCTGTATACTCAATACATCCATCAAGAAATTAGCAGTTTGCATCAAGGCCAACACCAGAAGTCAAACAAGGAAAGAGCTACCTGTCGTGCGCACTTGAGAGACTCGAAGATGGCAGCCGCTTGGCCGGAGAAGGGAAAGATCGAAACATTATCAACGTATTTCGCCAAAGGTTGGAGTAATCAAGTATCACTTTTCCTATTTAGGGTTTTGAAGAATAAATGAATCTGGCCTGTATGGTGATTGAGGCGGCTGGAAAGAAATATCTAAGACCCCGTTTGGTTTGCTATTTTTAGTTTTGTGTTTTCGTCTAAAGAAAAATTCGCATTAATTATGTATTGTTGAAAAACACACAATTTTGAAAAATCAAACTAACATAGAAAATAGAAAACAAGTTTATTTGATTTTTCGTGAGACATAACAAAAGGATGGAAAACAATTCATCTCCTCCGTTTAAAAAATTTCTCACATTTTCTTGTATTTTGTAGTGTATGTTGAAAACACAAAACACAAAACTCAAAACGAAATCAAACGGGACCTAAGGTTTTGAAAAAAGTGTTACTATCGTTGGGATTTTTCATAGCAGATATGACGGTTGAGTATTTTTAGACACACTAAAAAATAACTAAATAATTGTGAGTGCGTATAAATTTTGATTTGAATTTCATTTTAAAATAATAATAAAATATTTATTTAATTCTAAAGCGGACGGATATTTTTTGAATACAGATACCACCATATTTGCATCCGTATCCGAAGTAACATTTGGATATCGGATATCTACATCCGCTTTTGAAATATCGGATAATTTTCATATTCTCAAATACAAACGCGGATGGATTTTGAATTTTTCGAATATCCATCAACAATCCTAAACTTCTCGCATATCGCATTACATACGTATATCAAGAGGGCTTAAAATACAAATTGGTCCCAAGCACTCAAAGCCTTAGGATCGTCTCCAATTCTTGCAGAAGGTGTGGACTTGATTTTATGACGCTTATGGAAATGTGACGTTTATACAATACAACAAATCATTCATGCAATGAAGATGTTACATAATGTTACCACGGAACATAATATATCAAAGTCACATATATGCGAGAATCCTGTCTTAACATGCAACAGCATGAATAAGGTATAGTTTCTCCGAATAGGTAATTTGTTTCCATCGAAATTTAATTATTGAAATCATCATGTAAATGCGTCCTGGGCTCTTGCTTAAATTTGTATAAAAAAAGAGAGAAGATATATATAGAGAATTTTGCAGTTGCAATTTTCAAAAGTGCACTGTTAAACTAAAGCTTGCTAGTCACCCTTGTCTTCTTTTCTATCACACGAGACAACTCTTTGACATCTTCTTTTGGGATGTGGCGAGGACGACTCAACCACAAACCTCCATCAACTATCAAGGTAGTCCCGTTTACATATTTACCTTCACAGAATAAAAAACGGAATAAGGATTTTGCATAACAGCTGTATATAAACAATGAGAGTTTTGCATTCACTCTGTATCAATAGGCATAAAAGTGTTTGTCCATTGTATCTGTCTGATATCTCTCATGAATTTAACTGAAAGTATGATAAAGGGGGTTCATTCATATATTTTTAGGACAATGTATCGGCATTATTTTATTCAGACTAACTTGTTTTTAAGAGCAAAAATGATTTTTTACTTCTGGTTTCCAAATGGGCTCTAATAAATACGATGTGTGTTGTACATCAAATTAATGGTATGATATGACTAAATTGATTCGGTTTAGTTTTGGGTTGTACTGTGAAATTCAATTTATCTAATTTTCGTATGTCGGTTTGCTTACAGCCTAAAGAGTCATAATTATGCCTTCTTTTAAGAAAATGGCAAGGATATTATGTTACAAATCTAATAATCTCAAACCTCACAACTTTAGTTCATTATTTCTTATACTAAAAATAAGACATACCTAAAAAGTAAAAAAGTAAATCACCTGCATCAGAAGTGAGGTACAAAGCAGCCATAGCGATATCCCATCTTTCTCCAACTCTATAAAGAGGCATGAACTCTCTTAGCTTGGTCTTCATCTCTTCTGGAGCTAATTTTCGAAGTCCAGGCGTGCCCTCAATAGGTCCAGGCGCAATCCCATTTACTCTAATATTATAATCAGCGCCCCATTCAAGAGCCAATGATCTTGTAATGGCATCAACTGCTGCCTATATATAATCATTTCATGTCATCATTGCCTTAAAGGCTCTTCAAACACACAAATTTAAATGGAATCGCTATATTCGGTCATTTTTTTTGAACAACATTTGATAACTTGTTGAGAACCCAATGCCCAAGACAAAAAAAGTTTTAGGCGTATACAGAATTAATGAACACAAGCAGCTGGCATACCTTGGCTGCTGAGACATGAATTTGATACCATGCGGCAGTATAATGAAGGGTCGCGCTTATGTTCAATATTTGGCCACCACCTTTTAAATATTGCAAGGCTTCATGACACATTGTGTATGTACCAACTGAATCGATTTCCATAACTGAGAAATAGATATAAAGATAATATTGATTAACAGTAATAAAATGTACTGAAGTCTAAGGCTCCAACAGCAATTTAAGTCACCATAACAGTTATGATATTCACAAATGATTCCTTCCCAATGTAAAACTAGAGATCAACTTATAATCAAATTTGATTATTGGATGCATATCTGATAAGCATTTGAAAATTCAGTAAGCAATAACTGTAATACCTGTTCGGAAACCATTAGGTGACAAGTCCTCAGGAGATGCAAGAAAATTGCCTGCTGCTCCATTAACAAGAATATCAAGTTTTCCGAAGTGCTTGACTGTTGTTTCCAGAACCCTAGCTGCATCTTCTTTCTTGCGAACATCTCCTTCTAATCCAATTGCCTATGCATGAGAACAAAGCAAGCAATCAGATTTATATTAGTAGCCTAAAAAAGCAGCTGGATATTCCTAATATATGAATGCGCCAGTAATTGCGGGAATTATTGGGCATTGTCGAAAGGACTTCAGTTTTAAGGAAGGTACAAACTTGTTATGGGAGGATCATGATAAGTGGAACCAAATCAAACGATTTGCTGTTTTACTCTCATTCAAAGCAAATTCGGCAACACCCAATCGGAAATAAAAAGGAAAACGATGATGGTCCACCGAAAGCTAATTTCAGAGCAGTTTGATTGAAAAAAATATTATTCCACCGAGAATGTTGTATAGCGAAGGCAATAATGATATTATATTTGATTTTGTTATGAAAAGACGATATCCCTTGTAGCAATTTCGAAAACATTGAAATATCCCTATCCAAACCATAAGTCCTTTTAACAACGCCCGAATTATTGAATAAACAAAATGAATAGAGGACGCGAGGAGAGATATGAAGAAGAAATGAATAATCACTTAAAACATCTTTATTAATAATTGAGTTGACCATAAACATAATACGTGACTCATATTTATAGATCTCAAAAATAAAGATCAATAAAAGGATAATCTAGCCTTAATATAACATAAAGCTTAATAACAGAAAATATCCCAAAATATATGAAATATTCTCTAACATCCTCTCAAACTCACGATGCAAAGCATCGAGAGTTCACCAAAACAGAAAACGAACATGGAAGATTTATGGATCAGCAACCTCTAATAAGGAATCATGAATATCGCTCAAATCATGCAAAAATGAGAAACCAGCCAAATACTGCTAGAGAATGACATCAAATTTCAATTCCAATTTAATGGGTAGACAAATGATGAGTCTGGATGTCATCCATAATCAATTGGTGTCAAACAATCGATCCAGGAATAATACGGTCAACGGCAACAATCCAAACAGTATGGAAATAGTAAAATACTGGATAGCAACAATGTAAACGGTATGGACATATTGAATGATAACAATCCAAACGATACGGAAACACCAAATGACAACAATCCGACCAGCAGCAACAATATAAACAATATGAAAAATATCAAATGGCAACAATCCGATCAACTGCAGCAATCCAAATGTTATGGAAATGCCGAACAACAACAATCCAAATGCCATGGAAAAACCGAACAGTAACATTTCGATCAACGACAATCCGATTAACAAGATCAATCTGATGAACGGCAACTTGAACGGCAACAATCCGTTGAGATACCAAACAACACCACTTCGATGAAGTACCAAAAACATATCATATATTTTTAATCCTAAGTATATGCAATCTTATTTCAAACCAACTCCAAATTCAACCAAACTCCTACTCTAACCAGACAAATCACTAATCCAAACAACAAAGAAATTTAAACTCCAAGTAAATGAATCCAAACTTACAAACTCTGCCAATCACAACAAAATTTTGACTAAAGAAATCAAGACTCGATTACAAAAATAATCCAACCTCCAAATAACTAGGTGAATGTTGATTCCAAACAAACTTCCATATCAGAACGTCTGGTTCTGCCACCACAGATGGCTTCAAATAGCATCACGTCGGGCACGAGACATGGTAAGCACACCTAAAACTCTTGCTCCATCTCAAAATATAACTCTATGTCTCTCTTTTATTTCCGGTTTGTAAAGTCTGCAACAACATACAATTTGCAGTCATTACCTCCTTTCAGCTAATACAGTGCACCTAATCAACAAACTGATATCATCACATCTCAGTCAGAGACAACCATTCTTCGGTCGATAACACCATCAAAATCAGGCAACCGATCTCTCTCAGAGAAAAAAAAACATCAGATCGGAGCATTCCATTTTGTTCTTAAGCGTTCATCTGAACAGCAGGGTCCAACAATTTCGTCTTTGTTCAAACAGTCTCAAGCATCGGATTGGTACAGCTAAGCTCTGCACCATTGAGGCAACAGATCAGACTTTGGGTTCCTTCATCAAGTACATCGCAAAGGGACTTCCAGGAACCACGTGCATCCCCATCAACAGAGGGATCCTAGGACCTAAGCAACAACTATTCATCGCAGCGGCAAGCACAAGAAGTGAAATATTCAGGGTACGCAAGCTTGGGATTTTAGGGGCTGGAAAAGTGTGTGTTGTTGAGGAGATATTTCGGCATGAATTTGAAAAGAAGATGAGGCGGCATTGGGTTTTGATTCATCAGGAGACTTTCGATCCAAACGTTGATATTCAAATAATTACATATAAAAATTGAAACACGAGATCGAATACAAATAAAGCAATGAATTCACAGGACTGAATAAGCGCACTGGTAACATGTTGGAATTTTAAAATAAAATAAAATAAAATAAATAGAGGAGGGGAGAAGAGAGAAGAAGAAGAAACGAATAACCATTAAAGACTATATCTTTATTAATAATTGAATTAATCGTAAACATAATACATTGTTCTAATTTATAGATCTAAAACATAAAAATCAACAAAAGGCTAATCCACCTTTATAATATAATATAAAACCTAAATAATATGAAATATCTCAAAATGATAGGAAATATTCTCTAACATCAATAACCTGAAAGAAATAGTATAAAAAATTGAAAATTGAAATTGTAATGAACCAATAATTATGTGATTATGCATGACCGATGTATTTTAATTTTTATATAAATTCTGATTAACTGTATACTCTTAGTCTTAGGTATGGCAGTCGCTGATTATGAAATGAATTCTACTTCTAAGCTACTAAGAGATCATTTGTTGCTCTTTACAATTATCCTTATGTAAAATATCAGTCATCCATTTTATTTTATCTTTTATAAGAGAATAAAATGTAGGTTTCGATGACCCAAAGGGTTTATAGTTCAATAGGCTTATAACTATGAGACTAGCGTGCTGCGAAATCAAAGCACAGGTACCTTTTTATCAAACATTCCTTCTTTATAATAAAGACAATACTTTGCGTCTTTGTAGAGGCCGATCCAGAAGCTTAGATCAGAATGAACAAGTCACATTTGGCTAAAGCTTAGACAAAGTGCAAAAAGAAGATCTAAAAATACTTAGAAAAAAAAATACCGGTCTCGAATAAACTGTTATTTTTAGGCAATCCATGTAAGAAGAAGCTTAAGTTTTTCGGATTATGGTATTAGAGAACTGTTAATACAAGGTCAACTGACAATGCAAAAAAGGGTTCTCTTTACGTTTATTCAAATCTAATTGACATTTAATTTTTACATGTCAAATTGTTCTCAAGGTGTAATGTCTATACAGTCAATCAGGTAAACATTTGTATGGGACGGTACACTCTAAGTGGTATAACATAGGATTAGTAGAGTCTATCAGAGAAACACGTATCATCAGAGAAATACATATCATCACATGACCATTTAGCAATGTCTAGAGCAATCTCTTTATGTTTATTTATACGTTCTATTATCATTGATGTTGAATTTTCCAAGTGAATATTCGACAACACGCAACTGATATTCAGACTGTACTGCAAGTTTTAATGTTAGAAGTTCTTAAACACATGAAACAACTTCGGTTAGTCTTCTCAATATTCTGCTGTTCAAAAATTAACAAATACTGAAGTTCATTTTTAGCATCACAAGGCTGCGTTTGTTTTTAATAAAAAGTTCAGAATCCAAGTTCTGATTTGAAAATCAGAACTTTTTAGTTGTTTGGATTTTTATAAGTGTTCTGAATAAAGTCATCTATTCACACAAAATAATTCAAAACTTTTTTAGTGCTTTTTTTTTTTAATGCTGAATGTGGTTTTTTGTTCTGAATGCTGAATGCAAACAAACAAGTGATTATTCAGCCATCAGCCTTCAGACTTCAGTATACAGCATTTTAAACAAACGGGGTTAGGCAATGAATCAAAGGATAAGATCAATAAAATTGAACTGCAGTTTCTAGAGTAAATAAGCAATATCCCCAACATAGCAGCAGATTATTTTGAGAAGACATTAATTTTACACATACCCAATCGAGATATGATACCTAATGATGGAAAACGACAACCATAACTGAATCTTGACGAGTTATTAAAGAAGAATGGATACCTGTATTCCCTTAGAATGAAGCTGGGCAACGGCGTCATCTAGCACGATGCGCCTGCGGCCCATGATAGCAACGAAGGCGCCATGTAGTCCGAATTGGGTAGAGATTTCGAATCCGATACCCGACCCACCACCTGTTATGAGGGCTACCTTACCCTTCAGGATATCCGATTTGAATGGAGATGGAACCATTCTCTCTTCTTTTCAACTATTTTTCTTTCTAGTTTTATATGTTCATCGCCCTACAAAAATAATTGGCCTGCTGTAATGGCGTATTCAGTTAGGACGATCGTGATGGTCCCTTCTAATTCTTAATCAATAATATCAACCGGTATGCACATGTTATTTTGTAGAAAAATAACTTTATAAACATTTAAAAAAAAAATTTGTTTGGTATACAATATACTGTGAATTTGTTAAAATAATGGGACAGTTTGGTACAGGTCCCTAATAAGTTTCAAAATACACAAAAACCCCAGTAAAAAAAAGTTTGTAAATTAGGTCCATAGAATTAAGTTACCGAATAATGGCATACACTTATCAAATTATTCAGTGAATAATTGCAGACATTTATGCAATTATATCAAAAACTTGCAGACATTTCCACAATTATTCACTGAAAAATTGTTCAAAAAATTATGGAAAATCCGCAATTATTCACAAAAAAATTGCAGAAATTTTCCGCAATTTTTTCAAAAATTTGCGGAAAACTCCGCAACTATTCACCAAAAAAATTGTGGAAATTTCCGCAATTATTCACCGAAAAAATTGCATAAATTTATGCAACTTTTGGATATAATTGCATAAATATATGCAATTATTCAGTGAATAATTGCATAACTATATGCAATTACTTAGTAACTTAATTCTACGGACCTAATTACATACTTTTTTTACTGGGGTTTTTGTGTATTTTGAAATTTATTAGGGACCTGAGCCTAATATTCACTAAAATAAATGAGCTAAACTTATCATTTCTTTTAGTTATGTAATTTTTGATATATGATTTATTTATTTAAAAAATAAATAATAAAAATAAATTGTTACATAAAATTGGTATACGAAAAGGGCTTGGAGGAAGAAAAGCCTATATGTGAGAGAAACCTTGGGACTGAAGGAGAGTGGCATTAGAGGTCCTCTCAAATAATAGAAGAAAATTTGTTGACAAAACCGAGTCATATTATAAATTTTTTGAATTTCATATTTGTAAAGAAAATAAATAAAAATTAGTATTTCTAACTAATTTAAAAAAGAATATCTTTATATAGTTCTACAAATAGATGTCTATGGATACATTCTTAATTTAACATTTAGATTTTGGTAAATTTTGTTAAAAGATAAATGAAAGTTGAATTTCATATATTACTCAAGAGAATGACCAATATAAATAAACACATACATACATACATACACGCGTGCGCGCACTCACATATATGAAAGTGTAATATTAATAAAGGGAAATTAATTTAAAGGACAAAAGGTTGTATATTTTTAGCCTTAAGGATACGACCTCAATATTTTAACCACAAAGACAAACATATTCTAAAAATTAATCATAAAGACAAACATTCTTCCAAAATTATTCATAAGGACAAATATTCTTTCAAAACTGATACCGAACTAAAAAATGATACTGATGCAGCGCGAAATCAAAAGGAGCAAATTACCTTATGTCGCGAAGAAGAAGATGTGCCCGATCCCCTAGGTCGCGAACGCGAGCTTCCAGCGTCCCTAAATCGCGAAGTCCAGCTAGGTCGCGAATCGTCTTCCTCCTTAGGTCGCAAACGAACTATGTCAGCTCCTACCCTAGGTCGCGAAGCTCTAATCGATCATCCCTCTGCTTTAAGTCGTGGACGACCTACCCTAGGTCGCGAAGCTCCAATCGATCATCCTCTGTTTTAGGTCGTGGACGACCTATACTAGGTCGCGAGATACTCCAACGAGCTACGAAGTTAGGTCGCGAACGACCTTCGCACTCCTCAGATTGAACGAATGTTTCCAACGATCTAACTTCGTCCTTTAGGTCGTAAGAAGAGAATCACGAAGCAGGGAAGAGTTAGATCGCAAGTTTTTAAGTCGCGTGTATTTTTTATGTCGTTTCTGTTCTTAGGTCGCATGTTTTTTTTTGTAGGTCGCGAACCAGTTAAGTCGCGTGAGTTGTACTTTAGGTCATTGTGTTGTAATTTTTCTTAAGTGTGTGTTGTGTTGTAACCCTATAAATATGGATGTTGGTCATTTGTAATAGTTAGTTGATTTTGAATAAATTTTTGTTTGAGAGCTTTGTGTCTCTTCTTAAATTGGTAGTTGAGTGTGATCTCCTATCTCCACCTTCGGCATTCGAGTGCGCTCGATTCAATGACTGCTGAAGCCGATTCATGGTATCTAGTGCGCTAGATCAACGTACGAAGAATCGTAGATCTTTAAACACGGTATCGTGCACGATCAACGTGTTTGGCATAGCTAGAATCCGGTATCTTTGGATCAACGGATTTGGGCCATTCGGTATCTTCTATTCCATCGATCGCTACTTTCACAGTTTCATCATTTTTGTTATGCGCTGCTGCGTCATTTGGTATCGGAGCGAGACTTAGCCAATCATAGCTAAGACGAGCCTGTTGGATCAAGGAGAAGTGTTTGTTCAATTTCAGCCGAGCCAAGGAGAAGAGTCAAGGCCGTGCATCACTTTGTTGTTCAAAGCCGAGAGTCAAAGCTGAGAAAAGTGAAGTGTTCAAGTTCAAGTTTGTTCAAGGCCGAGAGTTAAAGTGTTGGAGCTAGAAGCGAGCTTGTTCAAGTTTGTGCGAGATTTTGTTCAAGTCGTGAGCTAGGAGACGAACTTATCCAAGTTCGTTGGGCATCAATTTTGAGATTTGAAGTTTTGGAGTTCAAATTAAGTTGTTTGTTTATTTGGGGTGGTCGTGAGATTTCAAACAAGTGGGGAAGTTTGATTCGAGAATTTTTGGATCAAAGTGAAGTTGGTGTTTGGATCTGTTGAAGATTTGATCATGCCTCCGAGATATGTTAACCGTCATCATAGTATTGCAGATTTGTATGGGAGTGAAGATCCTGAACAGATGGAACAACGTATCGATGAAAGGTTCAATAAGGGTTTCGAGAGAGTGGAGAAAATGAAGTCTGACATGAATCGAAATCAAAGGAGAGTGTCGCCACGTTATGATAGAGAAAGAAGAGAATCGTCTTTGTCGATAAATCGAGATCGTGGAGTTCGAGACAATCGTGATTATCAGAATGGAGAAAGAAGAGCTTATCGTGGTTACGAGCATGAGCCATATTGTGATTATGAAAGATGTCGAGTAGAGGAAAGAAGAAGTAGAGAGGACGTGCATTGTCATAGAAGAGTCAATGTTCAGAATCGACATCGAAGCTCATCTAAGTTTGAAGAATATAGTTATGGTGATAGTGTTCACTTTCGATATCCAGGTCAAGGGAAAAATCGATATAGGAATGTTGAAGAGAATGGTCATACACGAGAATCAAGGAAGGATATGGAGATTCCAGAATTCCGAGGTGGTCTACAAGCAGAGGAATTCTTGGATTGGTTATCAACGGTTGAAAAGATTTTTAAACTCAACAACGTGTCTGAGGATCATCAAGTTAAGTTAGTTGCTACCAGATTGAAAGGAAGAGCTATGGATTGGTGGCAACAAACTAAATCAACTAGAGAGAGAATGAGGAAATCCAAAGTTGTCACGTGGGATAAGATGAAAAGGATGATGAAGGCAAATTTCTTACCCTACAATTATCAAACTCGTGTGAACCAATAGTTGCAGAAGTTGAGTCAAGGGAGTCGAGGAAAGGGTGTGGTTACAAACCCCAGCAATCAGAATAAAGGCGTTAATTGCAGTATAAATGTTTCTAAGAGAGTCAACAAACTAGTTGTACATGAAATCACGAAGACAAATGTTGATGACCGAATTAAGCGCTATCATTATCAGGAGTCTGGCCATAGAAGTATTGAATGTACGGAGCCCAAGATGAAAGCCTTAGTTGTAGAAGAATGTGAAAATGAGGATGTGGATGATTCTACTGAAAGCGAGCCGGAAAAAGAAGAGGAACCGACTAGTCCATTATCTTTCAGCGAAGATGTTGAAGAAGCAGAAGGTAGTGCTGAATCATTGGTTAGGTATGAGGCAAGTAAAGAGCTTAAAACTCCTAAGGAGGTTAAACCAATGTTAGAAGAGTTTGAAGAGGTCGGTCCTACAGAATCGTTCGAAGAATTACCACTGAAATTTGACAACGATGAAGGAGTTTTGTCAGGAGATGAAGGATGTAACTTGTTGAGGATGACTGCTGAATTTGACTTTTATCAACCGCCGAAATTTGATGATGATGAAGAAATTGAGTCAAAGTATGGGGATGTAGAAGTTGATTATTCTTCACCGCCGAAGATTGATGTCGATAGTATGGAAGAAGAAAGTGTGTTCAGAGTTGAGGAAAATAACTTGACGAAAGAGGATTCTTGCTTAACACCTGAGCTTATGGATGAGAGCCAGCCAAGAGTAAAATCCTTAGTTTTCGAGAAGTCCGAACAAAGTGAAAGTGAAACAGAAGAGAAGGCAGAATCAGATAATTTATTATCGTTGGAAGAGTTCGTCAATAAAATAAAAGATAATGATGAGTTATCAATGTTGATTGAATCTGGAGAAAGTTCTGATTTTGAGAATCCCGAAGAGATTGAAGTATTTGAAGAGTGTGAAGATGAGATGTCTGAGGAATTGCTTGAAGGAACTAATCTTGTATTTTTGGAAGAGTCTATGAAAATTAGAAATGAATTGCTTGTGTTGACCGAGCAAGGAACGAGTAAAGATCTTGAGGTTTTCGAGGAAGTTGGGTCAGAATTCAATGAGTCTGAAGTCGAATATCCTGAGGAACTACCCGACGAGTTACCCCCACTACAGGACATTCAACCTCACATTGAACTAGTACCAGATGCTATTCTACTACAGGGATCGTATGATCTTCAGAATCTGAAAGAACAGGAAGAGTTGAAAAGACAGGATGAAGAGAATGATTGTCAGTTGGAATTGCCTGATCATGTCCGCACTGTTTACGTTATCAACGTCAATTGCTTGGAATCGTTTCATGAAAATAAACATGTTGAAGGAGAAGCGAGTGGGAATTCATTTCAGTTAGGGGAAATTGATGCAACACATCAAGGGAAGATTCTAAATGATGACACACCTGAACGAGATAAGGAAAGACGAGAATCTGAGCATGAGTCCTCATACTTTTTCGGTCGTGATTTCCTAAGTCGTTCCGTGATTTTAAACTTCCTTATATCATCTCACATTTTTGACACGTTTTGGTTCTATATCACATCTTCCTATTGGCACAAGCAATATGGTATACGACGCTATTCTTATGAAGTTCTGTGCTACATGAATTGGATCTGGCACCTAGTGCTTAGGTCATTCCACACTTTTTCATATGTCATCTCCCTCAGATCACTTCCTTATGCCGCCTGCCTAATGCCACGTCTGTTTTACGCAATGCGTTCCTTATGTCGAGCCGCATCTTCAAAGGGTCAAGACAAAATCAATCTCAAGAGTGGTTATCATCATAGCGGCATCAAACCAGATAATGAATGGAAGACAGCACTCGAAGAAGGAAAACGTGTGAATTCGGGACGAATTCTTTTCAACCAGGGGAGGATGATGCAGCGCGAAATCAAAAGGAGCAAATTACCTTATGTCGCGAAGAAGAAGATGTGCCCGATCCCCTAGGTCGCGAACGCGAGCTTCCAGCGTCCCTAAATCGCGAAGTCCAGCTAGGTCGCAAATCGTCTTCCTCCTTAGGTCGCAAACGAACTATGCCAGCTCCTACCCTAGGTCGCGAAGCTCCAATCGATCATCCCTCTGCTTTAAGTCGTGGACGACCTACCCTAGATCACGAAGCTCCAATCGATCATCCTCTGTTTTAGGTCGTGGACGACCTATACTAGGTCGCGAGATACTCCAACGAGCTACGAAGTTGGGTCGCGAACGACCTTCGCACTCCTCAGATTGAACGAATGTTTCCAACGACCTAACTTCGTCCTTTAGGTCGCAAGAAGAGAATCACGAAGCAGGGAAGAGTTAGATCGCAAGTTTTTAAGTCGCGTGTATTTTTTATGTCGTTTCTGTTCTTAGGTCGCATGTTTTTTTTGTAGGTCGCGAACCAGTTAAGTCGCGTGAGTTGTACTTTAGGTCATTGTGTTGTAATTTTTCTTAAGTGTGTGTTGTGTTGTAACCCTATAAATAGGGATGTTGGTCATTTGTAATAGTTAGTTGATTTTGAATAAATTTTTGTTTGAGAGCTTTGTGTCTCTTCTTAAATTGTTAGTTGAGTGTGATCTCCTATCTCCACCTTCGGCGTTCGAGTGCGCTCGAATCAACGATTGCTGAAGCCGATTCACGGAATCTAGTGTGCTAGGTCAACGTCTGAAGAATCGTAGATCTTCCTTCACGGCATCGTGCGCGATCAACGTGACGAAGATAGCTAGAATCCGGCATCTTTGAGATCAACGGATTTGGGCGTTTGGTATTTTCAATCCACCGATTGCTACTTTCATCGTTTTATACATTTCTATTATTCACTGCTGCATCAGATACCTAAAAACTGCTACCGATAACTACAAACTGATACCTAAAAACTGCTACCGATAACTACAAACTGATATCTAAAGAAAGTTGTCTTCCAAACTAAAATACTGTAAGTTTGTCCTTAAGGCTAAAACGCTAAGAAATTTTGTCCTTGACAGTGATTTCCTATATTAATAAACCAATATATTTTTATGCGTCCAAAATTGTTGCGGCAAATATCAATATATTTTTCACAAATAAATATACGATGTTATCAAATCGATAAACAAAATATCTATTTAATGATTACAATATGTTAAGTGAAAATAATACTTGGAACTTTGCAATCATATTGTTATTTTAATTATGTAAGAAAAAACTTGTTTTTAATTCATTGTTTTATTCTTCAATAATTATAATATAATTTTTCAAAAAATAATTAATATTCATTTCAATAAGTCAATGAAATATGAAAATAAAATATTTCTAACTGAATATGCTATACTTTTATCCATTAATCAACGTAAATTATGAATATATATAACTAAAATTTAACTTATTATGTAAACATATTGTAACACCCCATAAAATCAACCATAGATAAATAAATTAAATAAATCGAACTAAATAAGATAAGGGTAAAAAAATAGAAATTTTGTAAATATTAGAATTTGGTCAGAAAGGTTTACAATTGCGTTCGTTGTGAAATTTTAATCAATTTCCATATATAATATGCCGAAAAAGGACTCGAATGAAGAAGTTATGAGCGTTTAAAGTTTTCAGGTTTAAAATAATTTAAATAGAATTTAAATTCAAATAAATAATTAATTCTCAAATTTGAAATTTAAAAATTAATTGAGATTAGACTTAGGGATTAAGTTAATGTTAAAAAGTATTTAAGGAATAAAAGTAATTAACAACGGTAAACAAATAAATGATTGAGAATAAGGGGAAGCGGTTGACCGCCCCATGTGCAGCGGTCGACCCTTAACGATCGATCGATGCACATGGAATGATTGACCGCTACCCATAGTGGCGGCTAGGGTTTTTGAGGGAATGAACGTTTTAGATTCTTCCTTTTTAACCTATTTTCATCCTACAGTTCTAGTGTGTTTCAATTAATAAATAAGACCGTAGATCCTCACTTTTATTCACAAATATTTTAGGAGCATTAGTGAAGCTCTGTCAGTTCATCTCTTCTTAGATTCAGAATATTCTATTAGGGTTTCAAGTAAGAAATCCTGTATACCTATCTTTGTTTATTATTTAATTTTTAATCATCTTCTCCTCCAACCTTTCTGAATCTAATATATATACCAATCTCTTGTTGTATATATATATATATATATATATATATATATTAATAAGAAGAGATCTGAAGGAGAATATAATGGGCATTTCAAATCCAAAGGAGAAGCAAAGCTAAGGACCAACTGTGAGTGGAAACCTTAGCATTTTTATTTCAGTGATTGATTAGCATATTATGGATTTGAATATGCCTTAAGGGGTTTTGAGTTTACAAAAACTAAACAGAATAAAACCCTCCAAAACTCCTTTAATTCGAAATATCAATTTTTGTTGGAATTCTCAATTGTTTACATTGAACTGTTGGAATCATATAGCTTTAGCAGTTTTTAATGAATTCAAAGTCTATTCCACTCCTCCTTACTCTTCGATTTGAGTATGAAAATTTGATAATAAAATAAGGGTGTAACGTAGAAACCTTATTCGTAGTTTGCACCACTTATTCCAAAAAATTAAATAAAAATTCCCTTGTTTATTTCTTTATAAAAGAGGAGTTGAATTGAAGGTAAAATTAGAATTGCAGTTTATATTGTTAAGGTTATTCCATTAGTTTGATGTAATAGATTGAGTTTACATTTTTGTATACAAATCTATTTATTGTAATTTTGGATATGATTATTGAACCCTTGTTATGGATATTAGAATCCTTTGTTATGGATATTGAAAATTTGGCATCATTGATAATATGGAAAAATGACTTGTATTATTGTTGTTAAAAAGTTGACATTTAACATTAGTTAGGGCGTAATCTCCACAGGCATAGAAAATAATAAGTGTGTATTTATTTATATATTAATTATCGTAAATAACATACAATTATAACGTGTTAATTGCATAGTTAATTAGATAATAATTGTAATTAATTACCCATTAGGAAAATAATTGATTTTTAAGGAAAAATAAGGAGTTCTTATATAGCCTAAATAATTAACACAGTGAGGTCTGATAATATATATTATGAGTATTGTAAATATGACTAAATCATAGGGACGTCATCTATGATAAGTAACTATGATGACGCGAGGTTGGTCCCAATGCCTAGGGTAAATCTGCTTCGCTAATCTAACTACCCTACCCACAAATAATCATACTAGTGTGAGACGTCACCGTGGGACATGGGTCATAAGGCGTAGGATTTGCTTTGGAGTTTTGGAGGTATTAATTGGTTGTTTGAGGGCTCATGTCTTTTCCCCAAATGAAGTATTAAATGGTCGGGGTTGGGTTTAGACACGATTAAGGATGTATCATAAGTGTTCGCTTCAATAGAAAGTATTAAGTGTCCGAAGAGATTTTCGTAAAATGTCAGCTAGATAGATACCAATGTGGAGTCTGCCTTAGGAATATGTATTAAATTGTGACGCCCCACCTCTATACCCACGCTAACCAAGAACACTACGAGGTAGTGCTGTCAATTAGCATGGAGAATAAGGCTGTGGAGGAGCGACCATCCATGTAACTTCTTTGTGCGAGCACCGATATGTCAAATAGAATAGAAAGGAGGAAATCCGACATACCGATACAAACTCAAAGCTATCACACGGTGGCTATATATAATCTCCGGAAACAAACATAGAAGTAATCATAACATAAATCAGTCACAGACATCCATATCACAAAGGCGGAAAAAGATATGAATATATATATATATATATAACACATGAAAGTGTACATCAGAGTAGTGGTCAGAAAGATCCACGATAATACAAAAGAATAGCAACACGTGTTATACAAAAGAATAAGTACACAACATAGAGTCTATATCTCAAATGCGTACATCCAAAAACTACTAATCTAAGTAGTGCCAAAAGTCAGAATAATCCTGAAGAGAAGTCAAGCAGAAGCACCTGTAACATCTCGGTCTGACCCGAGTATTATTTATAAGAAAATAATAAACGGATCAGTCTAGCTATAAATATCAGATGATATGGTATAAAGTAAAAGACATGGCATGAACATGTAACAACCATAATGACATACTACTATAAGTATGTAATTGAAAATCAACAAGAGATTAATCAATATCACAAGAATCTTCTCAAAGATAAAATAGGGTATCATACCCTAAACTTGTATTCATAACAAGTCAATGGCACACAAATTCACCAATGCACAAAAATTGATATCACATCAATGAAAATCATCAAAATTGGTGAAGCATAAATTCCAGAAATCAGCACACGAAATCCAGAAATCACATAAAAAGGGGGAAGGCCTATGAGCCGAATGATCCACGAACGGTCCGAAGACCTATGAGCCGAATGCTCCATGAATGGTCCGAAGACCTATGAGCCGAATGCTCCACGAATGGTCCGAAGACCTATGAGCCGAATGCTCCACGAATGGTCCGAAGACCTATGAGCCGAATGCTCCACGAATGGTCCGAAGACCTATGAGCCGAATGCTCCACGAATGTGAGTAGAAACATCACATAAACGAGGTCCAGTCTCCCTCGCAGACAAAGAGACATCGCTCAATCGCTAGTCTAAATCACAAAAATGATCGCCATGATCATCAAGAAGTGTCAACCACACCAAGTTAGTAAATATATGAGTTTAGCTTCATGTCCTATAACCACTTGCTTAACTTAAATATTTACGAACAAGCTGTGAATCTTCACTAGAAAATTGTCACAAAAGGGTTCAATCGAACAAGTCCAAGAATTAACTGACGAAGTGAACGCAAGCGTTTCATACCACTCGTTTTACTAAGCCATTTAATTAGATTTCTCATCCGAGTGAAGTAAAGGCTTGTATATACTGGTAGATTGGAAAACGGTTTGAGAAAAAGAGCTTTGTAGTTAAAATAGTGTTGAAATCGCTTTGATGAAAGAGTTATGATATTTACTACTAGTATTGAAGCCTTCACATTTTTAAAGTAACAAGTCACAAAACGATTGTTGAAACAAATCGAATCACATAAATTCACGTTCGAAGACGTGAGTAAAGTCCAAAGAAATCAATCCCAAAACCATCAGAGTAGAAATATACTTGCGACCTAATGTGGTCGAATTAAAGTGCAACGACATAAAGTCAAATAGGTCGAACGACCTAAAGGTAGAATGCCTTGCGACCTAGCAGAAGAACAGGACGAGCGACCTAGTGAAATACAGGTCAAACGACCTAAAGGTAAAAGGCGAGCGACCTAATGTCTTAACAAAGCCATGCGACCTAATGTGTTACGACCTAAGTCTTGGCCGAGCTAAGGAAAAGGACCGAGCGACCTAACGAGGTCGAGCTAAAGAGTGTAAGTAGGTCAAGCGACCTAAAAAGGTTAACAGGCCGGATGACCTAATGGGTTGCGACCTATAGTGGGATAGGTCAAACGACCTAATGGTTATAAGGTCCAACGACCTAATGGATATAAGGTCCAACGACCTAAGTGAAGCAAGGCCTAGCGACCTAAGGAAAATAGACTCGCGACCTAAAGGCACGCGACCTAAAACTTGCGACGTAAAGACTCGCGACCTAGAGCGAGCGACCTAACAGGTCTTGAGATGCTTCAATGGTCATGCGACCTAAAGAGAACAAGGTCATGCGACCTAAAATAGCATATGGTCGAGCGACTTAACAACATAAGGGGCGAGCGACCTATCGAAGTACAGAGGGGAGCGACCTAACGAGGTCAAGTGGCGAGCGACCTAAAGGGACAGGTCGAACGACCTAGTGGATGAGCGACCTAACAAGGTCGAGAAAAGGAAAGGCACGACCTAAGTGGGATGGCCACGCGATCTAAAGTTTTAACACGCGAGCGACCTAAGGCTTAACTCGCGAGCGACCTAGGTGGCGAACGACCTAAGCTGCATAGAGGATTGAAGGCCGGACGAGTTAATTCCCAACGACCTAGCATACGAGCGACCTTGCGACCTAACTCCAGGCGAGCAACCTAAGGCCAGAACAAAAATCTGCAGACAGAGGCTTCGAGACAGTGCAACCTAAGGCCCAGACTTTGCCAAAAACGCTGAAAAATTGGGTTTCTCACCAATTCAATCCAAACCAAATGCAAATGCATGCGCACAAGTGATAGGGAATCATTCCCAACAGTCCAATGACAGTTATAGGCAAGATGTGAGATTAAAAATCTCACCTTTTCACTAAAATGGATGAAGATGAAGCTTGAAAGCAAGGAGAAGCAACCCAAGGCTTGAATCCAATATCTTCTACTTGAATTTGGAGTTGAATGTTGGATTTGCAATGAATATTAAAGCTTTGGAGTTTTAATTTCTCATTCCCTCCACCATTTTTGAAGAAGTTTTGATGTTTTAGAAATGAAGGAAGAAGTGGTGAAGAGAAGGAAGGGGTTGGGCTGAGTTAACAAGTGGTTCAGCCCAAACTAAAGGTCCAAAGCAAAAAGTGACGAAAATTCCGCTATCTCCAAACATATCGAAGCTTACACTTAAAAAGATGGCAAACATCATTTTGAACTCAATGGAAGTGGTCTCGAGTCCTAATTTGACCGTATGCAAAAAGTAGTTTTTCGGACCAACATCTGATTAACGATAAAATATTTAAATAAAATATTTAAATATAAAATCGATAAATATGCGGGTTGTTACAGACTCCCCTCCTTAAAGAAATTGCGTCCTCGCAATATATAAGATGGAAATAAAAAGTAACAACCGAAAAAGCCTATTAACAGAAAAGAAATTTGAAATACGAAGTTCACCATAAAGAGCATGAAAGAGTAAGTCCGAACGTGTTCGCTCGATAAATCATTGAACTTTCACAAGAAAAACATCTTTATTTCGAAGGCGCTCAACCTCCGAAGCAAGGATGCGAATAGAATGTTGCTCATAAGTCAAATAGGCGAAACTTCAACTTCCACAATAACACTGGGCTCAAGAATAAAAATCGGATTCCCAAAGGCATTTCCGTAAATAAAAGACGTGAGAAAACGTCATGAATAACAGAAAATTGAGCCGGTGCAACGGCGTAGCACAAAAAGCGATACGCCAAAGAAACTGGAAACTCGAATAACTCCGAACACCGACGTAGTACAATAACGGTACGTCCAATGAACAGAAACTCAAACAATTCGAAACACCATAAAAGAAATGAGACGAAGCTCAACAAAACAAAGTACATCGAAACGTCCGATGAACTTGGTAGAAAGATCATAAGATACAAGGAACTTGAGCCAACGAGGTTGACGCATATTAAGTTCCTTATGCAAAATAAATATTCCAAAGATTTATGATCGAAGTGGAGAACAAATCTCCCCACAGAAAACAATGATGCCATCAAATTGGACCAAAATCACAAAGGAAAAACAGAAATCTGCTTAGCAGATTGAAAATGTCGAATATGAATAGTCCACACGGGACAAAGGATATGGCTTCGTAATAATTAAGCCAATCCTTACAAAAGTCAATTCCGAAGCATAAGTAAGCTCGGAAAGAGAAATCACATAAAATAATTTCGACATAAATAAAAAGCAAATTAAGTGTTGTGGATCCACCACCCGGATTCGCAATCCTCAAAGAAGTCAACAAGCCCAAAAATGTTTAAGAAAATGAATCACAAGTTCTTTTGATAAAAATAATGAGATGAACTCATATAAAAAAGAACTTGAATAAGATAATCACAAAATAAATGTCATCAAGAATTGAATGAGGAGTACCTCGACCACGAGAAGTGTCACTAGGCGCATTTAGCTTTCCCTCTCTCCTACTTTGAAGTTTGGGACAAGAAGATATATGGTGACCCGAATCTTTGCAATAGCGACAACGAAGGGGTTTCGGACACTCCCTCGCGTAGTGGTCCATGGAACCACAATTGTAGCATTGCCCACTGCTAGAGGTAGGGGTCTTTGCTTCCGAAGTCTCTTGTTTCCCTTTCTTATTGGGGTTGGGGTCTTTGAACATAATAGGCCTCTTCATATTATTGTTGAAGTTCTGTTTGGCACCCACAACTTCAACTTCACACTCTCTATCGGCCTCTTCAAGACGAAGAGCGATATCAATGAGTTGATCGAAAGAAACTTCTAATTTTAGAAGTAATGGCTTCTTGAGATTTTTGTTTAAGCCATAGACGAATCTTTTATTCTTCTTCAATGGGGTGTTGATGTATTCAACCCCATATTTAGACAGTGACTCGAAGGATGCGACATAATTTGTCACAGAGGATTCACCTTGAACAAGGTCTATGAAACGACGAGCCAATGTTACTTTCTCAGCTTCTGGTACAAATTTCAACTCGAAGCGTTCCCAGAATTGCTCCCAGGTGAGATCCGCTTCATTAATTTCAGAAATAAGAAGTTCGTACCAATCCAATGCTCTCTCTTGGAGCATACTGGAGGCCACCTGAACACGGTGAAGATCGATAAGATTCATGCGAGAAAAGATTCGATCGCATGTTCTTAACCAAGCCTGGACTTCTATAATAGTTTCAGAACCTTTGAATGGTTTCTCACCCAAGTTGGTATAATCGTTGCACAAGCGTGCAAATCCAGACTTAGGATGAGTAGGTTCCTGATTAGGACCAGCTGCTTGAGCATTCTTTACTAAATCAAGAAGCTGTTGAGCAGTCATAAAAACTCCATCCTGGGGAGTAACAGTAGATGGTCCATCTCTGGGACGACCTGGTCTAGACATTCTCTTCTTTAAGGAAGAGAAAAGAAGAAAAGTTATTCTCCAAATAAATATCAAGCAAATCTTGATAGATAAAACAAGGATTCGTAGAAGGAAATAGGATAAATCGGTATGAAGACTCGAATTAAATCCTAAGGCACGACTCCTAAGTTGGACTTAGGACGATGATCCTTGTTAAGTTATTCTACATTGTTCCGAAGTTTGGCTCTGATACCAAGCTGTGACGCCCCACCTCTATACCCACGCTAACCAAGAACACTACGAGGTAGTGCTGTCAATTAGCACGGAGAATAAGGCTGTGGAGGAGCGACCATCCATGTAACTTCTTTGTGCGAGCACCGATATGTCAGATAGAATAGAAAGGAGGAAATCCGACATACTGATACAAACTCAAAGCTATCACACGGTGGCTATATATAATCTCCGAAAACAAACATAGAAGTAATCATAACATAAATCAATCACAAACATCCATATCACAAAGGCGGAAAAAGATATGAATATATATAACACATGAAAGTGTACATCAGAGTAGTGGTCAGAAAGATCCACGATAATACAAAAGAATAGCAACACGTGCTATACAAAAGAATAAGTACACAACATAGAGTCTATATCTCAAATGTGTACATCTAAAAACTACTAATCTAAGTAGTGCCAAAAGTCAGAATAATCCTGAAGAGAAGTCAAGCAGAAGCACCTGTAACATCTCGGTCTGACCCGAGTATTATTTATAAGAAAATAATAAACGGATCAGTCTAGCTATAAATATCAGATGATATGGTATAAAGTAAAAGACATGGCATGAACATGTAACAACCATAATGACATACTACTATAAGTATGTAATTGAAAATCAACAAGAGATTAATCAATATCACAAGAATCTTCTCAAAGATAAAATAGGGTATCATACCCTAAACTTGTATTCATAACAAGTCAATGACACACAAATTCACCAATGCACAAAAATTGATATCATATCAATGAAAATCATCAAAATTGGTGAAGCATAAATTCCAGAAATCAGCACACGAAATCCAGAAATCACATAAAAAGGGGGAAGGCCTATGAGCCGAATGCTCCACGAACGGTCCGAAGACCTATGAGCCGAATGCTCCACGAATGGTCCGAAGACCTATGAGCCGAATGCTCCACGAATGGTCCGAAGACCTATGAGCCGAATGCTCCACGAATGGTCCGAAGACCTATGAGCCGAATGCTCCATGAATGGTCCGAAGACCTATGAGCCGAATGCTCCACGAATGTGAGTAGAAACATCACATAAACGAGGTCCAGTCTCCCTCACAGACAAAGAGACATCGCTCAATCGCTAGTCTAAATCACAAAAATGATCGTCATGATCATCAAGAAGTGTCAACCACACCAAGCTAGTAAATATATGAGTTTAGCTTCATGTCCCATAACCACTTGCTTAACTTAAATATTTACGAACAAGCTGTGAATCTTCACTAGAAAATTGTCACAAAAGGGTTCAATCGAACAAGTCCAAGAATTAACCGACGAAGTGAACGCAAGCGTTTCATACCACTCGTTTTACTAAGCCGTTTAATTAGATTTCTCATCTGAGTGAAGTAAAGGCTTGTATATACTGGTAGATTGGAAAACGGTTTGAGAAAAAGAGCTTTGTAGTTAAAACAGTGTTGAAATCGCTTTGATGAAAGAGTTATGATATTTACTACTAGTATTGAAGCCTTCACATTTTTAAAGTAACAAGTCACAAAACGATTGTTGAAACAAATCGAATCACATAAATTCACGTTCGAAGACGTGAGTAAAGTCCAAAGAAATCAATCCCAAAACCATCAGAATAGAAATATACTTGCGACCTAATGTGGTCGAATTAAAGTGCAACGACATAAAGTCAAATAGGTCGAACGACCTAAAGGTAGAATGCCTTGCGACATAGCAGAAGAACAGGACGAGCGACCTAGTGAAATACAGGTCAAACGACCTAAAGGTAAAAGGCGAGCGACCTAATGTCTTAACAAAGCCATGCGACCTAATGTGTTACGACCTAAGTCTTGGCCGAGCTAAGGAAAAGGACCGAGCGACCTAATGAGGTCGAGCTAAAGAGTGTAAGTAGGTCAAGCGACCTAAAAGGTAAATAGGCCGGACGACCTAATGGGTTGCGACCTATAGTAGGATAGGTCAAATGACCTAATGGTTATAAGGTCCAACGACCTAATGGATATAAGGTCCAATGACCTAAGTGAAGCAAGGCCTAGCGACCTAAGGAAAATAGACTCGCGACCTAAAGGCACGCGACCTAAAACTGGCGACCTAACGACTCGCGACCTAGAGCGAGCGACCTAACAGGTCTTGAGATGCTTCAATGGTCATGCGACCTAAAGAGAACAAGGTCATGCAACCTAAAATAGCATATGGTCGAGCAACTTAACAACATAAGGTGCGAGCAACCTATCGAAGTACAGAGGGGAGCGACCTAACGAGGTCAAGTGGCGAGCGACCTAAAGGGGACAGGTCGAACGACCTAGTGGATGAGCGACCTAACAAGGTCGAGAAAAGGAAAGGCGCGACCTAAGTGGGATGGCCATGCGACCTAAAGTTTTAACACACGAGCGACCTAACGTTATAAAGGCCAAACAACCTAAGGCTTAACTCGCGAGTGACCTAGGTGGCGAACGACCTAAGCTGCAGAGAGGATTGAAGGTCGGACGAGTTAATTCCCAATGACCTAGCATACGAGCGACCTTGCGACCTAACTCCAGGCGAGCGACCTAAGGCCAGAACGAAAATCTACAGACAGAGGCTTCGAGACAGTGCGACCTAAGGCCCAGACTTGGCCAAAAACGCTGAAAAATTGGGTTTCTCATCAATTCAATCCAAACCAAATGCAAATGCATGCGCACAAGTGATAGGGAATTATTCCCAACAGTCCAATGACAGTTATAGGCAAGATGTGAGATTAAAAATCTCACCTTTTCACTAAAATGGATGAAGATGAAGCTTGAAAGCAAGGAGAAGCAACCCAAGGCTTGAATCTAATATCTTCTACTTGAATTTGGAGTTGAATGTTGGATTTGCAATGAAGATTAAAGCTTTGGAGTTTTAATTTCCCATTCCCTCCACCATTTTTGAAGAAGCTTTGATGTTTTAGAAATGAAGGAAGAAGTGGTGAAGAGAAGGAAGGGGTTGGGCTGAGTTAACAAGTGGTTCAGCCCAAACTAAAGGTCCAAAGCAAAAAGTGACGAAAATTCCACTATCTCCAAACATATCGAAGCTTACACTTAAAAAGATCGCAAACGTCATTTTGAACTCAATGGAAGTGGTCTCGAGTCCTAATTTGACCGTATGCAAAAAGTAGTTTTTCGGACCAACATCCGATTAACGATAAAATATTTAAATAAAATATTTAAATATAAAATCGATAAATATGCGGGTTGTTACATAAATGATGGGGGCCTACCTCAACTGAGGTCTTAAATGGTCAGAGTCTGCCTAGTTTCCATTAAAATATATTAAGTGGCTTGGTTCCAACTCTTGCATTGTTAGGCATTTATGACGTTGGTTATGTGTTATGGGATTGGGAAACCTGTTTTGGGAATGGAAGGTATTAAGATTATTTGAGGGCTAACCTCCTTTCCTTATATGAAGTATTAAATGGTTTCAAAATATATAAGACATATTCTTATTTTAAAATATACTACCCAAAACTGGAATAGTAAGGCTCGAGGTTTTTATTCACTGGACCCTTATTGCTCTGACTCCTTCCTCATTACAACACAAGTTAAGGAAGAAGTTGATGATGATGATGCTTGAAGACGGTGAGAGTGGAGCTTGTGGTAGTTGTTATTAGTTATCTACTCCTACTATTTTTGATTGTACCCATAAAAATGTATTTTGAACAAATTGATGTAACCTTTGTTGTAAACATTATGATATGTTTTGTGACACTTGAAATGCTTTGAAATAAATGGTTACTATTATTGCTATTATATTTTGTTACTTTCCCTGTGAGTTCTAAAAGAATAAATAGATAGCTCTGTATTTTTTCCTTTTTACCAAATAACAGCCAGCTTTAGAATGGGTCTAAGTTTCGATTGACCTTTTTAGGGTAGGAATTTATGCATGTTTTGGAGCGGGTTGTTGCATTTGGTATCAAAGCTTAGGTTACCCGATCAACGGGGAAAATGTATATTTGAGTGGCTTACTTGTTATTTTTAAAAAGGCCTTTCAAAAGGTTTTACTATAAATATATATACTTATTTTGAATATATGTCCAACTTTATAAATTCCAACTACAGAATTAGTTGTGACCATCTTTCGAAAGAATGGACGAAGTGACTATTAGTTGGAAAAATAAATAGAGTTAAATTTATACTCCTACTCCGATTACTTACGGAGCGGAGATCATATCGCAAGAAGTGGACTGAAGAAAGCATGACCATAACATCTGGAAGCACCCCAAAAGATAAATAGTACTTGACTCCTTTATTAGACCTAGATTCCTTATAATTGTGGACCTTATAAGCATACTGAATAATAGGGGTGGAAAATGTAGAAAGAGATGTTGTAACTCTAAAATTTAATAGATAATGAATGTATAATAAGTGAGGAGTTGCAAGAAATTTAATAGATTAATGAGACCATTAAGGTAATTATGAGAAGATAAGAAAGAAGTTAAATGGGTAAAGTTTGAATCGGTAAATAAATGTCTTTAGGAAGCGTTCATTGGGATAATAACCATTTAATACGAACCAAGTGACATTTATGGAAATAATAAATGAAAATGCTTGATATTAATTAAATATTATAAGCAAAATATTTGTAAACATTCGAAAGTAGGATGTAAAGGAGGAATGGAATAAGTTTATGTAAGAAGGTGTATATTAATCACCACAAGAAGATAACCAGATTTTTAAGAGGATTGAGTTGGGAAGTTCAAAGAAAAGAACAATTAAAGCCAATTTTAAAATCCTATCCTATGAGAAAAAATTTGATTAAAAGGTTTTTGAAAACTCTTTGAATGTTCTGAAAGATCCTTTCAAAAGATTATTAAATGAAGATCTTATGTATTATAAATTGAATTTTTTTTAGAAAGTGATTTTGGAAGGCTTTAGAAATATACTACCATTTGTGAAAAGTTTGAAAAGAGAATGTAACTTTAAAAATAGTGAAACGTTTTAAAAATGAAATGATGGATGATTTTTAATTGTAAATTTAATGACTTGAAAAGTTGGAAAAAAGAAGGTTTTCATTTGTTAACTTCTCAATATAAAATTTGTTGAATTCAAGTTTTCAACTTTTGGATTTTTTGTTTTTGGATTCTTCTATTTTTATATGATTTCTTCTGCTTTATAAATTTGGATGTTCTTTTCCTTAAAATTCTTTTTAAAAGGGTGCATATATGAAAATGACACCTGATTGGAATAGGGAAGTAGAAAATAAAAGGATAGAATGTCCAATAAGATAGGTAGGAGAGACATTCCCGTATAAGGAAATACGGAGAATAATAGCTGAAATTTAGGTAGTAATAGATTTGAAAATTTTAATCTAGTAATAAATATTATAGGAGAGGAGTAATAGGAATAAGATAAAAGTTATCTTTATCTACTCTATTTTTCCATCGTTTAAAGTTATAAAAAGTATCTTTGACAATTGAATGGATTTGAATAATAAATGAGTTGGGATATTTTTGTATATATTGAAAGGTATAAGAATTTTATATACATTTTTCCTATTTGAATTTAGAACTTATTTGAATAAGAATATCATTGGATTTATGGAAATCAAATGAATTGGATTTTATATAGAAAAGGATTATGTTATAAAAGTTTTAAACAAGTTATAAAAAGTATTTGGTTAAATGACAGTATATTTTAAGTAAAAAGCAATAGAGGTTGATGCATATTTTAAAATAATATAATTGTCTTGTAACCAAAAAAATCTTTGAAATAATAAATGTCTAATATATTATTTTGGAATGATAGTTGAGTTTTTGAATGTTTTGGGTTAAAAGCCTTATTTTCAGAAGAAGTATGTCTCTATTATAGTAATTCATTAGAAAGGGAAGTTTTTCATAGTTCCTTTTTGAAAACCAAGCAATTTTTAAGTACTATGAATTAAAAGTCTAACTTTTAAAGGAATAGGTCTTTGATGAAGAAAGTTTTAAAAAGAGAAATTATTTTGCTTCTTCTTGAAACTAAGCAGTTTTGAATTCTTGATGAAGGTTTCTAAGTTTATATTTTCAATGAGGGGAATTTTGAATTTGGTACTTCATGTTTTTAAACTTTAAGTTTTACAAGAAATGGGGTAACAAATGCTAATTTTGAATTTAATGAAATAATTTTATTTGTATAAAAATAGTTTATCTATAATTATTATATATGTTGCTAAAATTCTGGTTTCATAAAAAATAGTGAAAACCGAATTTTTATGGAGTAAATATAGATCGCTACCTAAGTAGGATAAACTATGGTTTTTAGGATATGGATAAGATGGCAATAGAGTGTACAACCTGATCTGGAAATTTAAAATCAGTTCAAACCTTTATTTGAAGAAGTTGGTAAAGTGTAAAGTTATTTCGGATCTATAATTGGGTTGTAAATCAGGTTGCTCTAGATAGCATAGAATGTAACTTTCTATGTTTTAATTTGTTTGGAATGATTTTAGTGTAATCTCCATAAATTACCATATTTCGAAATATGTATAAAAACGCGTTGTTTAAATTCGTAAAGGATGCACCAAAAAGGGAAAGTGATATGTTGGATATGGATATCCCCTCCATTTATTTACACTGTCTCTTTGAATAAAATAACAGAAATAATTCTTTGTAAATTCAAACAGAGCAAAATTTTCATTTGTGGTTAATTTATGAGAGATTGTAATGGTAGTCCTTTTTAAGGGTAGCTCTAATAAATTAAAATATGGAGATAAGCATTCTAGTTTAGAAATTAGTATACACGTATAACCAAGCTTAACGATTAAAAATAAGAATATATATGTATGTATGTGTATATATACATATATATATATATAGTATAAATTACGTCTACATGCATATTAGTTAGTAATTAAGGAATTAGGACTTATGGGCATTAATTACAAATTTAGCGGACAATAAATTTGAAATTAATGAGAGGAAAAAGGAATTAAATGGGGACTTATTAGGAAACTTAATGTGACATTTATGGAATAATTAGATCTAAGTAATGGATAGATTTTGAAAGAAGGTTAAAGGGATTAAATAAGGATTAATTGGGGATGGCCCACTTTTGACAGCAATGATCAACTGCTATGGATATATTAATTGGGGCAATGAATGAACCTCGTTTATTAGAAACCAAAAAGGAAAATTTAGGACAATGGGTACAATGGAGTGACATATTAGAAATACCCATCTTAATTTTGTAAGAAATGTTAGGACCTCAACATCGTTTTTATACCACTTTATAATAAATGGCAGCTTGCAGCAAAAATTTCTTTTAGAGCTTTTGGGTTGTAATCGCTAGTTGTTTCCTTTGGTTATTGGAAACGTGAATGATGTGGTGTAAGATATATCCCTGTTTTATTCCTATGTTGATTTTTTTTTAATGTGATTAAACCACTTGATAAATATATACATATTGAAAAGCAATGTAAGGAAGGAAATTTTATTGGGACACTTAACTAGCGATAAACCATAAGTAAGACTGGAAGTTAATAAGGGAATTAGGTTAGCAACCTAAAGAAAATAATTGTTTCAATCCCTAAAACTTTAGATTTTTGGAAAATATAAAATTTAGTTCGCAGAATGTCACAATTCAAAAAAGAGATAAAATATACGGACATGAGAGGAGAATTTTCTATTGAATTAGGATTAAAAAAGGAGAGAGCGAGAGAACTTTTTATTCCTATTTGGGCAATAAGACTATAGCTTTATAGCCCAGATTCGTATCAAGGAGGCGGTTCGACTTCACGGAATTTCGGTTAGCATCATTAGTAATAAGGACCCCTTATTTGCTAGAAAATTTGGGAGGAGTTTGCTGGCAGCCTTGGGAAATTCGTTATCTTTAGGAACTTTGTTAAATTTTAGCATTACTTATCACCCATAGACCGACAGACAAACTGAAGGAGTGAATAAGAACTTGGAGGATTTGTTGAGAGGTTGCACTATGGACTTTGGAGGACAAAAGGAGCAATAATCATGGACTTTGGAGAACATTAGGAGCAGCACTTACCCTTAGTAGAATTCACGTATAATAGTGGTCACCAATAAATGACTGGTATGGCGCCCTTGAAGCACTTTATGTGAGACTATATAAATCGCCAAATTGTGGGTAGGAAACCACCGACAAAATCCTACTCGGACCAGATTTGAATTAAGAGATTTTAGAAAGTTAGAGTTGGTTAGGCAGCATGTGAAGGTCGTAAGGTTAGGAAAGTTAGAAAAGTTAGCACCAAGATTTATTGGGCCTTTCCTAATATTAGGAAAAATAAGCAAACCTATAAGTTGAATGGAGTCCATGACGTTTTTACGTTTTGCATTTGAGAAAATACCTTCATAACATAGCAATTATGGTAGGGCCTAATCAATTGGGGATATTGAAACGGAGCCAATAATGTCTCGTGCCTCTGCATGCATTGTGGAGCATAGAACCAGGAAGCTACGTAATAAAGAAATCAAATTGGTTCGAGTACAGTAGAGAGAAAATCCGATGGAAGACAAGAGAACCTCTCATCCTAAGTTTTTCTCTGGTAAACTTTCCTCTCCAGAATTATGATTTTGGTTGCACCGTGATTGCTACTAGATGATAGAAGATGGTTGCTACACTTTTTCACAATCACTTTATGCTCATGTTGTAATTTTATGCATGTTTAGGATATTTTCATACATACTTGCATGACATAACTACACACACGCTAGGATTGAGCTCATTTATGGCGTATCTGCAGTAATAATCACATTGTATTTTGGTTGAGTAGATGGTTGTTGTAACAACCCGCATATTCGACGATTATGTATTTGAATATCTTATTTAAATATTTTAATCATTAGTCGGATCTTAGTCCGAAAGCTACTTTTTGCATACGGTCAAATTAGGACTCGAGACCACCTCCATCGAGTTCAAAATGGCGTTTGCGATATTTTTGAGTATAAACTTCGATATGTTTGGAGTTAGTGGAATTTTGTCACTTTTTCGCTTAGGGCTTTGGTTTGGGCTGAACCACTTGCTAACTCAGTCCCAACCCATCTCCTCTTCATCACTTCCTTCTTCATAATTTCCTAACAACATAAGCTTCATCAAAAATGGAGGAGGGAATGGGAAATTAAAATTCCAAGCTCAAGTTCTCTTGCAAATCCATCATTCAACTCCAAATTCAAGAAGAAGACATTGATTCAAGCTTGTTATTGTTCTTGCTTTGCTTTCAAGCTTCATCTCCATCAATTTCCGTGAAAAGGTGAGATTTGTATCTCACATTCTTGTCTATAACTATCTTGGATTGTTGGGAATGATTCCCTATCACTTTAGCATGTACATTTGCATTTGGTTTGGATTGAATTGGCGAAAAACTCCAATTTTTAGTGTTTTGGGTGAATTACTGGGTTTAGGTCGCACTGCCACGAGAAGACTCGGCCTGCATATGGCTCATTCGCCCATAGGTCGTTCTGTCGCTTTTAGGTCGGCCGTGAGTTAGGTCGCCACCTCTTTAGGTCATTTTGCCTTGGGTCGTTCTTCTTAAGCCCTTAGGTCGCATGGCCTTGATATCGTTAGGTCGTAGGTCGCTCGGCCTTACTTACCTCATTAGGTCGCTCGACCTTGTTTGAGGCGTTAGGTCGTTCGAACTACTAGGTCGTTCGACCACTAGGTTGCTCAGCCTTCACCTTAGGTCGTGGGTCTCTAGGTCGTAGGTCGCTAGGCCTTAGGTTGCTCGGCCTATTCTTCATTAGGTCGCTTCACTTCGTTAGGCCGTTCATCCATTAGGTCGCTCGGCCTCACTTGAGACATTAGGTCGCTCGTCCTGTTTTTAAGTCGTTTGTGTGCAGGTCGCTGGGCCTCATTTCATTAGGTCGCATGGCCTTATCTACATGTTAGGTCGCTCGGACTTTATTTCGTTAGGTCATTCACCCTTAGGTCGCTCGGCCTACATAAGTCGCACCATGCTACTGAGGTTAGCTCTCATCCCGTTAGGTCGTTTGACCCCATCCCCACCTAGGTCACATGCTTGGGTCGCTCCATCCATAGGTCGCGTGCTTGGGCCGTTAACCCCTTAGGTCGCTTCCTCTTTAGGTTGTTAGGCTGCTAATGCCTTAACTCGTTCGCCTTTAGGTTGTTAAACCTTAGGTCGTTTCCCATTAGGTCGTTAGACCTTAATTCGTTCGACCTATTTTACTTTAGGTCGCTTGCCTGTAGGTCGTCTCATTTTCACTTTAGCTCGGCCTTGTTAGGTCGCATGGGTATTTCTACTTTGATGGATTTGGAAATAATTTCCTTGGATTTTTATTTACGTCTTCGAATGTGAATTTTTGTGACTTATGGTTTCTACAATCATTTATGTGATTTGTCACTTTAAAAATATAAAGGTTTCAATGCTAGTAGTAAATATCAAAACTCTTTTATCAAACGATTTCAACTCTATTTTATTACAAAGCTCTTTTCCTAAACCGTTTTCCAATCTATTAGTATATACAAGCCTTTACTTCACTCGGATGAGAAATCGAATTAAACGGCTTAGTAAAACAAGTGGTATGAAACGCTTGCGTTTGCTTCGTCGGTTAACTCTTGGACTTGTTCGATTGAACCTTTTGTGACAATTTCCTAGTGAAGATCTATAGTTTGTTCGTAAATATTTAAGTTAAGCTAGTGGTTATGGGACATGAAGCTAAACTCATATATTTACTAGCTTAGTGTAATTGACACTTCTTGATGATCATGACGATCATTTTTGTGATTTAGACTAGCAATTGAGCGATGTCTCTTTGTCTGCGAGGGAGATTAGACTCCATTTGTGTGATGTTTCTACTCGCATATGTGGGGTAGCGCCCCATGGTCTTCGGGCCATTTTAGTGGAGTTTTGACTCATGGTCTTCGGGCCGTTCTAGTGAAAATGGTTAGCAACCATAGAATAGCTTTCTGTCTTGTGATACACGTGTTGGTGAGCTTTCATGTTCCCGTCTTGTGATAGGCCTCTTTCCCTTTTTCTTGTGATTTCTGGATTTCTTGTGATGATTTCTGGAATTTTGTGCTTCACCAATTTTCGTGATTTCCATTGATAAGTTTTATCAATTTTGTGCATTAGTGAATTTGTGTGTCATTGACTTGTTATGAATACAAGTTTAGGGTATGATACCCTATTTTATCTTTGAGAAGATTCTTGTGATATTGATTAATCTCATGTTGATTTTCAATTACATACTTATAGTAGTGTGCCATTATGGTTATTACATGCTTATGCCATATCTTATATTCTATATCATGTCATCTGATATTTATAGCTAGACTGATCCGTTTATTATTTTCTTATGGAATAATACTCGGGTCAGACCGAGATGTTATAGGTGCTTCTGCTTGACTTCTCTTCTGGGATTACTCTGACTTTTTGGCTAACTACTTAGATTAGTAGATTTTGGATGTATACACTTGAGATATAGACTCTATGATGTATACTTATTCTTTTGTGTAGCTTGTAGCTGTTCTTTTGTATTTATCGTGGATCTTTCAGACCACTACTCTGATGTACACTTTCATGTGTTATATATATATATTCATATCTTTTTTCCGCCTTTGTGATATGGATGTCTATGACTGATTTGTGTTATGTTTATTTCTATATTTGTTTCCGAAGATTATATATAGCCACTGTGTGATAGCTTTGAGTTTGTATCGGTATGTCGGATTTCCTCCTTAAATGAAATGCATGCTATACTATCTGACATATCGGTGCTCGCACAAAGAAATTACACGGATGGTCGCTCCTCAACAGCCTTATTCTCCGTGCTAGTTGACAGCATTACTCCGTAGTGTTCTTGGCTAGCATGGGTATAGAGGTGGGGCGTCACAGCTTGATATCAGAGCCAAACTTCGGAACAATGTAGAATAACTTAGCAAGGATCATCGTCCTAAGTCCACCTTAGGAGTCGTGCTTCAGGATTTAGTTCGAGTCTTCGAACCGATTCATCTTGTTTTCTTTATGATTCCTTGTTTTATCTATCAAGATTGCTTGATAGTCATTCTGAGAATAACCTTTTTCTTCTTCCTCCTTTCTTAAAGAAGAAGAGATGGTTAGTTCTGGCAGTCCTAGCGCTGGTCAATCCAGTAGTCCTTCTCTGGATGGCGTATTCATGTATGCCCAACAACTTTTTGATCTTGCTAAGAATCAAAGGCTTATCTGTGCTTTGAGTAAGAACCCCAAAATGGTTTTACCTCTAAAACTTGAAGTTCCTTTCAATCAGCTTGTGGATATCACTCTTCGACATGAAGAGGCTGATAAAGGAATTGATAGTGGTATCGGGATTTCCAAGAAGAGGCATATTAAGTTCAAAAGCCCTTATCCCAATAAGAAGGTGAAGCAACCTACTTTGTTAGCAAAGACTCCAAACTCTATTGGTAGAGGATGCTACAATTGTAATTCTAAGGACCACTATGCAAAGGAGTGCCCAAAACCACTCCTTTGTCGTTATTGCAAAAATTCTAGTCATCATATTTCTGTATGCCCCGTACTTCTAAGCAAGAAGAAGGTGGAACCAGAAACTTCAGTAGCCAGGACACCTACCCCAAGTCGTCAACGATGCTTCAATTGTGGTTCCACAGATCATTATGTTATTAAGTGCCCGAAACCCCTTTATTGCCTCTATTGTAAAGGCTCAGGTCATTACTTATCTACATGTCCCAAACTTCAAAGCAAGAGAAAAAGGGAAGCTGCAAGCCCCTAGCAACTCTTCTCTTGGTCAAGGTATTTCTTATTCAATCCTTGATTTCATTTGTTTGTGATTATCCTGTTCGAGTTCTTTTTGATATGGGTTCATCTCATCATTTTTATATCAAAAGAACTTGTTGATTCTCTTTCTTTTTATATTTTGGGCTTGATGACTTCTTTGAGGATTGCGAATCCGAATTAGTGGATCCGCAACACTCAGTTTGCTTTTTATTGATGTCGAAATTATTTCATGTGATTTTTCTTTCCGAACCAATTTGCATATTATGCGTTGCTTAGGCTTCAGAATTGATTTACGTGAAAGGATTGGCTTAATCATTATGAGGCCATATCCTATTTTTCCGAATGGACTATTCATTTTCGACATTTTTAATCTGTTAAGAAGATTCATATTTTTCCTTTGTGATTTCGATTCCAAATTAATGGCATCATTTTGTTCTTTGAGCTCACATGTTGAGTAAAGAATTATTTCTCTCAATTGGGTAGTTGTGAATTTTCCGGAATCTTTGAGCTTGTCTTAGGATCATCACTTAAGCAATCTTTTGAGAGGTGTTAAGGTCTTTCCAGTTTGACCTTGCCATCGGTTTTTTTATTAGCTATGAGTTGCGGGAGTTAGCATTCCACTTACCACATTCCGCACTCGTTATGATTCTTATGAATGACTTATTATGTCATTTGGTTTATCCAGCTTATTTCATCCATTTTATAAATCGAGTATTCTATGAATATCTCAATAATTCCATTCTTGTATTTATTAATTATGGATGAAAATAGAAATTTAAAATTTTGCAAATCTTTTTCATAAGATTTATTTATAAGTACAATTTGATTTTTAATCTTAAATAAGCAAAGAATATTCTCAAAACTTTTAAGAAATATTTTCATCATATAGAAGACGATTTTGTGTTGTATTGCCCATTTAGTGTTTTAAGAATTTGGGTCGATGCGCTTGATCAACGTTATCGATAGGGAGTTCCTAAACGCTTTGATGAGACAGTCAGACACAATAAATTGACTTGTAAAATGTAAATCTTTTTATAAAGGTAATTGTGATTTTGAAAGTTTTATCTTTTCGGGAAAGAAGATTAAATTCTTTCTTTTCGATACTCTTATCCTTGTGATTCTCGAAGGGAACCAAAACTTTATCTTTAGTACCAATGCTAATCGTATTGGTTTGGATGCCATTCTCTTGCAAAAGTGAGTGTGCAATCACTTGTGCTTCTTAATCCTAAAAGCCGATCGAGACTAGGTATGTCACTTATGATCTGGTGCTCGCGGCTATTGTTTTAGCTTTCCAAGTATGGCATCATCATCTTGGGGGAGAAATTTGTTCTTCACCTCGATTATAACTCATTGGGATATCTATTTTCTCATAAGGAACTTAATTTGTGTCAACAATGTTGGCTCGAGTTCCTTGCATCTTATGATTTTGATATTCTTTGTTTACTCCCGGATGGGAGAATCGTGTTGCCGATACCCTTAGTCTTAAGCAACAAGCGTTATTTCTTTGATGATATCCGAATGGAATGATCTCGAGATTTCCTCCACTTGTGAGATTCGAGATCGTGAATTCTAATTTATGTTCATCTCTTGTTTTATGTAGCCTTGAGGCTCATCCTTCTCTTTTAGACTGCATTCTTGAAGCTCAAAGGGCTAGATCCCGAATTGGCTCTTCTTAGCCAAAGTTGTAGGGATAAAATTAATATTGAAAGTTTGAAAGACCTCGATATTGGTTCTAGTGGCGACATTCGAAAATTTGGTAGACTTGTCATACCAAATATTAGTGATCTTCGTAAAGATACTTTAGAAGATTCTCATCATTCTAAATTTACCATTCATCCCGGTAGTAGTAAAATGTACGCAGATGTGAAGCGACTTTATTATTGGGAGTGAATGAAATCTGATATTGCTAACTTTATTAAGTGTTGCATGACTTGCCAACTTGTTATGGCCGAACAACAAAGGCCTGGTGGGTTATTGCAACCTTTAGAAATTCCAATTTGGAAGTGGGACCAAATTTCCATGGATTTTAGTGATGGCCTTTCCCGTTCTTGTTCGGGTCATGATAGCTTATGGGTGATAGTTGATAGACTTACTATATCTGCCCATTTTATTCCCGTTCGGTTTAACCGAACCGTTCCTCTTTTGGCCAAACTCTTTATCAAGGAAATTGTTAAATTGCATGGTGTCCCTACTTCTATTGTTAGCGATCGCGATCCATTGTTTAATAGTGGATTTTGGAAAAGTCTTTGAGATTTTAGCACCGCTTATCACCCCAGTCCGATGGACAAACCGAGCATGTGAATCAAACTCTTGAAGATCTTCTTCGTGCCTGTGTGCTTGATTTCGATGGAAGTTGGGAAAATCATATTTCTCTTGTTGAATTTTCCTATAATAATAGCTTCCAATCTAGTATTGGTATGGCACCTTTCGAGGCACTCTATGGAAGGCCATGCCGATCCCCTTCTTGTTGGCTTGAGGCCGGTGAGAAGCTGGTTTTAGGTCCAGATTTTATTCGTGTTTCACCTATTAAGGGTGTTTTACATTTCAGTCGATCGAGAAAAATTAGCGCCTCAATATATTGGGCCATTTCCTATCACTGAACGTAGTGATTCCATGGCGTATCGCCTTTTATTACCGGCTCAAATTTTCTGCTATTCGTGACCTATTTCACGTTTCTCAATTACGGAAATGCTTTCGAGATTCCGATTTTATTCTTGAGTCCGGTGTTGTGGAAGAAATTGAAGTTTCGCCTAATTTAACTTTTGAGCAGCATTCTATTCGTATTATCGCTTCGAAAGTCAAATGACTTAAATAAAGATGTTCCGCTTGTGAAAGTTCAATGGTCCTCAAATCCTAAGGATTGTTCATGGGAATCTAGAGAATTCATCGAGCGAACACATCCGGACTTACCTTCTCATGCTCTTTTGAGGTGAACTTCTTATTTCAAATTTCTTTTGATGTTAATATGCTTTTATGGTTGTTACTTTTTATTTCCACCTCATATATTGCGAGGACGCAATTTCTTTAAGGAGGGGAGTCTGTAACAACCCGCATATTCGACGATTATGTATTTGAATATCTTATTTAAATATTTTAATCGTTAGTCGGATCTTAGTCTAAAAAGCTACTTTTTCCATATGGTCAAATTAGGACTCGAGACCACCTCCATCGAGTTCAAAATGGCGTTTGCGATCTTTTTGAGTATAAACTTCGATATGTTTGGAGTTAGTGGAATTTTGTCACTTTTTCGCTTAGGGCTTTGGTTTGGGCTGAACCACTTGCTAACTCAGTCCCAACCCATCTCCTCTTCATCACTTCCTTCTTCATAATTTCCTAACAACATAAGCTTCATCAAAAATGGAGGAGGGAATGGGAAATTAAAATTCCAAGCTCAAGTTCTCTTGCAAATCCATCATTCAACTCCAAATTCAAGAAGAAGACATTGATTCAAGCTTGTTATTGTTCTTGCTTTGCTTTCAAGCTTCATCTCCATCAATTTCCGTGAAAAGGTGAGATTTGTATCTCACATTCTTGTCTATAACTATCTTGGATTGTTGGGAATGATTCCCTATCACTTTAGCATGTACATTTGCATTTGGTTTGGATTGAATTGGCCAAAAACTCCAATTTTTAGTGTTTTTGGTGAATTACTGGGTTTAGGTCGCACTGCCACGAGAAGACTCGGCCTGCATATGGCTCGTTCGCCCATAGGTCGTTCTATCGCTTTTAGGTCGGCCGTGAGTTAGGTCGCCACCTCTTTAGGTCGTTTTGCCTTGGGTCGTTCTTCTTAAGCCCTTAGGTCGCATGGCCTTGATATCGTTAGGTCGTAGGTCGCTCGGCCTTACTTACCTCATTAGGCCGCTCGACCTTGTTTGAGGCGTTAGGTCGTTCGAACTACTAGGTCGTTCGACCACTAGGTTGCTCAGCCTTCACCTTAGGTCATGGGTCTCTAGGTCGTAGGTCGCTAGGCCTTAGGTTGCTCGGCCTATTCTTCGTTAGGTCGCTTCACTTCGTTAGGCCGTTCATCCATTAGGTCGCTCGGCCTCACTTGAGACATTAGGTCGCTTGTCCTGTTTTTAAGTCCTTTGTGTGCAGGTCGCTGGGCCTTATTTCATTAGGTTGCACGGCCTTATCTACATGTTAGGTCGCTCGGACTTTATTTCGTTAGGTCATTCACCCTTAGGTCGCTCGGCCTACATAAGTCGCACCATGCTACTGAGGTTAGCTCTCATCCCGTTAGGTCGTTTGACCCCATCCCCACCTAGGTCGCGTGCTTGGGTCGCTCCATCCATAGGTCGCGTCCTTGGGCCGTTAACCCCTTAGGTCGCTCGCCGACTTAGGTCGCTTCCTCTTTAGGTTGTTAGGCTGCTAATGCCTTAACTCGTTCGCCTTTAGGTTGTTAAACCTTAGGTCATTTCCCATTAGGTCGTTAGACCTTAATTCGTTCGACCTATTTTACTTTAGGTCGCTTACCTGTAGGTCGTTCCATTTTCACTTTAGCTCGGCCTTGTTAGGTCGCATGGGTATTTCTACTTTGATGGATTTGGAAATAATTTCCTTGGATTTTTATTTACGTCTTCGAATGTGAATTTTTGTGACTTATGGTTTCTACAATCATTTATGTGATTTTTCACTTTAAAAATATAAAGGTTTCAATACTAGTAGTAAATATCAAAACTCTTTTATCAAACGATTTCAACTCTATTTTATTACAAAGCTCTTTTCCTAAACCGTTTTCCAATCTATTAGTATATACAAGCCTTTACTTCACTCGGATAAGAAATCGAATTAAACGGCTTAGTAAAACAAGTGGTATGAAACGCTTGCGTTTGCTTCGTCGGTTAACTCTTGGACTTGTTCGATTGAACCTTTTGTGACAATTTCCTAGTGAAGATCTACAGTTTGTTCGTAAATATTTAAGTTAAGCTAGTGGTTATGAGACATGAAGCTAAACTCATATATTTACTAGCTTAGTGTAATTGACACTTCTTGATGATCATGACGATCATTTTTGTGATTTAGACTAGCAATTGAGCGATGTCTCTTTGTCTACGAGGGAGACTAGACCCCATTTGTGTGATGTTTCTACTCACATATGTGGGGTAGCGCCCCATGGTCTTCGGGCCATTTTAGTGGAGTTTTGACTCATGGTCTTCGGGCCGTTCTAGTGAAAATGGTTAGCAACCATGGAATAGCTTTCCGTCTTGTGATACACGTGTTGGTGAGCTTTCATGCTCCCGTCTTGTGATAGGCCTCTTTCCCTTTTTCTTGTGATTTCTGGATTTCTTGTGATGATTTCTGGAATTTTGTGCTTCACCAATTTTTGTGATTTCCATTGATAAGTTTTATCAATTTTGTGCATTGGTGAATTTGTGTGTCATTGACTTGTTATGAATACAAGTTTAGGGTATGATACCCTATTTTATCTTTGAGAAGATTCTTGTGATATTGATTAATCTCATGTTGATTTTCAATTACATACTTATAGTAGTGTGCCATTATGGTTATTACATGCTTATGCCATATCTTATATTCTATATCATGTCATCTGATATTTATAGCTAGACTGATCCGTTTATTATTTTCTTATGAAATAATACTCGGGTCAGACCGAGATGTTATAGGTGCTTCTGCTTGACTTCTCTTCTGGGATTACTCTGACTTTTTGGCTAACTACTTAGATTAGTAGTTTTTGGATGTATACACTTGAGATATAGACTCTATAATGTATACGTATTCTTTTGTGTAGCTTGTAGCTGTTCTTTTGTATTTATGTGGATCTTTCAGACCACTACTTTGATGTACACTTTCATGTGTTATATATATATATATTCATATCTTTTTTCCGCCTTTGTGATATGGATGTCTGTGACTGATTTGTGTTATGTTTATTTCTATATTTGTTTCCGAAGATTATATATAGCCACTGTGTGATAGCTTTGAGTTTGTATCGGTATGTCGGATTTCCTTCTTAAATGAAATGCATGCTATTCTATCTGACATATCGGTGCTCGCACAAAGAAATTACACGGATGGTCGCTCCTCAATAGCCTTATTCTCCGTGCTAGTTGACAGCATTACTCCATAGTGTTCTTGGCTAGCATGAGTATAGAGGTGGGGCATCACAGTTGTGTAGATAACTTGGTTGTATAACATGAATGTTATTGTGCATTATGCTATTCGCCCGTTAAAAAGATTTTGGAACAAAATCCGTTTAAGGGGGGCGAATGTAACACCCCGTGAAATCAGCCATAGGTAAATAAATTGTAATAAATAAGATAAGGGTGAAAATGGATTTTTTTTTAAAAGTTGAGATTTAGCCACGAAAGTTTTACCATTGCATTTGTGGTGAAATTCCGATCAATTTCCATATATAATATGCTTAAAAGCGAGCTCGAACGAAGAAGTTATGAGCATTTGAAGTTTTCGAGTTTAAAATAATTTAAACGGAATTTAAATTCAAATAAATAAATAATTCTTAAATTTGAAATTAAAAAATTAATTGAGAGTAGACTTAGGGGTTAAGTAAACATTAAAGTTAACCTTAATGTTAAAAAGTAATTAAGGAATAAAATTAATTAACAACGGTAAATAAATAAACGCTCTAAAACAATGGGGCGTGGTCGACCATTCGACCCAACCGGTCGAACCCTAGCATTCAACCAGTCCACGTGAGGTGGTCGACCACTACATTGAGTGTCGACTAGGGTTTTTGAGATGATGAACGTTCCAGATTCTTCCTTTTTTAACCTATTTTCATCCTTTGGTTCTAATGCGTTTCAACCCCTATAAATAAGACCCTGGACTTCTTACTTTTATTCACAAATATTTTGGGAGCATCAACAAAGCTCTATCAGTTCATCTCTTCTTAGATTCAGAAAACTCCATTGGGTTTTCAAGTAAGAAATCCTATATACATATCTTTGTTTATTATTTAATTCTAATCCTCTTCTCCTCCAACCTTTTTGAATCTAATATATATACAAGTCCCTTGTTGTATATTTCAATAAGAAAAGATCTGAAGGAGATTATAATGGGCGTTTCAAATACAAAAGAGAAGCAAAGTTAAGGAGCAACTATGAGTGAAAATCTTAGCATTCTTATTTCAGTGATTGATTAGTATATTATGGATTTGAATATGCCTTAAGGGGTTTGGGTTTACGAAAATAAAATAGAATAAAACCCCCCAAAACTCCTTTAATTTGAAATGTCAATTCTTGTTGAAATTCTCAATTGTTTAAATTGAACTGTTGGAATTATATAATTTTTTGCAGTTTTTGGTGATTCCAAAGTCTATTCCACTCCTCCTTATTATGAAATTTTGATAATAAAATAAGGGTGTAAAGTACGATTTTTTTTCATAGTTTGCACCGCTTATTTCACAAAAATTAAATAAAAATTCCATTATTTATTTATTTGTAAAAGAGGAGTTAAATAGAAGATGAAATTAGAATTTCAGTTTATATTGTTAAGGTTATTCCATTGGTTTAATGTAATTGATTGAGTTTATATTTTTGCATACAAGTCCATTTTGTTGCAATTTTGGATATGAGTATTGAATCCTTGTTATGGATATTAGAATCCTTTGTTATGGATATTGGAAATTTGGCATCATTGTTAATATGGAAAAATGACTTGTATTATTGTTATTAAAAATGAAGTGACATTTAACGTTAGTTAGGGCCTAATCTCTACATGCATAGGAAATAATAAGTGTGTATTTATTTATATATTAATTACCGTAAATAGCATACAATTATAACATGTTAATTTCATAGTTAATTAGGTAATAACTATCATTAATTCCCCCTTAGGAAAGTAACTGATTGTTAAGGCAAAATAAAAGGGAATTCTTATATAACCTAAATAATGAACACAGTGAGGTGTGATAATATATATTATGGGTTTTGTAAATATGACTAAGTCATAGGGACATCACCTATGATAAGTAACTATGATGACTCGAGGTTAGTCCCAATTCTGTTCGGTAAATCTATCCAGCTAATTTGGCTACCAGTACCTACGAATAATCGGACTAATGAAAGACGTCCCGTGGAACATGGGTCATAAGGCGTAGGATTTGCTTTAGGGTTTTGAAGGTATTAAATGGTTGTTTGAGGGCCCGCATCTTTTCCCAAATGAAGTATTAAATGGTCAGGATTTGGTTTAGGTATGGTTAAGGATACCTTGGAAGATCCGCTTCAATAGGAAGTATTAAGTGTCCGAAGAAATTTTCATGCAATGTTAAATAGATAGAGATTAAATGATGGGGGCCTAGCTCAACTGAGGTCTTAAATGGTCAGAGTCTGACTATTTTCCATTAAACGATATTAAGTGGCTTGGGGTCTTGTAACAACCCGATTTTTTTATGATAATTAATTAGCATTAATAGTAGGAATTTATTTAGTTAAATTGAAATTGGATGGTTTATTTGATAATCAGATTTGTAATTATTTAACAAGAGGATTTAAATTGTGAAATTGTGATATTTAAATTTAAATATGTTATAAATGTGAAAAATGTATTTTATAAAATCGGAAAAAAATGGAATAAAATAATAGCCAGAGAAGGAATGATTTTTAAATATGGACTTGTATTTATTTGGATTAAATTAAATTTAGTTTAAGAATAAAAGCAAATATATATTTTCCTGTTAATCAAATTTCAAAGCCCAAGATAACTTAAACTCAAACCCAATTCTAGAATGGTCTTGTCCTCTATTTTCTTCGTTCATTTATTTTCCCTAGAGGGACTAGAGGAGAGGATTTTCTATCTTGCACTGGAAGCTATCAAAATAAAATATTTACATTTCTAAAGAAAATCAAGCAAAAATAAGAAAAATTAATAAAATTCTAAAGTTTAATCTGGGGCTTCTCGATGCCACTTACGTATGCGCTAGGAGACGATTTGGATTTAGATTAGCCATTGTTTCTTTGTGTACATGTGTTCATTAGTAGCTATGAAGTAGAAGCGAAAGCATATAGTATTCTAGTGAGTCTCTTGCCTCACAATATCTATGCCAATTTTGTATTTATTCTTATAAATGACGTATTGAGATGCTGTTAGTATGAATTCATTTATCTGAATTAGGAGCTAGAATTGATCAAAGAAAATAATAATAATAATTGCATGAGTGGTTAGCCTAAGCATGAGTGAGGGTGAGTGCATACCTGTCTAAATGATTAGGTCTTCCTGTTGTTCCATTAGCATGTGTTGTCTTCATGTTGTTCCATCTTCCATGTGTATGAATGTTATGTCCCTGGCAAAACTGTGAGTAGGAATGTGTTTTCTTCAGGGAATTAAACAGTGTTGATGAGTGTGTGTGGCGTGTAATATATGTGTATGCTATGTTGTGTTCATGCGTGTATATATGCATATAATTATGTGGGTGTGGGTTATTTGCTGGAGAGTGAGTGTGTGAGGGGTTGCTAACATGTACATTTATTTGTGTGTGTGCATGTGTTAATCTATGAGTTGCATACTTTGAACTTCTTATCCATCGCTGTAAACTTAGGGCCAGATCCAATATGGCCATGCTATATTCTCAGTGCGTGTGCATGTTATATGTATGGATATCAATTATATATTTATATATGGGAGAGTGTGTACAAATATATTTATAAGTGTGTGAATTTGTTAGTATATTTGTGGGTGAATGAGTTACTTGCTGTCATTCATTTTCATGCGTGAGTGATCGTATATATTTATATATCTATGTTGAGTTCATATGGTGTATGATTTTGTGTAAGTTTGTATATGTGTGTGTTGAGTCATTATGCTTGTTGCTATATATTTGTATGGATGGGTGCTAAAGTGTGTATTTTTATGAAATTCACTTGCTCTGGGCCCTGTTCATATAATTATTATGCTATTTGGAAATTTGTTGTTGCACTTGAGTTTGTACGCATTTAGTCCACTTATGCCTACATAATCTTTTGCTAAACAAAATTTCAGTTGTAATTTGCTGAATATTTTGGTTGTGACATTGTTCACACACTTTTCTATCCTATTTATGTTCACCCACCTGACATAATGCATAGTTTCACATGGTGAAAGCTTTTGACCTTATGAGCAAATTTAATTGTATTGCCTAAGTGGTCTTAATATAATAATTAAAGGTCTTCAATATGTTAGGATAAAATGATTTATAATATATATATTAGTAACTTAATATGTAAAAGAATTATTTTGAAAGTAATATAATATATTTTAAAGTTGTATTTGATTATGGATATCTGTAAAAGACTTTTATAATTATAAACAACATATGAAGTGATTTGGAAGATTGAATTAAATATATAAATTTATATTGGTTTTTAAAGTAATTTTTTTAATCTTATATAGATATATATATATATATATAAGCGAGGATTCAATAGTAAACATTTATATTTAAATCTTATTTTATAAATATATATATATATACATCAAAAGTATCAGCTATTATACCAACATTTTAAGAGTTATTTATAACTAATGAGATTAATTAATTAAGATGTTATATATATATATATTAGATTAAATAATATTTTATTATATTATTATAATTTCTTATTTCTTTCATGCTGATTGATTTGCTATGAATGATTCATCGTTGATATTGATTTGAGTTATATTTTAAGAGATACGATGATGACATTCTCTTATCTGATTGTGATATTTCATTTCTTTGTAATGAGAAATTTGAATAAATCGATCAGTGATACCATCTGGTATGGGACTTTCGACAGCACTTTGTTGGTTATTCATTGGACTTGTCATATAGAGATATCTAGTGTGGATCGAGAGTAGTTTATGAGCATTGAATAATTATCTGAATAACATGCGGTGGTATGGGACACCGTTATGCTATTTGTTTGATTATCCATTGTAAGTAAATGTCACTCAAACGGGGATTACGCTCACGTGTGTATGTGATACCCGGTGAGGAGTATCGTATAGTCAAGTGTTCACGCACATGTATATGTGATACTTAGTAAGGCGTATCGTATAGTCAGGTAGTGGCTTATGAGAGCCGTGTATCAGCCAACTTTATAGATATGCATATGTATATGGTACGAGTACTATATGACCATCCATATTGTGTCCATCTTCCTTTATGTTTCGGGAGTGAACCAGAATGACCAGTATCCATCCTGGCGGCCTGATCATGGTGTCACATCTTAGATCCACAAGACCGTTGTTGGTTATTATATTTGATGCGCATCACAGGATCGGTAGTTGGTAGGGTATGTGCCCTACAACCCCTTATGTTGCATAGGTCAAGAGTTTGTTATCATTAGGGGTAAAGCAGGGTCGTGACCAAGGCTTCGCGTTGAAGGGCCATCGGTAGATGGGGTTATGATGTCCGTCGAGGTAACTGAAGACTGTAGAAATAGACGGTTACTCTATGGTAGGCAAGTAGACCTGGGTTCCTGGAGCAGGATTGCGGTAGGCGGCTATTAGTCTCCCGTCTGGTTCAAGGTTTATGTTAGTAGTGGATTGGCATATACGTCTCACTCCTATAATGAGTTGACTAGACTAGAGACTGGTTGGTCTAATGTGTAGGCAGTTCTCGTTATATCCACACTATTTGATGATTTGATATTTTGAGATAGCCTTTATTATAGATTATGATTTGGATTATGTTGAATTATCTTTGTGGTTTGTATAATATTGGATATCATTTGGATGATTTGATGGGCTATCTCACATTATCTATTGATCTATGATTTTAAATTAGGGCATTGATATGTGTTAGCCCTTTTCACTTGATGATTTCTTTTTATATGATAAGGTTGTATTGTATGGATGATTTAGCCATTGGAGATAGTCTTCTTGGTTTCCATTGATTTGTTTTATATGGGTGATGACATATTTTGATATCAGTTCTAATTGTTTTATATGGCTCTGAGATATTTGACTAACGTTAAGCCTTGAGGATTCTTTATATATATTTACACTTTGACATGACGTTTGATGTTTTGAGTATTTTTGGTGGTGATATCATATTATTCTTCCTTGTTTATACCGTATCACCTTAATTATAATTCTTGATTAGACATAGTCTGACCCGTGTGTTATTTTATAATGCTCGGATCAGTCCAAGGCATTTTAGATACATGGACGAGATTACCAGCTTTTGTTTCAGTGGGCTTAGAGGAGACATATGTTAGGATTGTGATATGATATTATATGAATTGACTCATTTTATATATGACGTTGAGTTGTATATTTATTGTTCATCACATTATATTGAGATGTTTTGTACTTATATAGACCTCTATGTTATATATTATTTGTTATCACTGTGATTGACTCTATGTTCATTGTTATTTACTATATATTGTGTATTGTTCTATGCTGGAGGCATACATGTTTATTGCTGTAACATCCCTAATTTTTGATAACATTATTTAGAAAATTTAATTAGATAAATTAAATAGAATAATGATGATAAGGGGATAGAGATTTGAATAAATCATATAGGGCCGTGCTTAATAATAAAATAAATGGGCTTAAATTAGTTTATAAGTTAATTGATATACATGTGCGCATATTAGTAAATAGCCGCACCTCCTCATACACGGCTATACACTTCTTATTCTTGTTCATTCATGTTCATTTTTCTCAAATAAAAAACAAACGCAAAACTCTAGGGAGTCGGCCATTATTAAAGAGGAAGAATTCGATTTAAAGCTGGGAAGGATTAATCAACAACAAGTCTGAAATTCCTTATCATATCTAAGGTGAATAATAATTCATTCCATCTTTATTTTGTTTTTATAATCATATGTTTTCGGATTTAAGATTAAATTCGTTTTTATGATGTTTTGGATGATGATATGCTTAAGTTATTATGTTTGATGTAAACCAATTCATTTACATATGAAATTGCACGGTTTTAGGGCAAAACCGATTATTATTGAATTTAGAATGCCATGGAAAAATTATATGTTAGGTGAAACGTGATTTTAGAGATGGGTTTAATTTTTCATAATTTTCCAAGCTATGGAGAATTTATTATGAATTTCTAAAGGAAAATAGGCTATATTTGGGTTTAAAATTTATTTTGATTATTTCAGGAAGAAATTGGGTTAGAAATTTTAATATGTTAAATAATATGATGAAATTGAATTTATGTGATTTTTGGGGATTTTTCCTAAATGATTTGCTATGGAAAATAAATTATTGTAAAAGAAGGGCTTATTTGCAATATTGGTTTTGCTTAATGGAAGGGCTTAAACGTTAATTTTCCTTTGATTTAGATCTGATAAATGCGGTAGTTATTTATAAAGTATTTGAAAAGTTTTATGGCGACCAATTAAAACATTACACATAAGCGGGTTAGTTAAAGCATTTACTAAAGATGGGCATGATTTCAGCCTTTAACTCATAAAAGTTCGTTTCGCCTCAAATAGAAGTACCTTTCGACCCCATTGACTTTGCTCCATCTCAGTCGAAACCATCTCAGTCGAAACCTACATAGTCGAAACCAATGCACAAGGTATCACTTAGATGGTACGTAGTAGGTTGGAGGAAAGGCGGAAGCAAGGGTGTCGAAGGGAATGCTCCCAAAAGAGTCGAAACCCTGTTTGGTTTTAAAAGTTAAGTATTTTACTTTGTTTTTTTTAGAGCTTTCGACCTAGTCGAAACATATGTTTTCGAAAGGAGTTTTATAAATAGCTTTCGAAGAAGGTTGTTGTATTATATTTAAAATATTAGCTTTCGAAGGGATACCTTTATCTTTAAATAAGTGCTTTCAAAAGCAGTGGTTCTGACCAAGTCGAAACCTAGCTGCTATTGTATCTTCCGAGTATTGAAGCCATCAAAACTTTCAAAGGGTTGTCTTTGTTTTAACTTAAGCTAAGCCACTTCCTAAATGCTTTCGAAAGGGGTTGAGGGTTCCGAAGGCAATGGGGTCGAAAGGGGGTTTCAACGCTACCCTTCGAAGTTTTAACTTAAAGGTTTCGAGCTTTCGATTAGATGGTTAGGACACCATCTACTTTTCCCCAAACAATCCTATAAGGGTTTCGAAAGAGATACTTTCGTATATAACCACTTTGACCCAAAAGATGTTTTAAAGAGTAAAACTCAATGTTTTCGAAAGGGGTACTTTCATTAGTTTCGAAGCTATTTTCCTAAAGATTATTAAGAAAGGTTTTGGTACATTCGAAAGTTATGATTTGGTTATGAAAGGATTGACTTGTAGAGCTTCGAAAGGTATATACTTAGAGTTTTGAAAAGAGGTTTTCTATGCTTTCGAAGGAGGTCATCCAGACGTTTCGAAAGTGATGTTTTAAGGTTTCAAAACAAATAACCCATTCTCATTTAAAATAGAAATACCATGGCATGAATAAAGATTTTTGAGAGTATTACTTCTTTAAATATTTATTCACATTGTAATTAACCCATAACGGTACTTTGCGAAAGGGCAGAATAACCAGCTAGGTTGACCCAGTAGTGAATATAACTTATGAAATGATAAAATCTTAATTAAAGATATTGACAGGGGCCAACTGGTTCATAGTCATCCTATGAAAACTATAATTTGATATTGGCAGGGGCCAATAGGTTTATAGTTAGCCCATGAAAACTATATCCGGATTAAGATATTGACAGTTAGTCAATAGGTCCTAGTAAGCCCATGAAAACTAGGATAATAGAAAAGATATTGGAGTTGCCAATAGGTTCTTAGTGATCCATGAAAACTATGAAATTGGATAGATAGTCCATAAACATTTAATAGGTTAATAGTAACCCTAGAAATTATAATTGAGATAGAGAGTCAGAATGAATGGGGATGGGTAATCCATATTTTATTTACTTGTTTTGCATATCATCATAATGTTTTGAAATACTTTGTTTTAACCATTGTGGATGCAGGTGTACAGTACATGGCTTTATAAATGTTTTAGGATATTAGTGAGGGCAAAACCCGTTCCACTAGGCAACGTGGTCTCACTAGATAACTAAATTGTTTGAGATGGTAGAGTATTATTCATACCAGGCTTTCTATCTAACTCGAAGTTTTTGTTTTCCCCTTAAACTCTCGGGTACTCAATTGACTTTGAGTAGTTTGAGATTTAAGGTTTTTAGGTGTTCTTTTAGACGAATAAAGCTTTCGAAGACATGCAGAAGGCAATCTTGTTATTAGAGTTCTTTTATTTCCGCTGTGTGTTTAATTATAAAGGCAAACTTGTTTTAGTGCCTTATTATATATTCTGATCATCCAAGGGGGTATCTTCATATGTCGCTCTTGGCGTATTTTGTTATATGTATATTTTATCTAAACATGGTTTGCGCTCTGGATTATGTAATGAATTTGAAATATTTTGAAATGGAATGTCGACTTTGTTTGCTATTTTAAAATTTTCCATATTCATGTGTTTCTGTTTATCAATGTATCTAACATTGTTGTATTTTGTCACCGAGGATTAATGACTATGGATGACTGTAGCATCCGTAGCCGTTAGTTTTGGGCCTTCAAGTAGGCGAATATTACAAGTTGGTATCAAAGCATAGGTTTATGAAACTTTAAAAGAAATTTAAACCTAAAGGATTTTTCAAACATAATCCAGTGAATCAGACAACATGATTGGGGTTTGGGTTAACTTTATTATAACGTACTTGTATATGATATATAGTCGTATATAAATAACTACGTATTCCCCGCACTCTTAGACCGTTCTTCTGTAACTCACTAAGGCTCGTATGCAGATTTACGAGAAAGGAGATATGGAAGCAGGAAACGGAAGAGGACATCTTGGTGGAGGAAGCACCACAACTAATGGAAATGCACGACCCACTACCAGGAGGAACCCGGGTCGATCGACTAATGCTAATAACCAAAATGCCAATGCCAATGTGGGTGCTGGAAATCCACCACTAGGTATCGGGGCGATGCATCAGTTCTTCGTTGGTTTGATGCAAGCAGGAGTTGCTGCAGAATTGATGGAAATGTAGGAGGAGGAGATAATCCTATAGCTCTAGGTGGGAATAATTATGCCTTGCTAAATAGAGACTACACCAGTTTGGGTGGGAAGCCATTCTTGGGGACGAAGAGTGCCATAAAGGTTGAGAATTGGCGGTTGCACTGTGAGCGTATATTTACTGATTTAGGTCTAAATGATGGGCAAAAGAGAAGGTTGGCCTCTAGACAGTTGCAGGGGTCAGCGCTACACTAGTGGAATAGTGTTACTGTCGGAGTTCTGGAAGAGCAGTTGACTTGGGCTAATTTTAAAAGGAGATTTGAGTAGAAGTATGTATCTGAATTTGCTAAATCGGAGCTGATGAGGAAGTTTATGGATCTAGTTCAGGGAGAGATGTCAGTAGTCGAGTATGCTGCTAAGTTTGAAGAGTTGTCTTGATATGGATATGCTACCATAGATACCGACATCAGAAGAAATGAGAGGTTCATTCGAGGATTAAGACCCGAGCTTACTAAAGCAACCATGACACATGTCTGTGATCCTTTTAATGTGGTAGTGGAGATGGCCATTCGCCATGAAGAGTTACTTATTGATTATGCTAAAGAGAAGTTAGTGGAAACTCAGGGTTCTCTAGGGAAGAAGAGAAAGTTCTTTAAGAAGAAAGGAGCCCAGAAGGGAGATACTGCTAAAAAGTCAAAGGCTGAGATAGTTTGTTATAAGTGTGACAAGAAGGGTCACTTTGCGAATGAGTTCCGGTCAGGAAATGGGAAGAAAGCTACAAGTAAGAAGAATGTGAAGTGCTTCAACTTTGATCAAGTTGGGCATTACAAGAATCAGTGTCCAGAGCCAGTTAGGGAGGACAAAGGAAAGGTTTTTGCTATTGGACCAGCTAGGCCTACTATAGCTAATAAAGGAAAGACTGTGATTGAAGGTACGTTTTTAATTCAGAGTATACCAGTTAGGATAATTTTTGATACCGGTGCATCACATTCATTTATACCTTAGTGTTTAGTTGATAGATTATGCTTAGAACCCACCTACCTTGTTATTTCCTTAAGAATTGCGAATCCAATAGGAGGGTATGTAACTATAGGGCTAAGATGTGACCATTTAGAACTTGATTTGTTAGGTCATAAGTTTACAGGCAGCTTGTATGTTATTGATTTCGTAGATTTCAGAATCATCTTGGGTATGGATTGGTTGGGTAGGTATGAGGCTAGAATATTTTGCTAGGATAGTGAGATAGCACTGAGACATATGGATAGTCATAACCGAGTAATACTCTCAGTGGAGTATTCCAACCGATATGTTTATGCTTTGTTAAGTGTTTTGGAAACTGCAGAAGAGCTATGTCAGGTTCGAGTAGCAAGGGAGTTTACAGATGTCTTTGAGCCAGTCATAGGACTACCACCGAAACGAGCTATTGAGTTTAGAATAGATCTTGTGCCCGGAGCCGAACCTGTGAGTAGACCACCTTGCAGGATGACACCTACTGAGATGAAGGAATTGATGCTGCGTCTAGTATATCTTGAAGGAAGAAACTTTATCAGGCCAACCATTTCGCATTGGGGAGCGGCCGCGGTGTTTGTGAAGAAACCAGATGGATCGTTGAGAATGTGTATCGACTATCGTAAGTTGAACGAGAGGATGATAAAGAATAAGTATCCTTTACCGAGAATATATGATCTATTCAATCAGTTGAGTGGAGCTAGAGTGTTTTCCCAGTTGGATTTGGCAATAGGTTTCCATCAGTTAAGAGTGGCGGAGGATGGTATTCCTTTGACATTTGGATTAATGAATGCACCTGCTTTCTTCATGGATTTGATGAACCGATTTTTCCGAGAGTACTTGGATAGGTTTGTTCTGGTGTTTATAGATGACATTTTAGTATACTCTAAGGATGAAAGGGAACACAAAGTTCATCTTAGAGTGGCCCTCGAGACACTGAGGCAGAATCAGTTGAAGGCGAAGTTTACCAAGTGTCATTTTTGGAAGAAAGAGGTTAAGTTTCTAGGTCACATGGTTTCAGAGAAAGGCTTGTCAGTCAATCCAGATAAGATCGAAGCTGTGAATATTTGGAAGAGACCAGAGATGGTAACCGAGATTAAAAGTTTTCTTAGACTTGCTGGCTACTACTGGAGATTCATCAAGGATTTCTCGCGGACAGTAGCACGACTAAGTTAACCAGGAAGGAGGTGAAGTTTGTCTGGTCCGACAAATGTGAGGAAGCATTCCTTAAGTTAAAGCATTTGTTGACCAATGCACTAGTTTTAGTAGTTCCTGACGGAAACCAAGGGTTGGTGTTGTATACTGATTGATGCAGAACCAGATTGGAAGCAGTATTGATGCAGAAGGGTAAAGTTATTGCCTACGCATCCAGACAGCTTAGACCGCATGAAGTGAGATATCCTACTCATGATTTGGAGTTGGCTGCGGTGATCTTTGCATTGAATATTTGGAGGCATTATCTCTTAGGAGAGAGATTTGAGCTATATACCGATCATAAGTCCTTAAAATACTTATTCTCTCAGAAAGAGTTGAATATGAGACAGCAGAGGTGGATGGAGCTTTTGGTTGCTTATGATTTTGGTATAGAGTATACATCGGGGAAACGTAATAAAGTAGCGGATGCTCTTAGTAGAAAACATCAGAATGTGGTGTTAGCTATGTTGGCGGAGTGGAAGGATTTAGAAGCTTTGGCCAGTTGTGGTGTGCAGATAAGATCGACTGCTAGTTCTAGTCAGAGTACCGCCATGTTGTCCTGTTTAGAAGTTTGACCAGTGTTGATTGAAAGGATTGCTTCTAAGCAAAAAAAGATCCAGTGTTAGCTGAGAGGATTAGAAGGCTTAAGAGTGGAGATGAGATCGATGATCTAAAAGACTTTAGTCTTAACCAAAGAGGATGGTTGAGAAAAAAGGGATGGTTGTGTGTTACGAATATAGAGGACTTGAGGAAGGAAGTTCTTGGAGAATGTCATCGGTCCAAGCTTACAGTTCATCCTGGAGGAACCAAGATGTATCAGGATATTAAAAGGAGCTTCTATTGGGAAGGTATGGAGAGGGATGTTGGCTTGTGGGTTAAGCAGTGTGCAAACTATCAACAAGTGAAAGCTAAACATAAGAAGCCGAGTGGGTTGCTTCAACCTTTAGAGATTCCAGTTTGGAAATGGAATTCGATATCTATGGATTTTGTAACGACCCGTAATTTTCGATAATTAAAAATATTAAATTTAATATTGGAAGAAATTAAAATTTGTGATTTATTAGTGAGAAAAATAACTAGAATGAAATTTAATAATGTTAATTTAACGAAATTGATGACTATTTTAATGATAAAGTAATTGTAAAGTTCATTTGGTTATAATCGTAAATAAGGAATAAATTCAATGTTGTGTTAAAAAGAGAAATTATATGTAATTAATTGGAATTGGTTAATATTGAATATGAAATCAATGATGTGTAAGTAGTCATAACATTTGTTTGTAAATAATAAAATTTATAAATGTGATTAAATTACTTAATAGTAACAATGGTTATTTATCATCTCATTATTTAATAGGATCAAATAATTTGGAAATCAACGAAAATTAAATGTAATTAAATATTATTGTTAATATGTTAAAAGATGATAAGTATAAAATATGAATGTAATAAGACGTCAACTAAGGTTAATTATATTTTGGAATTGTATGATTAAATAATAAGAGTGAAAATCAAAATAAAAGAATTTATTTGAAATTAAAATATAATTAATTGGATCTTTATTACAGTTGTAATTGAACGCTAGAATTTGTGCAATATCTTAATATTGATTTTTTACATGGAAAACTTGTTTAAAAGATTTTTATTTCTCTGTAATAAAAAATGATGAAATAGTTAACTTTTAAATTTGAATTTAAAGGTGATTAATTTAATTTAATAATAATTTATTTATTTAATTGACGTGAAAATAGCCATTTTGGCCACTGTCTTGGATTTCGATGAAACTAGTTTCAACGGATCCGTAACGGTGAATTATCATAGGATTTCAAGTTTCGTGGCGATCGAACTTATCGTTTGATCGTGTGGGCTCGAAACGTCTAGAAATCAATTTAATGAATTCAATTAAAATAAGCTAATTTTAAAAGCTAACTTCTGTATATAATGGAATTTGGGTTTGAAACCTGTTCCATTGAGTTTAAAAATATCAAAAACGTATATTCTGGTATATGGGATGACCTTCTTTCGTTTTCGAAAACGGAACGGGCTTTTCGGGTCGTTAAATTTGGTATCAAAGCGAGGTTTAGCGATAACCTTAGCTTTGTGGGGGTCTGACTCGTTAGAAATACGGTAATAATACCCTAGAATGAGTCCGAGTGTATATATGAGAGAGCGTATTTGTTAGTATTATAAAAATATTTTATATTGTTTTAATTTTTTCTGTTTAGTATTTATAAATTCTAGTCGGTACATAGGACGCTATGGCATCGATAGAGATTTCTAAGCACTTAATGGGGTAGACCGACACAATATTGTTTTTTAAATATAGGTAAATAAAATAATTTTACTTAGTATTATATTTTGTGTATAAAAGAATTATTTTTATAGATGGATATAGTTGTATATGATATATTTGTTTGTTAGGTAATGAAATTTGATAAATATTGAATTGTAAAATAGGATTTACAAGTAAAGTAAATAGGAACTAAAATTTGAGAACTTAGATTTCGAGTTTTTGAAATTGTTTTTCAAAAGATTTTGGAATATAATATTAGTATTATTTGGAAGTATTTTCGGATAAATATATTTTCAATGTGATTTGAAAGAAATGTTTTAAAAGAATTTTTTTAAGGAAATAAGTTCTGTACTCCCCTCCCTGTCGCTGGAAAATAATTTCGATGATTAGTGCATGCATCATCGACGTTCATTTTCAAGTTTTAGAGTGGAAAGACAGCTGTAGTAGTTTTACTGCACATATTGTTTCGATAAACAAATCTTAACTTTGAATTCCTAAATACGATTTGATCTATAAAGGATATGAATATATATATTTATACATATTATTTTAAAGTGATTTGAAAAGAAACCTGGAATTTAGTTCTTAAAACTTTTCGACAATTAGTAGTTTCAATTATTGTAAGGAATGAAATCTTAACCATTTTAATAGTTGGAAACTCTAAAATGAAAAATAAGAAATTAGATGCTAAGTGATTAATGAAATATATGAGAAATTAGAAATTCGTAACTTGTAAATTTAGAAGATGTAATTATTGAACATTTTGTCAACTAAAATGAATAAGATAAACTTGTGTAACATTCGATTGCATTGTTAAAACATATATATATATATATATATATATTTACACACACACACACATACCAGAAATGTTTAAAAGTTGTAATGTTAAATAGGAATATGTAATGGAATATATACAAGTAAAACTTAAGTAATGAAAGTGTTCAATGGAATTATATTTATAATTGAAGAATTAAGTTATATAAGAATATTATAAACTTAAGTTAGTGTCTAAAGTTATTTATAATTAAAATGAGTGGTAAAAGTTAATACTATATTAATTAAATGATTCTAACTTCAGAAAATGTGAAATGATTTATTAATAGATTTAATATTCAATAACACTATATATGAAGGAAACAAATAAGAAAAAAGGGAAAAAGAGTTAAAATATAAGTATGAGTTGATTCACAAATGAATATTGATATTAAAGGAGATCAAAGTAAATAATAACGGTGAACTAAATTTGCAAGGAGACTTACATAATATTTTAAGAACTGATTATGGATGATCTAAATAATTGAATGGAAATAACTTATGTTAGTAAATTAATGAAAAAAAGAAAAAAAGGAAAATAGCATTGTATAAATGAATGGGAAATGAATTTTGTAAGTAATGAAGTTAAATTAATAAAATAATTATTGTATGAATGGATGAAAACAAATGAACAGTAAATGATGTGAAAAGAAATTAATAAGAACAAACTTAAATGATATTTGAAATTCTTGGTTGTTTTGGCTTATGGGATGTTTGGAAAGGATACTTCTAACTATATAGGATGTATAAATAACCTATTAAGTAATTATCTAAGGCTGTTGAGCGTAGGGTACAATTGATAGTTTATTTATCACCCTTGTACGATAAAAAGTTTCCGAACCTAAACAAACCATTAGTTTTGGTTGCTATGGATGTATGGTTGATTCTTTTGTTGAATATGATGGTTGTATTGTTTTGTTTGCAAGTGACTATTATTATGTTGATTTTTTTGTTACTAATTGAAAACAACTTAAATATCTCCCTTATACATAATTCTCACTATTTTGGATTATATGAGTAAAATACAGGTTTACGGAAGTAATAGCTACTGCTTTTGGTTTCATAAAATAAAGTGTTGTTTTCCCGACAAATAGGTACATTTTCATATTACTGTTTTATAGCGATATTATATTGTTATTCCCGTGGTTTGGAATATTTTATTTTAAAATATGATATATATGGTTATTATTGATATTATATATTCTCCCAGACCTCTCCGTACAAAGGAGACTCTGCCGAAATTTTTCGTGAAATTAAGACTTAGAAATTTTTTGGGAAAGCGAAATATTTTCAAACTTTTATTAAACTTGAATATGAAGATTTAATTGTTTATTAATTGATATATTTTATTTAAATTACTTAATTATGTAAATTAATTGTTTATAAATTGAATAATTTGAGCAAAATATATTAATTCCTTCTTTTCCCTTTCGAGGATGAAAAGTTTTGAGTGGGGGAGAGTGACGACCCGTAATTTTCGATAATTAAAAATATTAAATTTAATAAGATGTTGGTGTTTAATATTGGAAGAAATTAAAATTTATGATTTATTAATGAGAAAAATAACTAGAATGAAATTTAATAATGTTAATTGAATGAAATTGATGACTATTTTAATGATAAAGTAATTGTAAAGTTCATTTGGTTATAATCGTAAATAAGGAATAAATTCAATGTTGTGTTAAAAAGAGAAATTATATGTAATTAATTGAAATTGGTTAATATTGAATATGAAATCAATGATGTGTAAGTAGTCATAACATTTGTTTGTAAAAAATAATAAAATTTATTAATGTGATTAAATTACTTAATAGTAACAATGGTTATTTATCATCTCATTATTTAATAGGTTTAAATAATTTGGAAATCAACGAAAATTAAATGTAATTAAATATTATTGTTAATATGGTAAATGATGATAAGTGTAAAATATAAATGTAATAAGATGTCAACTAAGGTTAATTGTATTCATATTGGAATTTGATGATTAAATAATAAGAGTGGAAATCAAAATAAAAGAATTTATTTGAAATTAAAATATAATTAATTGGATCTTTATTACAGTTGTAATTGAACGCTAGAATTTATGCAATGTCTTAATATTGAATTTTTACATGTAAAACTTGTTTAAAAGGTTTTTATTTCTATGTAATCAAAAATAATGAAATGGTTAAATTTTAAATTTGAATTTAAAGGTGATTAAATTAATTTAATAATAATTTATTTATTTAATTGACGTGATAGCCATTTTGGCCATTGTCTCGGATTTCGACGAAACCAGTTTCATCGGATCCATAACGGTGAATTATTGTAGGATTTAAAGTTTCGTAGCGATCAGACTTATTGTTTGATCGTGCGGGCTCGAAACGCCTAGAAATCAATTTAATGAATTTAATTAAAATAAGCTGATTTTAAAAGCTAACTTCTGTATACAATAGAATTTGGGTTTGAAACCTGTTCCATTGAATTTAAAAATATTGAAAACATCTATTTTGATATATGGGATGACCTACTTTCGTTTAGAAAACGGAATGGGCTTTTCTAACCACCCACCTTTTTGGACGGTTTAATTCGACAATAAACCACACATGTCAAACTCAAACCATTCAAAAGGGAGGATTGGTATGGGGTAAATACGAAAAAGAAGAGAAAGAAAGAAAAACAACACATAAAATCTCATAGTGGAATGACAAAATATAATAATCAAATAAACAGTTCATGAAGCTATTTACAAATAACATTTGATTACACTTTTACAATACAGATCAGAGTTACCTACAACAGGAATAAATAAATAATGCAGCGGAACAATATGACGCAATGGAACATATAAAAGAATAAATAGTATACAAATCTTCGTCTTCGTCCTCCATAGATAAATGGTCTTCAATACACTGAAAAGCTCAGACTGACCCGAGCTTATGTAAGTTAAATCAACAGTAAATAAATACGAGTGTAACGGCTTCAGAGATGTTTACGGGGTTTTACATCTCTGATCCAATGTCTAACATGAGTGCAATAACTTAAGAGATGTTCGGGATTCCATCTCCTAAGGATCCGTTAAACTATCTACATACATAGTACAATACGCTATTATAGTAGTGTCTACAGTAAAGTATTAAAATAGCATTAAGGCGTTACCCATATCCCCCTTAACACATTTTATATATTCCCGTAGTCTATAGAGTACCGTAATTCCTCCATAATCTGGAGGGCTATCAGAGGGCACTCTATAGGAATGGTATAAACCAAACTCGTAATGGGCGCGATAAGGCATGTGACAAGGTACGCGAGGCAATGCCCAGGGTAGGATACTATTGTTTTGTGGATCCGGACTGGTGGTAACGCATAGCAGCTACTACCACCCACCTCAGAACACACTCCCAAAATTAAATCGAGGGGTGGCCACCAAATCAATCACAAAGTTATAATATGGTATCGAAAAAATGTGCTCGATAGGAGGAGTGACCTCACTTGGCCTGGCATAGCTCCTGTTTTAGCCACATCAAGCTGACTCGAGGGAGTGAGGGCTACGTAAATACCTCATACAGAATCGTTCGCCAAACCATCATACTTCATTCTGGAATCTCCACCACGTACACAGTTGTTAAAGTGGTTTTCGGTATTGGAAGAGAGTATGACAATATCCGATCACGGTCTCTTTAACAACCAAACTCTTATTTCACACCGATGGTTCTTTTACATTTCCAAAAATCAATCCATAATTGATATCAAAATATCATATTCTCAAAAGCATATCAGTTTCGAAATCATATTCACTTTCGAAATCATATCACTTTCGAAATCATATCACTTTCAAAAACATATTCACAAAATAGGTCAAACCCTCAATTCAAAATCATCATATTTACTCAATATATGTCATTTCACTAAAATATCATTTCAAATTCCAACTTAGGCTATAATCATCATTTAACCATATTCGCTTTTAAAATCCAAGATTAAATATAACAGTTCAACCTTACATCCTTTGAAATTTAGAAAATAGTTTTAATAGTTTAAAGTAGTTTAAAATAATTAAAATAGTTTAAAATAGATTACAATAGCTTAAAATAGTTTAAAATAAATTAAGTTAGATTAAAATAGTTTAAATAGTTTAAAATAGATTAAATTAGATTAAAATAGTTTAAAATAGTTTTAAAATAGATTAAAATAGTTTTAAAATATATTAAAATAGTTTTAAAATAGTTTTAAATAGATTAAATTAGATTAAAATAGTTTAAAATAGTTTTAAAATAGATTAAAATAGTTTTAAAATAGTTTAAATAGATTAAAATAGTTTGAAAATAGATTAAAATGGTTTAAAATAGATTAACTATCTTAAAATAAATTAAATAGTTTAAATGATTTAAAATAGTTAAAATAGGTTTAACATAGTTTAATATAAAATGGTTTGAAATCTAAATAAATCTGAATTTAAAATAATATATTTTAAACAATTTACATTAAAATAATTAATTTGAAATTAATATCAAATTAAACTATTTCTCCCATTTCAACAAATCTGGACCATATCCAATTTCCAAATCAACAAAACCAATTTTAAATCTTTCAATTCAGATTCTAAATAAAACCATTTGAATCTATATCGATTTCAAATCCATGTTTGAAATATCAATTTAAGTTACTCCAAATCTAATAGATTTCAAAGTTACATTTCAAACGTTTCAATAACTCAATTTCGATAAATTTCATTTATACTTCAAATTCAACTTTAAAATTTCAATTTACATCCTTTAAAAAATTCATTTAAACCAATTCCAATCTCAACATTTAAGGCTTGGATTTCGAAAACAATTCAGTTTATATAAATTAATTTCTATTTCAAAATATCATTTAACTGAATTCAAAATTTAAGGATTTAAAATCATTTAACTTAACCAATCCGGTGTCTGTATATAATTTTCTACCCTATGGTCGAGTGATACAGATATATATCATTTTAACCCGCAATAAATTTAAATTTACGGGCATATATCATTTCAACGCGCAATCTCAAAATAAATTAAAAATCCATAAATTCGCTCGGGATTATCATTTCAACCCATAACGATTTTTCTCTAATCTATAGATCATTCGGGTATGTATCATTTCAACCCATAGTGATTTACTAACAATAAACTAAGGGAACTTGCAGTGTGATATATAACATAACATCTTGTCATCCAACATCAACAGTTAAACATTCATCACAATCACCATTCAAATCAACTAATAAACAACAACAATTAACTGACTATCATTAACAGGTCTTTAACAGGCAATTTAAACTTCAATATTAAATTAAATGGTGATTAAATTCAATAAAAGTCAGATTAAACTGGAATGACAATTAAAATATATCAAACAGCAACCAATCAACTTCTAATCATATTATAAATTTAATTAACTAACATAAGACAATTTAGTAGTTGTGAGTGGGTTAAAACACTCACCTTTGATTACAAATCTATTTGAAATCCAAATAAGGGCCCAAGAATCTAACAGTCTCAGAATTTGACCAACCTTGTTCCATAATGTCCGGAATTTCGATACGACCACAATAGAGAAAACCGCGCGTGAATCCGAGCTCATATGAAAAAGTTATTGATGTTAGAACGTTTTAAAATTTAAATTTAAATAAATTAAAAGAAAATAAACAATGGCATTATCATAATTTACCATTACGTCCTCCCAAACCTAATACGAGCTGAATGAGCCCATGCCCCAGTTCCTGCCGCCACCTTCATCTAACACGCCGCGCCACCCACGTCCTTGCCAATCCCATCAGCCACCACGCCGGGAACGCCTCCACTCGCACCACAACCCTTGACCACCGAAACCCCTCCGATCGCCACCAAAATTGTGCAGCTTCCACCCCTAGAACGAAACCCTAATCAATTTTTAATGGCGATCAAACCATTGATTCATCAAACGACTAACTCCGATGAACTCCCTACACCAATCTCCTCGCAACCGTACCCTCGAATTGATGATCCATCGCCGTTGATCAACCACCAAAATCGATGGCCGAGAATGTTTTGGTCATTTTTGAACAAACCAAAACTCGATTGCAAAAACGAACAAAAAATCTAGATTATGCTCGTCGAGAGCTTTCCAACGATATATAATTCGATTGTTTTGAGGAGTTTGATTTCCGATTTGAATTTGAAATTGAATTAGGGTTTTTGGAATTGAAAATAGGTTTCTGCCATTAGAGAGAGAAGATAGGAATAGGCAGACGGATTTGTACGTAAAGAAATAAGAAATAAAAAGGCGGTTAGGGTTAGGAAAAACTATTTATATAAACAAGGCCCGATAAGAATGAATAACATATCGAATTGGCTCAAAACGATAATAACGACCCAAAAAGCCCGTTCCGCTTCCAAAACGAAAGTGGGTCATCTCATATATCAAAATAGATGTTTTCGATATTTTTAAATTCAATGGAACAGGTTTCAAGTCCTAATTCCATTGTATGAAGAAGTTAGTTTTTAAAATCAGCTTATTTTAAATTGAATTCATTAAATTGATTTCTACGCGTTTCGAGCCCGCACGATCAAACAACAAGTCCGATCGCTACGAAACTTGAAATCCTACAATAATTCACCGTTACGGATCCGATGAAACTGGTTTCATCGAAATCCGAGACAGTGGCCAAAATGGCTATTTTCACGTTAATAAATTATTATTAAATTAAATAAATCACTTTTAAAATTTTCAATTTAATAGTTAACAATTTTTATCATCTTTGATTGCCTAGACATTTATAATCCTTTAAAATAATTTCCATGTCAAATCCAATGTTAAATATCGCACAAATCACAACGTTCAATTTCAATTGCAATAAGTTCATTAATTATAATTTAAATATCAAATAAATTCATTTATTTCGATTTACATCTTATCATTCAATCAATTATCACCTTATGGATATAATTAACATTGGTTTACATTTCATTACCTCAATCTTCTACAATTATCATCTTAATTCATATTAACTACAATATTTAATTATATTAATTTCAATTGATTTACAATTTAGTTCCAACGGAATAAATAATGAAATGATAGTTAAACAATTGTTACAATTTACAATTTCAAACATTTTCTATGTTTATTATTTGCAAATCAAGCTAATAAATTCACATATAGATTAATTATTCTATATTAACCAATTTCAATTAATTACGTAAAATTTCATCATTAAATACAACACTTGGTTTATTTACTATTTACAATCTATAACCGAATTTTATATTTACAATCATTTCAATTAATTGAAATTTGAAATGACCCTCCTATTTCTACCCTAATTTCATAAGGATTTTTTTTCTTCATCAAAGGGAATTTAAATCACGTAGAAGTCAAAATGCCATACAAGCTATTGACATAGCCACTTATTTCTTTTCTAAATAGGCAAATTAGGCAAAATCAGCAGTTCAGACGTCTAAGTTCTTATGACAGGCGTCTAAACTCAATTACAGACGTCTATCTAATTATGACAGACAGCTCAGAGATCAAAAATTGAAACAGAGAAAAAAAGACATTTTGAACTGAATTCAGACATCTAATTATTTTGTGACAGACGTCTACATTTAACCTTAGACGTCTAAATTATTTAGACTGTCGTCTAAGTTTAATCTCAGACGTCTAAATTATTAAGACTGACGTCTAAATTCGATTTCTATGTACATGCATATGTACATTCAATTTATATGTGTCTGGATGTCCACCTACATTCATTTACACTTTTAAGTTCGATTTAAACTTCCTTAGAACTATCAGAGATGATATATGGATTGATCATTTATTACAATTATATTTTCCAGGGTCATTTTCTTTTTCCAATAAACCAAAATATATCCAGGATCAAAACAATTAACCAATATAAATATATCAGTACTTTCACAAAGATAAGCACATACATGTGAGGATGTATATGCCTCTCTTGTTTAAATCAGAGTTCTGGAAAACAAGAGGAGATTGGATTGATTGGATTTAATCAATCTACACATAGTACAGTGTTATATGCAATAAAATTTCCATTCATGTTTGATTTTCTTCTTATAAAATCTGTCTGGAATTTAAAATGCATTTGGTTAAAATCTGAATGAAAATTCAGATTCCTATTACAGATACAAAGGAAAAGGTGTGTTAATATTTGCACAAAACATGTTTATGTGCATATATAACTGCAACTATTTGGATCTGGCTTTCAATTCCCTTATTACAGATCCTTCCTTTATTTAAAAATAAGACATGAAACATTTGTATGAAACAAGTTAGATTATGGGAACCTTGCAGTCATATAAAAACATTCAATCTATGCCTATTATCTTTTGTATACACTTACCATGTTTGAAAGACAAAACCCTTTAATTTTTCTGAGAATCAACTATCCAGATTTCCCAAAACTTAAATCCTTTATAAAGACTCAAAATTGACTAATACATTTATAAAACGTAATCATTCAGTCTTCAACATGGTGTTCTTACTAAATCCACTTACAATATTTTGATTAACTTCTTTAATATCAGATATTATCTAGATTCATATATTCCAGATACAAGTCAATCTCTTAATAAAATACTTAACAAAATATCCATCCCATATTCAACACTTAATACAAGTAACAATTTAAATCATTAATACATGCGGATTTTATCATTTAGGCTCTTATCTAACTAAGTTTAGCATGCTATAATCTTCTTCTCAAAGCCTTGCTCCTACTCCTAATTAGTTGCTGCAATCCCTGAAAAAGCATTTGAAACTGCCTCATTTTTAAATGAGACACCCCAGATGCCATTAGCACACTAGGGTCAGACACATGTCTGGTATGAGAAAATTCACAAAAGCAATTAGTTAATTAGGTTAAAATCAAAATTAAATACATATACATAAAGTTCTGCCCTTTGGAATCAGATCATACTTGTGTGCATGCTCTGTGTCATTGTGCATGTGCACACTTTAATTTTCCTTTCCAGAGACTACATATATCAATATGGCACATACATTCAAGCATACAATTCAGTCATAATCAAACAATCATTCATACCAAACAGGAAAATAACCAATATGAGTTAAATCATTTATTCAATCCTCATATTTCAATTCTGGGAAAAACTCTAGTTTTCTCATCATCTCAAATATTATTCCCTTGGTATATTTATCTATCCTGGTCTCACCTGCAATATTTATGAATCAATGGACACACTGTAATGAACTAATTCACTCCATTACACAAAGATCTCAGGACTTAAACAAGCCATGTGTCAACTTGTGCTACTAAAGAACACAAGTCATTCCTGCAGTGTTCTTGACCCCAATTTCCTAATCAGGTTTAAGTTAATAATAACTCTTTTGATTTTTCATGACTAAACCATTCAGTGATCCATTTCACTAACTAAAACATCCATATCATGGCATCCCATATTATTCAAAACCATACAGAGACAAGCAAGCAAACAACCATTGGTGACTACAAAATAAGGTTCTGTATATATATATATACATTCTGGTATTTTAAAAAGGGTATAGGCAACTAACATTGGCTTATGGCTTTTGAGAGAGTTTTTTTTTTGCAAACATTTGTGCTTGAGTTAAACTCAGAATGTCCTGGTTTCACTGAATCACAAAATTTTGTTTGCTATGCATATGAACATATATATATTTTCATTGAATCAGGAGCATCAGCACATAGGCAACCCTATTGCACCCCTAATTCCTTTTTGTCTCAAGCCTCAGCACTTATACATGAGTATATTGCAGCTCAACATTATTTACATCTTTCTGGGTTGAGCCAAAACCAATACTACTTGCCTATTTTCAACATTTTATTTTCTGGGTATTTGTTTATGTTCCTAAACATTAACATATCATAGATCTGGATTTATAAAACATATATGTATACTAACAACACATAAAGCTTTCTTATAATAAAACAAGTGATCAACCAAAGAGAATCAAAACATTCTCAGTTTTAAAATCACAGATAAGCATTCTCATATGAAAGTATATTTTTAAGAAAATTACTTATAACTGGCTGCCTACATTAGGACTTATTGCCTTAGATTTTTGAGTGAGTTTTCTCACCTAGCTCTCTTCTTTGCTTCCTTAATTAATTGATGAACTTCTGCCTTTAGCCTCAAGCTCTTTTCCTTCCCTTGCCTTATGATTTCTATGGTGTTGTTTTTTTTTTCAAAGTTCTTTTCTGAGAAGGAGAGGAGGCTGCTGCATATACATGTATATATACAGGGTCTTCCTTAGGGTTTTGGGTATTGGCTAAAGCCATTTTTGCCCACCAGAAAAATCATGTTATCTGCATTTTATTTAAACCCAAAGTTCTACCCTTCCCGGCTTAATTTAGGTGAAGAGAAAAGTGGTTACATTCTTTTCAGAATTTTGCTTTTCAGAAAATACTTTTTCCTTTGTCTACAATCATGCCAAAAATGTGACTTGATTTTATTATTTATCAAATACTCTTCCTAATTTTGCCTATAGCAAACATTTCCCTGTTTTGTCTTATTTTTCCTATTTTTAGCTTTCATGTAAATGGTATGTACCTTCTTTATTTATTTACAAGAGGACTACTCCTTTTTATATCTTCAGTTTTTCTTTCTTTCTTCCTATATACTAAAATATGTCTGTATATTTTATCTTACTAATTTGAACTCTAGTATTTTTATTAACACATATATATTTTTATATAAGTCTTACTGAAATAATTAGTACACATATATATATATATATTTATACATCATACTGTATTGACACACACATGCACATGTATACTCAAAAATATTCAGTAGCATCCATATATGTATATTTACTTATGCATTCAGCTTTTAAGGATTTAATCTATATATATATATATATATATGTGTATATATATATATATATTCCCATACATATCAATATGTATTTATTCTTAGAGTTCAGGGATTTTAGCTTTAGTTCATGTGCATCTCCTGTGCACACATGTACACACATACTGATACACTATCAAGCTATATCACTCCCCTTTCAAAATTTATTCAAAAATTATTTTGAATTCATTTATATTTTTCAGAATAGATTCCTAAAATCTTGGGTCATTACATACACCCCTCCTTTTAGAAATTGTGTCCCACAATTTTCCTAAGCTTAAAATAAATTTCAAACTTAATTCAGAGAACAAGTACATTCTCAACCAAATTTTTTATTTATTTTTATTATAACTAAACACACATGCATCTAACAAAAGAAAACAATCAAAAATCAGAATTACCTTTAATCTGAAAATAGCTTAGGATAATTCATCCTAACTTTGTCCTCTAATTCCCATGTGCAATCACTAGGATCAAGACTCCACTATACCTTCACAAGTTTCAGAGATTTATTTCTCAACTTCTTCACATCTTTTGCCAAAATTCCCACTGGATCCTTTTCATAAATCAAATTAGGATTTATCTGCACTTGGGTTGGGGTCTCAAGAATTTCTGCCTTGTCATGGACCCACCTTCTCAATTGTGATACATGAAAAACATCATGCATGCCTTACATGTTTTCTGGTAATTCCAACTTATATGCCAAGGGACCAATTCTCTCCAGAATTTTGTATGGTCCAATATATCTTGGGGTTAATTTGCCTTGTTTTCCAAACCTTAGCACATTTTTCATAGGTGAGATTTTGATGAAAAAAAATTTCCCACTTCATATTCTACCTGCCTTCTTCTCATGTCTGCAAATTTCTTTTGCCTATCTTGAGCTGCTGCCACTCTTCTTCTTATCAACTCAATTTTCTCCTTAGTTTCTTGTATGTACTCAGGTCCTAAAATAGACCTTTCTCCTGCTTCTACCCAACAAACAGGTGACAAACAGGGTTTACCATATAAGGCTTCAAATGGAGCCATTCCTATGGTGCTTTGGTAGCTGTTGTTGTATGTAAATTCAACTAGATGAAGATAATCTTCCCAGTTGCCCCCAAAATCCAGTATACATGCCCTCAACATGTCCTCCAAAACTTTGTTTACTACCTCAGTCTGCCCATCTGATTGAGGATGGTAGGCAGTACTTAAACATAGTTCACTTCCCATTGCTTCTTGAAAGCTTCTCCAGAATTTTGAAGTGAAGATGGTATCCCTATCACTCACAATGGTTTTGGGAATGCCATGTAACTTTACCACTTCCTTTATAAAAATTTGAGCTAATTTTGGTGCTGTTCTTTCTGACTTGACTGGGATGAAGTGTGCTACCTTGGTTAACCTATCAACTATCACCCATATACTCGTATTACCTCTCTTAGATCTAGGCAGTCCATCTATGAAGTCCATAGATATGTCTTCCCACTTCCACTGTGGTACACTAAGAGACTGCATCAACCCTGATGGCCTTTGGGTTTCAGCCTTGACTTGTTGGCAAGTCATACATTTGGCAATGTATTTAGCTACATCAGATTTCATCCCCTTCCACCAGAAGTCTCTTTTCAAATTTTGGTACATTTTTGTGTTGCCTGGGTGTATGGAGTATTTACTTCTGTGATATTCATGCAATATCTCTTTCTTCAATTCTGTGTCCTCTGGTACACACATCCTATTTTGGTATCTCATATAACCATTTTTATCAATATGGTGATTCATCACTTCCTCCCCTCTTGAGAGGAGCACTTTCTTCTCTAACAAGTTGGCATCTTGTTCTTGCATTTTTCCTACCTTCAGAATTAAATCTGGTTGGAGTGTCATTAAGCTTAACTTCCCTTTATCTTCTTGTGCACCATGCATCTGCTCATCCATGTGCACACAACCATTCTCCCCAATTTCTAACTCAGTTAGCAAAGACAAGTCTTTAAATTCTTCTATCATCATCATAGCCAATTTAGCATGCTGTCTACTTAGAGCATCTGCAACTTTGTTTGCTTTACCTGGTGTATAGAGTATGTCAAAGTCATAGGCAGCTAAGAACTCCACCCATCTATGTTGCCTCATGTTCAAATCTTTTTGTGAAAATAAATATTTCAGAGACTTGTGGTCAGTGTACAGTTCAAACTTTGTGCCTAACAAATAATGTCTCCAAAGTTTTAAAGCATAGATCACAGCTGCTAATTCGAGATCATGTGTGGCATACCTTACTTCATGGGGTTTAAGTTGTCTGGATGCATATGCAATGACTTGGCCTTGTTGCATCAACACTGCACCCAAGCCAAATCCACTAGCATCAGTGTATACCACTAGTTCTTCATTTCCATATGGTACCTTTAAAATTGGAGCATTCACCAATGCCTCCTTCAACTGTTCAAAAGACTTCTCACATTTTTCTGACCAAACAAAAGCTTGGTTCTTCCTGGTTAGGTTAGTGAGTGGTGTAGAGATTTTTGAAAAATCTTTTATAAACCTCCTATAATACCCTGCCATCCCCATAAATGACCTCACTTCACTCACAGTGCTTGGCCTCTTCCATGCTTGAATAGCCACTACTTTATTGGGGTTCACAGAAATTCCTTGAGCAGATATAACATGGCCAAGGAACTGTACTTCCTCTTTCCAAAATACACAATTTGAAAATTTTGCCTTTAAATCTTTTTCCCTTAACCTAGACAAAACCAGGTGCAAATGATGCTTATGTTCTTCCACTGTTTTGGAATAAATCAAAATGTCATCAATAAAAATAAGCACAAACTTGTCTAAATAATCTCTAAAGGTTCTGTTCATTAAATCTACAAAGTATGATGGTGCATTGGTCAAACCAAATGGCATAACCAAAAATTCATACAACCCATACCTAGTGTTAAAGGCAGTGTACTTGATGCTTGATTCTTCCACCTTCATTTGATGAAAACCAGATGCTAAGTCTAGTCTAGAAAACACTTTTTCCCCTGCTAATTGATCAAAAAGATCATCTATTCTTGGCAATGGGTATTTATTTTTAATAGTTACCTTGTTTAATTCTCTATAATCTATACAGAGTCTTAAGGAGCCATCTTGTTTCTTAACAAATACCACTGGTGCTCCCCAGCAAGAATTACTTGGTCTTATAAAACCCTTTTCTTCCAGTTCTTCTAACTGTTTCTTTAATTCCTTTAGTTCATTTGGCCCCATTCTAGTTGGCTTTTTAATCACTGGGCTTGCTCCTGGAACTAGATTGATCTGGAACTCTACTGGTCTATGGTGTGGAACACCCTTGACCTCACCAAACACATCCAAATATTCATTGACTATGGTAATTTCTTCAATGGTTAGTTCACTAGAATCTTTTTCTGAGTCAACTAAATGATATAGTTTTCCTTCCTTAGCTACTTCACATAAAACTGTGATTCTCTGACCTCTAGAATTTTGCAATGATATGGTGGATGAGTCTAAATTAATTATGGCTTTAAATTGCCTTAACCAGTCTACCCCCAATATAACACCTATATTTGGGTAATTCAAAACATATAAATTGGAAATAAAAACATTTCCTCCTATGTTTAATTCCACATCCACACAAATCATATTTAAAACACTAGAACTCCCCAGTGGACTTTGTATATGCAATGGGGTTTCAACCAATATGCAATTCATTTTTAGCATTTTAACTAGTTCATAAGAAATTAAAGAGTGAGTTGCCCCAGTATCATATACTATTGCTATGGGTATGGTACAAATAAGTAATGTACCTTCCACTTGGCTATGGTTTTCAGTGTTACTCTCCACTGTGGCTTTGCCTTTTCCTCCCAAATTTGCCAATTTTCCTTGCTGTTCGTACTCAGGACAATTCCTCTTCATATGCCCCTCTTTCCCACATAGATAGCACTTGAAAGCTCCTCCTTTCAATTCTGGACATCTTGGTATGATATGTCCTTCTTTTCCACACTGATGGCACACAATTTTCTTCTTGGTTTCCTTAGCTTTGACATCTCCAGTGCCTTTGTTACTGGCCTCTTCCTTCTTCTTATCATAAGGGTGATACCTCCCCTTACTCTTCTTGGTATTATTGTTCTTAAAATTTCTGAACTTCTCCCTTTCCTTGTCATGCTGTTCCAACCTCAAAGCTAAGTCTATCACATGGTCAAAAGTCCTGTCTGCATAGGGTAACATGGCTCTGCTAAGTCCTGGGTTCAACCCTTTTATGTACCTATCATTTTTGGATGCCTCATCTGCCATAAGCATTACTCCATATGTGGAAAGCCCCTCAAACTTTTGAGTGTATTCTGTGACAGTCATGGTTCCTTGTCTAAGTCTAATAAATTCTTCTAGCAAGGTAGTCTTTGCTGATGCTGGTACAAACCTTGCTTCCAACATCTCTTTGAATTGATTCCAAGTGATTTCATTCTCATTTCTTCCTGCAATGATAACTTCCCACCAGCCTAAAGCTACTCCTTTTAGCTGTCTTGAAGCCACTTGCCTCTTTCTTTGATCATCAAGTTGCATGTCATTGAAAATTCTTTCCAATGTTCTCAACCATGTTTGAATTTCCATGATACTCTCTGTCCCTTCAAAGCTTTTGCCTCCTAAATGAGTATATGTCTTAAGTAATTTTGAGAGTTCTTCATAGTGATTTTCTTGCCTTTGTCCTGCCCCATCCCTAAATGCTCTCACCAAGTCTTGCAGATTGACCATTGGTGGTGCATGGGAAGATCCTGCTCCCTGATTTGGTGGTCTCCCTACCATAGTTTGCTAATAATAATTTACATAGCTGGTTAGTTTGATTGGTAATTTTATTATTTCAGTGGTTTTTTTTCACACTGAAAACATTGATATATATATATTTAGTTCCTTTAAATTTTATTTCTATCTAAGAACTTGATCATTACTTCTACTATGTTGAATAACATAGCTCTGATACCAACTGAAATGACCCTCCTATTTCTACCCTAATTTCATAAGGATTTTTTTTTCTTCATCAAAGGGAATTTAAATCACGTAGAAGTCAAAATGCCATACAAGCTATTGACATAGCCACTTATTTCTTTTCTAAATAGGCAAATTAGGCAAAATCAGCAGTTCAGACGTCTAAATTCTTATGACAGGCGTCTAAACTCAATTACAGACGTCTATCTAATTATGACAGACGGCTCAGAGATCAAAAATTGAAACAGAGAAAAAAAGACATTTTGAACTGAATTCAGACATCTAATTATTTTGTGACAGACGTCTACATTTAACCTTAGACGTCTAAATTATTTAGACTGTCGTCTAAGTTTAATCTCAGACGTCTAAATTATTAAGACTGCATCTAAATTCGATTTCTATGTACATGCATATGCACATTCAATTTATATGTGTCTGGATGTCCACCTACATTCATTTACACTTTTAAGTTCGATTTAAACTTCCTTAGAACTATCAGAGATGATATATGGATTGATCATTTATTACAATTATATTTTCCAGGGTCATTTTCTTTTTCCAATAAACCAAAATATATCCAGGATCAAAACAATTAACCAATATAAATATATCAGTACTTTCACAAAGATAAGCACATACATGTGAGGATGTATATGCCTCTCTTGTTTTAATCAGAGTTCTGGAAAACAAGAGGAGATTGGATTGATTGGATTTAATCAATCCACACATAGTACAGTGTTATATGCAATAAAATTTCCATTCATGTTTGATTTTCTTCTTATAAAATCTGTCTGGAATTTAAAATGCATTTGGTTAAAATCTGAATGAAAATTCAGATTCCTATTACAGATACAAAGGAAAAGGTGTGTTAATATTTGCACAAAACATGTTTATGTGCATATATAACTGCAACTATTTGGATCTGGCTTTCAATTCCCTTATTACAGATCCTTCCTTTGTTTAAAAATAAGACATGAAACATTTGTATGAAACAAGTTAGATTATGGGAACCTTGCAGTCATATAAAAACATTCAATCTATGCCTATTATCTTTTGTATACACTTACCATGTTTGAAAGACAAAACCCTTTAATTTTTCTGAGAATCAACTATCCAGATTTCCCAAAACTTAAATCCTTTATAAAGACTCAAAATTGACTAATACATTTATAAAACGTAATCATTCAGTCTTCAACATGGTGTTCTTACTAAATCCACTTACAATATTTTGATTAACTTCTTTAATATCAGATATTATCTAGATTCATATATTCCAGATACAAGTCAATCTCTTAATAAAATACTTAACAAAATATCCATCCCATATTCAACACTTAATACAAGTAACAATTTAAATCATTAATACATGCGGATTTTATCATTTAGGCTCTTATCTAACTAAGTTTAGCATGCTATAATCTTCTTCTCAAAGCCTTGCTCCTACTCCTACTTAGTTGCTGCAATCCCTGAAAAAGCATTTGAAACTGCCTCATTTTTAAATGAGACACCCCAGATGCCATTAGCACACTAGGGTCAGACACATGTCTGGTATGAGAAAATTCACAAAAGCAATTAGTTAATTAGGTTAAAATCAAAATTAAATACATATACATAAAGTTCTGCCCTTTGGAATCAGATCATACTTGTGTGCATGCTCTGTGTCATTGTGCATGTGCACACTTTAATTTTCCTTTCCAGAGACTACATATATCAATATGGCACATACATTCAAGCATACAATTCAGTCATAATCAAACAATCATTCATACCAAACAGGAAAATAACCAATATGAGTTAAATCATTTATTCAATCCTCATATTTCAATTCTGGGAAAAACTCTAGTTTTCTCATCATCTCAAATATTATTCCCTTGGTATATTTATCTATCCTGGTCTCACCTGCAATATTTATGAATCAATGGACACACTGTAATGAACTAATTCACTCCATTACACAAAGATCTCAGGACTTAAACAAGCCATGTGTCAACTTGTGCTACTCAAGAACACAAGTCATTCCTACAGTGTTCTTGACCCCAATTTCCTAATCAGGTTTAAGTTAATAATAACTCTTTTGATTTTTCATGACTAAACCATTCAGTGATCCATTTCACTAACTAAAACATCCATATCATGGCATCCCATATTATTCAAAACCATACAGAGACAAGCAAGCAAACAACCATTGGTGACTACAAAATAAGGTTCTGTATATATATATATACATTCTGGTATTTTAAAAAGGGTATAGGCAACTAACATTGGCTTATGGCTTTTGAGAGAGTTTTTTTTTGCAAACATTTGTGCTTGAGTTAAACTCAGAATGACCTGGTTTCACTGAATCACAAAATTTTGTTTGCTATGCATATGAACATATATATATTTTCATTGAATCAGGAGCATCAGCACATAGGCAACCCTATTGCACCCCTAATTCCTTTTTGTCTCAAGCCTCAGCACTTATACATGAGTATATTGCAGCTCAACATTATTTACATCTTTCTGGGTTGAGCCAAAACCAATACTACTTGCCTATTTTCAACATTTTATTTTCTGGGTATTTGTTTATGTTCCTAAACATTAACATATCATAGATCTAGATTTATAAAACATATATGTATACTAACAACACATAAAGCTTTCTTATAATAAAACAAGTGATCAACCAAAGAGAATCAAAACATTCTCAGTTTTAAAATCACAGATAAGCATTCTCATATGAAAGTATATTTTTAAGAAAATTACTTATAACTGGCTGCCTACATTAGGACTTATTGCCTTAGATTTTTGAGTGAGTTTTCTCACCTAGCTCTCTTCTTTGCTTCCTTAATTAATTGATGAACTTCTGCCTTTAGCCTCAAGCTCTTTTCCTTCCCTTGCCTTATGATTTCTATGGTGTTGTTTCTTTTCTTTTTTTTTCAAAGTTCTTTTCTGAGAAGGAGAGGAGGCTGCTGCATATACATGTATATATACAGGGTCTTCCTTAGGGTTTTGGGTATTGGCTAAAGCCATTTTTGCCCACCAGAAAAATCATGTTATCTGCATTTTATTTAAACCCAAAGTTCTACCCTTCCCGGCTTAATTTAGGTGAAGAGAAAAGTGGTTACATTCTTTTTAGAATTTTGCTTTTCAGAAAATACTTTTTCCTTTGTCTACAATCATGCCAAAAATGTGACTTGATTTTATTATTTATCAAATACTCTTCCTAATTTTGCCTATAGCAAACATTTCCCTGTTTTGTCTTATTTTTCCTATTTTTAGCTTTCATGTAAATGGTATGTACCTTCTTTATTTATTTACAAGAGGACTACTCCTTTTTATATCTTCAGTTTTTCTTTCTTTCTTCCTATATACTAAAATATGTCTGTATATTTTATCTTACTAATTTGAACTCTAGTATTTTTATTAACACATATATATTTTTATATAAGTCTTACTGAAATAATTAGTACACATATATATATATATATATTTATACATCATACTGTATTGACACACACATGCACATGTATACTCAAAAATATTCAGTAGCATCCATATATGTATATTTACTTATGCATTCAGCTTTTAAGGATTTAATCTATATATATATATATATGTATATATATATATTCCCATACATATCAATATGTATTTATTCTTAGAGTTCAGGGATTTTAGCTTTAGTTCATGTGCATCTCCTATGCACACATGTACACACATACTGATACACTATCAAGCTATATCACTCCCCTTTCAAAATTTATTCAAAAATTATTTTGAATTCATTTATATTTTTCGGAATATATTCCTAAAATCTTGGGTCATTACAAAATTGCATTAAAATAGTTAACAATTACCTTAAATTAACATTATTACAGCTCATTCTAGTTAATTTTCTCATTAATAAATCACAAATTTTAATTTCTTCCAATATTAAACACCAAAATCTTATTAAATTTAATATTTTAATTATTGAAAATTACAGGTCGTTACACTCTCCCCTACTCAAAACTTTTCATCCTCGAAAAGGGCAAAGAAGGAATTTATGGGATTAATATATTTTATTCAAAGTATTCAATTTATAACAATTAATTTACAAAGTTAAGTATTTTAAATAAAATATCTCAATTTATAAACAATTAAATCTTCATATAAAAGTTCAATAAAAGTTCTAAAATATTTTCCCTTTTACAAAAAATTTCTAAGTCAAAAATTCACAAAATATTTCGGCAGAGTCTCCTTTGTACGGAGAGGTCCGGGAGAAATAATAATATCAATAATAACCATATATATATATATATCATATTTCAAAAATAAAATATCCCAAACTATGACGACCCGCCTTTCTAACCACAGAAAGGCGCATCATCGTTAAGAAAGAAATAGAAAGAAAGAAGAAAGAACAACACAATTCAGAATCTCACAGCGGAAACAGAACAAAATATAATACATCACATAACTATTACATAGTCTTACATATATCAGAGTTACACAACATCATTCCTACAAGACATACATATATACATATCTGCCATATCATACATCCCAAAATACAACATACATCACTAACACAGCGAAACTAGATAGATGGATATATACGTCTGGACTTCTGCTCCAAGCTCCTCCAGACTTCAACAAATCCAAGACCTGATCACTTGGCTACTCATAAAAATTTGAGTACCCAAGAGTTTAAGAAAAACAGAATAAACTCCAGGTCAGACATGGGTATGGTATGAGTAAACGGTTTAAAGTTGCTTAACTTTGAAAACCATTTGAAACAAAGGTATCACGTAAGAATTCCCACACATAAACACGGGTAAGTTTTTACCTTACGCTAACCAAAACATTTTATAGGAAATCCAGCGATATTATAATAGTGTCTAGGGTTTTCAAGTAAAATAATCACATAGCTGAAATTGTTACATCTATTAAATTCTAGCATACATAGGTTTACAATCAAATCCGAGAGCACTTATTGGAGATTGGATTCCATACAATGGAAGGGCTACTAGGGTACCGCCCGTCACAGTACCTGGCCTAGATCAGAGTACCAAGGATCACGCCCGACCCCCTGCAACACAAGGCCGGAACCATCCCTTACTGGACAGTCCCGACCAAGATAACCCCGCAGTTGTGGCCAACAACTGCCCACTAAGCCGAAATAAAAAGGGACATCTAGACAGGGGTATATCTCGTCCTACTTGGGTGCTACCCACTTAACCTTGCTGCACCTCCCCTGTTTTAGCCATTCTCGGTTGATGAGGCTTGAGGCTACGATTACCTTTATAGAACATATCCCTTAGAATGCTCATCGTCCACCTGACGATGTGCTGAAAGCATTCAATCCATACAAGTTCGTTCCGGGTTCGAACGAAACCGAAGGCATTATCTCGTTACACTCGTTTTGGAATCACCCTCAGAGTTAACGACACCCTTGCACTTTAAACCTCCATCTCGATCTTCACTTGAGATATCATGACCTATCGTTTAACTTGGATCGATGTGGTTTTCGAAAAATCATAACTGATTCCCGATCCCGGTCTCATCGAAATCCAAACGTGTCTTTTAAGGCCAAGTTGTTTTAAAGTTAAAACAATTTAATTCAATTTAAAACTTGAATTCACACAGCATTTAACACAAATAAATATTACACATTTATCACAGATATATCCAATATCTCATCACAGAATATCACAGATTATCATCCAATAGATATCAATCAATCCAGACATTATACTCAAACAATCATCCAATAACAAGAATTATTAATCCATATCATAATTAATTTAATTACTTAAATTAAATTAATTACTTAAGAATTAATCACTTAGTCCTGCTTAATCAATCATTAATTAATTACAATCATTTAATTAATTAATCATTCCTTAATTACCTTATAAATCAATTAATTAATCTTAATTACTTAATTAATTACTCCTTAATTATTAATTAATAATCTTAATTATAATTAATAAAACTTAATTACAATTTAATTAATTCTTAATTAATAGTTAATTAATCCTTAATTAATTAATTAATTAATCTCTAATTACAATTTAATTTATCATTAATTACTTAATTAATTAACCCTTAATTATAAATTAATCAATCTTAAACATTATTAAATTAAACTAATTAATTACTCTTAATTACCTTATTTAATTAATTAGTTATTAATTATCAAAATCTTAATTAACTCTAAGATAGAATTTATCTTTATTAACGACTTACTTATCATTAACATAATTTAAATACATTTCAAAACATTGCACTTTTAAATTAAGCTTTTAAATTCATTTCTAATTTAAGATTTTAAAATAACTTACAATTTTACTTAACAAAATTTAAGTTAAACAATATACAATAATCTTAATCAATTGTTAAAAGAACATTTATTTTACATAATAGTTTAAAATTAGGTTTAAATTATATTAAAAACTGGTTTTATAAAACTTTTTAAAATCTGCATTTCAAAACCTACTTCGGGTTCTACCTGAGTCTCTCCCAAGACATACCCCGAGAAAATCACCATCTTCCATTTATTTGCAAAAAACTTTATTGAAATTTTAAAACTTGAAACAATTTTACGCTCACGAATTCAACCCGAGCTTTAACTCGAGTTTCTCTCCCAAATACCTAAGAGCATCTTCGAGTCGACCACGCTCACAATCCACTGACACACCCAACGTCGCCGTGCACGTGTACCATCGCCAGAGCCACCTACGACCATCGACACACCCTCCGGCACGTCGACCATCACCCATACTTTCATTCCTGACCACCAATTCACTCGCACAAGCCTCAAATCGAAATCGAGCAAAGAGGATGAACTGGAACCAAAATATCCTCCAGCAAAATGCTTCGACAAAATTATTCCGACCACCAGAATCGCTGCCATTCTGGCCTCGCAATCTCCGTCCATCCCCGAAGCTATTCCCCTTGGTCCGGTGGAGCTCGAACCACCAGAGACGAATCAAAGATCCATTAACCCAGCTCGACCAAATTAGGTTTAGAAACCTAAATCACTTCACCGTCGACGCCACAGCGATCTATACTGCCTCCAACCATTTTTCCTAGCCTCGCCGTACATCCTTCCTCCTCCAGATGAAACCCCGAGGCCTCATCTCCCCATGATCACCAGAAAAACTCAAAAACTCAAATTCCAGTCAACCTTAAATTTCACACAAAATTCTAAACTAAAATTCATGTATTTCTTTTTAAAAATCATATTTCACAATGTAGATTCATGTTATATTCTTGAATTGGCAATTTATAATATTTGATTTTAACATGATTCAATGAATTTTCACCGTATTTCTTGATTCCTAAAAATTTCCAAACTTAAAATACTTGAACTTGTTTTTAAAACTTAGATAATGTTTTAAACTAAGCTATTATGTTTGTAACCCAAAGTTTAACAATGAACAGATAAAGAGAATTGGGATTTTGTTCTAGAATTTGGACCCTGTATCAAAAACAGGAAAGAACAGAACATACTCAGAGATGCATACCTGTACCTTGATCATATACTTTCAATTTACAAACAGAAATACCACTTAAATATTCACAAACAAGCATCAATTATCTCAGGATTTTTCACAAGCAACAGACAAAAATTTACTTAAGTTTTAAGTAGATATTTACTCACCTGAAAACAATGTTTGAACAGAGAAAAACTTCTTGTTTTAAACTGTTATCAGCCTGATCTTCTTGATCCTTTTTGCTTTGTTGAATTGAGTTGAGTTGTTGTTAAAATAAAGCTTCAGTTGTAAGGTATTAGTGTCTACTTATTTTCTATGGTATGCTAAGTTTTTATGAACGAAAATGAAATAAGAAAGATATATGTAGAAAAAAAATTATACAGGGTTTTATTTTGCTGGTACACATTTGGTCAGAGATTTTTTTTTCTGCTTGGAGGCTGAAATGATATATGTTGCTCTAGCATTAATTAAAATTGTCTCATTTTGTATTGTCATACTTATCCTCTTTTTAATTTCGGTATGTACATATATATTATATTTCTGGCCTTACAAACATGTATTCCTAAAGACTATATATCTCTAGAATTTTCTTAAGTGTTCACTTATGTTTTTATATAACCATGTCTTTTACCTTTCATATTTATTTCTATTTCTATTATAAATCCTTATTTTTATTTTGAATTTTAAACTTAACTATTAAACATTTAATTTATATTCATATATTCTTATACTTATATTTATTGACACGATTTTATTTTATTTCAAGCATTATTATTTAGATTACAACTATATATATATATTTAAATCAAAAGTTAATAAGGTAGAGTTTTATTTTAATTTAATGTGAATAAGATAGATTTATTTTAAATATTTTTGAAAAACTTTATTTTAAATTCCAAATCATAATTCCCTTCCAAAAATACACATATATATACATAAATAAATAGTAAATGGCCCAAAAGTGTTATTTGTTTTTAAAATGATAAGTTGTATTTTAATAAATCAGATTAAAATAATATTTGCTAAAATCTCGGGTCGTCACACAAACCATGGGAAAACAATATAATATTGCTATAAAACCGTAATCCGAAAACGTACCTATTTGTCGGGCAACAACGCTTATTTATGAAACCAAAAGCAGTAGTTGTTGCTTCCATAACCTGTATTTCACTTATATATCCAAAGAAGTTAATAATTATGTAAAAGGAGAAATATTTAAGTTGTTCAATTAATAACAAAACAAATCAACACAACATATGCAAACAAACGGTACCATCATCATATGCAACACAAGAAATCAACCATACATCCATAGCAACCGAACTAATGGTTTGTTCAGACTTAGAAACTTTTAATCGTACGAGGTGATAAATAAACTACCAAGTGTACCCTACGCTCAATAGCCTTAGATAGTTACTTAATAGATTATTTATACATCCTTACACAGTTAGAAGTATCCTTTCCCCAAACATCTCATAAGCCAAAACAACCAAGAAGTTCAAGTATTGTTTAAGTTCATTCTTATTAATTTCCTTTCACATCATTGTTTACTTTTTATTTATTTTCATTTATTCATATAATATCTTCTTTTCCATATTATTGGATCATCTAAAATCAATTCTTAAAGTATTATGTAAGTCTCTTTGCAAAATTTTATTCATAGTTATTATTTACTTTGATTTCTTTTTTTATATCATTATTTATTTGTGAATCAACTCATACTTATATTTTTAACTCCTTTTCTTTTCACATTTATTTCTTTCATAAATAGTACTATTGAACATTAAATCTATTTCTGAATAATTTCAACATTTCTGAAGTTTCAATCATTTACTTAATATAGGATTCACCTTTACTATCCAATCTGATTATAAATAGATTCAAATGTTAAATTAAGTTCATAATCATTTACTTATAGTATTCACTTTCCAAATGTAACGACCCACCTTTTTGGACGGTTTAAATCGACAATAAACCGCACATGTCAAACTCAAACCATTCAAAAGGGAGGATCGTTATGGGGTGAATAAAAAAAATAGAGAAAGAAAGAAAACCAAAACACAGAATCTCACAGCGGAATGAAAAAATATAATAATCAAACAAACAGTTCATGAAGCTGTTTTACAAATAACATTTGATTACACTGTTACAATACAGAATCAAAGTACATACAGCAGGAATAAATAAATAATGCAGCGGAACAACATGATGCGGTAGTATAAATATAATAAATAACATACAAAACTTCGTCTTCGTCCTCCAAAGATAAATGGTCTTCAATACACTGAAAAGCTCAGACTAACCCGAGCGTAATGAAAAGACAAAACACTCGAGGCAGAACTAAAAGATCTTATGTAAGTTAAATCAACAGTAAATAAATATGAGTGTAACGGCTTCAGAGAGGTTTACGGGGTTTGGCATCTCCTATCCAGTGTCAAACGTGAGTGCAATAACTTAAGAGATGTTCGGGATTTCCATCTCCTAAGGATCCATTAAACTATCTATAAACATAGTACAATACGCTATTATAATAGTGTCTACAGTAAATTAAAATACTAAAATAGCGTTAAGGTGTTATCCATATCCCCCTTAACACATTTTTATATATTCCCGTAGTCTAATAGTACCATAATTCCTCCGTGAACTGGAGGTCTATCAGAGGGCACTCCATAGGTACGGTACAAACCAAACTCATAATGGGCACGATAAGGCATGTGACAAGGCATGCGAGGCAATGCCAGGGTAGGATCCTACCATTTGCACTCCCAGACTGGTGGTAACGCATAGCAGCTACTACCGCCTACCTCAGAACACACTTCCATAATCAATCGACGGGTGGCCACCAAATCAATCACATAGGCATAATATGGTATCGAAGAAATGTGTCCGATCGGAGGAGCGACCTCACTTGGCCCGGTATAGCTCATGTTTTAGCCACATCAAGCTGACTCGAGGGAGTCGGGACTACGTAAATACCTCATACGAAATCGTTCACCAAACCATCCTACTTCATTCTGGAATCTCCACCATGTACACAGTTATTAAAGTGGTTTTCGGTATTGGCAGAGAGTATGACAATGTCTAATCCCGGTCTCTTTAACAACCAACACTTATTTCACACCGGATGGTTCTTTTACATTTCCAAAATCGATTCATAATTGATATCAAAATATCATATTCAATTCAAACCATATCACTTTCGAAATCATATTCATTTTCTAAATCATATCACTTTCGAAATCATATCCACAAAATAGGTTAAACCCTTATTTTAAAATCATCATATTTACTCAAATATGTCACTTCACTAGAAAGTATCATTTCAAATTCTAACTTAGGTTATAACATCATTTAACCATATTCTATTTTAAATCAAAGATTTAAATGTAAACACTTCAACTTTACACAGTCTGAAATTTAGAAAATAGTTTAGATAATCATAACTAGTTTAAATAGTTTTAAATCGTTTAAAATAGTTTAAAGCAGTTTAAAATAGTTAAAATAGTTTAAAATAGATAAAAAATAGCTGAAAATAGTTTTAAATAGTTTTAAATAGATTAAATTAGATTAAAATAGTTTAAAATAGTTTAAAATAGATCAAATTAGTTTAAAATACTTTAAATAGTTTAAAATAGATTAAATTAGTTTAAAATACTTTAAATTAGTTTAAATTAGATTAAATTAGTTTAAAAGAGATTAAAATAGATTAAATAGACTAAAATAGATTAAATTAGTTTAAAATACTTTAAAATACATTAAATGGTTTAATTATTGAAATGGTTTATATAGTAAATAGTTTGAAATCTAAATAAATCTGAATTTAAAATAATATATCCTTAAACAGTTTATATTAAAATAATAAATTTGAAATTAATATCAAATTAAACTATTTCTTTCATTTTAACAAATCTGAACCATATCCAGCTTTCAAATCAACTAAACTCAATTTAAATCTTTCGATTCAGATTCTCAATAAACCATTTAAATCTATATCGATTTCAAATCCATGTTTGACTATAAATTTAAACTACTTCAAATTTAGTGGATTTTAAAGTTTAAATATTCAAACATTTCAGTAACTCAATTTCGATATATTTCAATTATATTCCAAAATTCACTTTGGAATTTCAATTTAAATTCTTTTAAACAATTCATTCGAACCAGTTTCAATTTCAACATTTAAAGCTTGGATTTTCGAAAATAATACAGTTTATATAATCAAAAGTTATTTCAAAATATCATTTAACTAGATTCAAAAATTTAGGATTTAAAATCATTAAATTTAACCAATCTAGTGTCCGTATATAATTTTCTACCCTATGGTCAAGTGATACGGATATATATCATTTCAACTCGCAATAATTTAAAATTTATGGGTATATATCATTTCAACCCACAATCCCGAATTAAAATTTCAAAATCCATAAAATCCCTCAAGTTTATCATTTCAACCCATAATGATTTTTCCCTAATCTATAGATCGTTAGGGTATGTATCATTTCAACCCATAGTGGTTTTTTTCTAACAATAAACTAAGGGAACTTACAGTAAACATATAAATATAACATCCAATCATCCAATATCAACAATTAACATCCCTTACAATCATCATTCAAATCAATCAATACATAACAACAATTTGACTGATTATCATTAACAGGTATCAACTGGCAATTAAAAATTCAATTTTAAATCAAATGGCGATTATATTCAATAAGAGTCAGATTTAACTAGAATGGCCTTATAAATATATCAAACAGCAATCAATCAACTTCTAATCACATCATAAATTTAATTTAACTAGCATAAGGTAATTTAGTAATCGTGAGTGGGTTAAAACACTCACCTTTGGTTTCAAATCGTTTTAAAATCCAAATAAAGGCCCAAATTTGAACAGTCTCAGAATTCATCCAAACCAGTTCCATAATGTCCAGAAATTTGATACAATCGCAATGGAGAAAACTGCGCCTAAATCCGAGTTCATATGCAAAAATTATTGATGTTAGAACATTTAAAATTTTAATATATAATAATTAATTAATCAATAAAGTAAAGACACGTCATACCCTAGCACAGCCGTTCAAACATAGAACACGACCATGAACCCTAGTAGCCGCCGCTACTTCACCCAGTTGTCGTCACTGCCACGTCCACCTGACCTTCGATCCAATGTCGCCACTCGACCAACCACCTCTGGCCGCCCCTTGGCCCCACGCACGGCATGCCCAAGCAACCCCTACGCTAACCACCGCCGTTCCCCTTTAATGAATTTTTTAGCCAACTCGAGACCCCTCTGACATGAACGAGCGGCATGGATTGACTCCATTCATCGAGCTCTACGCCATGGTGCCTCCTGATCATTATATCGACGAAGATCCACTTTTGGATCGAAAAACCCTAATATGGACGGCCGAGGTTCTTCATCGATTTTTGGTCAAGCGATGCACCAAATCGAAAAATGAATTATTACGGTAGATTGCACTCGTCGAGAGCTTTCCGACGATATATAATAGGACATAGTTTTGAGGAGTTTGATTTTCGATTTGGATTTGAAATTGAATTAGGATTTTTGCAATTGGAAATAGGTTTCTGCCATTGAAGAGAGGATATAGGAATAAACAGACAGATTTGTACATACAGGAATAAGAAATACAAAGGCTACTAGGGTTTAGAAAAATCTATTTATATAGACAAGGCCCGGTAAGAATGAATGAACATATCAGATTGGTTCGAAACGACAATAACGACCCAAAAAGCCCGTTCCATTTCCGAAATGAAAGTAGGTCATCCCATATATCAAAATAGATGTTTTTGATATTTTTAAACTTGATAGAATAGGTTTCAAACCCAAATTCCATTATATAAAGAAGTTAGCTTTTAAAGTCGGCTTATTTTAATTGAATTCATTAAATTGATTTCTAGGCGTTTCGAGCCCGCACGATCAAACGATAAGTTCGATCGCTACGAAACTTGAAAATCTACAATAATTCACTGTTACGGATCCGATGAAACTAGTTTCGTCGAAATCCGAGATAGTGGCCAAATGGCTATATTCACATCAAATAAATAAATAAATTATTATTAAATTAATTTAATCACCTTTAAATTCAAATTTAAAAGTTAATCATTTCATCATTTTTGATTGCATAGAAATTAAAATGTTTTAAACAAGTTTTCCATGTAAAAATTCAATATTAAGATATTGTACAAATTCTAGCATTTAATTACAACTGTAATAAAGATCCAATTAATTATATTTTAATTTCAAATAAATTCTTTTATTTTTATTTCCACTCTTATTATTTAATCATCCAATTCCAATATGAATATAATTAACATTAGTTGACACCTTATTACATTCATATTTTACACTTATCATCTTTTACCATATTAACAATAATATTTAATTATATTTAATTTTCGTTGATTTCCAAATTATTTAAACCTATTAAATAATGAGATGGTAAATAACCATTGTTACTATTAAGTAATTTAATCACATTTATAAATTTTATTATTTACAAACAAATGTTATGACTACTTACACATCATTGATTTCATATTCAATATTAACCAATTCCAATTAATTACATATAATTTCTTTTTTTAACACAACATTGAATTTATTCCTTATTTATGATTATAACCAAATGAAATTTACAATTACTTTATCATTAAAATAGTCATCAATTTCATTAAATTAACATTATTAAATTTCATTCTCGTTATTTTTCTCATTAATAAATCGCAAATTTTAATTTCTTCCAGTATTAAACACCAACATCTTATTAAATTTAATATTTTTAATTATCGAAAATTATGGGTCGTTATAGATTTTATAGACGGGTTTCCAAGGTTAAATAAGGGAAATGAAAGTATATGGGTTATAGTGGACAGACTCACCAAGAGTGCCCATTTCATCCTTGTTAAGTCAACCAGGACGACACCTGTTTTAGCTAAGCTGTTCATAAAGAGCATAGTTAGACTACATGGTGTTCATAGTAGTATAATCAGTGACATAGATGCCTTGTTCACTAGTGAATTTTGGAAAAGTATACAAGAAGTATTGGGTACCAAGCTCAATATGAGTACTGCATATCACCCTCAAATAGATGGGCAGACGGAGAGAGTCAACAAGTTAATCGAAGATCTATTGCGAGCTTGTGTATTAGACTTTGGTGGATCTTGGGGGGATCACCTATGTTTTGTTGAGTTTTTCTATAATAATAGTTATCAGACTAGTATAGGAATGGCACCGTTTGAAGCTTTGTATGGAAGGCCATGCAAATCCCCAGCGTGTTGGTTGGAAACTGTAGACAGATTAGTCTTAGGTCTAGATTTAGTTAGGGAGGCATCAGAAAAGATTGAGTTAATCTGAGAAAGGATGAAGGAAGCTCAATCCAAGCAGAAAAGTTACGCAGATAAGAGTTATAAAGACCTAGAGTTCTCAATTGGAGATAAGGTTTTCATTAAGGTGTCACCGATGAAAGGTGTGGTGCAATTTGTAAAGTCAGAGAAGTTAGCCCCGAGATGTATAGGTCAATTCCAGATTATAGAGAGGATTTGGAGGCTTACATACAGAGTAGAGTTGCAGGCCTACAGGCGTCCATAATGTATTTCATGTGTCTCATCTTCGCAAGTATGTGCATGATCCAAAGACTATTATTCCTCCGACAGGGTTGGAAGACTTGATAGTAGAGCCTAATTTGACTTTTGTTAGAAAACCAGTTCGAGTTGTAGCAAGGGATGAGAAAAGATTGAAGAACAAGACAGTCAAGTTGGTAAAAGTTCAGTGGAGCAACAATGAGAAGGACTGTACTTGGGAAACAGAAGACAAGATTAGAGATACTTATCCTGATCTGTTATGAGGGTACATCTATATTAGATTTATATAGATAGTTGCTAGCCAGATAAGGTAGTATGGTTGTTAGGAATTGTTGCAGATGTTTGCTATGTTTAGTATTTAGTCCTTACTAAATTTCGAGGATCAAATTCTTTAAGGGGGGAGCTTGTAACATCCCTAATTTTTATAACATTATTCAAGATATTTAATTAGATAAATTAAATAGAATAATGACGATAATGTGATAGAGATTTGAATAAATCATATAGGGCCGTGCTTAATAATAAAATAAATGGGCTTAAATTGGTTTATAAGTTAATTGATTTACATGTGGGCATATTAGTAAATATCCGCACCTCCTCATACACGGATATACACTTCTCATCTTGTCCATTCACATTCATTTTTCTCAAATAATAAACAAACGTAAAACCCTAAGGAGCCGGCCATTATTAAAGAGGAAGAATTTGATTTAAAGCTAGGAAGGATTAATCAACAAAAATCTCAAATTCCTTATCATATCTGAGGTGAATAATAATTCATTCCATCTCTATTTTATTTTTATAATCATGTGTTTTCAGATTTAAGATTAAATTCGTTTTTATGATGTTTTGAATGATGATATGCTTAAGTTATTATATGTTTGATGTAAACCAATTCATTTAAATTTGAAATTGCATTGTTTTAGGAGAAAATCAATTATTATTGAATTTAGAATGCCATAGAAAAATTATATGTTAGGTAAAATATGATTTTAAAGATGGGTTTAATTTTTCATAATTTTCCAAGCTACAAAGAATTTATTATGAATTTCTAAAGGAAAATAGGCTATATTTGGGTTTAAAATTTATTTTGATTATTTCAGGAAGAAATTGGATCTGAAATTTTAATATGTTAGATAACATGATGAAATTGAATTTCTGCAATTTTTGGGGATTTTTCCTAAATGATTTGCTATGGAAAATAAATTATTGTAAAAGAAGGGCTTATTTGTAATATTGGTTTTTCTTAATGGAAGGGCTTAAATGTTAATTTTTCCTCTGATTTAGATCTGATAAATGCAGTAGTTATTTTATAAAGTATTTGAAAAGCTTTATGGCGACCAATTAAAACATTACACATAAGCAGGTTAGTTAAAGCATTTACTAAAGATGGGCATGATTTCAGCCTTTAACTCAGAAAAGTTGGTTCCGCCTCAAATAGCAGTACCTTTCGACCCCATTGACTTTACTCCATCTCAATCGAAACCATCTCAGTCAAAACCTACATAGTCGAAACCAAAGCACAAGGTATCACTTAGATGGTACGTAGTGCATTGGAGGAAAGGCGGAAGTAATGGTGTCGAAGGGAATGCTCCCGAAGGGTTCGAAACACTGTTTGGTTTTAAAAGTTAAGTATTTTGCTTTGTTTTGTTTAGAGCTTTCGACCTAGTCGAAACATATGTTTTCGAAAGGAGTTTTATAAATAGCTTTCGAAGTAGGTTTCTGTATTATATTTACAATATTAGCTTTCGAAGGGGTACCATTATCTTTAAATAAGTGCTTTCGAAAACAGTGGTTCCGACCAAGTTGAAACCTAGCTGCTATTGTACCTTCCGAGTGTATTGAAGCCATCAATACATTCGAAGGGTTGTCTTTGTTTTAACTTAAGCTAAGCCACTTCCTAAATGCTTTTGAAAGGGGTTGAGGGTTTCGAAGGCAATGGGGTCGAAAGGGAGTTTCAACGCTACCCTTTGAAGTTTTAACTTAAAGATTACGAGCTTTCGAATAGATGGTTACGACACCATCTACTTTTCCCTAAACAATCCTATAAGGGTTTCGAAAGAGATACTTTCGTATATAACCACTTCGACCCAAAAGATGTTTTAAAGAGTAAAACTCAATGTTTTCGAAAGGGGTACTTTCATTAGTTTCGAAGCTATTTTCCTAAAGATAATTAAGCAAGGTTTTGATACATTCGAAAGTTATGATTTAGTTATGAAAGGATTGATTTGTAGAACTTCAAAAGGTATATACTTAGAGTTTTGAAAAGAGGTTTTCTATGCTTTCGAAGAAGGTCATCCAAGGGTTTCGAAAGTGATGTTTTAAGGTTTCAAAACAAATAACCCATTCTCATTTAAAAAGGAAATACCATGGCATGAATAAAGATTTTTGAGAGTATTACTTCTTCAAATATTTATTCACATTGTAATTAACCCATAACGATACTTTGGAAAAGGGCAAAATAACTAGCTAGGTTGACCCAGTAGTGAATATAACTTATGAAATGATAAAATCTTAATTAAAGATATTGACAGAGGCCAACAGGTTCATAGTCAGCCTATGAAAAATATAATTTAATATTGGCAGGGGCCAACAGGTTTATAGTTAGCCCATGAAAACTATATCCGGATTAAGATATTGATAGTTAGTCAATAGGTTCCTAGTTAACCCATGAAAACTAGGATAATAGAAACGATATTGGAGTTGCCAATAGGTTCTTAGTGATCCATGAAAACTATGAAATTGGATAGATAGTCCATAAACATTTAACAGGTTAATAGTAACCCTAGAAACTATAATTGAGATTGAGAGTCAGAATGAATGGGGATGGTTAATCCATATTTTATTTACTTGTTTTGCATATCATCATAATGTTTTGAAATACTTTGTTTTAACCATTGTGGATACAGGTGTATAGTACATGGCTTTATAAATGTTTTAGGATATTAGTGAGTGGAAAACCCATTCCGCTAAGCGACGTGGTCTCACTAGATATCTAAATGGTTTAAGATGGTAGATTATTATTCATACCAGGCTTTCTGTCCGACTCAAAGTTTTTGTTTTCCCCTTAAACTCTCGGGGTACTCAATTGACTTTGAGTAGTTTGAGATTTAAGGTTTTCAGGTGTTCTTTTAGGCGAATAAAGCTTTCGAAGACGTGCAGGAGGCAAGCTTGTTATTAGAGTTCTTTAATTTCCGCCGTGTGTTTAATTGTAAAGGCAAACTTGTTTTAGTGCCTTATTATATACTCTGATCATCCAAGAAGGCATCTTCATATGTCCCTCTTGGCGTATTTTGTAATATGTATATTTTATCTAAGCGTGGTTTGTGCTCTGGATAATGTAATGAATTTGAAATATTTTGAAATGGAATGTGGACTTTGTTTGGTGTTTTAAAATTTTCTATATTCATGTGTTTCTGTGTATCAATGTATCTAACATTGCCGTATTTGGTCGCCGAGGATTAATAACTTTGGATGACTACAACATCCGTAGCTGTTAGTATTGGGCCTCCAAGTGGGGGATGTTACAATTGCTTTGTACCAATATTGTGTATGTATATGTGAGTTGGTTGAGGTTTTAAAACATATTAGTGTTAGTCCAAGGGAATATTCACATGTGTGCCCCATATAGCCTCATTCTCCATATTATTTGATAGTATTACTCAATAGTACTCTTGGATATTATGGATATAGAGGTGGGGTGTCATAGAAATTTAAATTCATAGTTTTAATCCTCGTATTAAATAATTACAAATCCGATTATCAAATAAACCATCAAATTTCAATTTAGTTAAATAAATTCCTACTATTAATGGTAATAGATTATTATAAAAAATGGGGCTGTTACGGTTCTATCTCTCGCATTATTAGACATTCACGACGTTGGTTATGGGTTATGGGTTATGGGATTGGGAAACCTTCTTCGAGAATGTAAGGTATTAAGTGGTTATTTGAGGGTCCGCCTCCTTTCCTTATATCAAGTATTAAATGGTTCCAAAATATGTAAGACGTTTTCTTACTTTGAAATATGCTGCCCAAGTACTGAAATAACAAGGCTCAAGGTTTTTATTCACAAGACCCTTGTTGTTCTAACTCCTTCCTCATTAAAACACATGTTAGTGAAGGAGTTGATGATGATGATGAGAGTGGAGCTTGTGGCAGTTATTATTATTTATCTATTTCTGTTATTTTTACTGCACCCATAAAAATGTATTATGAACAAATTGATGTAACATTTATTGTTAACATTATGATATGTTTTGTGACATTTGAAATGGTTTGAAATAAATGGGTACTATTATTACTATTATATTTTGTTCCTTCCGCTGTGAGCTCTGAAAGAATAGATATGTAGCTCGATATTGTTTTTTCCTTTTACCAACCAACAACTAGCTTTGGAACAGGTCTAAGTTTCGATGAGCCATTTCCGGATCGGAATTTAGGCATGTTTCGGGGCAGGCTGTTGCATATATTGATATTATTAGAGGTATGCCAAGGGATAATTCTATAATTTATTATAAATTATTAACTTTGTAATAAATTCTTGTTTAAAATAAAAGGCCTTTTCTTTCTATTATATACTTGTCATATTGTGGTATGTTAATTAAATATTTAATTTAAGTGTATTGAATAACAAATCCTTAAATAATGTAACGACCCGTATTTTTGATAATTAAAAATATTAAATTTAATAAGGTTTTGGAATCTAATATTTTTAGAAATTAAAATTTATGATTTATTAATTTGAATCTTATTAGATTATAAATTTTGACCTTAAGATACACCTTGAAACAACTAATTTTAATGAGATAAAAGATTGTAACGCGTATTAACATATAATTTACTAATATTGATTGAATGTAATTGTCTACTATGTTAACGTAATTTCAATCGATTGAAATAATAAAGGTTAATAAGGAATATAATAAATGATGTATAAATTGATGTAATCATATGTTATCAATTGCAATTGGTTTTAATATGGAGTATGAAATCAATTATTTAGTACGTAAATTTATTAACCTTTGTTTGTAAACAATAAGTTAATAGATATGAATTATTAATGTATAACCATTGTTTTATTTATCAGCTTATTATTAAATCCGTTAGAAATTTATTTGGTAATTAATGGAGACTTAATGTAATTGAAATATTACAATTGATATAAGAAGAAATGTTACCTGTTGAGTGATGAGTGTAACAAAATGAAAACTTATTTTAATCAATTTCATAAGGGAATTGTTGATTTGATAATAAGAATGTAAATTAAAATAAAAGGATTTGTTTGAAATTTAAATATATAATGAACGAGGTTTATTAGTTGTAATTAAATGTTGGATTAATTTAGTATATAGATATTGGGTTTAACATAGAAATTGGCTTTCAAAGGATAACAATTAGATTAATTATCTTACTTATATTAGGGTATGTTTTGAGATTTAATTATTGTAATTAATAGTAATTAAATCTTACCATTAATAAGAAATAGAAGTAAATGGTAATTAATCAGTGATATGTGCAACTTATGTTTTGTGTTAAAAATATAATGAGAATTTCAATGAGAAATATTACGTTCAAATTGTGAATACTCAAATTTGTTACAAACATAATGATGAGAGGAAATCAGTTGATAAAGAAACAATGTGGTTGTATGACGTATTATTTCTGTAACTCTTTTATGAGATAATCTTTAAATATAAGTTGGTTTTAAAGTGGGAGGTGTTAATTGTAAGTTAATGTGTAATAAAAAGAAATATGTTTCAATAAAAATAAAAGAAAAAGATTGATTTATTGAAAATAATATTTTTATTAAATAAAGTGAATGTTTCGTTTGTGAATATAAATTTAATTTCATTAAAACAAAGAATTGAATTTTGTCGTATGTTTCTAGTTGGAATATTTGATTTATTTAAATATTCAAGCTTGATTTGAATCTAATTTAATATAAAAAATAACAATAATAAAATGGTAAGAAAACAACTTGAAGGTTTGGCTAAAATTTTGATTTGGAATAGTTAGCATATTTACATAGGAAATTTATTTCGTTCCAAATTTGAATTTGGAGTTTATTGTGTGTAATGGCAGTCCCCAGAACGTTAATTGCAATGTTTAATTTTATTTGCTGTGTACTAAATAAAAATATATGTGTGTGTGTAAATTTGAGCGTATTGGGGTTAATAAAATATGTTAAAATGAACGTTTATTTTATTTGAGTATATTAGAGTTGTGGTTTCCATGTACGGTCTACCTTCTTCAATTTAAATCATCGCTTTCATTTATTTTATTTTATTATTATTACTTTCTTTTATTAAATACGTGCCTCTTTTGGTTTTCCTGTAAGTTTTATTTATTTACACGTGAGCCTTGCCTTGAAACGTTTTCTGTATGTTAATGAAATTAATTAAGGTAGCGCACGTTTTGAAACTTTATACCAAAAGATTTGCTTGCCATGTAAACATGTCTTATCAAATTCCAACGTGTGTCTTTCATCTTTTGTTAATTACCTGCATGTTAGGCTCTTTTCAATTTGCAAATTTACATCTTCTTGTATCCTTCCCTTTCATATTCCAATTTCCAAACGTGCTTTACCCTTATTCATTTCCTATTTCATAATCCTCTTCCTCTAACTTTCCATTTCCGAAACGTGCTTCCATTATTTCTTTTGCCTGAAGTTTTCTGTCTCTTCTAAAAAAACAAACAAATGTGAGCGACTTATTTTCATGAAGCCAATTTTTTCCATTTGTTTGCAAAACCATTTCCTAAAGCCTCCTTCCTCCATGCATGAGCCATCACGTCATTTTTTTCCGTTGATTCTCCAGGCTTTAGAAACATGAGCAGGCTTCAAAATTCTTAATGTGAGTAACTAATTTGTTTTATTTTATTATTAATATATGTGTACATGTTTTTATATTTCATTTTCATAATATTCTTATAACTTGAATATTGTAACAACCCGCATATTTTACGATTATATATTTAAATATTTTATTTAAATATAGCATCGTTTGTTGAATTTAAAGTCCGAAATGTGACTTTTGTAAACAGTCGAATCCGAACTCGAGACCACTTCTATTGAGTTCAAAACGACGTTTACAACTTTTTTGAGTATAAACATCGATATGTTTGGAGTTGATTAGGATTTTGATATTTTGTTTGGGCTTTGGGTTGTATTCTATCCCACTAACCCAATAAGAGAACCCAAACCTTCTACCAAATACCTCCCACTTCACTCCTCTTCATTCATTCATTCCACTTTCTAAATTCCTAACATTCAAGCCCCAGAAAAATGGGGGAAAAGAAAAGGGATTAGAAATTCCTAAGCCAAATTCTCTTAGGAAATTCAACTTCAAGTTATAAATCAAAGAGAAGCTTAGGTAAGCATCCTCTTCATCTTCTCCATCTCAATCTCCCTTTAATTTTCAGAAATTCCTATAACCTAACTTAGGAAATTCATTTCATTTGATAATAGATTGAAGATTCTTGAGGTGTTGTTGAAGAGAGATTGACCTTGCCTTGTTTTAGAGCTTCTCATTTCTTGTTTTTGAGTTTAAAGGTGAGTTTTTGAACTCACATCTATGTCTATACCTTTGATAGTTGTTAAGTATGAATTCCTAACATCTATTTCATGCCCATTTGCTTTTGATTTGAATTAGTTTGGTGAATTTTCCAATTTTGGTATTTTGAAGTCAAAATATATGAAAATCCTACTATGGATATTTGGACATGTTGTTTGGAGTGTATGGAAGAGCCTATAGGGCTGGGTTGTCGCTTGGCATAAATCCCTAGCCCCCATCGCTCATCCGATCGCTTCTGAACTGATTTTGCCATTAATGGCCTAGGGTGATTTTTGCCCTGAGCTTTAGCTCAGACATCTGGGGAAAACACTCAGACGTCTGGGCCATCGGAATATTAATTCTAGATGTACAGCTCAGACGTCTGAGGTTATTCCCAGACGCCTGGGCGATCTGGAAGAAAATTTCCAGATTCTCAGCTCAAATGTCTAGGAAAACCACCAGACGTCTGGTGCTGTTTAATTCAGCAAATTTGCCTAATTTTAAGTGGATTTCCGTTTTAATCGATTTTTGTTGATCCGGTTGATTATTGTCATTTATTATCGACTTTGATGACTTCTTTTCTGGATTTTTGGGAATATACATTTGATGGATTTGATATCGATTTTTTATGGTTTTAATTCACGTCGTCAATGTGAATTTTTGGTGATAGATTATTTTTTACAATCGTTTCTATGATTTGTCACTTTAAAATACAAAGGTTTCTATACTATTAGTAAATACTCAAACTCTTTCACAAAAATGATTTCAGCACTACTTTTAAATACAAAGCTCGTTTTTAAAACCATTTTCCAATCTATTAGTATATATTTAAACATTTACCTCATTCGTATGAGAAATCTAATTAAACAACTTAGCAAAACAAGTGGTATGAAACGCTCGCGTTTACTTCGTCGGTTAATTCTTGAACTTGTTCGATTGAACTCTCGTGACAATTTTCGTGTGGAAATCTACAATTTGTTCGTAAATATTTAAGTTAAGCCAGTGGTTATGGGACATGAAGCTAAACTCATCTATTTACTAGCTTGGTGTAATTTACACTTTTATTGATCTATGACGCTCATTTCTGAGGTTTAGACTAGCGATATGCGATGTCTAATTGTCCTCGTGGGGGACTATACCCCGTTCTGTTGAGCTTCATCTCATTTTATAGGCTAGCGACCTATGGGTTTTATGGAGTTCGGTTCATCGGGCGTACCGTTGTACTACGTTGTTGTTCCGGATTATTTGAGTTTAGGTTCCTCGGGCGTACCGTTGTACTACGTCGTTGCACCGACTCTATAGGTTAGCGACCCATGGGATAGCATCCCGTTTGTGATATACGTGTTGGTGAGTTTTCATGCTCCCGTTTATGATAGGCCTCCCCCTTTGTGTTTTCTAGATTTCTAATTGATGATTTATGAAATTTGTGTTTCACCAATTTTTGCGATTTGCATTGATATGTTTTATCAGTATTTGAGGTTTGGTGAATAAGCTAAAGAATATGATATTCTTTTTGGATATTTGAAGAGATTTGAGATATTGTATGATTTTCAATGTTATCAAATATATGCTTGTCACGGTATGGCATTATTGTTATCATATATTTTTGTCATATCTATTATCCTATCTCATCTTATATGATATTTATAGCTAGACTGATCCATTTATTATTTTTCTTCTTAAATAATACTCGGGTCAGACCGAGGTGTTTCAGGTGCTTCCACTTGACTTCTTATCAAGGATTAGCTTCTGACTTTTGGCTAACTACTTTAGCTTAGTAGTTTTTGGTTTTATACACTCGAGATAGAGACTCCTTGATGTATACTTATTCTTTTGTCTAGCACTTGTACCTATTCTTTTATGATGTAGTGGATCTTGTATGACCACTACTTTGATGTTCACGTCTATGTGTTGTATTCATATATGTTTCCGCCTTAGTGATATGAATATCTGTGACTGATTTATGTTATGCTTATTTTATATTTGTTTCCGAATGCCACATAGCCACTCTATAGTAGCTTTGAGTTTGTATTTGAGATGTCAGATTTCCTCTTGAAATGAAACGCTTGGCCTACTATCTGACATATCGGTATTTGCCCAAAGCAATTGCACAGATGGTCGATACTCAATAGCCATATTCTTCGTGCTAGTCGAGGGCATTACCCCGTAGTGTCCTTGGCTAGTGTGAGTATAGAGGTGGGGCCTCACAAATATCTTCTGCATACGAACTCCAATTGATGCGTGGTTACGTCCTTAGGTTCGTATCGAAATTCCGGACAACATGAAATGGTTTGGCTGAATTTGGAGGCTATTGAAATTTTGGGCTTTTATTAGATTTTCAATGGGCTTAAAATCAAAGGTGAGTGATTAAGCCCACTCACGCAATACTAAAAATTCCATTTCAAGTTAAATAAAATTTATGATGTGATATATAAATTTTTGATTGCTGTTTGTTGATTTAAATTGACATTTGAATTGATATTGAATCTGAATGGATATTAAATTGAATTGACATTTAATTTTATATTGGAATTTAATTGATAGTTAAACCTCGATATTGATAACTATTATCTGTTGTAATATATTGGTTGATTTGGATGTTGTTTGAAATGGATGCTTATTGATTGATATGTTGGATGTATGGTTATTTATTTATTTTAACATGTCCCTATTATCATCTTGTATATTATTGACATCAATTAAATGGTCAGATGAATCATTTTAGAATTGGATAACTAAGACATTTAAATTATGGGTTAAAATAATATATACCCATACAATTTCTTGAATTTGGATTATTTATTGGAATTGAATTATTTGAAAGGTTTAAGTTTTTAATTTAATCTTCGGACTTATTTTAATTAAAGTGGTTAAAATTGGTGTTTCGAATTATTTGAAATCTCTTAAATTATTATATTCATGTCGTACACTTGATAGGAGATGGAAATCTCGTAACATCTCTAAAACCATTGCACTCATATTATTATTTGATATTGATTTGACTTGCGTAGGAATTTTTAGGTCTGACTCGAGTGTATTGTTTTTCATTATGCTCGGGTCAGCTTGAGTATTTCAATGTTTGAAGACGTAATTCCTTGGAGACGAAGATGAAGATTTATGATCGTATTTATTATTATTTTTCCGTTGCATTATTTGATGTGTTCATTTATTTTACTCTGATTAATGTTGAAAAAAAGTGTAATCAAATGTATATTGTAAAACAGCTTCATGAACTGTTTTATCTTATTATTATATTTTGTCGTTCTGCTGCGAGATTCTGTGTATTGCTTTCATTCTCTTCTCTTGTTTTCTCTATTAAACCCCATTGGTAATTCGCCTTTTTGAATGGTTTGAGTCAGACATGTGTGGTTTATTGTCGACATAAATTGTCCAAAAAGGTGGGTCATCAAGTTGGTATCAGAGCGAGGTTTAGCGTATACCTAAACCTGTAGGATAAGCTCATGTGTATACACGTATATGAGAGAGTGTATTTGTTAGTGATATAAAGAAATTTTGAAATTAATAAATGAAATGATTTCAACATGGATTATATATAGAGCATAAAAAAATTAATTCTATAAACTGATAAAATCATTTATGACTATTTTAGGATGATTGGATGTTATCTCTTTACTGGTTGATTGATTGATTGATATGATTGTGCATATTATCATTTACTGATTTGTTAGTTGTGTTCGACCAGTTTATGAGCATTTGACTTTTCTTGTTGAATTTCGAATAGTGCATAACCAGTTGTAAGTAATTTACCTTTTCACGCATGGGAACAGTAGAAATTGTAATATTTTGGGAATTGTTGGAACGAACACCTTGTGAATTAAGTTTCACAATTTGACTATAGGGCGTTCGACGACAATGTTTGGTTGAAATTGATTATTTAAATTAAAGTTATTTATTTTGATCTAAACAAAAAATTATGATCTTTGAAATGAATATTATATAAGATAATGACTCATACGAATATGATTTATAACTAAAAAGTTATTCAAATTAGAAATTTGTGAGTTTGAATTCCGGGAGTTTTTGAAATTGGTTTCTAAGATTTTGAAAAAAATATAGTAGTATTGTTTGAAAGTATTTTCCATACTGAAATGTTTCAAAATGATTTCAAAAGAAATAAAGTGCCGAACTCACTTCTGTCACTGGGAAATAATTTCAGTGATGATCGCGACATCATCGGCGTTCATTTTCGAGTTTCAAAGTGGGGGAGACCACATTAGTAGCTTTGCTACTCGATTGTTTAATGAAACTGATTTGATTCAAATTCCTGAAGTATGATTTGATATTCGAAAGATATGTATATATTTATTTTAAATGATTGAAATAAAACCCGGTGTTCAGTTCTCGAGTTTCTATTGAATAATATTATGAAAACATGTATCATATGCATTAGGATTGATTGATTGTGCATCTTATTTAGATGATTGATTGCTGATTTCCAGTTTTGAATTGGAATTTGATTTTTTTTTCCGACTATTCTGAAGGGTTGAACACTTCCAAATTGAGAATTAATTATCAAAGCTAAGTATTTTGGAAAGTATATAAAGTTTAGTTTTGAAAATTTTAAAGTAAAGACCAATAGAAGTTGAACAAGTTTTAAAATGTTAAATAGTTTGATAAGTAAATTATATAAGATTACTTTGAATTATACAAGTATGAAATTTAGTTTTGAGATGTTTTAAATGAAAGAGTTTTAAGAAATGTTTTGAACATAGTAAATATTTACAGAAACTTATGATTGGCAAATTGATTTTTAAGCGGTTCTGACTTTGTATAAATAAGAAAAATAGTTTTGAAAGGTTTATAATGGAATTTGTTTTAAGAAACATTTTGAACCTAGCAAATGTTTTATAATAAAAGATTTTAAAAAGTATTTCTTTTGGAAAGAAATTTGATTTTATCTGAATTTGATATAAATATAAAACTGAAGTTGTGGAAAACTATGGATTTGAAATTTGGAAAATTTTGAATTTGAATGATATGCGATTGAAAAAATTTGATTGTTGAGATCGTATATGGATTTGAAACTGAACTGGCATTTGAAAAAGGGATTGATTTCGAAGATGACTCTATATAAATATCTGATTTGGAAGTTTTCTATTCTTATATGAAAATGGTTGGTATAAGTATGAAGTTATTTCGAAAACTATTGATTTTGGAAGGTATTCGATCTAAAAAGAGATAAACCTTATATATAACGAAATTTATATAAAAATGATTTGATATATTCGAGACTATTGATTTTGGAAAGTATTCAATTTGAAAATGAAATCTTATATATAATGGAATTTATATAAGTGTGATATTTGAAGTTATGATTTTGAAAAGGGAACTATGTTTTGAAATTGAAGACATGGGAAGTACCCTCTGTGAAATTTGGTAATCCACTTTGTGGGTTCACTCTATTGATTTGATTTGATTTTGGTCGTTTGGACATAAACTCACGAGTTCCTTTAAATTCCGTAGCGTAACCTATGGTCTTATGATTTAGATCATAGCGTAAATCGAGGATAGAGGTTACCTACAATACAAATGGATTCTGCTGGGATAGCAACGTAACCATTGTGTATTGCGATCTGCTGTAACAACCCGTAAATTTTAGTGGTTTTATTTATTTAATTAATTGAATTTTGTGAAATTTTAAATAATTGAATTTGGAAATATAAATTTGATATTTGGAATGCGTCTAGTTAAACATAGCAACTGGTAAATTTTCATCAGATAATATGAAAGTTTATTTTCTTGTGTAATTTTATTTCAATTTAAATCAGTTAAAAATTGATGATAATAAAATGTTTTCCAAACCTGAATATTTTTACATAGAAAATTTGTAAATAATCTTCTGAGTGAGACGTCATATTTCGTTTCATCAAAGTTTGACTTCTATTGCTTCGTCGATCTTATTTTCGACGAAATTTGCATCATTTTTCGGTACCGATTATCGACTTTTGATACGATTGTCGTGCCACTGATATCTGTATACCATTTTGATCGTCTCGTCGTGCTGATCTCCATAGTATATTCAGTTGTGCATTTCGACATGCAAAGATGAGATGACAACGACAGAACGATTGGCTATCGGTTCCGTATTTAACTTTTGTCTACTCTGTCCTCTCACTTGCCCTGCCACATATTCCAATAGCCACTTTAATAAATTCAAATTCAATTCTGACCTTTCTATTCTCAAGATTCAAATTTCTTTTAGCCAGTTCATTTGGCCTCTTCAGTTTTCATTTTCCGTTTCGCTTAGAAAAAAAAAGAAAATTTTAAAACAGTTGCATCTCTTCGCGTCCACTTCTCAACTCCTCATGCTACCGAAGCCTGGCCGACCTCATTTCTTTTTCACCCTTCCACTACCGACAAATCCACCAAGCTGCTAACTCACCTCAGCCTGCCTCACGCCTTGCTCCGCTCCTACTCACACAAACTGCTGCCATAAGTACCCCGCAACCCCATCTGACAGCGCAGTAGCCATCCCCTCCCTCTCTAGTCAGTCGCGCAACTCACCCCTGGCCGAGCACCATGTTTTCCCCTTCATCTCATGCGGCCGAACAGTTTTTTTTCTATGATAAGGTAATATATTATTTTATTTAATATTTAAGTTGTTGTGTATATTTATATATGAGTATGTTTACAGTATATAAGTTTGGTTATATATCCAGTGTATATATTTTATATTATAATAGATATTTGTATATATGATACTATGAAGATAAAATACTTATTTTATATTGATTTAAACTATTATATATGGGCATGAGTATATAAGATGATGTAACACTGTGTTTTGCATATCACGTATACTTTATAAAATAGTTGTTTTATATATATATATATATATATATATATATATATATATTTGGTCTGCATGTGTTGTTGTGAAGATCGAGTCTACATATTTGGTTTTGGGTTCGCTTATATATATAAAGATATATATGAGGTTTGATCTTCGTTTTTTTTCTCTTACAGTTTAACAAGCAAATGCTATTTTATATATATTATACATACCTTATATATTTTACGGCTTTCTGTATTTTTATATTATGGAAATATTATATATATGATAGTGTAAATAGCAATATATTTCGTTTTATTGAACATTGATGTTAGAATTGTGTGCGTGTGTAGTATATATATATATATATATACCGTATATTATATTATTGAAATATTATATTTCATTGTTTAAAGGTCTATAAGTTATATATTTGTATTATATTGGTTTACTAAGTGATTTACTGTTAGTATGTAAATAATAAAGTATAGGTCATATCAGTTGTTTATTTTACCCTGTGTATATATATGCTGCTTTTCTCTATTTCGAAAATGCAGTAAAGTATTGTTTGCTAATATATTTTATACAGCTTACGATATATATATATAAAGAGTGTATGTTACATTGTTGTCTAATTTCAGCCGAAGAAAATATATTTAAGTTAAGTATAAAAGTTGTTAGTATATATATAAAAGTTGCTTAAAAGAGTAGTAATGAAATAAAAATATTTAAGTTAAGTTATATGTAGTAATGAATGTTGATATATATAATGCGTTTAAATTTTTATATCGATTTTTTAGAAATATTTATAACGAGATAATATACATTTCGTTTTGGTTTACATCCAACAAATTCTGATTTGTTCTCATCAATTTTTATCTATCAGCTTCGTCAAATTCATGCCAATCCTGCTTTGCTGTGAAAATCGTGCTTGGATCCGTAACTCATTCCATTGTCTTTTCTCCCTAGCCTCGAAAGGTGAGCAATCACTCACGATTAACGCTCTTATATTTATTAAATTTGATTTCAATTGAAACGATAATTGAAATATGCTGCTGTTAGATATTTACATTGTTATATATATGCCATTATCTGTATCTGTTCACCTGTGACATCTGACACTGTAACGACCCGTAAATTTTAACCGTTTTAATAACGTAATTAGTTGAAATTTTGTGAAATTTTAAACGATAAAATTTTGAAATATAAATTTGATATTTGAATTGCGTCTAGTTAAACATAGCAACTGGTAAATTTTCGTCCGAAAATATGAAAGTTTATTTCGCGCGTAAATTTACTTCAATTTAATCAGTTAAAAAGCGATGAAAATAAAATGTTTTCGGAACCTAAATATTTTTACATAGAAAAATTCTAAACCATCTTCTGAGCAAACGTCATTTTTCATTTTTCCAAATTCGGACTTCTTTGGCTCCGACTATCTTATTTTTCTACGTTTTTCTTGCATTTTCCGCCAGTAGAAAAATTCGAATTTTTATAATTCAATCATATCACTGATATCTGTATACCGTTTTCATCGCCTCGTTGTGTTGATCACTATGGTGTTTTCATCTCTGTATTTGGAGGTCCGGTTCGCGGCGGAAACGATAAAGTGTGCGTCGTACCGGTATATAAATTTGTGACTTTTGGGATTTCCTTATAAAAAAAAATTTGAAGCCATTCAACCTGCCACAGTAATAAATTGCTTTCACATTTTCAATGTAAGACGTTGCAATTTTCATTCCCTTCATTTGGTCTTGACAGCTCACTTCATTTGGTAAAACAACTCATTTTTTTTCTTTGGAATCCAAATTTCACTTAGGTACCTGTAGCCTTGCCCACTATTCATCATTTTAGTAGTTCATACGTCTCTTTATTTAAAATATACTTGCAGCCTTTCATTTACTTCCATTTGCACTTCCAAAACAACTTCTTCCCCTGCTCGTGCATGGCTACATCTTACTTCATCAAAGCTTGCATGTCACTCCTACTTTTCAAGAAACTTCATGCTACAAAAAAAATGCAACCGGATCCTGCGCATGCGCACGAACCAAGTCCGCTTCTGCTTCACTCCGCCACCTCCTTGCGCACGCCTACTTTCTAGCTCTTTTCTCGCCCGCCTTGGAAGCCGAAGCCAGTCAACCCCTTTCCGACCCCAAGCGGCCGCACTACACTCCACCAATGTTCGCCACCTCCTTGTCGATTATCGTCACTTCTCCTCGCGCCTCCTCCTCACGAGCAGCCGCACCCATTCGCCGAAGCCGCCTCTGATCGGCCTGTCACTTGGAACGCAAGCCACCAAACACCCGACGCCTTCACCATTTCAAACTCGGCAACACCTCTGTTGAAATTGTAAACAGGTATATATATATTTTTATATATAATAGTTATCCATTCTTCCTGTTGATTTTTTACAACTTTATATAGGTAGGGTCTGTTGATATATATATATAAGTTTGTATGAGTTATATATATACAAAAATTTGAATTGCTTTGTGATTTTATAAATTATACATATATTATGTAGTTATAGACAAGTTCTGCATTTGCTTATATTTGCCAGTATATTTGTTTTGATTTTTTTTTTCAATATAATATAGAAGTTTATATAAAGGTTATTGATATATGTAAATTCATGAATATGATTATATAGAAGTCTGTATATTTTATTTTACGTATACTTAGTTTATATAGGCTAAACTATGTTTTTCTAAAATTTTGCATAACAGTTATATATATGATATATTGGCCATGCATTTATATTTATGTAAGTGCTGTTATATACATGAGTTATAGAAGTTACTTTTATAAGTGTGTAAGGGTATGTTCTTTATATATATATATAAAAGTTTATATTTGAATTTTGTGTTAGTTTATAAAGATATAGCGTATGGCAGTCATGAAAATAGATTGTCTGTTTACATGAATATATATAAGCCAACATGTGTTCTGTAGCTTTGTATAAGATGATGAACTGTATATATATAGTTTTATTAACTTGGGTAACTAATATATATATATATATATATATATATATATAGGTTATGTGTTCAGATTTATATATATAGCATGCTTACGGGGATAATATACTAAAGTACTTACCTAAACTTATGTTGATACTTAGTATGGGTTTGAAATAAATGAAATATATACGGTTTTAGAAGGTGTAATTTAAAAGTATATTTGTCTTTTATAGTGTCAACATATGTGTGTTGTTAAGAAGCCCACTTATACATATATACCGTTTGAAGCTAATCTATACTGAGAAAATGGGATTTGGAAAACGATATAGATTTAAATTAAATGAAGATTTTTAAAGTATATATGTATATATATAATATTGGTTTTAAATTGTATATATATGTAAAGTTGTGTAATGTACTAGTTCACATTTGTGTGTATATATATATTTTACTATATATATATATTGTTATGAGTATTGTTTTAAAATATAATATATATTTTTCCGTTTATGTCAAGCCAGTCTGATTGATTTCGTCTATTCCTTATCTATCAGCCTTATCCGTCAAAATTCATGCCAACCTTGCCCTGCTTTGGAATTCGTGCTGAATTCGTAGCTTGTACTGTTGTCAAACTCCTCTAGCCTCGAAAGGTGAGCAATCACTCACGATTAATGTTCTTTTATTTATTAAATTTTATTTCAATTGAAACGACAATTGAAATATGATGCTATAGTAATTTACACTATTATATATGTTATTTCCTGTATCAGTTCACTTGTGACATCTGGCACCATTATCTGTTAATTATTTATGCGATAATAATCCAGTTTGGTTGATATTTGATTGATTGATGATGTTTATATTGGACGTTAAATTGTTAATGTTAAGGTGATAAATAATATGCAATCGAATTGATATAGGATAGTCAATAATTTAAATTGGATATATATGTTGGATTTGATTTGTTAAATTTGTATAATATGACCCCCTTTAAATGTTTAATTACTCGGCATGTAGAAATAGTGTTAACTACACCTTGAACCATTGAATGTATGTTGTATAAATTGTTGTAGTTTAAAATTGAATAATGGATATCAAGTGAAGAACCGTATAAATATTAGTGTAATAATCTTTAATCTACATGAAATGATAGTGTAGATTCTAGAAATAATTATATTAATTTACACAAATAACAATGTGAATTAATACGATTATTTCGGGATTATTTGAATTAATTATTGGATTGTTATTGATTGTTGTTATTGCTTGTTTATTTACTTTGACACCATCCCAATTATCACACTGCAAGTTCCCTTTGCTATGCTTTGATTTTTGAATTGAAATGGAATCGGGTTGAAATGATAAATACCCAAAATAAAAACTTTGACTTAGGATAGAGAATTAAATAAAACCCGATTGGTCAATAATTTAATTTAAAAATAAATAAAGATTTTATTTGAATAAATAATAAGGTTTTGAAATGAAGTCAGAATTTGAATTTTTATGAAAGGAAAATGTAAATATTTAATAATCTGAATCAAAATATTAACATAGTAGATGATGAATGAACGTTGTTTTAAAATTAATTATTTAATAATTAAAGTTGGAATTATTAATAATTAAGTTTTGAAATTAGTTAATAATTAAGTTTTGAAATTATTTAATAATTAAATAAGATTGAATTATTTAATAATTAAATAAAAATTGAATTCTTTATTAGGTAAAAATTGAACTTCTTGAATAAGTGAAATTAAGTTTCTTTATTAATTGAGTTTTGAAATTGTAACTAAGTAAATTAATAAGTGAAATTGAATTTCTCTAATAAGAAAAAAAAATGTGTTTTATTGAAATTAATGTAAGACTTGAAATGTAAAGAATTTGATTTGATGAATTTAATTTAATGCAATTTGTAAGTTTGATATAATGGCGTTGAACTTAAGTAATTGTTTTAATGAATTGGAAATTAAATAGAAATTGTTTTAAATGAAAATTTACTTAACGAATATTGAATGAAATCGATAAATGAATTTAAATTGATTTGAATGTTAAATTAAATTGATTTAAATGATTTCGGAATGAAACTTATAAACGAATTTAAATGAATACTTGTATTGTCTAAAATCAAATATTTAATGTGAATTATAAGATTTTGAAAAGGTAATTTGGAAGTTTTGAAACGTAAATTATGGAAATTATTTTAGAAAGACAAATGGAATGTTGGTTTACAAATTCTAATTGAATTTGAAATTGATTTGGTTTCAAAATTTATTAAACGACCAATCGCTGTAATAATTTCGTAAGTTATTAAAGAAACCGGAATCGGTTAGGGACATACTCTCTGTCTAAACCGAAAACCACTTTAATAACTATACGCGGAGTGTGATCCAGAATGAAGTGGTTGGAATGATGTACGTGATGACTGAAGAAAGAGAACGATAATGGATAGCCTTGACACTTGTGTCAAATTGGAAATGACTAAAACAGGAGCCGTGCCGGGCCAAATGGGGTTAGCTACCTCGAGCGAACACACTTCTTCGAAAACTACTCATTACTTGTTATCGATTGGTGCACCCTTGATTTGGGAGTGTTGTTTCGCGGTGTTGCGATCGCTGCGACGATGCGTTCTCACCAGTCCGGATCAGGCAAACGGTAGTTTCACTACCTTGGGTATTGCCTCATGTGCCTTGTCATACTTGTATCCCTATATACGCGACCACTACGATTTGTTTTGTGTTATACCTATGGAGTACTCCCTGATATCCCACTAGTTTACGGTGGAGTTTACAGTGCTGTATAGACTATAACGCTTATATAAAATGTGTTAAGGGGGATAATGGTAACGCCTTAACACTATTTTGATATTTTATATTACTGATAGGCATTATCTACTTATCGTACACTACTACATAGTAGATAGTTTAACGGATCCTTAAAGGATGGTTATTCCAAACATCCTTTGAGTTACTTGTATTTCAATTGCTATTTCACTTGAGTTGGATTTATTGATATAAGAATATTAATCCTGACTCGAGTGTTTTGTGTTTTGCTTTACGCTCGGGTCAGACTGAGTGTACCAGTATTCGAGACTCACCTTTGGAGTTGGAGCTTTGCTTGAAGATCCAGCCATCTATTCTGCTTTCAGTATTCGATGATTCCAATTATGTATTCTGATTTGTATCTGATGTATCGTATTACTCTTCCGTTGTATCTGGTTTAACTCTGATGTAACTTATATGTTTATATAGTAGCTTCATGAACTACTATCTCTTTTATTTCCGCTGCATTTATTACTCTGTGTCTATGATCTGTGATTATTTATTTACTGTATATGTTCAGTTTTTCCAAATTTAAATTAACAACGTGGTATTTTGATTTATTCAAGTCCGACATGTGCGGATGCAAATGGTCCAAAATAGCGGGTCGTTATAGACACCATTATCTGTATTATCACTGATGATATATGCCTGTTACTGATTGTTATATTATTATCATATCTATTATCACTCTGTAAGTTCCCTGTTAGTATAGAATTCACTATGGGTTGAAATGATACATACCCGAACGATCTGTAGAATAGAAGAAAACCGTTATGGGTGAAATGATCAACCCAAGTGATTTTCATTGACATTGAATTGGGATTGCGGGTTGAAATGATATATACCCATATATATTTAAATTACGGATTGAAATGATAAATATCCGTAGCACTTGACCATAGGATATAAAATTATATACAGACACCGTTGGTCTATATATAAATATTTTGAATTGATTTCCATGGTTTTGGAGATCCAGCTATATCTATTCAGTTTGCAGTTATTTCAGTTGATTCCAGTGATGTATTCTGATTTTGCATTTGACTATTGTATTGAGACATCTATGTATTCGAGACCTCTGTTGTATCTTATTTAACTCTGTTATATATATAGTAGCTTCATGAACTACTATTCTTTTGTTTCCGCTGCTTATTTTTATATTACTCTGTGTTTGTGATTCTGTGATTATTTATTTACTGTATATGCTGAGTTTTGCAAAATTTAAATTAACAATATGATATTTTGAGCAATTCAAGTCCGACATGTATGGATGCGAATGGTAGAAAATTTCAGGATGTTACATGTGGTATCAGAGCTCCGGTTTTAGGCAAAACTCAGCATATAGAGTAGATTTAATTACAGAATCACTTTCTTTCGAGCTTGAATCTCTTTCTTTTTGACTCGGTTTTCTTTGAATTTTGGAACGATCCCTTCGGTTCCAAAGTCCATTCTTGTCTCCCCTATGCATGTATATATGATTGTGCCTGTGTATATATCTATATGCATATTGAAAAGAACACCTCTCTGTTTGTTTAACAGGCTAGGGAATAAGTTCAAAAACAAATACCTTTCTTCCCAGTCTTTATCTAGTTATGATCATAAAAAAGAAAATGATTAGAACAATGTAAATTCATTTTTAAAAATAGTTTCAGGTGAAATTATTTAGTTAATATTTCGAAAATATGTTTTTACAGTGGAAATCAATTTAATCAGTAAAATCAAACATTTTAATTTCCTGAATTGAATTCATAATCTGATTTATTATTGCAAATAATGAATTTAGAGATAAAAATCTTGATTTTTAGTTTTGAATTTGTTGGGATAATCTGGGGTAAACAGATTTGGGTTTATCGTCGATCTTCATCGATCGACATGGTGATAGTCGTCGAATTCGTTGTCGAAGTTAGTTTGAAGGCTATCGATCACCAGAAAAATGGTTGAAAAATTTTCTGGTGACTGTGGTGGCAAGGGAAGGTCGGAGTAGGGTTTAGTGGTAGGTTATGGTCGAGGTTGTTTTCGAGGTGATGGCGACGGCTATGATGGATCGGAGGTGATCGCGAGGTGGGGGAACGGTGCTGGAGGTTGAGGCAAAGCTTCGGTGAGGTCGGCGAGGTTCATCGAGGTCGGAGACGTCGGCGATGGGTAGATTTCCGATGATGGTGGGTTCCGGTTTTTGATGTGAAGGCTCGTTTTCGATTTGTTGACGATTTTGTTCATCTGGGTTATCGGGAGAAGTGGTGGGGTTGCCGACGACTTGTAGGTGATCGAGGCGTTGATCTCTGGTGGCTGGAGCTTCTGTGCACGTCCACGTTTATGGTATCTGGGTTCGTTGTGTTTTGGAGAAGAAGCAGGAGAACTCGGAGTCATTCTCGAGTTTGAAGCGGGTTTTCTCGAAGAAGAAAGAGCACAAGTGACTCGAGTGATTTCTCGGGTTTTGTTTGGGAAAAGTCGTGTTTGGCTCGGGTTTTCTTGAACTGGATGATTCAATAAGCTTTCAAATCAAAGTTAATGAAGTTTTAAAGTATATTAAATTGAATAAGTTTCAAAGCAATATAAATCAAGTTTTCAAAGTAAATTTATTAAACAAGTTTTGAAAGGTCTCAAACAAAAGTATTGATAAAGTTATCAAGGATGTTTCAAAGGTTAGAATTTTAAAGTTAATTGTTTTTAAGATTAATTGGTTGGGTTTTAAAAAAATCATATATGGGGATAATTACGTAATTAAATCCCTAAGTTTTTAGGAAAATAAAGTGATGTAATTAAGTAAGTAATGAATATGAATATATTGAATTTTAAAAGGGTTTCAAGTGATTTTTTTTGTATAATTAATTTCAAGTAATTAATTTAATAAGATTTAAATAATGTAATTAATTAAGATAAAGAGTTTATCTTGGTCTTGATTAATTAAAGGGTCATTAATTAATTAATTAAAGGGTGAGTAATTAAGGGATTGATTAATTTAGGTTAATTAATCAATGAAGTAATTATAGAAGAATTAATTAATGTAATTAATTGAGAATTAATGTAATTAATTATAGTAAAAAAAATTAATAGGAGTAATTAAAGGTTAATTACTATAATTGTTTTAGAATAATTAATTTGTGTAATAAATTAAGGATAATTACATAATGTAATTAGAGAATGATTAATCAAGGATGATTAATCAAGATGAATAATTAAGAGATAATTAATTAATTGAATATAATTAATTAATGTTAAATAAGCAAGATTTTTAGGTAATAAAGTAATTAATTTAATTCATTGGTAGTTAATTAAATTAATCAGAAATGGTATGACTAATTTATCTTGCTTATGAATGATTGAATAATATTTGGATGCCTTGGATTATTTGTTATCCCTGATATGTGATTGTGATGCTTTGTGAAATGAAATGTTTTTGTAATATGATATGCTGGGTTGAACAGAGATAATGTGGTTATCTACGATGAATCGCTGTGTAAAAGTGACATCCTGTATTTAAAATTTAACCACTTGAATAACTTGGGTTAAGATGACATTGGATTCGAAGAGACCGGAGTCGGGTATTAGTTAATACACGAAACCACTTCGATTCTTTATAGATTGATATGTGAAATCAATAGGCTGATATGGAATGATTTAAGTGAATTGGACCATTTAATCTAAGTTTTGGTACTTGGAAATTGATGTGTGAAATAAGTGATGTCTATAACATATTGTGAATTTGTAAATCGACACGAGTTACCCCGGGTTTCATGTAAATTTTATGCTATTGTATTCCATGATTAGATGGGTTTACTCATGCTGGTTTCCAGCCTGACCCGGGTGTTACTTTGATGTAATGCTCGGGTCAGACCAAGTATTATAGATTTTCAAGTTGGACGTTTTGGAGCTCAGGAGGCGAGCTAGATGGCAGGAACGTATGGAGTGTATCCGCTGTGATATATTGTTGTATATCTGGGACAAGTTAAATTCTAACTGTTCGGTTTATGTGTAATTGTTTGTAACTCTGATGTAAATAAATGTAAATTAACTGATATAGTTTTCTTTTGTATAACTGTTATTATTTGATATTATGTTTAATTCGCTACGAATGTGAGATTCTGTGACTTGTTTTCTGTTTCTTCTTCTAACTCTCTCCTTCTTTTCTTAACTATCTGGAATTTTCGGGATCGAAAACTCCGGGTCGTTTCATTTGATATCAGAGCTGAAAGGTTAAGCGAAAACCTTGGCTCTGGTGGGTTTACTCATCAAGGATAGGGTCAGCGGTACCCTAACATGTGTTGAGTGTGTGTGTATATATATATATATAAGAGCGTACTTGTTATTTTCTTATATAAAGGTTTTAAAAATGGTTTTAAAACTGGATGATTTTATAAAAGCTTATATCATATTGGTTATTAAATAAGAAATTAAGTAACATATATATACATATCCAAATGAGAATTGGATAAAATGAACTATATAAATAAGAAGAATTAAAATGGTTTCAAACCAGAAAATAAATGGTTATTGAGTTTAAATAGGATGTTTGTTTTCCAATAAACACATAAATGTTTTAAGGAAGTAACCATTAGATGTGAATAACTTGTAAATTAGAAAGGATGTAAATTGAAAAGTTTTGAAATTGTTTCAAATGTTAATAGAAATAATAAAGAGTATTATTCAGAATATTTTGAATGTGATCTTATTTTAAAATAAGAGTTGTTTGAAAGTATTAAAGGAAACTGTTTGAACTAGAACCAAAAGTGGTTTAAAATTTAAGGATAACTTAGTGTGTAAAGGAAATAATATGTATAGATGAGGGATATACATAGTATCAAAGATAATTTGAAATAAACTCTAGAGTGATGAGTTTTAATTTTCCCTGAAGTGTGATGTAAAAACTTAAAATGAAATAAGTTTAGAACTTTTAAGAAATAATATTGATAGAAATTTAGAATTTGAAATGGGAATTCAAATTGAGTAAGGTTAATGGGATTAAATTGAATTTAACTTAGAAGAAGTTAAATAAGTTTGGAATGAACAACCTGAATTGGAAATTTCAAGACGAAATTGAGATTTAACTTGGGAGTTAAATGGTTAATTTGAATTGGGAGTTTGTGTGATCTCAAAATGGGTTTGAGATCTGGAAATTGGAAATGAATTGGATGTTTTAAAATAAATTGGATGATATCATCCTATTGTTATTAATAATCTTTAAATTGTGAATTGGATTTGTTTAAATGAATGAGGAATGAAGTGTGGTAATATATCCATTATTGTGATAAATGGATGTAATGTTGAACTGCTAGTGCGCAGTCTATCAATGTATGAAATATTTTGTGGCAGTATGATCTAATAAAATCACCTTCGTGTGAAATGGAATTTGAAATTAAGGATATGGAATTACTTTGAACTGAAAATTTGAATGTTAAGAATTGAATTTGTAAATTAAAATTGTTTAAGAACTGGTTTCAAAACTGGAAGATAAAATTGGGTAATAAATTGAATTTTTAAGATAAAATTGTTTTGAACTCTTATTTGAACTTTGAAATAAGTTAAGTAAAGATAATTTAAAATGGAATTTTGAGAATTGGACTCAAAATTAAACTGTTTAAAGATTGGGATTATTGATTTAAAAATAAAGGTTAATTTGATTTAAGGGGTTAAATCAACATTTGAAAATTTGACTCGAATTTATATAATTCGAGATGGGTTAAAGTTGAGATTTAGATTTCATTAGTTCAAATTGAATTTAGTTTGAATTAATTAGAATTGAAGACGGATAAGTGTAAAAATTCAAATGGGAAATTTGAATGGGATTAGTTTGATATAAAATTGAAGATTGAATGAGTTCAAATTCAAATGGGAATTGGGATTAATTCATATAGAAATTGAAATGATTTGAAATTGAAGTGGATTCAATTTGAAATTAGTCTAAATTAATTGGAATAATTTGGAATTGTAATTAAAGTGAATATGTTTAAAATCAAATGGAATTTGATTTGAATTTGGAAAGAATCGAGGTTAATTCAACTTGAATTGGGATTAATTCAAACTGGAGTTGAAATGAATTGAAATTGAAGATTTTGTTCAATTTGAAAATTATTTGAATAAATTAAGATTGAAATCGAAGTGGAATAAGGTTAAATTTGGAGTGGGAATTGAAGTTGATTAAATGGATTTGAGATAGAATCAATGTTAAGAGGAAGTGGAAATTTAAAATTGAATTAGTTGGAATAAAGATTGGGTAGTGGAACAGTTTAGCTCTGGACTATTTTCAAACAAATTATTTTAATATAAACTTTCTTAAATATAATCTTCCAAGCTATTTACTATATGCAACCTTCCTTTCTAAACCCCAAGCTACCTTATACTTATTTTATAACTACTTTTGGAACTATTTAACTATTTTACAACTGTTTATAAACCAATGACTATTTTCTACCACTTTATAACTAATTACTGTTTTACGACTATTTTGCAATTATTTAAAATTTCTATAGCTATTGACTATTTTCCAACTATTTTACAATTACTTAACTATTTTACAGCTATTTTACAAACTAATAATTATTTTTTTCAACTATTTATCTATTTTTAAAATTTTCAAGATATATATAAACGGGTCGGAGTTCAAACTGTTATTGATTAAATACCCAACTGATATAAGAATTGAAGTGATAATCCAAATGAGGATTAAGGCAAATGTGAATAAGTGAATAAAATCAAAGTGAGGACGAATAGAAAGGGAGTTGATTTAACTGATAATCAATGAAGTTAAATACGTAGAATGTACGTATATTATTCTATTCGCATAGTGATTTGATCCAGATTCGAGCATAGAATTTCGAGATAGTATTATCAATCCGAGTTGGGATTTTTCGCTCGATTTTCGACGGCGAACCTGGATATGGATTTTTGATTGGTTTTGGAAATTCTCTATCATAGTTATGACCTATGCAAGGAGAATAACAGTTTCTAATCAAGAAACCAGATCTGAGTCCGCACTAAGAAGTCGGGTGGACAATACTAGTTCGGAAGTGAAATTGTGTGATCGAGTGAGCGATCAGATTGATATTGCGTACAGATGATATGTGGACATCGTACGGGTTTGAATGAAATTGATATTGAAATTGGAGATAAGACCTGTAATATGGTTTGTTGAAATGGAAAGTATATGTTGTGAAATATATGATGAAATAAGGTGGAAATTTAATATTTCTATGATTAAAATTTACTTTATGGAAGTAAGCAATATGGTAAATGACTTTACAAAAGAGCAATCAAAATTTGAATATTTGATTTGGAATAAACAAAGTTATATATCTTTGTTATATATGGTAAACTTCCCTTGTTGAATCTATTGCTTGAAGAAAAGGGTTTTGAAAGTATTTGAAGTATAAAAGTGAATTTATACAAGTATGAAGCGATTCAAAAAATTTCCAAGGTTATTATATATATATATATATATATACGTATATATAAAGGATTTTGTGAAAATGATTTTAAGGAAAAGTTTTGGGAACCTATGGATTTCTAAATATGCTTTTGATTTTTGAGGAAAATCAAATTTGGAATTTGGAAAGCCTAGTTTGTGAATTATCGATTTTGGGATAATCAATTTTGAGAAAGGAGATTTATATGAGATTCATACTTGGTGTATGATTTGGAAAATACTATATGTGTATAGTATAAAGTGTTTTGAAAGTGGTTCTAGGGAAAAAGGCGCTCCCTCGAATGAACTTCTCAGGAGTGCCACAGGGTGGTACTGTGACGACCGCCCATGACCCCTGCACCGAATCTAGAGATAGTGCGCTGTAAAGTGTGCCAGGCGACCATGGACGATTGTCAGGGTAGATTAAAAACAACAGAATCTATCGTATTACTCACAACGCATGGACAAAATACAATAGAACATATGTATAGTGAAGCTTTACAGAACAAAATGACATCATATAAAAACTCCATAATAGTTGAATACAAGCATCCAAATAGCCAATACATCAAGCCTCACTACATAACACTCAGAGAATACAAAACAGCGGAACATCCAGTACATATAATAAGAAGATAATATGCAACCCTCCAGCTCGTCTTCGATATCAGCATCGTGAGAAGAGAACAGCACCTGTCACCTGCTACCTAGTCTGCCTGTCCCAAAAATGGACGAACAGCCCAAGGCAATAAGAATTAAAACATAAAGCCTTGAGTCAGACAACAGTCTTAGTGAGCAGTAAATTAACTAACAACATACCAAAAGAGCATAAAGGAAAAGGAATAGGAATACAACCCTCCCACTCCACCTCTTTCTACAGTGATAGCCCCCAAACACACACTAAGCAGAAGCAACATAGCAGAGCATACAATTTAAAGTAAAGTAATAATCATTCGAGTCAAGGGCGATGTTTTCCAAGTACCAAGGCCTAAATCAGATAAGCACCCAGAAAATACCGCTCTTGAGTCCGAATGACGATACAACCAAACATCCATGACTCTGGCTATCACTGTTATCATTGCTTCGATATCACCGTTAATTGAATGACCGGCACATTCTTTCAGCCGTCCGTCAAGGGCTAATGGAAACCCTGGTTCTAGACATAACTCCCGCACGTCGTCGCAGCCCGTGCCTAGGACTATCGAATCTGCCCAGAGTACTCGACCATCAACAGTTGGCCGTTGGGACTATCGAATCTGCCCAAACGTACTCTTGCTTAGAGCATGCTAGAACCTTCAACAACGATGCTATCCAAGCCTCCTAGTCATCCTCCTCGAAGACTATTCTCATATCCATTCATTATCCTCAACTCGAATCATATCACCGAGTTATCAACATTCTTGGAATGATCCCGTCTGGATTAGACCAAGTCTTCATCACATGATTGCCTCGCTTCATCACATCCTCGCAAAGCCTCATCTCAACATCACATCATCAAATCTACGCATAAGAGCTTCATCATCCCGCTACATATGCCACGAGCAGCTTACCCAATTCAAGAGCCTTTCTCCTAGCTTTTGGATCATCTTCGGTCTAAATCAAACCATCAATCATCTAATTCATAACAATCAATCAAACCAAACATTAATCCAAGCAATCAAGCATTCAAATATGATCTAAGTAGATAATTATAACAATAATGGCATTTTCGTAATTAAAGAGTTGAAAGTCTATCATGCATGAAATCATAAGAAATATCTCTACAATCTTGATGAATGAACTTGCATAGGTTAACACTTAGTAAAATGGTTGTCAAATCATTATGAACAATGGATCTACATGGATCTACACTTAGGATGAAGAAAATGCATGGAAATCACTATTTTAACACCAAATCGAGCCAACAATCCGATATACTCCTTTGGATCCGTGTGAGAGATAATCACCACTCACCAAATCACCAAAACAAACCCAAATCAACACGCTTCAGATCTGGACAGCAAAGGATCAAGCTTGATCTATCACGAATTCGCTTCAAACGATGAAATCTCACTTCAATGGATGTAGATCTTCAATCTAAGCTCTTGAATCTTCAATTTGATCTTCAACTTGGATGGATGGAAGCACTAGATTAGAGTGGAGAAAAGAATTGAAGAAGTGTAGAAGTCGAGCTCTCAAAATGGCAGCACTTCGTCGCTTCAAAATCCGGATCCCAAAAAGTGGGAAAAACCCCTTCTATTTATAGCTGAAAATCCACTAAGTCGTAACTCGGCTATCTCCTAAGTCGTCTCCGACTTACGACCTAAGACCCCTCCGACTTACGACCTAACTCTCCTTCGACTTAACACGTGCGCGCGCCTATTCGACCTAACAGAATCACCTGCCTATGACTTATAGCTTAGCAGCGCTCGCGACCTAACAAAGACACGACATAACAGCTATCTCCTAAGTCGGTCACGACTTATAGCATGCGCGCCTACGACTCAATTGAGAAGCGACCTAACAACATTACGACCTAACTCCTTAAGCTACCATGCGACCTAACATAAGTCGCAAACAACTGGACTGCGACCTAACTACTAAGCCAAAGCCCAGCGACCTAGCAACTCGCGCGACCTACGACTTAACAAGTGCGCGACTTACGACTTAGAAATCACGCGACCTAACACTTAAGTTATACCCTGCGACCTAACAACCCATACATAAGTCGCTTACGACTTAACACCTTAACTCGTCCACGACTTAACTCCCATAGGTCGTACCCTCCTTAAGTCGCTAACTCACTTAAGTCGCACTATTACTTAACTGGCTAACTCGCTGTTTCTTAACTCGGTCACTTCCTTAGGTTGTCTATCCCTTAGGTCGTTAACTCACCCAGTCGACTTAACTTGGCAACGACTTAAACACTTAACTCGGTAACAATTTAACTCACCACTATCCTTAAGTCGCGCCTACCTCTTAAGTCGTCCAAACGACCTATCTCCAATCCCTTAACCCGCCATTTCCCTGGGTAGCTCCTATCCCCTAAGTCGTATACGACTTACGACTTACACTAAGTCGTGAACGAATTAGGACTTAGAAAAATTCTGAATGACTTATCAACAATGTAACAAATTGTCAACTGTTTCACGATGTTCCGATCCGTAAAATACGGGTCGTTACATTCTCTCCCCCTTAGGAATTTCGCCCCCGAAATTCCAAGCAAACAAAGCAATCGAAGACTATTCTGTATGCCTACCATCCATAGCAATCAACAAACCATACATCCAATTCTAGCTTAGCGTACAGAATTCTAAAACTTAGAACAAGTTACAATATCGTGAGATGAGACGACACCTTAGGGCCATACCTTGAAGAGTTCAGGATGAGTTGCCTTCATCCTCTCTTCCACCTCCCACGTACAGTCGTTATCATCATCACTCCATTGTATCTTGAGCAACTTAACTACCTTCCTCCTAAGCTGTTTCGTGTCAGTTTCAACAACACGAAGCGGCTTACGAGGTCTTCTATCAACTGGATCAACTTTGAAATCTTCACAGCTATCAGCAGAAACCACGGTATTCGATTCGTGCACATACTTCCGTAGATATGATACGTGAAAAACATTGTGCACACCCGACATCTTCTCTGGTAACTCCAATCTATAGGCGAGCTTTCCAATTCGCTCGATGATCGGGAATGGTCCAACAAATCTCGGAGTCAATTTTCCTTTCTTCCCGAATCGAATAACATTCTTCAGTGGAGAAATCTTCACAAAAACCATATCACCAACGTCGAATTCCAAATCCTTTCGACGCTTATCGGCATAACTTTTCTGACGGTCTTGGGCTGCCTTCATTTGTTGCCGAATGATCTCTATACAATCTGAAGTCTGTCGAATCATCTCTGGCCCAAGCAACAGCTTTTCTCCAGTTTCCAACCAACATGTCGGAGAGTTACACGGTCTTCCATACAATGCCTCATACGGTGCCATACCAATGCTTGACTGGTAACTGTTGTTGTACGCAAACTCCACCAAATGAAGGTAATCTTCCCATGATCCTCCGAAATCCAAAACACATGCTCTAAGAAGATCTTCCAAAACTCGGTTGACTCTCTCGGTCTGACCATCTATTTGAGGGTGATAAGCTGTACTCAAACACAACTCGGTTCCCAAAAATTCCTGGAAGCTCTTCCAAAATCCACTAGTGAACAATGGGTCTCGATCGCTCACTATACTCTTCGGAATACCATGGAATCGAACTATCCACTTAACATACAACTCAGCCAACTTTGATGCAGTCCTAGTCGATTGAACATGAATAAATCGTGCACTCTTAGTCAGACGATCTACAATGACCCAAATCCCTTCATTTCCCGTTCTGGTTCTAGGCAATCCATCAATAAAATCCATCGATACCTGCTCCCACTTCCATGTAGGAACTTCTAATGGCTGTAGTAATCCACTTGGCTTCTTCTGTTCAGCTTTAACCAACTGGCAGTTCATACACTTGGAAATAAAATTTCCAACATCCTTCTTCATGCCTTCCCAGTAGTAGGTTCTCTTCATATCCCGATACATCTTATTTCCACCTGGATGAATTGTCAACTTCGAGTGATGACTTTCCTTCAGAACCTCACTCCTCAATTCATCTATATCGGGAACAACTAGTCGTCCTTGCTTCCGAAGCCAACCCTCTCGATCGACCTCGAATCCTTTATCCTTTTCTGGATCCAATCCAGATTCCAAATCACGGATAATCCTGACAAGCTTATCGTCTCGCTTTTGGCTCTCGCCAATCCTTTCCACAAGAGAAGGTCTTATCGATAAGTTTGCCAACATCTCAGGTTCCAATTCACATCTAGGCCTGAAGTCAAATCCAGCTAAATACTCGAGACTCTTCCATTCTGAAAACATGGCTCCTAATCCTGCATGTCTTCGACTTAACGCATCTTCCACTGCGTTACCTTTTCCCGGAGTATAAGCTATACCAAAATCATATGATGCCAAAAACTCTAGCCAACGTTGCTACCGAAGATTCAAATCCTTTTGGGAGAAAAGATACTTCAATGACTTGTGATCCGTAAACAACTCGAATCGAACTCCCAATAGATAATGTCTCCACATCTTCAGAGCAAATACAATCGCCGCTAACTCCAAATCATGAGTTGGGTAATTCCTTTCATGCGGCTTCAGTTGTCGACTGGCATACGCAACAACTTTATCCCTCTGCATCAGCACTGCTCCAAGTCCAGTACCACATGCATCGGTGTAAACCACCATCTCATCATTCCCACTTGGAATAGTCAAAACAGGAGCACTCGTCAATCTCTCTTTCATGATTCCGAAAGCTTGCTCACACTTAGCATCCCAACTGAACACTTGGTTCTTTTTCGTCAATCCTGTTAACGGTGCAGCTACCTTGGAGAAGTCTTTGATAAACCGTCGATAATATCCTGCTAATCCAAGAAAACTTCTCACATCAGATGCATTCTTAGGTCTAACCCAATCCTGGATTGCTGCCACCTTAGCGGGATCAACCGCTATTCCATTTCCAGAAATCACATGGCCTAAGAACCTCACTTCACTCTTCCAGAAGTGACACTTCGAAAACTTAGCCTTCAGCTGATGTTTCCGCAAGATTTCCAATACAATACGCAAGTGCGTCTTATGCTCTTCTTCCGTTCTGGAATAAATCAGAATATCATCCACGAACACAAGTACGAACTTGTTCAACTGATCTCTGAACACTCTATTCATAAGATCCACAAAATATGATGGCGCGTTAGTCAATCCAAACGGCATTACCAGCCACTCAAAGAAACCCGATGGTGTCCGAAAAGCAGTCTTCGGCACTCTATCCTTAGCTACTCTCAACTGGTGAAATCCTGTTGCCAAATCCATCTGGGAAAACACCTTAGCTTCGTGAAGCTGATCAAACAAGTCATCTATTCTCGGCAATGGATACTTGTTCTTCTTAGTCACCTTATTCAGCTCACGGTAATCCACACACAATCTCAATGACCCATATGCCTTGGTTGCAAACACAACTGGTGCACCCCACTCGGACACACTACGCCGAATGAATCCTTTCCGCAAAAGATCATCAACTTGCACCCTCAACTCCTGCTGTTCCCTAGGCGCCATCCGCCTAAGAGGCATCACAACAGGTCTGGCTCCTTCAACTAGATCTATACGAAACTCGATCTCTCTATGCGGTGGCAACCCTTTGACTTCGTCAAAGACATCCTCGAATCCATTAGCGATCAGCACTGATGACAGTCCATCCCGTGGAACAACCAGCGAATACATGAAGCTCATGAAGACGCCTTCTTCATGCTTACATCGTATCACCACCTTTCGCCCCTCCACATTCTCGACTGTCACTTCCAACCTCTCGCAATCAACCTTAGCCGCATACTTCCTAAGCCAGTCCATACCCAAAATAATTCTGAACCCCGCAAAGTTCAGAACAAAGCAATCACAAACAAAAGAGCAACCATGACTCGACACAATCAGACCACGGCATAACATACACAAACAAGACGAACCCCCAACTGGATTAGTCACAACCAATGGCCTATCAACAATATCCGGTTCCAAACCTAACCGGCCTACGAGTTCATTACAAACAAACGAATGCGACGCTCCAGTATCAAACAGAACTCTAACTGGAACACCACATAGGAAAAGAGTACCTTGAACAACCACACTCTTTCCTTTCTCTTCAGCGGTAGGAGCTTTCGAAGACGACGGAACAGCTCCCAAAGCATAAGCTTGCACAATCTGCTTGTCCCTCCTCGGTTCTGGACAATTCTTCCTGAAATGCACTGGCTTGTCACAGTTGTGACACTTCATTGGCACCTTCGGATTCTTACAATCCTTAGAGAAATGGCCCTTCTGCTGACAATTGTAGCAAGTCACCTTGCCTTTCGGCTTCTTCTAGCCATCCTTACCCTTCTGCTGCTGCTGCTTCCTCTTCTGGTTTCCACCCTGCTGTGGTTTAGACTCTCCCCTGGTAACAGCAACAACAGGTCCTTCCTTAGGAAACAGACTCTCATGCCTAAGAGTTTTCTCCACAAGCTTCTCAAATGAATCGTCCAAATGATCCACCAACTGTCTCCCAAGATAACTATCCAAGCCGGTCACAAACTTCTCATTCTTCTGGTAAGCAGATTCAATATATGACCGAGCATACTTGGACAAAGCTTCAAACTCAGAAACATACTCAAGAACAGATCTTCCACCTTGCTTGAGCTCCACAAACCTCTTGAACAGGACAGACTTCTGAGCTGTAGAAATGAACTTAGCTTCAAATCTAGCTTGGAATTGCTCCCAAGTAATCTCTTCCTCCGGAGTATTGATGGTAATAGAGTTCCACCAATCAGAAGCTCTCCCTTGAAGCTGTCTTGATGCCAACTTCCTCTTAGTTGCATCATCAATTCCCAAATCAACAAAGATCCTTCTACAAGCATCTATCCATCTCTGGACTTCGACAGTTGATTCTGTTCCCAAGAAAACCTTTCCTCCAAGAGCAGTATAATCCTTGCACAACTTAGCAAAATCCACTGGTTTCGGAGTTTGGACTTGAACTCCAACATCTACTGCTGCCCCCGGAACGGGTATCCTTCTCATGATCGAAGTCATCATAGCTTCGAACATAGCTGCATAATCAGCAGTCCCCTCAGTAGCACGGCCTTCCCTAGCAGCTGGTCTCCCTCTTCGACTCATTCTCAATACTATAAAAAGGAATGATTAGAACATCTAGAGAAACAACTGCATAAAGGACTCAAACTCTACTAAGCTACTATATTATATATAATATTCATCCATCAAAATACAATTACGTCTCTCATACGTAGTTACGTCAGCGAGCGTTGGGTAAAATCGATTAACCAATGCTCTGATACCAAATGTGACGACCGCCCATGACCCCTGCACCGAATCTAGAGATAGTGCGCTGTAAAGTGTGCCAGGCGACCATGAACGAATGTCAGGGTAGATTAAAAACAACAGAATCTATCGTATTACTCACAACGCATGGACAAAATACAATAGAACATATGTATAGTGAAGCTTTACAGAACAAAATGACATCATATAAAAACTCCATAATAGTTGAATACAAGCATCCAAATAGCCAATACATCAAGCCTCACTACATAACACTCAGAGAATACAAAACAGCGGAACATCCAGTACATATAATAAGAAGATAATATGCAACCCTCCAGCTCGTCTTCGATATCAGCATCGTGAGAAGAGAACATCACCTGTCACCTGCTACCTAGTCTGCCTGTCCCAAAAATGGACGAACAGCCCAAGGCAATCAGAATTAAAACATAAAGCCTTGAGTCAGACAACAGTCTTAGTGAGCAGTAAATTAACTAACAACATACCAAAAGAGCATAAAGGAAAAGGAATAGGAATACAACCCTCCCACTCCACCTCTTTCTACAGTGATAGCCCCCAGACACACACTAAGCAGAAGCAACATAGCAGAGCATACAATTTAAAGTAAAGTAATAATCATTCGAGTCAAGGGCGATGTTTTCCAAGTACCAAGGCCTAAATTAGATAAGCACCCAGAAAATACCGCTCTTGAGTCCGAATGACGATACAACCAAACATCCATGACTCTGGCTATCACTGTTATCATTGCTTCGATATCACCGTTAATTGAATGACCGGCACATTCTTTCAGCCGTCCGTCAAGGGCTAATGGAAACCCCGGTTCTAGACATAACTCCCGCACGTCGTCGCAGCCCGTGCCTTGGACTATCGAATCTGCCCAGAGTACTCGACCATCAACAGTTGGCCGTTGGGACTATCGAATCTGCCCAAACGTACTCTTGCTTAGAGCATGCTAGAACCTTCAACAACGATGCTATCCAAGCCTCCTAGTCATCCTCCTCGACGACTATTCTCATATCCATTCATTATCCTCAACTCGAATCATATCACCGAGTTATCAACATGCTTGGAATGATCCCGTCTGGATTAGACCAAGTCTTCATCACATGATTGCCTCGCTTCATCACATCCTCGCAAAGCCTCATCTCAACATCACATCATCAAATCTACGCATAAGAGCTTCATCATCCCGCTACATATGCCACGAGCAGCTTACCCAATTCAAGAGCCTTTCTCCTAGCTTTTGGATCATCTTCGGTCTAAATCAAACCATCAATCATCTAATTCATAACAATCAATCAAACCAAACATTAATCCAAGCAATCAAGCATTCAAATATGATCTAAGTAGATAATTATAACAATAATGGCATTTTTGTAATTAAAGAGTTGAAAGTCTATCATGCATGAAATCATAAGAAATATCTCTACAATCTTGATGAATGAACTTGCATAGGTTAACACTTAGTAAAATGGTTGTCAAATCATTATGAACAATGGATCTACATGGATCTACACTTAGGATGAAGAAAATGCATGGAAATCACTATTTTAACACAAAATCGAGCCAACAATCCGATATACTTCTTTTGGATCCGTGTGAGAGATAATCACCACTCAGCAAATCACCAAAACAAACCCAAATCAACACGCTTCAGATCTGGACAGCAAAGGATCAAGCTTGATCTATCACGAATTCGCTTCAAACGATGAAATCTCACTTCAATGGATGTAGATCTTCAATCTAAGCTCTTGAATCTTCAATTTGATCTTCAACTTGGATGGATGGAAGCACTAGATTAGAGTGGAGAAAAGAAGTGAAGAAGTGTAGAAGTCGAGCTCTCAAAATGGCAGCACTTCGTCGCTTCAAAATCCGGATCCCAAAAAGTGAGAAAAACCCCTCCTATTTATAGCTGAAAATCCACTAAGTCGTAACTCGGCTATCTCCTAAGTCGTCTCCGACTTACGACCTAAGACCCCTCCGACTTACGACCTAACTCTCCTTCGACTTAACACGTGCGCGCGCCTATTCGACCTAACAGAATCACCTGCCTATGACTTATAGCTTAGCAGCGCTCGCGACCTAACAAAGACACGACATAACAGCTATCTCCTAAGTCGGTCACGACTTATAGCATGCGCGCCTACGACTCAATTGAGAAGCGACCTAACAACATTACGACCTAACTCCTTAAGCTACCACGCGACCTAACATAAGTCGCAAACAACTGGACTGCGACCTAACTACTAAGCCAAAGCCCAGCGACCTAGCAACTCGCGTGACCTACGACTTAACAAGTGCGCGACTTACGACTTAGAAATCACACGACCTAACACTTAAGTTATACCCTGCGACCTAACAACCCATACATAAGTCGCTTACGACTTAACACCTTAACTCGTCCACGACTTAACTCCCATAGGTCGTACCCTCCTTAAGTCGCTAACTCACTTAAGTCGCACTATTACTTAACTGGCTAACTCGCTGTTTCTTAACTCGGTCACTTCCTTAGGTTGTCTATCCCTTAGGTCGTTAACTCACCCAGTCGACTTAACTTGGCAACGACTTAAACACTTAACTCGGTAACAATTTAACTCGCCACTATCCTTAAGTCGCGCCTACCTCTTAAGTCGTCCAAACGACCTATCTCCAATCCCTTAACCCGCCATTTCCCTGGGTAGCTCCTATCCCCTAAGTCGTATACGACTTACGACTTACACTAAGTCGTGAACGACTTAGGACTTAGAAGAATTCTGAATGACTTATCAACAATGTAACAAATTGTCAACTGTTTCACGATGTTTCGATCCGTAAAATACGGGTCGTTACAGGTACTGCCTTGAGCCCTAAGGGAGGGTTCTAAAGTTGATCCTATGAGGAGTTCGGACAAACTAGTTCCCGAGGATTATTGGATAGCGAAAGTCGAGGGCGCTGATGCCTACAAGGGCATTTGGGTTATGCTGTGACGACAGTGTAACTCGATGTCGCTGCGATCTACTGTGTGGACCATAGCGAAAATCGTGTGGAGGATGAGTGCCAATAGTCTACACTTGATTTTGCCGGGACGACAACGTAACATCGGTAGGCTGCGCTCTATGGTCGAGTGGAGAAGTTTCATTCTTTTGGCAGCGAAATTCGAGGGCGCTGATGCCTATGGTTATATGGGTTTTTGCTGTGATAGCAACGTAAAGCCCGGGTATAACTGCGATCTGTAGCGGGTTCCATGGTGTAATCGAGGGGCGCGGAGGCCTATAGTTATCTATGGATTTTGCCGGGATGGCAACGTAACCATCGGGTTAACTGCGACCATGGATGGGGGTGATGATTTCCAGAGCATTCTCACCAAAGATATTTCCTCTATTTTCAAAAAAAAATGTTTTCGATATTTTCAATAAAATTATCTTTCAAGTATTTTCACTGGGTGTTGGAAACGGGTTACCAAGTACTTATAGATTTTCAGTCCTACGTCTGATCAACGTATGACCGAATTTCTACGAGAACAAGGATGGACTTGTTGAAACATCGAGTTACAAAAAGTATTTTTATATAAAAGCTATTTTGGTAATATTATGTTGTTTTAGAGGTGTTTTAAAAATGAAAAAAAAAATATTTATCCGATTTTAAGCATTTTCATAAATTCTGGTTTCGTTCCTTTTCGAGGACGAAAAGATTCAAAGGGGGAGGAATGCGACGACCCAGATTTTTAACGTGGGTTAATTGGGTAATTAACCGGTTTAAATTATCGAAATATTAATTTTATAAGTTATCAAACCCATTTATTTACATTTCCATTATAACATTTAATCTAACAATCTCAAGAATATTTAAATATAAAACTCTACTTTATTAACACCCAATATATATATATATATAGAAAGAATAAATAATATATACATGACTCCACCAATTAAGTTAAGACGAATATCCGTAAATGTATAAATATATATGTAAGCTTTTTGATGATTAAAAATATATAAATATGTGAGTTTAGATAGATATGGATATAAAAGTATAGTATATGAAAATAAATATCTATATTTATATGTATATACACACCTGGATGTATAAATTCCAAAATAGCGATTTCAAACTTAAGAATATATATATATATATATACATACTTATATGGGTATATGCCTATAAAATGTAGTGCATATGGGAATGTGTATATATATATATATACATATCAGTATATGTAAAACATGAGTGTATTTAAATGGTAGGTGAATATGTATAATGATATAAGTAAATATATAGGTACTCATGTTATATAAATTAGTAAATAAGTAATATATATGTGTTAATACACAATAGTGAGTATGTAAGTAAAGATATATGCAGGTAAGGATATCTACGCATATATATATACAAATTCATATGAAGATAGTTGTAAACAAAAGAGGGAACACACAATAAATACACATTACAACTCAAGCATATAAAACATCATCTCAAGCATACATAACATCTTATCAATGTCAAAAGCAAAACAGGTCACTGAGTACATGCAGTTTACCCTTCTCTGTATATGTATCTCCTCTGTTCATTTTTCTTCCATTGGAAGTAAGTTAAAAAAAATAAATATCAGCTTTGGCTTGCTCTACAAGCCTTATCTCCTCCACATATACCTCCACCTGTCTTCATTTATCTCATTCGAACAAGCTAAGTAAATGAAAAACAAAAAGAAAACAACTCAAGCCAGAAAGGATGGAAACCAGATCAAAAGCAAGTAGCAGTTTCAAAAGCAGTGTTCTCTATTCAACCTTATCTGTGAGTAAACTTTTATTTTAAAAACAGTTTAAATCTGTAATTTAACTAAATGCTTGTGAATGGATTGTTGTAGGAATATAGTTTGCATATGATGAGTATGAATGCATGTATATATGATTGTGCCTGTGTATATATCTGTATGCATATTGAAAAGAACACCTCTCTGTTTGTTTAATAGGCTAGGGAATAAGTTCAAAAACAAATACCTTTCTTTCCAGTCTTTATCTAGTTATGATCATAAAAAGGAAAATGATTATAACAATGTAAATTCATTTTTAAAAATAGTTTCAGGTGAAATTATTTAGTTAATATTTCGAAAATATGTTTTTACAGTAGAAATCAATTTAATCAGTAAAATCAAACATTTTAATTTCCTGAATTGAATTCATAATCTGATTTATTATTGCAAATAATGAATCTAGAGATAAAAATCTTGATTTTTAGTTTTGAATTTGTTGGGATAATCTGGGGTAAACAGATTTGGATTTATCGTCGATCTTCGTCGATCGACATGGTGATAGTCATCGAATTCGTTGTCGAAGTTAGTTTGAAGGCAATCGATCGCCAGAAAAATGGTTGAAAAATTCTCTGGTGACTGTGGTGGCCAGGGAAGGTCGGAGTAGGGTTTAGTGGTGTGTTATGGTCGAGGTTGTTTTCGAGGTGACGGCGACGGCTATGGTGGATCAGAGGTGATCGCGAGGTGGGGGAACGGTGCTGGAGGTTGAGGCGAAGCTTCGGTGAGGTCGGCGAGGTTCATCGAGGTCGGAGACATCGGCGATGGGTAGATTTCCGATGATGGTGGGTTTCGGTTTTTGATGTGAAGGCTCGTTTTCGAGTTGACGATTTTGTTCATCTGGGTTATCGGGAGAAGTGGTGGGGTTGCCGACGACTTGTAGGTGGTCGAGGCGTTGATCTCTGGTGGCCGGAGCTTCTGTGCACGTGCACGTGCATGTTTATGGTGTCTGGGTTCATTGTGTTTTGGAGAAGAAGCAGGAGAACTCGGAGTCGTTCTCGAGTTTGAAGCGGTTTGTCTCGAAGAAGAAAGAGCACGAGTGACTCGAGTGATTTCTCGGGTTTGGTTCGGGAAAAGTTATGTTTGGCTCGGGTTTTCTTGAACTGGATGATTCAATAAGCAAAATAAAAGTTAACCAAGTTTTAAAGTATATTAAATTGAATAAGTTTCAAAGCAATATAAATCAAGTTCAAAGTAAATTTATTAAATAATTTTTGAAAGGTCTCAAACAAAAGTATTGATCAAGTTATCAAGGAAGTTTCAAAGGTTAGAATTTTAAAGTTAATTGTTTTTAAGATTAATTGGTTGGGTATTAAATAAATCATATATGGGGATAATTACGTAATTAAATCCCTAAGTTTTCAGGAAAATAAAGTGATGTAATTAAGTAAGTAATGAATATGAATATATTGAGTTTTAAAAGGGTTTCAAGTGATTTTTTTTGTATAATTAATTTCAAGTAATTAATTTAATAAGATTTAAATAATGTAATTAATTAAGATAAAGAGTTTATCTTGGTCTTGATTAATTAGAGGGTCATTAATTAATTAATTAAAGGGTGAGTAATTAAGGGATTGATTAATTTAGGTTAATTAATCAATGAAGCAATTATAGAAGAATTAATTAATGTAATTAATTGAGAATTAATGTAATTAATTATAGTAAAAAATTAATAGGAGTAATTAAAGGTTAATTACTATAATTGTTTGAGAATAATTAATTTGTGTAATAAATTAAGGATAATTACATAATGTAATTAGAGAATGATTAATCAAGGATGATTAATCAAGATGAATAATTAAGAGATAATTAATTAATTGAATATAATTTATTAATGTTAAATAAGCAAGATTTTTAGGTAATAAAGTAATTTATTTAATTCATTGGTAGTTAAAATTAATCAGAAATGGTATGACTAATTTATCTTGCTTATGAATGATTGAATAATATTTGGATGCCTTGGATTATTTGTTATCCCTGATATGTGATTGTGATGCTTTGTGAAATGAAATGTTTTTGTAATATGATATGCTGGGTTGAACAGAGATAATGTGGTTATCTACGATGAATCGCTGTGTAAAAGTGACATCCTGTATTTAAAAGTTAACCACTTGAATAACTTGGGTTAAGATGACATTGGATTCGAAGAGACCGGAGTCGGGTATTAGTTAATACCCGAAACCACTTCGATTCTTTATAGATTGATATGTGAAATCAATAGGCTGATATGGAATGATTTAAGTGAATTGGACCATTTAATCTAAGTTTTGGTACTTGGAAATTGATGTGTGAAATAAGTGATGTCTATAACAAATTGTGAATTTGTAAATCGACACGAGTTACCCCGGGTTTTATGTAAGTTTTATGCTGTTGTATTCCATGATTAGATGGGTTACTCACGTTGGTTTCCAGCCTGACCCGGGTGTTACTTTGATGTAATGCTCGGGTCAGACCGAGTATTACAGATTTTCAGGTTAGGACTCTTTGGAGCTCAGGAGGCGAGCTGGATGGCAGGAACGTATGGAGTGTATCCGATGTGATATATTGTTGTATATCCGGGACAAGTTAAATTCTAACTGTCCGGTTTATGTGTAACTGTTTGTAACTCCGATGTATATAAGTGTAAATTAACTAATACAGTTTTCTTTTATATAACTGTTATTATTTGATATTATATTTAATCTGCTGCGAATGTGAGATTCTGTGACTTGTTTACCGTTTCTTCTTCTAACTCTCTCCTTCTTTTCCTAAGTATCTAGAATTTTCGGGATCGAAAACTCCGGGTCGTTTCACTATCTCCGGCGATCTAATGTCGATTTGCCTCAAAATTCTACCTCGATCTTACTTTGAAGTCACGGTTGACCCGGTTTAGGTTGCCCGCGATTTATATAAGTCTATCCATCTTAATTATTTTGTTATTTAATTATCTTACCTTCGTCTCGAGCCTATCTTCCTTGTTTGAATTCTGTTGGTTAGGGTTCCTCTGATTTGAATCTCTATTCCTGTTTTGAAATCCCTTCTTGTATCATCGAGTGAGGGAGTGTATTTGTAATTTATATAAAATGGTTTATAATGTGTTGTTTGAGTTGTTGATGTTGATTTGGGTTTTCGATCGATTCGTCTGATCAACGCTATCGATAGGATTTTCAAAACACTTGAACAGAGCAAACTGACACAATATTGTTTTCAAATTTGGTAAATGAAGTAAATTTGTATGATTATATTATAAATATATAAGTAAAATTTTCTGGAATTTAAAAAGTTAATTAAATTGGTTGTTTGAAATGATAATATTTGATTTTCATTTATTGTTCTAAATGAATTTATAAACATGGTTTATAAGTTGATTTGGAATTTAAATTAATCTAAATTAAGAATTTGAGGATTTAAATTTCTGGTGATTCCAAACTTTAGTTTTAAAGTTTTAAAGTGTATATTATTTAAAGTATTTTCAAATAGAAATCATTTCAAAGAATTTTAAAATGTTGAAATCAGTGCTCTCCTCTTTTGTCGCTGGAAAATAATTTCGGTGATGGTGGCTGCATCATCGACATTCATTTTCGAGTTTCAGAGTAGAGAGACCTTTCTGTAGCTTTGCTATGGTTCTGTTTTGGAAAATAAAATTGATTTAAATTTCTAAATTTTAACTTGATTTATAAAATATATATTGCTATATGATTATAGATCTGATTTGATATATATAGTGTGTGTATATATATATATTTATCTCTAAATGGTTTGAAGTGAATCGGAAATTTAATTCTTAAATTTACGTTAAAAGATGATTTTAAATAAAGCCAAAATTTTGAATAAATATTTAAACTTGAAATAAATTGAATAAGGAAATTTTTTTACTTGCATAATACCCAATTTCATTCTAATACAACTTACCTAAATCATTCAGGAGCTGAATATGTAATTGGATAATATATAATATAAAATGTCTTTATAAATAAAATTTGAGTGGTTATAATAAATGTTATACACTTAATTTTTAATTATAAAAATGCTAATAGAGATAAATAAATAATAGGTTGATTGAATGTAAATGAGGCAAATTAAATAAAATTTTGTTTTGAAAGAAACCTTTGTATCAAATATTAATAAATTGAAATTAAATCAACTTAACGAAATACCTTCATTAATCCGACTTGGAGAATGATTGATAATCTTTCTGATGCTCCCTATGGTAGAATTCTTATTCTATATAATCCATCTATTTTTCAGCTAAATCCTATCTTGACAACTTCTCAGCTCATCCACCTTCACAGTATTCATCTTTCTACTTCAACTTCCTTTTATATTTCTATCATCTATGGTCATAACACTGTCTTAGCTAGACAATCATATCTCTCTCTTCTCCCTTCTTTGAGACAAGAAACTCACCCGTGGATTGTTATTGGTGACTTCAACTGCTCCTTCCAATTATCTCATAAGCAAGGTGGAAACCCCTTATCTCTTCGTCAAATAAGACCCCTTAACAGTGCTATCTCCCAATCTAACCTTATTGAAATAAATTCTGTAGGTGCTCCCTTCACATGGAATAATTATCGTAGACTTTCCCCTCGTACCTTCTCCAAAATTGATTTCTCCTTTTCAAATCTCAATGCTCTTTCCAAATGGCCTAATATGTTTAATCTTATCCCAATGCCTGGCTTATCGGATCACTCTCCGCAGATTATTTCCTTTGGTGCTGCCATGAGAAAAAGAAATTCAAATTTTAAATTTTTTAATGCTTGGGTTAACCACCCTGAATTCTTTCAAATTGTTAACAAGTCATGGTCATCTAAATTCTTTGGTAATCCTATGTTTATCTTGCAGTGCAAGCTGAAAGTTGTTAAAACTGATTTGAAAGCGTGGGCTTTGAGCAAGTTTGGTCCAGGCAATAAGGCTTCCTCCTCTCTCTCAACCGAGCTCCAGCATGTTCAGGAATCTATGTTGAGTGATACAACAAACAGTGAGCTGGCGCAAAAAGAGGCAACTTTATCCTCCCAACTATTTGAGGCTTTAAAGATTGAAGCTGATATGGTTAAACAGAAGTCGAGGCTTAAGTGGTTTAAGGATGGTGATAGAAACTCTGCATTCTACCATTCCTCGCTAAGAGCCAAGCAGTCTAGAGAGCTAATCAGTACTCTTATTGATGAAAATGGTGAGTACATTAATGACCCTAACCATATTGCTAATATGTTTCTTGATCATTTCAGTAATATGCTTGGAAACTGTAATCAAGTCTATCCATCGCTTGAGCTACTGGAGTCGATTAATATTCCCACAATTTCCTATGAAGACAATGCATACCTCTGCTCTGCTATTTCTGACAGTGAAATTAAAGCTGCCCTGTTTTCCCTGAATGCTAATTCCTGTGGCGGTCCGGATGGGTTCAATGCTTATTTCTTTACATCGACCTGGGAAATTATTGGCCAAACTTTCTTGAAAGCTATTCATAATTTCTTTAACAAGTGCAAGATGATAGGGTCCGTTAATGCCACTAACATTGCCCTTATTCCTAAGGTGAAGAACAGTTGTAGAGTTTCTGAATTCCGGCCGATATCGTGCTGTAACACCATATACAAGTGCATTTCAAAAATTATAGCTAATAGGCTAAAAATGGTTCTTGATAGGGTCATTTCCTCCAACCAGGCTGCTTTTCTAAAAGGTAGAAGCATTTTGGATAACGTTATGATGTCTCATGAACTGCTGAAGGGATATAAAAACTCTCATGTTTCTCCCAGAGCTATGTTCAAGCTTGATATTTCGAAAGCATTCGACTCTCTGCATAGGGACTCTATAGTTAGAATCATGGGGTTAATGAATTTTCCCAAACATTTTGTTGCATGGATTTATTCCTGCATATCTACCCCTAGGTATTCGATAATGGTCAACAGCTGTAATGTTGGATTTTTTCAAGGAAAACAGGGTATTAGACAGGGTGACCCGATGTCTGCTTACTTATTTATACTTGTGATGGAAATTCTAACCCAAATTCTTATCCACCTTGTCAACGAAGGTAGTTTTTCGACTCATCCAAAATGTAAGACTCCCCTTGTCACTTCCTTAATGTTTGCTGATGACTTGGTAATTTTCTTCAAGCCAAATATGATGACTGTTAAATCTATCATGGCTGGTCTTGACAAATTTTACAAAATATCAGGCTTAGCCATTAATTTCACAAAATCTGAACTAATGATAGCTGGTGTTTCCCCTGACTTGATTTCTCAAATCACTACCTTCACCGGCATTTCGCTTGCTGCTGAGACTTCCACGTACCTTGGCATTCCTTTAGCGACTTCGAGAATTTCGAATGCTCAGTGTATACCTCTTTATAACAGAATTACTGCTAGACTTTCATTTTGGACTAACAGATTGCTTAGTCAAGCAGGAAGGCTCACTCTAATTAATTCCATTATTTTCTCCATGACTGTGTATTGGTCTCGTTTCTTCATCCTTCCTACCAAGTTAATCAAAATGATAAGGACTGCTATGTCAAATTTTTTCTGGCATGGTTCGATTATTTCCAATAAGCTCTCCCCATGTGCCTTCTTCAATCTTGAAAGACCAAAATCCAGAGGTGGTCTAGGAATTAAAAACATGCTTCTGTGGAACCGTGCGGCAATAGTTTATCACATTGACAATCTTTTGAATCATAAAGATTGTTTATGGGTGAATTGGTCATACAAATATATCATTGGCAACAAAAACTTCTGGACCATGGATATTCCTCACTCGTGTAGCTGGACTTGGCGTAGTATTCTCAAAATTAGATCTGATATTCTCCCATTTGCTAGAAGTAAAATTGGTTATAGTGGTCGTATGTCTTTCTGGCATGACCCGTGGGTTAAGGATGGAACAATATTACGTCTCAGTCTTACTTACAACCAACAAATGCAATCTGGTATTTGTCCATCTGCCCTAGCTCTGGATTGTATAAACTATGGTAGAGTTGAACTCCCTTTTTCAAGCAATCACAGTGTTAGACATCTTTGGAATCAGTTGAGAGGTCGACAGGTTAAATTTCATCCTCATGATGGTATAACGTGGTCTTGTTGCAATGGCAGATTCAAGATTGGTGCAATGTATAAGCAATTTGTATGCGGCCCTAATACTGCTTTGCTCAGTTGGCATAAACGAATTTGGTTGAATCACAACTATGAAACTCAGAACCTTATGTTATGGAAGATATTTGGCAATGCATTGAAAACTAAAATTAAACTGAGACAGAGAGGTCTCAGCATTGATACAATATGTAGCTTCTGCCAGGCGGCGGATGAGGACACTCATCACCTTTTCTTTAACTGCTCTTATGTTCACAGTTTATGGTGCTTAACAAATTCCTTCATATCTAGTAGGCGTGTAGTAAATGACAGTGCTGAGGAGTGGGATATCATTTTCAAGGCAACTAGATGGAGAGGGGAATCAACCTACATTTTTCTGTTCACTCTTAAAATATTCGTTACTTTGATATGGGAAGAGAGGAATGCTATAATTTTCTGTGCTAAAAGGAAATCTTATACTCAAATGCAAGATAATATCATTGGGAGATTGAAGTTTGGTATTGCTGCATCAAGTCATCGATTTGAACCTAGGTTCTTGTCTGCCTTATCTAGATCATAGTGGTTTTCTTGTTCTGTTTTGTGTTTAGGTTTTTGTGTTTTTTATTTCTTTTCTTTGATATGCCTGTTTCCTTTGTTTTCTTAGTTTCTTCGTTGTTCTCCGTTCCTGGTATATCAATAAATGGTAGGGGCCCATTTCTAGCCCCGCTGGCTTTGCCAAAAAAAAATCAATTATTGAATATTAATTAATTTAAGTTGAAATCTATATGGTTTTAAAATTAATTGTTTTATTTTGTTTTCAATCTAGTTTCTTCTGGTTGTTTCTATTCTCCTACCTTCTTCCGTTTCGTGGACGAAAAGTTTTGAGTGGGGGAGAGTGTAACGACCCGTAAATTTTAGTGGTTTTATTTATTTAATTAATTGAATTTTGTGAAATTTTAAATAATTGAATTTGGAAATATAAATTTGATATTTGGAATGCGTCTAGTTAAACATAGCAACTGGTAAATTTTCATCAGATAACATGAAAGTTTATTTTCTTGTGTAATTTTATTTTAATTTAAATCAGTTAAAAATTGATGATAATAAAATATTTTCCAAACCTGAATATTTTTGCATTGAAAATTTGTAAATCATCTTCTGAGTGAGATGTAATATTTTGTTTCATCAAATTTTGAATTCTATTGCTCCGTCGATCTTATTTTCGATGAAATTTGCAGCATTTTTCGGTATCGATTATCGACTTTTGATACGATGGTCGTACCACTGATATCTGTATACCGTTTTGATCGTCTCATTGTGCTGATCTCCATAGTATATTCTGTTGTGCATTTCGACACGCAAAGACGAGATGATAACAACAGAACGATTGGCTATCGGTTCCGTATTTAACTTTTGTCCGCTCTGTCCTTTCACTTGCCCTGCCACATATTCCAATAGCCACTTTAATAAATTCAAATTCAATTCTGACCTTTCTATTCTCAAGATTAAATTTTTTTTTAGCCAGTTCATTTGGCCTCTTCAGTTTTCATTTGTCGTTTTGCTTAGAATTTTTTTTTAAAAACAGTTGCATCTTTTCGCATCCACTTCTCATCTCCTCATGCTACCGAAGCCTGGCCGACCTTGTGACGACCGCCCATGACCCCTGCACCAAACAAAGAAATGGTGCGCTGTAAAGTGTGCCAGGCAGCCATGGACGATCGCCAAGGTTAAGTTAAAACAGTAGAATCTATCGTATTACTCACAGCGCATGGATAAAATACAATAGAGAATATATATAGTGAAGCTTCACAAAATAGAATCTCATCAATTAAGCTTCATAATAGTTGAATGCAAACATCTGAATAGTCAATACATCAAGCCTCACTACATATCACTTAGAGAATTATACAAGCAGCGGAACATCCAGTACATATAGTAAGAAAAAAATATGCAAGCCTCCAGCTCGTCTTCGTCATCAGCATCGTCGGTAACTAAGAACAGCACCTGTCACCTGCTACCTAGTCTGCCCATCCCAAAGTGGATGAACAGCCCAAGGTAATAAGAGTTGAACATAAAACCTTGAGTCAGACAACAGTCTTAGTGAGCGGTAAGTTAACTAACAACATACCAAAAGAGCATAAAGGTAAAAGGAATAGGAATCCAACCCTCCCACTCCACCTCTTTCTACAGTGATAGCCTCCCAGACACACTAAGCAGAAGTAAACATAGTAAGACAAACATTTAAAGTAAAGCAATTATCACTCGAGTCAAGGTCGATGTTTTCCAAGCACAAACCCCCAAGGCCTAAACCAAGATCAGATAAGCACCCAGAAAATATCGCTCTTGAGACCGAATGACGATACAACCAAACATCCATGACTCTGGCTATCACTGTTATCATTGCTTCGATACCACCGTTAATTGAATGACCGGCACATTCTTTCAGTCTTCCGTCAAGGGCCAATGGTAACCCTGGTTCTAGACAGAACTCCGCACGTCGTCGCAGCCCGTGCCTAGGACTATCGAATCTGCCCAGAGTACTCGACCACCAACTGTAGTCTTTTGGGACTATCGAATCTGCCCAGCGTACTCTTGCTTTGAGCCTGCTAGAACCTTCAACAACGATGAAATCTCAGCCTTCTAGTCATCCTCCTCGACGACTATTCTCATACAAGCTCAAGCGCCTCTCGAGCCAACCATTATCCTCAAACTCGAACCCTTTCACCGAGTCATCAACATGCTTGGAATGATCCCGTCTGGATTTAACCAAGGCTATCTCACACCATGCCTCGCTTCATCTCATCATAGCAAAGCCTCATCTCAACATCATCATCAAATCGATCCATATGAGCTTCATCATCCGCCATATATGCCACGAGCAGCTTTTCCAATCCAAGAGCCTTTACCTTAGCTTTTGAATCATCTTCGACCATCTTGTCTAAATCCAACAACTAATCAACTAATTTATAACAATCAATCAAATCAATCATTAATCCAAGTAATCAATCATGCAAACAAGATCTAAAAGCAATTATAACTAAAATGGTAATTTTGTAAATAAAGAGTCCAAATCTGACAAGCATGAAACATGAGCAATATCTCTACAACTTGATGAATGAACTTGCATAGATTAACATGTAGTAAAATGGATGTCAAATCATCATGAACAATGGATCTATACTTAAGTTTACGAGAATGCATGAAAAATCACTATTTTAACATGAAATCAAGCCACCAATCCGATATACTCCTTTGGATCCGTGTGAGAGATAATCACCACTCACCTAAACACTTCAAAAGCAACACACTTCAGATCTGGATAGTGAAGGATCTAACTTGATCCGCCAAAATCCCGCTTCAAATGATGAAATCTCTCTTCGATGGTTGAAGATCTTCAATCTAAGCTCTTGGATCTTCGATTTGATCTTCGATTTGGATGGAAGGAATCACAAGATTAGAGTGGAGAAAAGAAGTGAAGAAGTGCAACACTCGAGCTCTCAAAATGGCAGGACTTCGTCGCTTCAAAATCCAGATCCCAAAAAGTGAAGAAAAACCCCGTATTTATAGGCTGGAAACTCTTAAGTCATCCGCCCCCTTAAGTCGTCCACGACTTAATGAAATCCCACGACCTACGACTCACGACTCAGCCAATCCTACGACCTAGCAGATCCTACGACTTAACCATCCCCTTCAACCTAACACTTGTGCGACTTAACACATATGCGCGACCTAACGACTTATCATAAGTCGCGACCTAACACACATCAGCGGCTTAGCAACAATGCCGACCTAACGACTTAACTACGATACGACTTAACAACTCAATGACTTAATCGTCCTAGCGACTTAATGCTACACGACCTAACTACAACATCAACCTGATATAGGTCGTCTCACGACCTAACTACACACTCATAGGGTCTCACGACCTAAACTTTAACGACTTATCCCATAATCCTTAAGTCGCTCGAACGACCTAGCTTCCTTAAGTCGGTCAATTCCTTAAGTCGCCAACTCCTTAAGTCATCTACACTCTTAAATCGCCAACTCCTTAAGTCGCTCACCTATGCCTCTAGTTTCCTTAGGTCGTCTAAACCCTTAAGTCGCTCCACGACCTAACCTTCTTCATGACCTAAGTCCCAACACGACCAAACTCCTTAGGTCGCCAACTCTCTTAAGTTGCTCAACCGACCTAACTACAACACGACCTAAGTTCCGAACGACCTAACCCTGGACAACATAACAACACTAACGACCCAAAAATAACAGTTCTACAATCTTTTGATCCGTAAAAATACGGGTCGTTACAGAGCTCATTTCTTTTTCACCTTTCCACTGCCGACAAATCCACCAAGATGCTAACTCACCTCAGCCTGCCTCGCGCCTTGCTTCACTCCCACTCACGCAAACTGCCGCCATAAGTACCCCGCAATCCCATCTGACAGCGCAGTAGCCATCCCCTCCCTCTCTAGTCAGTCGCGCAACTCACCCTGGCCGAGCACCATTTTCCCCTTCATCTCATGCGGTCGAACAGTTTTTTTCTATGATAAGGTAATATATTATTTTATTTAATATTTAAGTTGCTGTGTATATTTATATATGAGTATGTTTACAGTATATAAGTTTGGTTATATATCCAGTATATATTTTATATTATAATAGATATTTGTATATATGATACTGTGAAGATAAAATACTTATTTTATATTGATTTAAACTGTTATATATGGGCGTGAGTATATAAGATAATGTAACACTGTGTTTTGCATATCACGTATACTTTATAAAATAGTTGTTTTATTTATATATATATTTGGTCTGCATGTGTTGTTGTGAAGTTCGAGTCTACATATTTGGTTTTGGGTTCGTTTATATATATAAAGATATATATGAGGTTTGATCTTTATTTTTATTTCTCTTACAGTTTAACAAGCAAATACTGTTTTATATATATTATACATACCTTATATATTTTGCGGCTTTCAGTATTTTTATATTATGGAAATATTATATATATAATAGTGTAAATAGCAATATATTTCGTTTTATCGAACATTGATGTTAGAATTGTGTGCGTGTGCAGTATATATATATATATATATATATATATTTACCGTATATTATATTATTGAAATATTATATTTCATTGTTTAAAGGTCTATAAGTTATATATTTGAATTATATTGGTTTACTAAGTGATTTATTGTTAGTATGTAAATAATAAAGTATAGGTCATATTAGTTGTTTATTTTACCCTGTGTATATATATGCTGCTTTGCTCTATTTCGGGAAATGCAGTAAAGTATTGTTTGCTAATATATTTTATACAACTTATGGTATGTATATATATATAAAGAGTGTATGTTACATTGTTGTCTAATTTCAGCCGAAGAAAATATATTTAAGTTAAGTATAAAAGTTGTTAGTATATATATAAAAGTTGCTTAAAAGAGTATAAGTTATATATAGTAATGAATGTTGATATATATAATGCATTTAAATTTTTATATCGATTTTTTGAGAAATATTTATAACAAGATAATATACATTTCGTTTTGGTTTACTTCTAACAAATTCTGATTTGTTCTCATCAATTTTTATCTATCTGCTTCGTCAAATTCGTGCCAATCTTGCTTTGCTGTGAAAATCGTGCTTGGATCCGTAACTCATTCCATTGTCTTTTCTCCCTAACCTCGAAAGGTGAGCAATCACTCACGATTAATGCTCTTATATTTATTAAATTTGATTTCAATTGAAACGACAATTGAAATATGCTGCTGTTAGATATTTACATTGTTATATATATGCTATTATCTGTATCTGTTCACCTGTGACATCTAACACCATTATCTGTATTTATCACTGATGATATATGCCTGTTACTGATTGTTATATTATTATCATATCTGTTATCACTCTGCAAGTTCCCTGTTAGTATAGAATTCACTATGGGTTGAAATGATACATACCCAAACGATCTGTAGAATAGGAGAAAATCGTTATGGGTGAAATGATAAACCCAAGCGATTTTCATTGACATTGAATTGGGATTGCGAGTTGAAATGATATATACCCGTATATATTTAAATTACGGATTGAAATGATAAATATCTGCAGCACTTGACCATAGGATAGAAAATTATATACAAACACCGTTGGTCTATATATAAATATTTTGAAATGATTTCATGGTTTTGGAAAGAAATATACGGTTTAATAAATATTGTTTTAAGATATTATATATAAATGTATTTTATTTTAAAATTTATATGTTGTGAAAATTGTATAGTTATAAGTTAATTTTGAAATTATAAATTTTAAGAATTTATTTATAATTTTACTATTTTTAGAATATAAAATAGATTTGATAAATAATAAAATTTATGAGACGTTTATGTATTTATTTAAAAATTATATTTAAAAATAGATTTTATAATGATTTTTATAAGTTAAGATTGGAGTGATAAATTTGAATTTATTTGAAATTGTATTTAATTAAGAACTATATTTAATTAAAAATCAACTTGAAACTTATTGAATTTGAGATTTTAAAAGATATGATTTTATAACTTGATTTTGGTTTAAGGCGATTAAATGAATATTTTAAGTTTAAATAATTGAAGGAAATATTTAGTGATTTCAAATTTGGGATTTATTAAATGATATTGGATTTATTAAGTGGATATTTCAAAACCAAATAATAATGAAGTTAATTTAAGATATATATGAAATTATCAAATTAATTTTGAAATTGTTGAATATTTAAAGCTTTGAAATATATATTTAAATTGAAATGGCTTATTTGATGGTTCAAATATGTATTTGAAATCGATAATTTGAAATGGTTTATTGAGAAACTGAATCGAGTTGAAATTGATGATTTGAGATTTGATTAAATTTGAACTTTGGAATTTGAGTTGATTTGAATCGATTTGTGAAATTTGAGGAAACTATTTTTATATAAAGTATTTTTAAACTATATCTAAAACTATTTATATTTTACTTTATAAATTATTTTAATATAAACTATTTTAATATAAATCATTTTCAATATAAATTATTTTATTATAAACTATTTTAACTTATAACTATTTTATATAAACTATTTTTATTTTATAAACTATTTTAAATATACTAATTATTTTAATATAAATTGTTTTAACTTATAACTATTTTATATAAATTATTTTATTTTATAAACTATTTTATTTTATATACTATTATTAATATCTAAACTGTTTGAAGGAAAGTGTTATGATTTCAAAGTGTTATGATTTCCAATGATATGAATTTCAAGGTTTTGATTTCCAAAGTGTTTTGATTTTAAAAGACTTATGATTTCGAAAGCGTTATAACTTTGGAAAGTGATATGATTTTGGTAATGGATATATTTGAAGTGAAAATGATATCGTATTGATTTGGTTTTGAAATGAAATGATATTTTAGGTTTTGAAGTATAAACTATTTTGAAATGACCGCGGTGTTATAATAACGATTGGTTGTTAAAGAGACCGGGATCAGATATGGGCATACTCTCTGTCGATACCGTAAACCACTTTAACAACTGTGTACGCGGTGGAGATTCCAGAATGAAGTAGGATGGTGGCGACGATCCTATATGAGGTATATACGTGGACCCGACTCCCGTGAGTTGGCATAAGGTGGCTAAAACAAGAGCGATTTCGGGCCAATGAGGTAGCTTTTCTGATCGGACACACTCCATTGTATGCCATTCTATTACTTTGTGATTGATTTTGTAACATCCCACCATTTTGTATGCTTAAGCAGACACACATGCCGACTTCAACCATACAGAAGGGTGGATTGTTATGGGGTAGATAAGAAAAAAGTGGAGAAATAAAAGAAACAAAATAGAATCTTGCAGCGGAACGATAAAATATAATAATCAAATAACAGTTCATAAAGCTGTTTTTACAAAACATTTGATTATACTTATACAATACATATCAGAGTTACACATACCAGGGAATGATAATTATGCAGTGGAATACAATGGTGTAGTGGAATATATAACAAATAGTGATAATAAAATATTCGTCTTCGTCCTTCAGAAATAGGGCCTTCAAATCCTGAAATGCTCAGGCTGACCCGAGCGAATTGAAAAGACAAAACACTCGAGTCAGAACTAAAAGATCTTATGAAAGTTAAATCAACGGTAAATAAATATGAGTGTTAACGGCGTCGAAGATGTTTACGGGATTTGACATCTCCTATCCAATGTCTAACGTGAGTGCAGTAACTTAAGAAATGTTCGGGATTCACACCTCTTAAGGGCCCGTTAAACTATCTACTATGTAGTAATATTCGCTATTATAATAATGTCTAATATAAAATAAACATACTTTTTAATAGCGTCAAGGGGTTACCCATATAGCCCTTAACACGTAATAGTCCCAGTAGTCTATCCAGTATTAGCATACTCCCAAAATGGGGGCTACCCTCGATACTCCACAGGCTACGGGAGAAATTACAACTCGTAGTAAAGCTCGATATGGTAGGTGACAAGGCACACAAGGCAATGCCAGGGTAGATATACCAATTACGCACATGGACTGATGGAGCGCATAGCAGCCACTACCATCCACCTCGAACTAAACTCCCAAATCGAAGGGTGGCCACCAAAAATCAAAAAGTAATAGAATGGAATCGAAGAAGTGTGTCCGATAAGAGGTGCTACCTCACTGGTCCGAGATCGCTCCTGTTTTAGCCACCTTATGCCAACTCACGGGAGTTGGGTCCACGTATATATATACCTTAGGATCGTCGCCACCATCCTACTTCATTCTGGAAACTCCACCGCGTACATAGTTGTCAAAGTGGTTTTCGGTATCGATAGAGAGTATGTCCATAACCGATCCCGGTCTCTTTAACAACCAAACGTTATTATAACACCGTGGTCATTTAAAAATATATATACTTTTAAAACACAATCATTGCCCTTTCAAAACATATTCTTTATTTCAGATAGTATATACTTCAAAACCCAAAATGTTATTGCCATTTCAAACCATATCCTTTACTTCAAAATAGTATATACTTAAAACCAAAATATTTTGCCATTTCAAAACATATCCTTTACTTCAAAATAGTATATACTTTAAACCAAAATATAATTACTATTTCAAACCCAAATTATTAATGTATTATTTCCATTTCGAAACCCAATTCAATAATATATCATTTCCATTTCCAAAACAATTCAATAATATCTTATTTAAATAAAACCCAATTTCCAATCACAAATCTTTCTTTAATTTAGATAAACTTGAAATATTCTTTTAAATCATCTTAAACCCAAACCACATTTTGAAGTCATATTCTAAATTTTCAATTTCAATAGGTTTCCAAATCAATATATTCACAGATAATTCTTAATTAAATTCTATTTCAAATAAATTCATTTTTCAAACCATATTACTTTCAAAGTTATAACAATTTCGAAAACCAACACTTTGAAAACAATAATACCTTAATTTAAATAAAACATTTCAATTTTTATATATATTTCAATTCTTTAAATATTCCAAAATTTCCAAACCAAATCTGAAAAATCTCATATATTTCTTAATTCAATTTACTATTATTTAGTTTAAAATTATTTATTAAATAAATTCAATAGCATTTACATAAAGCTCAAACTTGAAATATTCGTAAATCAACTTAAAACATCATCAAGTTATACAGAGCTTAAATTTTAAGAATTTAAAAATATAAAATAATATTTATATAATATAAAAATTTAATATTTATTAAACGTATATTTCTTTTCAAACCATAGAAAATTACTTTAAAATATTTTATATATGGACCATGGTGCCTGTATAAAATTTTCTATCCTATGGTCAAGTGATACGGATATTTATCATTTCAATCCGTAATTTAAAAATATAAAAGTTTACAGTTATAAATCATTTCAAACCGCAATCCCGAATGAAATGAAAATGCATAATAACTGGTAGTTTATATGCAATAATAAATAAATTTAACTGTCAAATTATATGCAATAATAAAATTAAATAACAATTTAATTTAAATAAATGTTATCTAACTAAGATGATGATTAAATATATGCCCAAACAATCATAGATAAATTTTAAATCACATCAAAATTTAATTTAACAAACATAAGAAATCTTAGAAGTTGTGAGTGGGTTAAAACACTCACCTTTTGAATTTAAATTGAATTTAAATTCAATTTAAACCCAAAAATTTTGACCATCTTAGAATTCGTCCAAACTAGCGTCATCAAGTCCGGAATTTTAATATGATCCTAACAAAAGAAACCGCGCGTAAAACGGATATCGTATGTGAAAGATATATCGATAATTGTGATTGAAATTCAATTTATAAAATAAAAGAAAAAGAACACATTTCTCACCCTTTATATGCCACGTCATCATCACTATGCTTCACGCGGCTACAGGAAAGCCTAGAGCACACGTTCGTTTGAACACACGAAACGTCGCCAGCACTCGAAGTCGCGCCGCCTCCCAACGCCACGAGCCACTGCGTGTCGCGCCACCTACGCCGCTAGCTATCGCCGCTTCAAACCCACATCAATTCTCCTTTGTGCATCGCAAGTGAAACCGTGGCAAAACAAGCAGCCGCCACCATTAAAAGCCACCCTAGCTCGAATTTTTCTGGCCGATCCAACCATCGAAACGCAGAACGAACAACACTGATGTACTGCCCATGGTCCACTCTACAATACCCAGAAATGATTTGATGATCCGACAAAGTTCATCGACGCGCGATGAACGGCCGAGAATTGATCTAGAAATTCTGGACAAATGATGCATCGAATCGGAAAATGAATTTCAGTTTTGAGATGCGTACATCAAAAGCTTCGATATATAATTTTTCTGAATTTTTCTAAGGAGTTTGAATTTTTGACTTTGATTTTGAATTGGAATTGGATCTGCAATTTTTGTTTGTCTGCCATTGAGAAGGAGATAGTTGAGATGTACGTACAGACAAAAGAGAATAGATGGAGGCTAGGGTTTATAACCGGATATTTATAGAGAAGGTTGGAAAAGAATGGATAGATCGGATTGATTCACACGTTACGCGAGGAAAAGGCCCAAAAAAACCCGTTCTGACTTCGGAACGAAATTGGGTCAACCCATATATCGAAATAGGTATTTTAAAATATTTTAAACGCAATGGAAAAGGTTTCAAGTCCAAATTCCATCGTATATAGAAGTTATGCTAAAAACATTATTTTCAAATTGATTTCAATTGCATAGATTTCAAGGCGTTTCGATTCCGTACGATCAAATGACAAGTCTGATCGCTACAAAACTTGAAACATTATTATAATTCACCGTTACAGATCCGATGAAACTGGTTTCGTCGAAATCCGAATCAGTGGCCAAAATGGCTATTTTTATATTAATTAAATAAATTAAAATTTATTATTAAATCAACTTTCAAATTTTAAATTTTAAACTCACAAATTTTATCACCTTATATTTCTCAATTATTTACAATGATTTAAACAAATCTTTATGTCCATTTTAGAGTTGATAAATCTATAAATTGCAGTGTCAAATCTTCTATTTCACTATATTCAAAATTATAAATTAAGTTCCCAAAATTTCTATTAAATATCAATGATTATTCCATCTATAAATTTTTAAGTAGATGGATTCAATGTTGGGTTCAAAACTATTATTTTAATATTCTTGAATTTCAGTTTAAATCTCTATTAACGTAAAATTTAACACTTAATTCCAATAAATTTCAATGACCAAATTTTCCTAATTTAAATTCAATTAAATAAAAAAATCTTAATTCCCATTCCTATTATTCAAACAAATTATTATCCTATAAACATGTTTAACCTTTGGTTATGTTTTGTTACATAAATCTTCCAATTTCACCTTTATTCGTATTAACTCTTTTATTTCCACTTTTTGTGAAATAACTACCCTATCCAATATATGACGCTAAATTTATTTCCTTGCATTAATATACACCTATTTACATTAATTAGAATAAATATTATATTCCTAAATGTACTTCTATCAATTAAATGCATTAATTAAGGTTTTAAAATACTTTACGTTCTATAAAAATTTACAACATTAAATTTACATTCAATTAATTACTTTACATACTTTACGTATTAATTTCTCAATTAACTTAATTTGAACTTATTTCCCAATCTATCATCTACTACTTAAAGTAAATTTACGCTTCTAAAAATTTACATTCCCACTTCCGTTACTATATTATTAATTATTAGGGTAACGTTTTTTTATAAATAATAACATCATAATTACTTAACATTTAAATGAACTTTAATTCCAAATAAATTCATTGACCAATTAATTAGGTAATTTATAATAGTTGTTATTCTACCCTTAAATTTATTTCCAAATAACATACTACCTTATTACCTAAATTTACGAACAAATACCGTTATAATGTTTTATTGCATAAATCAATTTAATCCTTTCCTTTATCCCTTATATGCAATTCCAATTAAATGTTGGCATTTATTCCCATACTACCGATTGCATTCACTTATGTTCTATCCAAACATTCATTTAGATTTTATTTCCATTAATTTATTCAATATTGACATCCACTTAATCAAATTTACTTCCATTTATATAGTTGCAATTCAATTCAGTTATTATTTCATTAATACTATTTCCAATTTATTTCTTCCAGTATTAATTACACAATCAAGTTTAATTAACCAATTATAATGGTTTCCACAATTTCTTCAATTGGATTTCATTCCAATTGTCAAGAATTTATTTTATTTACCAATGCAACATTTAATTTCTAACATTCGCTCCAATATACATTATAAGATTTTAATTTCTTTTTACATTAAATTACAAAAATCAACATATTTAAATGGTCGAAATTTACGGGTCGTTACACTCTCCCTCACTCAAAACTTTTCGTCCCCGAAAAGGAAAAGAAGGGAAAAGAAGGGAAAAGAAGAGAAAGAAGGATTAAGAAATCGATACATCTTATTCAAAACATCAACTTTATAAACAATTAAATTTTACAAAATTAATTAATTTAGATAAATATCTCAATTTATAATTATTAAATCTTTTTATAATTAAATTCATAAAGTTTGGAAAACATTTTCAAAATATTTCTCAGTCCAAAATTTTATGGAAAATTTTGGTAGAGTCTCCTTTGTACGGAGAGGCTCGGGAGAAAATATAATATAAATATAACAAAATATATAACATATATTTTCCAAAATATTATATATCCCAACAAAGGAAAACAATGTAATAGCGCTATAAACCGTAATCCGAAAACGTACCTATTTGACGGGCAATTAACGCTTATTTATGGAACCAAAAACAGTAGCAATTGCTTCCATAACCTGCATTTCACTTATATAATCTAAAAATGGGTTAACAATTTATATAAGATGAAATATTTAAGGTTGTTTCAACCACAACAACAATCAATACAACAACAACACTTGCACAAGGCATACAACCATAAAGTCAATCATTCATTCATATCAAACAAAACAAATAGTTGTTCGGGATCATAACTTAAATTGTACAGAATGGAAAATAAACTATTTAGCGCACCCTTTTTACTCAACAGTCTTTGATGAAACTAAATAGCTTATTTATTCATCCAACCAACTTTAAGGTATCCTTACCCAACAACCATAAACAAACAAAACAAACAACAAATTCAATCAATAAATTAAGTTCATTCTTATAAATTTCATATCATACATTGTTGTTTGATTTCCCTTTTTATTCATATAATGATTTCTTTTAATTCTCATTTATTTCTTGCAAATTTTTATTTCATTTATTTATTTATTTGCATTACATTCATTCATTTCTCAACTTCATTTACTAGATTTTATTTATTCATTTATTAATAATATTCATGTTCAGTTTTAGTTACTTGGCATAACAATTATACTTTAATTCTTATTAATAAAAGAAATTTACTGAATATTTCCATTACATAAGTTTACTTGTACAATTTCCTATAAATTTTCTTATTAACATTTTCAACTTTTATAAATTTTTGGTAAGTTATATATATATGCCTTTAAAGAATGAAATTGAAAGTTATACAAGTTTTCTCATTTCTTTTAATTATTTTAATGTTCAATAATTATTTCCTTTATTTCATAGGTTACAATTTCAAATATACCTTTAATTTCATTCATTTATTTAATGCTTACCTTCTATTATATTTAATTATAGTAACATTTTAATTACACTTAAATTTATAACTTTATACATCAATTATTATAAATAAAGAATTTCATTTACAAAGGTTTAAAATCATTTATTTATATTAGTTAACTTCCTATTATATAAAAACAAATTAATTAAAGGTTCCAATTATTAATTAGTCATATTCCAATTTACTACACTTAATTGAACTATTAATTAACTGGAATTTAAGAACCAAATACCGGGTTTAATTTTAAATCATGTAAAATAATAGATAGATGTATACACTTAAAATACATATATATCCAATTATAATTAAAACGATAAATTTTTCTCAAACAAATCTACAGTAAACTACTACAGTGGCCTTCCCACTTTGAAACTCGAAAATGAATGTCGATGATGCATGCACTCATCACCTAAATTATTTTCCAACGACAGAGAGGGGGGGTACATCTTTATCTTTCCAAATTTTCTTTTAAAAACATTACTTTCAAATTATATCAAAATGTTCATATCAGAAATACTTCTAATAATATTATTATTCCAAAATCAATTGAAAGAATTTCCAACACCCTGGGACTTAAGTTCTATATTTCCAATTTTTATTTATTTATTTTAAATCTTATTTCGACTATTAATTATAAATTTTATTACCTAACAATCAATATAATACAACCAAATATAGATTTTATAAAAAGTTTATTTTATATATATAGAAAATATAATAGGCAAAATTATTTCATTCACCTATATAAAAACAAATATTATGTCGGTCTGTCCTATTAAGTGTTTAGAAATCCCTATTGATGTCACAGCGTCCCATGCACCAACCAGAATTTATAAATACAAAACGGAACAGATTAACACAATATTAAAACATTTTTATAACACTAACAAATACGCTCTCTCATATATATACAATCAGTGACTCCCATAGGGTATTATTACCCTATAAATGAAGAGTCAGACCCCACAAAGCTAAGGTTTATCGCTAAACCTGGCTCTGATACCAGATGTAACATCCCACCATTTTGTATGCTTAAGAAGACACACATGCCGACTTCAACCATATAGAAGGGTGGATTGTTATGGGGTAGATAAGAAAAAAGTGGAGAAATAAAAGAAACAAAATAGAATCTTGCAGCGGAACGATAAAATATAATAATCAAATAACAGTTCATGAAGCTGTTTTTACAAAACATTTGATTATACTTATACAATACATATCAGAGTTACACATACCAAGGAATGACAATTATGCAGCGGAATACAATGGTGTAGTGGAATATATAACAAATAGTAATAATAAAATCTTCGTCTTCATCCTTCAGAAATAGGGACTTCAAATCCTGAAATGCTCAGGCTGACCCGAGCGAATTGAAAAGACAAAACACTCGAGTCAGAACTAAAAGATCTTATGAAAGTTAAATCAATGGTAAATAAATATGAGTGTTAACGGTGTCGAAGATGTTTACGGGATTTGACATCTCATATCCAGTGTCTAACGTGAGTGAAGTAACTTAAGAAATGTTCGGGATTCACACCTCTTAAGGGTTCGTTAAACTATCTACTATGTAGTAATATTCGCTATTATAATAATGTCTAATATAAAATAAACATACTTTTTAATAGCGTCAAGGGGTTACCCATATAGCCCTTAACACGTAATAGTCCCAGTAGTCTATCCAGTATTAGCATACTCCCAAAATGGGGGCTACCCTCGATACTCCACAGGCTACGGGAGAAATCACAACTCGTAGTAAAGCTCGATATGGTAGGTGACAAGGCACACAAGGCAATGCCAGGGTAGATATACCAATTACGCACATGGACTGATGGAGCGCATAGCAGCCACTACCATCCACCTCGAACTAAACTCCCAAATCGAAGGGTGGCCACCAAAAATCAAAAAGTAATAGAATGGAATCGAAGAAGTGCGTTCGATAAGAGGTGCTACCTCACTGGTCCGAGATCGCTCCTGTTTTAGCCACCTTATGCCAACTCACGGGAGTTGGGTCCACGTATATATATACCTTAGGATCGTCGCCACCATCCTACTTCATTCTGGAAACTCCACCGCGTACATAGTTGTCAAAGTGGTTTTCGGTATCGACAGAGAGTATGTCCATAACCGATCCCGGTCTCTTTAACAACCAAACGTTATTACAACACCGTGGTCATTTAAAAATATATATACTTTTAAAACACAATCATTGCCCTTTCAAAACATATTCTTTATTTCAGATAGTATATACTTCAAAACCCAAAATGTTATTGCCATTTCAAACCATATCCTTTACTTCAAAATAGTATATACTTAAAACCAAAATATTTTGCCATTTCAAAACATATCCTTTACTTCAAAATAGTATATACTTTAAACCAAAATATAATTACTATTTCAAACCCAAATTATTAATGTATTATTTCCATTTCGAAACCCAATTCAATAATATATCATTTCCATTTCCAAAACAATTCAATAATATCTTATTTAAATAAAACCCAATTTCCAATCACAAATCTTTCTTTAATTTAGATAAACTTGAAATATTCTTTTAAATCATCTTAAACCCAAACCACATTTTGAAGTCATATTCTAAATTTTCAATTTCAATAGGTTTCCAAATCAATATATTCACAGATAATTCTTAATTAAATTCTATTTCAAATAAATTCATTTTTCAAACCATATTACTTTCAAAGTTATAACAATTTCGAAAACCAACACTTTGAAAACAATAATACCTTAATTTAAATAAATCATTTTAATTTTTATATATATTTCAATTCTTTAAATATTCCAAAATTTCCAAACCAAATATGAAAAATCTCATATATTTCTTAATTCAATTTACTATTATTTAGTTTAAAATTATTTATTAAATAAATTCAATAGCTTTTACATAAAGCTCAAACTTGAAATATTCGTAAATCAACTTAAAACATCATCAAGTTATACATAGCTTAAATTTTAAGAATTTAAGAATATAAAATAATATTTATATAATATAAAAATTTAATATTTATTAAACGTATATTTCTTTTCAAACCATAGAAAATTACTTTAAAATATTTTATATATGGACCACGGTGCCTGTATAAAATTTTCTATCCTATGGTCAAGTGATACGGATATTTATCATTTCAATCCGTAATTTAAAAATATAAAAGTTTACGGTTATATATCATTTCAAACCGCAATCCTGAATGAAATGAAAATGCATAATAACTGGCAGTTTATATGCAATAATAAATAAATTTAACTGTCAAATTATATGCAATAATAAAATTAAATAACAATTTAATTTAAATAAATGCTATCTAACTAAGATGATGATTAAATATATGCCCAAACAATCATAGATAAATTTTAAATCACATTAAAATTTAATTTAACAAACATAAGAAATCTTAGAAGTTGTGAGTGGGTTAAAACACTCACCTTTTGAATTTAAATCGAATTTAAATTCAATTTAAACCCAAAAATTTTGACCGTCTCAGAATTTGTCCAAACTAGCGTCATCAAGTCTGGAATTTTAATACGATCCTAACAAAAGAAACCGCGCGTAAAACGGATATCGTATGTGAAAGATATATCGATAATTGTGATTGAAATTCAATTTATAAAATAAAAGAAAAAGAACACATTTCTCACCCTTTATGTAACAACCCTGCTTTGGAGATTACCATGAATATTAAATTATAATGATGATTATAATTTAATATTGGAATTAATTAAATTAATAAGAAATGTTGTTTATTTTAATAAACAATGAAATTTGGATTAAATTGAGCTAGTGTGATAAATAAATGAATTCCTGAATGTATAATTGATATTCTTGAGCGGAATAAAATTTATGTTTTATTCCGGGAATTTTAAAATATGGTTGTTAAATTATATTTGAGTAAAATGTTAATGTTGGCAAAATTTAGAGTTATTGTTAATATTGCTATTTTATTATCAAGAATAAGTGAAAAATATATTCCATGTGATAAAAATAACATTAATGAGTGAAATAAAATATTTATTGATGATTTAGTCATGTATTAGTATTTTGGAACATGCTATATATTTTTATTTGGCCAATTATGTCAATTTACAATTTATATTGTAAATATATGAAAATTGGGTTAAATTAAATAAAATAAATAATAATAAAAAATGATAAACTTGTATTTTATCTTTTTATTTGGAATCTTCATGTTGAGACGATTCCAACAAGCCTAAATTTGTCAAAATCGGATTAATATTGAACCAGTTATGGATAATTGAAAATATGTCTTAAATTAAATTTCAAAACTAAATTATTCTAAGGCTTATTGGGTTTGGTTGATATTGGGTTCATACCCAATAGCCTGAAGTGGTTTCTGGAATGAGAGAAACAGAAGTGTACGTATAGAACACTTCTATTCTCTCATCTTCCTCCTCAATAGCTCCAGAAACTATTTCCATGGCCTCCTGCTAAGTTTTCAACCAAAACTCCAAGTCAATTGCTCAAATTAAAGGATTTTTAGTCTAAAATTTATAAGAGGTAATCTCCTGTTCAATTATATCTCCAATTTGTAGAAAGCTTCATAGTTTGTTTACTGTAACTTCTATTTATAGGTTTCTATTGCCTGCATGTTGTTTTCTTAGCTTCTACAGGTGATTTTGCGGCTTCTAGGAGTTAAAAGCTTCCATCTTTCAGCCTAAAATCCTTGCTTTGCTCAAAAATTGTAAGTGTAAAACTAACAGCAACAAAAATTGAATGTTTGTGCAAAATCTATAGCTTTAGGTTGCAAATTCGTACTACCTCGTTTTGCTGAAAATGCATCATAGTAAAATGGTCTTAACTTTCTCGTTTTTCATCCGTTTTACCTCAAATTTTTTTTGTTGGAAAGAAAATTCAATAAGGAACAATTTCTCTTCAGATCATATTTCGAAATTATGCAATTTTATGGACCTAAAACTGGTTTGAAGACAGAAATACAATTCTGTCTATAATATAATTTTCTGAGTTCAAACCTGAATTTGTTTTCGCTATATCTCTCACGATTTTAATCTGAATTTGGTTTTCTTGGATGTTTTGGAAAGCCTGAGATGTGTGTAACATCTTTCATGTTTTGAGTTTTCTTTAATTCTGAAATTAACTTTGTAAAAATCGAATTATTCCACTGCTGTCCCGAGAGCAAAACCAATTCTGCTCTGTGTTTGACACTGAAACAAAATCGGCCATAACCTTTTCGTTTTTGGGCCGAATTCGATAATCTTATATGTTATGGAAAGCTCAATTCATAAGCTACAACTTTTTCTTTAATCATATTGCCAGATTCTGATGTTTACTAGACTGAAATTATGAATGTTTATCTCAGTCCTGTCAATATACATATGCACCAGGCTTTGTTTAAGACTTATAGTAAATTGATCATAAGTTTTAGATCGCTGATCGGAATTTGATGATCTTGGTCATTCCGGAAAGATTAGAAACTAAGCTACAACTTTTTATTTAATTACATTGCCATATTTTGATGTTTTCTATGCTAAAATCATAAATGTTTTTCGAGCGTATGAGGAAGTAAATTAAACGGTTTAGTAAAACCATGAGGTATGAGACTTGCGTGTTTACTTTATCGGTTAATAGCAAACTTGTACGATCGAAAAAAAGTTAAGGAGATATTAGAGAGCTCGTTGATGTTATCTGATTTGAGATGTTTTATTGTACTTGATGGTAGAAACGGCATTTTACCGCATTAGTCTAATTGACTAATATTTGATATAGTCTATTAGGTAAAGACAATATGGATGAAGATTTACATTCGCCAATGAAATGAGGCGACATGTAAATGGATGGACACTACCACTTGAAACTCGTGTAATTGAAATACGACGAGTTGGATGTTTTTGTATATATTCGCTGATGAGACGAGGCAATGTATATAATTATATTATATGGTTTGATGTTTTCACATGAGCATTAGTATTCGCCGATGAGATGAGGCAATGCATATATGTTTTGGGTTGATATGGTTTTATTATTTCTTTGAGATGTGGTATCAACCGATGAGTAGTAAATCATTAGGCGTAAATGCATGGTATGGGACGTGCATTAACACCTTTTGGGTTCCTATTCGTGAAGTTGTGACACATGGATTACTAGACTAGTACTAAAGACTTCGAGTGCTTGGGATTTGCAGTATGATAGTCAAATTCCAATCATATTATGATATTACTCGAGTCTTATGACGTCACCGATAGGGATGGATGGAAAATTATAGGCTACGTAGTCGTGTGCGTAAGCACGAATGATATAGATGCACCCGATCCCGATCAAAATGATGTATGGTACCAAAGTACAGTACTAGTGGAGGACAATAGCACGTGCAAAACAAATTTTATTGATGATTTATGATTTGATGAGATTTATGAGATTTGATGACTTTATGGATGTTTATTGATGATTTATTTAACTTATTAACATCCACCTTATGTATAACATGTATACTGATGACACTTCACTTGATTATCACATTGCACTTTTCGTTCATTTTGTTGAAAACAACAGGATGAATGTTTCCCCCTAGTTATTACTTTATAGTACCTTATCTACTGATAAGTTTAGTTGCCTGACCCGTGTGTTTTCACTCGGGTCAGACCGAGTTGCAGGTTAGTTGGATTGCTTATCTTTTGGTTCAGCTTGATCTTTTTGGGACACATCTATCTTCATGTTGGCTTGTTCATCATAGCCTTTTTGGGTTTCTGCCTTTGTATTATTTGTATAATTTGGGATGTATATTTTTGGCACTAGCTACTTTGTAGCAACATATGTATATAGTATTACATGGATATGTATGGTGATGTATATGTATATATATGACTGATCTGGGTTTACTGTTCTGTGACTGTATTTACTTCCGCACTATATTGTTACATTATTTCTGAAATGTTTTAGTTAGCTTTCATAGTGTGCGATGGTTATGTACTAGATATGTCAAACCACTTATGAGGTAAATGAAAAAAAAATAGACATATTCTTGACATGTTTAGTCCATAGCTATTGTATGTTATGACGGTCGCTCCTATCCAGCCCTATTCTCTGCGTTAGTAGACAGAATTACTTGTTAATTCCCTTTACTAACGTGGGTCTCGGGGTGGGGCGTCACAGCTTGGTATCAGTGCATCGTTTCGGAAATTAATGTAATAAATACAGAACAGTATACGAGATACCATACATTTAGTATAATACTTGTTACATGTAACATCCCATGAATCGTATCCCGTTTCATTTTGTCTTCCCTTGTCTTTTCTTTAAGTCTTTTTGTGTCCCTTTTCGTTTCCTTTGGGGGTAAATAGAAATGAATACGTCTAGGAATGTCTATTATATTCCGTAGTATTCCTTAATTTTCGCATTCGAATTTCTGATGAATATATTTACCCTGTGTAATCCTATCTATCTTATCTCTTCAGTTATGTCTGGAAGAGGTAGAGGACGTCACTCCGGGGCAGGACCGTCCAGTGGTTCTCGTCCTGAGGGCGTGTATTTATCCACCGATCAGATTCTTGAACTTGTTAGGAGCATTCAGCCTCCTACTTCTGATTCATCTTCTGCTCCTCAGAAGTCTGCCTTTGCACGTATGTGCAGTGACTTTACTCATCTAGGTGGCAAGCCCTTCAAAGGCACTGAGTCGGTTATTGAGGTCGAGGCCTGGCTCAGTACATGCGAACGTATCTTTGGTCGCATGGAGATTTCTAGTCGTCACCGTGTTCTTGTAGCTTCTAGTATGTTGCAAGAGTGAGCTCTTCATTGGTATGATCTTCTGATTTCCGAGGTTGATGAGTCTTCTCTTGAGTGGGACCAGTTCCGTGAGAGGTTCCAACTCAAGTTTATTCCCGAATCTGAGAGAGCCGTTCTAGCTCGTCGTTTCCTTGACCTTAAGCAAGGAAAGCTTTCTGTTTCTGATTATGTTGCTTCTTTTGAGAGCCTTTCAAAGTATGGCCATGAGCATATTTCGACTCCTCACAAGAAGAATCTCATGTTTGTTTCTGGACTGAAGAAGTATTTAAAGAAGGCCCTTATGCTTCGTCTTGAGTTTTCTTTTGAAAAGCTTGTTGATGCGGCCCTTAGTCTTGAAGAGGTCGAGAAGGAAAAGGATAGTGATGTTGATGATAGTGTTCGGGCCAACCCGAACAAGAAGAGGTTCTTTGGCAAGCCCAAATCCTTTCCTTTGAAGAAGAAGAAGAAGTTTGGTGGTTCTTCTTCTCAGCCTCAGTCTGCTCCATCAGCCAAGTCTTTTGCTTGCTTCAACTGTGGTTCCCCTGATCATGCTGTGAGAGAGTGTCCTAAGCCAAAGCATTGCCTCCATTGTAAGAAAGAGGGACATTTGGTTGCATCTTGCCCCAAGAAGGGGAAAGGACTTAGTCAAGGACAACTTCATGTAGCATCTGCTTCTGGTGATGCCTCTCAGCCGAAAGGTACATTCTCATCTATTCTTGAAGGTTCTATTTTATTCCATGATCGTTATATTAGAGTGCTTTTCGATACGGGTGCTTCTCACTCATTCGTGTCGAAAGAGCTTGTTGTTGACTTGCATATGGATGTTTCTTGTCTACTTTCTTCTTTGCGGATTTCTAATCCTATCGGAGGATCCGTTACTCTTAGCTTGTTGTGTAGTGATGTTGAGATTTCTATTTGTGGCTTTTATTTTCATGCGAATCTGCACGTGATTCCTTTTCTTGGACTTGACATGATTCTTGGTATGGACTGGCTAGTTAGATACGATGCCAGGATTCTTTGTTTGGAGCGAGTTCTTTTTCTGCGTCATTCTGATTCTCCAGATTTGTTGTCTTTATCGCTTCGTGATTCCGATGCTGGTTCTATGGCTTCTTTATATGCTCATGATTCCTCTGATGTTGCTAGCGATGATGTCTCTCGCATTCCAGTCGTTTGTGATTTTCCCGATGTTTTCGAGCCTATTTCTGGTTTGCCTCCTAGGCGTGCTATTGAGTTCCGTATCGATCTTATTTCGGGTGCTCATCTTGTTAGTCGTCCTCCCACGAGGATGTCTACGCGGGAAAATGAGGAACTCAAAAAGCAACTTCTCGAGCTTGAAGCTAAGCATTTTGTTCGTTCTAGTTCTTCACCGTGGGGTGCTGCGGTGGTATTCGTGAAGAAATTTGATGGTACTCTTAGGCTATGCGTCGATTACCGTAAGCTTAACGAGTTGACTATCAAGAATCGATATCCCTTGCCGCGTATCGATGATATGTTCGATCAGTTGAGTGGTGCCAAGGTCTTTTCTCAGCTTGACCTAGCCACTGGTTTTCATCAGCTCCGAGTCGCGAAAGATAGCATTCCCCTTACGGCATTCCGCACTCGATATGGTTCTTATGAGTGGCTCGTCATGCCATTCGGATTGACGAATGCCCCTGCCTATTTCGTCGATCTTATGAATCGAGTATTCCGGGAATATCTCGATAAGTTCATCCTTGTTTTCATTGATGATATCTTGGTCTATTCCAAATCCATGGAAGATCATGTTCGACATCTTAGAATTGTCTTGAGTATTCTTCGCCGACATCAACTCAAGGCTAAACTTTCTAAGTGTCATTTCTGGGAGAAGCAAGTGAAATTCCTAGGCCATGTTGTATCTTCCGATGGCATTTCTGTCGACCCTTCTAAGGTCGAAGCTATTCAGAATTGGAAGCGACCTGAGAATGTTCACGAGATTCGTTCTTTTCTTGGTTTAGCTGGGTATTATCGCCGTTTCATTAAAGACTTCTCTCGCATCGTGCTTCCTTTGACTAGCCTTACGAGGAAAGGCGTTCAATTTATTTGGTCCGATAAGTGTGAGGCTTCTTTTCAGCGATTGAAAGAGCTTCTCACTGATGCTCCTATTCTTGTGGTTCCTCATGGGAATCAAGATCTTATTGTTTACACCGATGCCATCCTTAGTGGTCTTGGTGCAGTTCTTATGCAGAAGGACCGAGTAATTGCCTATGCTTTTAGGCAGTTGCGTCCGAATGAGGTTCGATATGCTACTGATGATCTTGAGCTTGCAGCCATTGTCTTTGCTTTGAAGATTTGACGTCATTATTTGCTTGGAGAGCACTTCATCCTTTATACTGATCATAAGTCTCTTCGATATCTTTTTTCGCAGAAGGATTTGAATATGAGGCAACAACGATGGTTGGAATTTCTCGCCTCATATGATTTCGAGATTGAGTATACCCCTGGAAAGGGTAATCGAGTTACTGATGCGCTTAGTCGCAAGCATTCGGCTATGGTTGTTATGATGTTAGCCGAGTGGGATGTTTTATCTACTCTATCTTGTTGTGATATCTTCGATCGAGCTTCATCTCCTGATTTGCCTGCTTTGTTGTTTAGTTTGGACAACCGTCCATCTCTCTTGGATCGTATTTTAGAGGCTCAGAGACGTGATGATAGTATTATACGTCTCATTCAGTCTTGTTCATCTGAGTCCCGTGATGAGGAATTGCGGGATTATTCGATTGATTCTCGAGGTTGCCTTCGTTTGGGTAACCGTATTGTTGTGCCTTTTGATTCAGCACTTAGGCGGGACATACTTGATGATTGTCACCGTTCTAAGTATACTATTCATCCAGGTAGTAGTAAGATGTATGCGGATATGCGTCGTCTTTACTATTGGGAAGGCATGAAGCGTGATGTCCCAAGTTATGTAAGAAATTGCATGACTTGTCAGCTTGTTAAAGCTGAACACCAACGTCCATCTGGTCTCCTTCAGCCTCTTGAGATTCCACTGTGGAAGTGGGATCAAGTTTCGATGGATTTTGTTGACGGCCTACCTCGTTCGAGGTCGGGTCATTCTAGCATCTGGGTTGTTGTTGATCGTCTTACGAAGTCTGCTCATTTCATTCCCATCAAGTCTACTCGTAGTGCTCCTTTCTTGGATAAGCTATATATAAAGGAAATAGTGCGGTTGCATGGTGTTCCTTCTTCGATTGTTTGTGACCGTGATCCTTTATTCACTAGTCATTTTTGGACTAGTTTTCAGCAAGCTTTGGGCACAAAGCTTAATCTTTCGACAGCTTATCATCCTCAGTCTGATGGACAGACTGAGAGGGTGAATCGTATTCTTGAGGATCTCCTTCGTGCTAGCATTCTTGATTTTGGTGGTTCATGGGAGGATCATATCCCTTTGGTTGAATTCTCCTATAATAATAGCTTTCAGTCTAGCATTGGCATGGTGCCGTTTGAGGCTCTTTATGGTAGACCATGTCGTTCTCCATCATGTTGGTTAGAATCCGGTGAGAAGCTTATTCTTGGACCGGATTCGGTTCGTGATTCTTCAGAGAAGATCGTTCTTATTAGACAGAGAATGAAAGAGGCCCAGGATCGTCAGAAATCCTACGCGGATAACCGTAGGAAGCCTCTCGAATTCGCTGTCGGTGATCTTGTCTTTATCCGTGTTTCCCCGATGAAGGGAGTGATGCGCTTAAGCTCTACAGGGAAATTGGCTCCTCGCTTTATAGGACCGTTTCCGATTATTGAGCGTATCGGTTCCGTTGCTTATAGATTGTCTCTTCCATCTTATTTATCGGGTATTCATGCCGTCTTCCATGTCTCTCAGCTTAGGAAGTGCCTTCGAGATTCTGATTTTATTATTGAGCCTTCCAAGCAGCATGATTTTGAGATCTCACCTAGCTTATCAACCGTTCAGCGGCCTATTCGATTTCTTGGTTCGGAGGTGAAACGCCTTCGAAGCAAGGAAGTTCCTCTTGTTAAGATTCAATGGTCGGAGAATCCCAATGATTGCACTTGGGAAACCAGAGAATCTATTGAGCGTTCGTTTCCGGATTTCCTTTCTTCGTTTGAGAATGGTGAGAAATCTTTTATCTCAAGCTTTGCTTACTTCTTTTGTTTGATTCAATGAGTTGTTATAGAATTTTCCCTTAGGAATTGTGCGGACGCAATTTTATTAAGGGGGGGAGTCTGTAACAACCCTGCTTTGGAGATTATCATGAATATTAAATTATAATGATGATTATAATTTAATATTGGAATTAATTAAATTAATAAGAATATAATGTTGTTTATTTTAATAAACAATGAAATTTGGATTAAATTGAGCTATTGTGATAAATAAATGAATTCCTGAATGTATAATTGATATTCTTGAGCGGAATAAAATTTATGTTTTATTCCGGGAATTTTAAAATATGGTTGTTAAATTATATTTGAGTAAAATGTTAATGTTGGCAAAATTTAGAGTTATTGTTAATATTGCTATTTTATTATCAAGAATAAGTGAAAAATATATTCCATGTGATAAAAATAACATTAATGAGTGAAATAAAATATTTATTGATGATTTAGTCATGTATTAATATTTTGGAACATGCTATATATTTTTATTTGGCCAATTATGTCAATTTACAATTTATATTGTAAATATATGAAAATTGGGTTAAATTAAATAAAATAAATAATAATAAAAAATGATAAACTTATATTTTATCTTTTTATTTGGAATCTTCATGTTGAGACGATTCCAACAAGCCTAAATTTTTCAAAATCGGATTAATATTGAACCAGTTATGGATAATTGAAAATATTTCTTAAATTAAATTTCAAAACTGAATTATTCTAAGGCTTATTGGGTTTGGTTGATATTGGGTTCATACCCAATAGCCTGAAGTGGTTTCTGGAATGAGAGAAACAGAAGTGTACGTACAGAACACTTCTATTCTCTCATCTTCCTCCTCAATAGCTCCAGAAACTATTTCCATGGCCTCCTGCTAAGTTTTCAACCAAAACTCCAAGTCAATTGCTCAAATTAAAGGATTTTTAGTCTAAAATTTATAAGAGGTAATCTTCTATTCAATTATATCTCCAATTTGTAGAAAGCTTCATAGTTTGTTTACTGTAACTTCTATTTATAGGTTTCTATTGTCTGCATGTTGTTTTCTTAGCTTCTACAGGTGATTTTGCGGCCTCTAGGAGTTAATAGCTTCCATCTTTCAGCCTAAAATCCTTGCTTTGCTCAAAAATTGTAAGTGTAAAACTTAGAGCAACAAAAATTGAATGTTTGTGCAAAATCTATAGCTTTTGGTTGCAAATTCGTACTACCTCGTTTTGCTGAAAATGCATCATAGTAAAATGATCGTAACTTTCTCGTTTTTCATCCTTTTTACCTCAAATTTTTTTTGTTGGAAAGTAAATTCAATAAGGAACAATTTCTCTTCAGATCATATTTCGAAATTCTGCAATTTTATGGACCTAAAACTGGTTTGAAGACAGAAGTACAATTCTGTCTATAATATAATTTCCTGAGTTCAAATCTGAATTTGTTTTCGCTATATCTCTCACTATTTTAATCTGAATTTCGTTTTCTTGGATGTTTTGGAAAGCCTGAGATGTGTGTAACATCTTTCATGTTTTGAGTTTTCTTTAATTCTGAAACTAGCTTTGTAAAAATCGAATTTTTCCACTGCTGTCCCGAGAGCAAAACCAATTCTGCTCTGTGTTTGACACTGAAACAAAATCGGCCATAACCTTTTCGTTTTTGGGCCGAATTCAATAATATTATATATTCTGGAAAGCTCAATTCATAAGTTACAACTTTTTCTTTAATCATATTGTCAGATTCTGATGTTTACTAGACTGAAATTATGAATGTTTATCTCAGTCCTGTCAATATACATATGCACCAGGCTTTGTTTAAGACTTATAGTAAATTGATCATAATTTTTAGATCGCTGATCAGAATTTGATGATCTTGGTCATTCCGGAAAGATTAGAAACTAAGCTACAACTTTTTCTTTAATTGCATTGCCATATTTTGATGTTTTCTATGCTAAAATCATAAATGTTTTTTGAGCGTATGAGGAAGTAAATTAAACGGTTTAGTAAAACCATGAGGTATGGGACATGTGTGTTTACTTTATCGGTTAATAGCAAACTTGTACGATCGAAATTTTTTTAATGAGATATTAGAGATCTCGTTGATGTTATCTGATTTGAGATGTTTTATTGTACTTGATGGTAGAAACGGCATTTTACCGCATTAGTCTAATTGACTAATATTTGATATAGTCTATTAGATAAAGACTTATGGATGAAGATTTACATTCGCCAATGAAATGAGGCGACATGTAAATGGATGGACACTACCACTTGGAACTCGTGTAATTGAAATACGACGAGTTGGATGTTTTTGTATATATTCGCTGATGAGACGAGGCAATGTATATAATTATATTATATGGTTTGATGTTTTCACATGAGCATTAGTATTCGCCGATGAGATGAGGCAATGCATATATGTTTTGGGTTGATATGGTTTTATTATTTCTTTGAGATGTGGTATCAACCGATGAGTAGTAAATTATTAGGCGTAAATGCATGGTATGGGACGTGCATTAACACCTTTTGGGTTCCTATTCGTGAAGTTGTGACACATGGATTACTAGACTAGTACTAAAGACTTCGAGTGCTTGGGATTTGCAGTATGATAGTCAAATTCCAATCATATTATGATATTACTCGAGTCTTATGACGTCACCGATAGGGATGGATGGAAAATTATAGGCTACGTAGTCGTGTGCGTAAGGACGAATGATATAGATGCACCCGATCCCGATCAAAATGATGTATGGTACCAAAGTACAGTACTAGTGGAGGACAATAGCACGTGCAAAACAAATTTTATTCATGATTTATGATTTGATGAGATTTATGAGATTTGATGACTTTATGGATGTTTATTGATGATTTATTTAACTTATTAACATCCACCTTATGTATAACATGTATACTGATGACACTTCACTTGATTATCACATTGCACTTTTCGTTCATTCTGTTGAAAACAACAGGATGAATGTTTCCCCCTAGCTATTACTTTAGAGTACCTTATCTACTGATAAGTTTAGTTGCCTGACCCGTGTGTTTTCACTCGGGTCAGACCGAGTTGCAGGTTAGTTGGATTGCTTATCTTTTGGTTCAGTTTGATCTTTTTGGGACACATCTATCTTCATGTTGGCTTGTTCATCATAGCCTTTTTGGGTTTCCGCCTTTGTATTATTTGTATAATTTGGGATGTATATATTTGGCACTAGCTACTTTGTAGCAACATATGTATATAGTATTATATGGATATGTATGGTGATGTATATGTATATATATGACTGATCTGGGTTTACTGTTCTGTGACTGTATTTACTTCCGCACTATATTGTTACATTATTTCTGAAATGTTTTAGTTAGCCTTCATAGTGTGCGATGGTTATGTACTAGATATGTCAAACCACTTATGAGGTAAATGAAAAAAAAATAGACATATTCTTGACATGTTTAGTCCATAGCTATTGTATGTTATGACGGTCGCTCCTATCCAGCCCTATTCTCTGCGTTAGTAGACAGAATTACTTGTTAATTCCCTTTACTAACGTGGGTCTCGGGGTGGGGCGTCACACTTTATATGCCACGTCATCATCACTATGCTTCACGCGGCTACAGAAAAGCCTAGAGCACACGTTCGTTTGAACACACGAAACGTTGCCAGCACTCGAAGTCGCGCCGCCTCCCAACGCCACGTGCCACCGCGTGTCGCGCCACCTACGCCGATGGCTATCGCGGCTTCAAACCCACATCAATTCTCCTTTGTGCATCACAACTGAAACCGTGGCAAAACAAGCAGCCGCCACCATTAAAAGCCACCCTAGCTCGAATTTTTCTGGCCGATCCAACCGTCGAAACGCAAAACGAACACCACTGATGTACTCCCCATGGTCCACTCTACAATACCCAGAAATGATTTGACGATCCGACAACGTTCATCGACGCACGATGAACGGCCGAGAATTGATCTAGAAATTCTGGACAAACGATGCATCGAATCGGAAAATGAATTTTAGTTTTGAGATGCGTACATCAAAAGCTTCGATATATAATTTTTCTGAATTTTTCTGAGGAGTTTGAATTTTTGACTTTGATTTTGAATTGGAATTGGATCTGCAATTTTTGTTTGCCCGCCATTGAGAAGGAGATAGTTGAGATGTACGTACAGACAAAAGAGAATAAATGGAGGCTAGGGTTTATAACCGGATATATAGAGAAGGTTGAAAAAGAATGGATAGATCGGATTGATTCACACGTTACGCGAGGAAAAGGCCCAAAAAAACCCGTTCTGACTTCGGAACGAAATTGGGTCAACCCATATATCGAAATAGGTATTTTAAAATATTTTAAACGCAATGGAAAAGGTTTCAAGTCCAAATTCCATCGTATATAGAAGTTATGCTAAAAACATTATTTTCAAATTGATTTCAATTGATTTCAATTGCATAGATTTCAAGGCGTTTCGATTCCGTACGATCAAATGACAAGTCTGATCGCTACAAAACTTGAAACATTATTATAATTCACCGTTACGGATCCGATGAAACTGGTTTCGTCGAAATTCGAATCAGTGGCCAAAATGGCTATTTTTATATTAATTAAATAAATTAAAATTTATTATTAAATCAACTTTCAAATTTTAAATTTTAAACTCACAAATTTTATCACCTTATATTTCTCAATTATTTACAATGATTTAAACAAATCTTTATGTCCATTTTAGAGTTGATAAATCTATAAATTGCAGTGTCAAATCTTCTATTTCACTATATTCAAAATTATAAATTAAGTTCCCAAAATTTCTATTAAATTAAATATCAATGATTATTCCATCTATAAATTTTTAAGTAGATGGATTCAATGTTGGGTTCAAAACTATTATTTTAATATTCTTGAATTTCAGTTTAAATCTCTATTAACGTAAAATTTAACACTTAATTCCAATAAATTTCAATGACCAAATTTTCCTAATTTAAATTCAATTAAATAAAAAATTCTTAATTCCCATTCCTATTATTCAAACAAATTATTATCCTATAAACATGTTTAACCTTTGGTTATGTTTTGTTACATAAATCTTCCAATTTCACCTTTATTCGTATTAACTCTTTTATTTCCACTTTTTGTGAAATAACTACCCTATCCAATATATGATGCTAAATTTATTTCCTTGCATTAATATACACCTATTTACATTAATTAGAATAAATATTATATTCCTAAATGTACTTCTATCAATTAAATGCATTAATTAAGGTTTTAAAATACTTTACGTTCTATAAAAATTTACAACATTAAATTTACATTCAATTAATTACTTTACATACTTTACGTATTAATTTCTCAATTAACTTAATTTGAACTTATTTCCCAATCTATCAACTACTACTTAAAGTAAATTTACGCTTCTAAAAATTTACATTCCCACTTCCGTTACTATATTATTAATTATTAGGGTAACGTTTTTTATAAATAATAACATCATAATTACTTAACATTTAAATGAACTTTAATTCCAAATAAATTCATTGACCAATTAATTAGGTAATTTATAATAGTTGTTATTCTACCCTTAAATTTATTTCCAAATAACATACTACCTTATTACCTAAATTTACGAACAAATACCGTTACAATGTTTTGTTGCATAAATCAATTTAATCCTTTCCTTTATCCCTTATATGCAATTCCAATTAAATGTTGGCATTTATTCCCATACTACCGATTGCATTCACTTATGTTCTATCCAAACATTCATTTAGATTTTATTTCCATTAATTTATTCAATATTGACATCCACTTAATCAAATTTACTTCCATTTATATAGTTGCAATTCAATTCAGTTATTATTTCATTAATACTATTTCCAATTTATTTCTTCCAGTATTAATTACAAAATCAAGTTTAATTAACCAATTATAATGGTTTCCACTATTTCTTCAATTGAATTTCATTCCAATTGTCAAGAATTTATTTTATTTACCAATGCAACATTTAATTTCTAACATTCGCTCCAATATACATTATAAGATTTTAATTTCTTTTTACATTAAATTACAAAAATCAATTTAAATCAACATATTTAAATGGTCGAAATTTACGGGTCGTTACAGATTTGGTGCGCACCTTTGATTCAGGAGTGTGGCTCGAGGTGGGCGATTGCTGCAGCTCTGCGCTACCACCAGTCCGGATGCGTAATTGGTATAACTACCCTGGTATTGCCTTGTTGTGCCGTGTCACCTACCATAGCGTGCTTTACTACGAGTTTGATTTGTGTCGTACCTATGGAGTATCCTCTGGTAGCCCTAGTTTACGGGGTATTACGGTACTGTATAGACTATTGGCACTATAAAATGTGTTAAGGGGGATATGGGTAACGCCTTAACGCTATTTTTAAATAGTTTATTTTACTATAGACATTATTATAATAACGTATATTAATACATAGTAGATAGTTTAAAGGATCCTTAGAGGATGGTTATCCCAAACATCCTTTGAGTTACTTGTATTTCAGTTGATAGTTCACTTGAGTTGGATTTATTGATATAAGAATGTTAATCCTGACTCGAGTGTTTTGTGTTTTGCTTTACGCTCGGGTCAGACTTAGTGGCTCAGTGTTCGAGACTCACCTTTGGAGTTGGAGCTTTGCTTGGAGATCCAGCTATATCTATTCAGTTTGCAGTTATTTCAGTTGATTCCAGTGATGTATTCTGATTTTGCATTTGACTATTGTATTGAGACATCTATGTATTCGAGACCTCTGTTGTATCTTATTTAACTCTGTTATATATATAGTAGCTTCATGAACTACTATTCTTTTGTTTCCGCTGCTTATTTTTATATTACTCTTTGTCTGTGGTTCTGTGATTATTTATTTACTGTATATGCTGAGTTTTGCAAAATTTAAATTAACAATCTGATATTTTGAGCAATTCAAGTCCGACATGTATGGATGCGAATGGTTGAAAATTTCAGGATGTTACATCTGCGGTGTTCGAGTAGTGCTTTTGAGATTTCTAGTCTTGCGCCCGATTAACGTACGACCAGAGTTTGTAAGAATGAGGTTAAACTTATTAAAACATCGAGTAATAAAAGTATTTTGATAAAGTATTATATAAAGGATATTTTGATTATTTTTCTTTCTTTTCTAAATACTCTAAAATGTTTAAAAGGTTGTTTATTTATGTAAGACATGGTTTAAAAGTTAATTTTAAAGTTGTAAATATTTTGAGAAGTTATTAATTCAATAAAACATAGTTAAAGTTAACGATTGTTGATTTATTAATGATATTTGAAAAGTATTTTGAGATTAAAACTAATAAATTTATAAATAATGGATTTAAAGTTTTCAATAGCCCCTTTCTAAATAAGTAATGACATAAATAATTATTTTCAAATAGTTTACATATATTTATAAAGATGTTATTTAAAATATTTAAATGGTATTTATAAATGAAGCAAGAAATTTTACAAATGAATTTTTGTAAAGTATTAAATTATTAAAGACGATTGATTTGCAAATGAAGTTTTCAAATGAATGTTTCAAATAAAATTTATATAAGTTTCTTTGAATATAAAATTTAAAGATATTATATAAATGGACTACATGAAATTTTTTTCTGTTTTAGAATTTTATAAAAAAAGTAATAATAAATGATTTGGGAAGTTTTATTTATAGTAATATGTTTGAAATTTAAATTTGAATCGCTATTTTTGAAAGTATGTTTTGAAATATTTACTTGATTTGAAGTACTAATATGAAATTTATAAGTTTATTTACTATTTAAAATTTATATTAAACCAAAACAAATGTTTCCATGATCTGAATATTCATTTTAAAACAAGTACTTTAAAATAATTATGAAGATATGAAATTTTATGCTTTGATTTGAAAATTTAAAGTAAAGATTGTGTATACTATTAGTTTCATTTAATAATCTTTGAGTTTATACTTATTTTAAAATAATGAGTCCAGTAAATTATCGGATTTGAAGAACTTTATTTAAAGCTTGTTAAATGTTTCGATATAAATTTCCAACGTTGTTTTAAACTTTTTGGAAAATCTTTGCATAATGCTAGGAAGATGTTTTAAATATATCTTATATTTATACTAAGTGAATAAGTTTAAATGTTTTAGTTGGATTTTAAGATATATTGAAATATTTCTTTGCTCTTCCAAGACGAATACCAAAAATTTAAATTTTTATTCTATAATCGAATTTATTTTTAAACTTAAGTAAATGATGTGTTAAAGAAACCAACATAATAAAATATGTAAGTTATATATAGATCATTTTATTCGCATAATAGGTTTGATCCAGATTTGAATACATGATTTGTAGTAATTCACACTAGTCCGAATTAGGATTTTTCGCTCGATTCTTGACGGCGAACGCTTGATACGAATTTTTGATATGAATTTGAAGTTTTCTATCATAGTTTATGGCTATGCAAGGAGAACGGAGATTTCTAATCAAGAAACTGGATCAGAGTCCGCACTAGAGTGGTCGGGTTATCAATACTAGTTCGAAAGTGGAATTTGTGCATTCAAGCAAGTGATCAGAATTGTTATTGTGTACAAAATGGTATATGTACATTGTACGAACCTTAATAATTAAATGTTGTGCTATGATTGTTGCTTCTGATTGCTATACTATTTTGGTTGCATGTAACTGTTGCATCCATTAGAATTGCATGTAGAAGTGCATCATATTTATCAATTGTGTTACATTGCTTTGTTTCATATGATTATTGTATTGTGTATTATTGGTATTTATGATGGAATGGTTAGTATATTGTCCTTTTATCATGTTTGATTCTTTGGAAATATTTAAGTAAGATACAGGTTTATGGAAGCAATAGCTGTTGCTTTTGGTTTCATAAATAAAGTTTTTTGCCTGACTAATAGGTACATTTTCAGATTACGGTTTTTGTTGTAGTATTTAATGGTTTTATTATTTAATGATATATACAATGTAATTATTGATACTGTTATTTTTCCGGACCTATTCGCGCAAAGGAGATGCTGCCAAATGTTTTTGTAAATTTAGGACTTAGAAAATTTTTCGTGGAAGTTGAGTTATTTTCAAGTTTTATTAAACTTAAATATGTAAGTTAAATTGTTTATAAATTTATTATTTTGAATAAAATTTTTCAAATTCCTTGATTCCTTCTTGTTCCTTTTCGAGGACGAAAAGTTTTGAGTGGGGGAGATTGTAACGACCTATATTTTTTGTAATTAAAAATATTAAATTTAATAAGTTTTTGAAATTTAATATTTTCAGAAATTAAAATTTATGATTTATTAATTTGAATCTTATCAGATTATAAATTTTGACTTTAAGATAAATCTTAAAACAACAAATTTTAATGAGATAAAAGATGGTAACGCGTATTAACATATAATTTACTAATATTGATTGAATGTAATTGACTACTATGTTAACATAATTTCAATCAATTGAAATAATAAAGGTTAATAAGGAATAGAATAAATGATGTATAAATTGATGTAATCATATGTTATCAATTGCAATTGGTTTTAATATATAGTATTAAATCAATTATTTAGTACGTAAATTTATTAACCTTTGTTTGTAAACAATAAGTTAATAGATATGAATTATTAATGTATAACCATTGTTTTATTTATCAGCTTATTATTAAATCCGTTAAAAATTTATTTGGTAATTAATGGAGACTTAATGTAATTGAAATATTACAATTGATATAAGAAGAAACGTTAACTGTTGAGTGATGAGTATAATAAAATAAAACTTATTTTAATCAATTTCATAAGGGAATTGTTGATTTGATAATAAGAATGTAAATCAGAATAAAAGAAGTTGTTTGAAATTTAAATATATAATAAACGGGGTTTATTACAGTTGTAATTAAATGTTGGAATTAATTTAGTATATAGATATTGGGTGTAACATAGAAATTGGATTTCAAAAGAAAACAATTGGATTAATTATCTTCCTTGTATTAGGGTAAGTTTTGAAATTTAATTATTGTAATTAATAGTAATTAAATCTTGCCATTAATAAGAAATAGAAGTAAATGGTAATTAATAGTGATATATGCAACTTACGTTTTGTGCTAAAAATATAATGAGAATTTCAATGAGAAATATTACGTTCAAATTTTGAGTACTCAACTTTGTTACAAATATAATGATGAGAGGAAATCAGTTGATAAATAAACAACATGGTTGTACGATGTATTATTTCTGTAACTCTTTAATGAGATAATCTTTAAATATAAGTTAGTTTTAAAGGGGGAGGTGTTAATTGTAAGTTAATGTGTAATAAAAAGAAATATGTTTCAATAAAAATAAAAGAAAAAGATTGATTTATTAAAAAATCATATTTTTATCAAATAAAGCGAATGTTTCATTTGTGAATATAAATTAAATTTCATTAAAACAAAGAATTGAATTTTGTTGTCCGTTTCTAATTGGAATATTTGATTTATTTAAATATTCAAACTTGATTTGAATCTAATTTATTTAAAAAAATAACAATAATAAAATGTAAGAAAACAACTTGAAGGTTTGGTTAAAATTTTGATTTGGAATAGTTAGCATATTTACATAGGAAATTTATTTCGTTTCAAATTTGAATTTGGAGTTTATTGTGTGTAATGGCGGTCCCCATTACGTTAATTGCAGTGTTTAATTTTATTTACTGTGTACTATATATATATATATATATATATATATATATATATATATATATATATATATATGTGTGTGTGTGTGTGTGTGTGTGTGTGTTTAGATTTGAGCTTATTGAGGTTAATAAAATATGTTAAAATAAACATTTTTTTATTTGAGTATATTAGAGTTGTGGTTTCCATGTACGGTCTACCTTCTCAAATTTAAATCGTCGCTTTTGTTTATTTTATTTTATTATTATTACTTTCTCTTATTAAATACATGCCTCTTTTGGTTTTCCATTAAGTTTTATTTATTTACACGTGAGCCTTGCCTTGAAATGTTTCTTGTATGTTAGTGAAATTAATTGAGGTAGCGCATGTTTTGAAATTTTATACCAAAAGATTTGCTTGCCATGTAAACATGTCTTATCAAATTCCAACGTGTGTCTTTCATCTTTTGTTAATTACCTGCATGTTAGGCTCTTTTCATTTTGCAAATTTACATCTTCTCGCATCATTCCCTTTCATATTCTAATTTCCAAATGTGTTTTACCCTTATTCATTTCCTATTTCATATTCCTCTTCCTCTAACTTTCCATTTCCAAAACGTGCTTCCGTTATTTCTTTTGCCTGAAGTTTTCTTCCTCTTCTAAAAAAAACAAACAAATGTGAGCAACTTATTTTTATGAAGCTAATCTTTTCCATTTGTTTGTAAAACTATTTCCTAAAGCCTTCTTCCTCCATGCATGAGCCATCGTGTCATTTTTTTCCGTTGATTCTCTAGGCTTTAGAAACATGAGCAGGCTTCAAAATTCTTAACGTGAGTAACTAATTTGTTTTATTTTATTATTAAAATGTGTGTACATGTTTTTATATTTCATTTTCATAATATTCTTATAACTTGAATATCTTCCGCATACAAACTCTGATTGATGCGCGGTTTCTTCCATTATGTTCGTATCGAAATTTTGGACAACTTGAAAATGGTTTGGTTGAATTTGGAGACTGTTGAAATTTTGGGCTTTTATTTGGTTTTTGGCTTAAAATCAAAAGTGAGTGATTAAACCCACTCACGCAATACTAAAAATTCCATTGCAAGTAAATTTATGATGTGATATATAAATTTTTGATTGTTGTTTGTTGATTTAAATTGACATTTGAATTGATATTGAATTTGAATTGACATTGAATTGAATTGACATTTAATTTTATATTGGAATTTAATTGATAGTTAAACCCCGATATTGATAACTGAATGTAGCAAGTGTCAGATTTTCATTGGAAAATATGTAAGTTTGTTTGGTTGTGAAATTTACAATTTAAATTTGAAATCAGTTAAAAATTGATGAAAATAAAATATTTTTGAAACCTGAATATTTTTATATAATAAAACTGTAAATACTTTTCTGAGTGAGACGTCATATTTCGTTTCGCCAAATTTGGACTGCTCTAGCCCGTTTTTCTTATTTTCGGCGAATTAGCATCAGTTTGGCTGTGAAAATTGAGTTTTGATAGGATAAGCGTATTGCTCATATCTGTGTAACATTCTTTTCGTCTCGTTGTGCTGATCTCTGTAGTATATTCATTCCTGTAATTCGGTTTCCGATATGTGTCAAAATCGCCATAACGATTAGCCGTATCGGTTCCGTATTTAAGCTTTTTGGTTTCCTATGTCCTTTTATTACCCACCGTATAAACCAATGGCCACTAGCCTTTTATATTCCCAGAAATCCAACTATTAACTTTCTCTATTCCCACTATATTCAATATATTGCTATTGTCCCTTCATTCTCGTTCCCTTACTCTCTTCTCTTTTATTCGGCCATTCAATAATAATAATAATATATTATATACGAAAGCTTATTTTGCCTGGAAATCTAAACCTTCTTTTGTCCGCTTTGTTTTTCACACCGCACAGCCTCCACTCCATCTTGCTCGATAATCTCCGTCCCTTGCCGACCTCACGTCTCCACTCCACCCGAAACCCATAGCCACCGCCTCCAAGCAACATCCCACTGCGCCTAGCCTTCCCGTGCCACAGCCCCTCTGCCTGTTCCAGTAAGCCTCCCTCCCTGTTGAACCCACGTTCTGCCTCTCAAACCAACTTCCGCCTCATCTCCGACCTTCCCATCAGCACCCTCCTCCCTTCGCTGCAAACCGAACTACCTCGACCACCCTCTGTCCCGCCACCACGTGACAGCACTAACCCCACGTCAGCCTCACAACCACCCATACTTTACAGATGTTCTACTTCCCCTGACACCCACGCATAGCCACTGCCCTCCTCTGCCGCCTAATGCTCCACCATAGCCAAGCACTCCGACACCAGATCTGAGTCTAGCCTCTCCCTCTTGCCCTTCACGTTGCTTCCCCTTACTCCACTATGACCGCCAGTTCATCTCTTCGATCCTCCACCCTTTCACCGATGTCACACGACCTCGCCTCTGATCTTCACCCGACCATCCTACAACTGCTTCCACTCGACAGCCAGCCCCAATTCCCCTCAACCTGACACCACTCGCCAGCGCCCACTACTCCATCACTGCACAAGACCCGAGCACAACAGTTCGCTTCCAGCACCCATCACTCCGCCCTTCTTCTCATGCTTGTTCATGTGTTCGCTCATTCGAAGTATATATATATAAGGTTTGCTTATTTTCATTGAACGTATATACATATATAACATATGTTTAAAGTATTTTCGAATTTATGTTAATATTTTAATATAGAATTTGTAATAACTTTAATATATATATATGTTATGTTTAATTGAAGAATTTTGACAAAATTTGGGTTTTAAATAAATATTTATTTGAAAAAAATATAATATGAAGATTTTATTTTAAATATGTTTTAAATTGAATATTGATTTTAAGAAAAATTATATAATATAGATATCGTTTCAGCTTATATCAAGCTGATTTTTATTTGTTTTCGTCGATTCCAAGTTATCAACTTTGCTCGTCGAATTCGTGTTCATCGTGTCGTGCTTTGGAATTTGTGCTTAGATTTTCACATCTTGTTCTTGTTATTCTCTAGCCTTCAAAGGTGAGCGATCACTCACGATTGACATTCTTGTGTTTAGTAAATGTGTTTAACATGAAATGACGATTGAAATATGTTGTTAAATTTAAATTGTTAGTTATTTAAATTGTTAAGTAGATATGTTATTATCTATAATTGTTTACCTATATTAATTGACATATAACACCATAACCTGTTAGAGATATTTTAATTAATTTTTAATTATGATTGTTTATGCCTGTCATTGATATGCATGTCATTTTATGCTATTTTATATTCTCACACTGCAAGTTATTTGTTAGTTAGGAATTCCCTATGGGTTGAAGTGATACATACCCGAACGATCTTATAGATTAGGGAAAATCGTTATGGGTTGAAATGATAAACCCAAGCGATTTTATTGATTTTTCTGAAATTTGGGATTTCGGGTTGAAATGATATATACCCGTAAATATTAAATTATTGCGGATCGAAATGATAAATATCTGTATCACTTAACCATAGGATAGAAAATTATATACAGACACCATTGGTCTATTTTGGAAATGATTTTTTTGGCAAAGCCGACGGGGTTGAATGGACTCCTACCATTTTTTATTACAACAAATAATAAATATATAAGGAACAGGAGATAAGCATATTGCCTATCTACTACCTAGGTTTTTAAAGTGGACTGACCACTATAATAAAAAGAGCTATACTAGCTTAAGGAACAGGAGCTAGGCCATTAGCCTAAACTACTATGTGCTGCTACAACTTAGCACAAAACATCCCAGCATGGGAATATGACTAGCCCAAAAGGTGAAGGGAAGAATATCAGACCTCAGCAGAGGAGGATCCAGGATCAGAATAGGAGGGATCGCATGAGAGACAAAATCAGCAAACAAAGACGTTAGACCCAGAACATAGCTAGAACTCTCAGAAGGATATATCCCAAGAAAAATCATCTAGAATCTAATGGTTCCAGTCACAAACATGACCATCGAGAGCAAGAGAAAAATCAACATCCAAGACCAAGTAATATAAGCAACGCTGCTCACCAACATCCCCAGAAACAAAGCGATAGAAACATTTCCTCCCCAGATTGAAACGCATGTCAGAATCTTCATGCAACCAGGATACCTCAGAAGGAACCCAGGAAAAAGACGGAGGGGTAGGAGCAGACTCAGGAACTGGCATAACTGCGGGAGGAGGAACCGACGAAGCATGGGGGAGGGAAACTAATTCAGAGACCATAGGAACCAATGGAGCTGCAGAAGGTGGAACAGGAGTAGAACACGAAGGTGGATCCACACCAGGAAGGTCTGTTAAAGAGGCAGTGGTAGGAGCCTTGGGAACCCATTTTCTAAGAGGGGGACATGGCAGAGGTATTTTGGGAGCTGCTGCGGATTCGATAGAATGCTTGCAGGAGTCAGCAAGGTGGCCAAAGGAGTGACAGGTAGAACAAATGCCAAGCACCCAACCATAACGTACATGAACTACCTCAAAAATGCCCAACGACAAGCTGAATAGGAATAGAGGAAGGAAGGGGCTTATCTGGGGATATTTCTATTAGTGCCTTTGCATACACCAATTTCTCTCGAGCTACTGTATTGGAAATGATTTTCAAAGCTTTGAAAGGAAATAGATGGGTTTTAATTAAATATTAATTTTTAAAATATAATATATTGATTTTTTTTTAAATATAATATAAAGATTTTATTTTAATATATGAGTAAAATTTAAATTTTTAAATTTATATGTTTGGAAATTTTAAATTTATAAGTGAAGTTTTGAAAAGGGTCAAATTTTAAGATTTTACTTATAATTTTATTACTTTAAATATATAAAATATAGTTTAATATAGAATAAATTAGATTTAATAAAGTAAGATTTAATTTAATATTATTTAATATAATAAAATTTAATTTAATAAAATTTAATTGGATAAGTATATGTATTATATTCAAATATTTATTTAAAATTTATGTTAATATTTTGAAAATAGATTTTGTAATAACTTTATTAAAATAAAGCTTGGGAAGATAAGTTAAGTTAATTTGTAATTTAATTTGTTTGAGAATTGAATATAAATAAGAATTGATTGGAAACTTAACAAATTTTGAGATTTTGAAAGGTATGATTTTATAACTTGATTTAATTAAAGGTGATTAAATGAATATTTTTAAATATAAATAAATTGAATATTTGATTTTGATTTAAATTTGAAATTTGAGGATTTTATTTAAATGTTATAGAAAATGATTAAGTGAATATTTTCAAATTTAAAGCAAATTAAAGTTGAATTTTGAAATATAAATGAGATTTATTAAATTGAGTTATTGTACATTGTTGGAATATTCAAACTTTAAAATCTATTGAAATTGGAGGTGGTTTTTAATTTGTAATTCAAACCTGGATTTGAAATCGATATAAATTAAAATGGTTTAATGAGAATTTGAATTGAACCTTAACCTTTTCAATTGAAATTATTAAACTAAAATTGATTTAAATTGAATTATGGAATTAAAGTTGATTTGATTTAATTTGTGAAGTTGGAAGAAACAATTCTACTTTGAAACTATTTTTAATATATAAACTATTTTAATCTGTAAACTATTTTAAATATAAACTATTTTAAGGTACCACTATTTCAATATATATAAACTATTTTCAATATTTAAACTGTTTAAGTTGGAACTGTCGTGATTTAGATTTAATGGATTTAAATGTGAATATTTTGAGATGAAGGTTTAAACTATTTTGTGGTTATGATTTTAGAAGTGGTATGATTTCGAAAGTGATATGATTTTGGAAGTGATATGATTTCTAAAGTGCTATGATTTTGGAATAAATATGCTATTTTGATATGAAGTATGAACTGTTTGAAATGAAAATGACCACAGTGTGAAATAAGCGTTTGGTTGTGACGTGCACGTAAATGTGCATATTTTTACCACCATATTTATTCTAATTAATTTAAATAAATGATCATATTGGGTATTTTAACTTGTTTTAACCAAAATCCATATTAATTCCAAATTGTCACATATTCATCTTCATCCAAGGACAAAATAGACATTTTTGTGCATAAATTAGCTTGAGAAAATTTAATTGGAAATTTCTATATTATTTTGTAGGAATTTAAACTCAATTACAAGTGGTTTCATGAAGGAATATGCATGCACAAAGAAGATATAAAAGAATGAAGATGGAAATAATTCAAAGTGAAGAACATGGAGGACCCCACTTACCCACCTACCTTAATGTACACATTAGAGGCTAATGCACATGCTTATGGAATGAATGGCTTCATGTACACTTAAATGATGATTAATGGATGCTAATGGTTACTTGGCCACCACACTTCCTAAGGGGTAGTTTGGGCATTCCCCAAATTAAGGATTAGGGTTTCATGCTTGTATAAATAACCCATTATGTTCATGTAACTCCTCCAACCCTTAGTCTCTCTTACTTAGTTTTTAGCTTAGGAAATAAATCAAAGCTTTTCTCTCTTCTTTTTCCATGGCTACTTAGCCATTTTATTTCATGTAATTTTTGTTTTTTTATGCAATGTTAGTTAGTGCTCTCTTCTTTTACATGCTTCTTTTCTTTATTTACTTTCATGTTTGTAGTGTAGATCTCTCTTATTTCATCAAGTAGATTAGTTTTTCCTTTCTTTTTTTCTCTCTTTTTCCTCTTGTTTGTTTAATGTTGCTTTCTACATTTGTTGATTTGATAACAAAAATGAGAGGCTAATCCCTTCAATTTAGGGGTAATGAAGCTCTCTTGAATCATGTAGATGCAACATAATTTCTTTTATGTCTCTTTTGTGCTTAATGGAAAGTAGATGTTTGTATGGTTTTGTGTTTAATATTGAGTTTGATAGCTTATATTGTTCAAAACAAATAGGCTATGCTTAGTCATATGAATCATTAATTACCTCTTCATCTACATATGATCATGGTAATGGAAGTGGATTTAGAATCAAAATTTGATGGTTTATGTTTCTAATTCAATAGTTAATAAACCATGCTTAAAATAAATTCTACTTTGGATTTCATATCATTTTCATTGAAGTTAGTAAGTGGGTTAGAGGGTGCATTAAAGTTTGATGGTTTAAGTGTGTTAATTAATAACACAATTAGACCATGCTTATGATAAATGCATCAACTAAACTCACACATGACCAAAAAAAGATCATAATGTCATTATGTTGATTTATATGATCATGGGAGGGGGTTTGCCTCTAAATTGCTCTTTAATCTCATCTTTTTATTCTCCTTAGTTTTAGTTCGTTTTTACTTTCTTTTAGTTAGTTAACAATCACTCGACTTTGGTTTAATTTGATTGAATAGAATTTTAAAATCATCAATTCCCTGCGGATCGACCCGTATTCGCCACGTACTATGATAGTACGCCGTGTGCTTGCGGTTATATTTATTTCTAAATTCGTTCGACGGTTTTCTAAACCGATAGAATTTCCGTCGACGAACAGGTTGTTAAAGAGACCGTGATCCGATATTGTCATACTACTACCAATATCGAAAACCACTTTAACAACTGTGCACGTGGTGGAGATTCCAGAACGAAGTAGGATGGTTTGGCGACGTCTATATGAGGTATGAATGCAGCCCTGACTCCCACGAGTCAGCTTGATGTGACTAAAACCGGAGCCATGCCGGGCCAAGTGAGGTCACACCTCCGATCGAGCATGCTTCTTCGATACCATTCTATTACTTTGTGATTTGATTAGGTGCACCTTTGATATGGGAGTGTGTTTGAGGTGGGCGGTAGTAGCTGTTATGCGTTACCACCAGTCCAGATCCGTAAAACAGTAGTATCCTACCCTGGGCATTGCCTTGCGTGCCTTGTCACATGCCTTATCGTGCCTTCTACGAGTTTGGTTTGTACCGTACCTATGGAGTGCCCTCTGATATCCCTCCAGTTTACGAAGAAATTACAGTACTGTATAGACTACGGGAACATGTAAAATGTGTTAAGAGGGATATGGGTAACACCTTAATGCTATTTTAATATTTTACTTTACTATAGACATTATTTATGTAGCGTATTGTACTATGTATGTAGATATTTTAACTAATCCTTAAAGGATGGGAATCCCAAATATCATTTAAGTTATATTGCATTTCACTTGGACATTTCACTTGAGTTGATTTACTAGTATAAGAATGTTAATCTTGACTCGAGTGTTTTGTGTTTTGCTTTATGCTCGGGTCAGACTAAGTGTCATAGCATTTGAGACTCACCTTTGGAGCTTGGGGCTTTGCTTGAAGATCTGTCTTATATCTTTTCAGCCTTCTATTATTTCCAGTTGCTTATGTTCAGTATGGTCAGTTACTTTTGTATTTGAGGCTACTCTGTAATTAAAATTTCTACTGTATTTTGTTTAAGACTCTGTTGTTTATTGTAGTAGCTTCATGAACCACTATTTATCTATTCCGCTGCTTACTATTAAATTACTCCGTGTTTGTGATTTTGCGATTGATTTTATTTACCGTATATGCTAAGTTTTGCCAAATATAAATTAACAATTTGTTCTTTTGAGAAATTCAAGTCTGACATGTATGGATGATTGTCAATTTGAATGGTTCGAAATACCAGGTCGTTACAAAAAGTCTATAGTTGGGTCTGAGTTGATATCTCAGTCAATTGTAGTCAACTCATAGTCAAAGTCTCTAGCCAAAGTAGTAACGTTGATAATAATAATTATTATTAAGCCAATGACATTGATTTTAGACTAACCAAGTTGAATGTGGACGATTTTGGAATTTTGGTCAAAACCAAATTTCATAAGTCCTAAAGTGTTATAGTTCTGATGAAGATAATTAGTGTAAATAATTGTTGCTACAAGGTATCGCTTATAATAGTAAAATTGGATTTTACCGAGAAGATGTGTAGGCAATAAATTTGATCAAAATGTCACACCACTAGCTAGCCAATTTGACATGTGAACGTTAATATTCGAATTTTTCGATATTAATCGATGACTGAATATATAACTTTGAGTCACACAATTATAATGATGAATACTTTGAAAAAAGACCATACAATTTAATTAATTTATAATCATTATAAATTGGTTAAATTAATCAATATTTATGTAATACTAAATATTATATTTTGATGTTTGAATGTCATTAGTATTTAATGAAATATGTATATATAGAAAGGTATGCATGCACATATCGATATAAGATATCGATAAAATATTAAAGTTGATTTAAATCGATTAATTACTAAATTATTTTGGAAATTTTAAAAGCCAATTTAGGCTCTCTCTTGGCTGACCAAGCATGGATAGGGGAGGATTTTATTTCATATGATTGAGAATTGATGGAGAACTAAGGAGGAAAGATTTTAAAGAAGGAATTGAAAATGTTTCAATTGTTCCATGAAAACATGATCTCTTTCATTCATTCATTAATTTTTTTCTCAATCAAGTTTTAGGCTCTCCTTTCCTCTGCTCTTATAGCCAATAATCCATGGTTCTTAAGCCATAAAAAAATGGTAAAAAGTTTTCAAACCAAGTCTAATTAATACAAGGTGGTGTTTGTCTCTAGATCGTAACAAAATCCAGAGGCTGATTCAATCAAATGTAGGAGTTATTCTTCATTCAAGATGTGATTTCTGGTTACATCACAAGGTAATTATACAATCCCTTTTAATATATGTTATATCATGTTATAATAGTTCATATCCCTTTTCTTTACATCTTATTATGCTTATATGTTACATCTTGTTAATATAGTTTAGATCTATGTAGTTAAAGACCCGTAAAAGTCCCGCTATAACACATAGTGCTCTTTGACCGCTACGCTATTTCAATTTAGCGCTATTAAGTAGTAGATCAATTTTAAGCCTCACTATTTTCCACTACATCTACCAAAATAAAGGTTTTTTAGCACCCGCTTTAGCAACATTAATATATAAAGGTTGATTTGACTAGTTCTCCTTTAAACCAAATCAATAAAGTTAGGATAAAGACATAATTTTAAGGCATACGTGCTCAATATAAGTTAGATATCTATTATGGTTACCAAATATAGTCTCCATAAATCTTGATATTCTTCAGTTTTGTTGTATAAGATTAAACAATATTTCTTTTTCCTACACAAATGATGTGAGAATGAGAATCAATTAACTTTTAATATTTGGTTTTACATATAACAAAGCTTTGTGAACCTTCGCTATTTTCCGCTTTATCCCCGTTATAACTTTGTACCTCCACCACGATGGAACCACTGAGCACTTTAATAATACAGGCTTAGATATCAAATCTTTTACAACGAATTTGTATATGTCTATGTTGCCCAGTTTTTGCTTGCTATTGTTTTAGAAATAAAAGAAAATAGATTTAAAACAGATTTTTATTATTTAAAACAATTTTTATAATATATTTTATACGTAAATATAAGTGAAATACATACATAAACAACTTGAAATTATTTTTTCAACTTGTTGTAAGTTTTATATGTACGTGTGTGTACAGATATGTTATTATAAATATCAAATACTTTTTGTTGTTGTAATGACCCATATTTTTAACCATTTAATAATATTGAATTTAATATGATTATTGAATAAAAATGGTTAGAAATAAAAAGTTAATGTTTATTTATGTAATTTATTTAATATGAACTTGAATAAAATTTTGAAATACCTATTTCGCTAAGATTTAAGGAATTTATTTATATTAGAATGAAGTTCAGTATATTTAACGTGTTGTGGTAAATAACAAGAGTTGAATAATAGATGTTGAATTACTGTAAAATGGAAATAGTTGTTTTATTATTTGAATTCATTTTAAAAGTTAAATTTTATAAGTTAAATAATTTATATTTCAAATATAATGATTTTTTTGATAATTTAATTATTTAAATTTAATATTTGGAATTATTTAAATAATTGAATCTTGAATTTAATGTGAATGAAAATGATTTCAAAAGTTGATTTAAATTTTATTTAAACAAGAATGAAAATTGTTAATTTTTAAAATTGAATTTAAAGTGATTAAATTGGTTTTGGAAATTTCTTGTTTTAATTAACGGGTAAAAATAGTCTTTTTTGGCATTGTCTTAGATTTCGACAAAACTGGTTTCATCGGATTCGTAATAGTGAATTATTATAGGATTTCAAGTTTCGTAGCGATCAGACTTATCGTTTGGTCATGTGAGCTTGAAATGCATAGAATTTAATAAAGGAATTTAATTAAAATAATTTAATTTTGAAAAGCTATCTTCTGAATATGATGGAATTGGCTCCCGATACATATTCCATTGTGTTTGGAATATGAGTATAACATATAGAACGCCTGACGACACGCTTCGTTTGGAGTTCGAAATTTTCGCGGATGAATAGTGCTATAGAAATTTTCTATAAATAGCTTCACCTTCCTTTCATTTGTTAAACCCTAACCTAAAAACAACAGCCGCCCCTTATCGTTTCAGTGGCTGAAAACCTTCCCTCTTTCTTCCTCGTTTTTTCCAATCCACTCAACAAAATCGAACGATACCAAAAGGAAAAGTGTAGATCTCATCGAGCTCTACACGTTGTACGGTTGGATCGAGGTGATATGTTTCGAAATCTACAGGATTGAGGCATGAAGGGCCAGTGGGTTTTCATGAATTGCGTAAGAATGGTGGTGGCGGAGTCAACGATACTTGGGGCGGTAGTGGAGTTGGCTGAGGCGCATCTAATGGTGAGCTCGAATATGGTGCGGAGGCCCCATGGTAGCGCGCGTTTCGATGGTTTGGTCGACGTTTAGGGTTATTGGAGCAGGTATGTACGCGCGCGCGACTAGGCGTGGTGGAGCATGGGGGCGTGGCAGTGCAGGGCATCGACGGTGATGAGGTGGCTGGCGATCATCATTTATAAAAAAAAGAAGCGTGCTTGGGAAGCTGAAGGGAGGAGGGATGAGAGTAATGTTTAATTTAAATTTTAGTTAATTTTTGTTAATTATACCGTTATGCTAATTAATCCATAACATTTTCATGCAAGGTCCATTTTAAATGAAATAAGTCCCGTTGTGAACGTATCGACGAAGGCTACGACATGGAAATGGATTCGTATTTATTTGATGCTGAAAATTTTTCAGTTTCAAATAAAGGTGAGTGATTAAAACCCACTCACGAAATACTAAATTATTCTGATGTTAGTTAAATTTAAATCATGAAGGATTTATTTTTATAGACCGTTGTTAGGTAATTTGATATTTAAACTGACATATGGTTTGAACTGATAGGAATTTGAATTGACATTTAAATTTGAAATTGAAATTAATTCGCTAGTTAAACACTCGATATTGATAACTAGTTAACTGTTGTGATATATTGACTGTTTTGGATGTTGATTGTGATGGATGACTATTGGTTGATATTTTGGATGATTGGATGTTTATTTATTTTATATATCCTTGTTATCACCCTGTATATTATTGACATTATATAAAACTGTTAGTTGAATTATTTCAAATTAAGAAATAGGTTGAAACGATATATATATATATATATATATATATATATATATATATGACATTGAGATTTGGATTGAAATGATATATATCCATCCCTGCAATTTAAAATTGAAATAACTATTCACTTGGCCATAGGATAGAAAATTATATGCGGACATCGGATTGGTTAAATTAAATGGTTTTAAAATTCTTGGTTTTGAATTATTTAAATGATATCATTTTTAAGGAATAATATAATTGATTTATGGAAACTAAATTATTTTCGAACTCGAGCTTGAAATGTTGAAATTGAAATTTGTTAACAGAAATTGTTTAAAGAATCAAATTTGAAATTTTGAAGTTATAATTGAGAAATCATTTGGATGATGGAAATTCATTTGTTTTAAAAGATTTGAACTTTTATTCGAACTTTGAAATATATCCAAGTAAATGTAATTTAAATGGTTCAAATTTGAGCTTGGAATTGAATCATTTTATAAGATTTGAACCATAAATTGAATATTGAAATTTAAATTGATTTAAGTGATTTAAATTGGGATTTTGAAATCAAACTCAACATTATATAAATTGAAATGGTTTAAAAATAAGAACTGAATTGAAATTTAAATCGTTGAATCGAATTTGAAGCTAAAATGAAACGTTTCAAAATTGAAGTTAATTCGAATTGAAATCGAAAGTAAGTTGATTTAAATTGAAATCAAAATTGAGTCGATTGAATTGAAAGATTTGGAATTGAATCAGTTTTATTTAAATTTGGACATGGGTCTGGATTTGTTGAAATGGAAAGAAACAGTTTAAATTTGAAACTATTTTCACTATAAACTATTTTACTATAAACTGTTTTAAAATTTCATTTTTTAAATTATTTAAATTACCAAATCATTTAATATATAAACTATTATAATATCTAAACTATTTTAACTATCTTAATTTTCCAAAAATATTTAATTTTTTAAGCATTTAACTTTTCAAATTATTTTAACTATTCAAAATATTTTCAAAAATTCAAACTGTTCAAGTTGGGAACTGTTTATATTTAAATCGTGGATTTAAATGCGAATTTGGTTAAAACGAAATTATAGCCTAAGTTGAAATTCGAAACGTTTTTGGAAGAGAAATTGAGGTATTAGAGTGAAAATGATTTTCACGTGAAATTGACATATGAAGTAAATATGATGATTTTGAAATGAAGGATATTTTAAAGTGAATATGATATTTTGATATCAAGTATGAATCGTTTTCAAAATGTAAAAGAACCAACCGGTGTGTAAGACGATGTTTGGTTGTTAAAGAGACCGGGGCCTCTTATTGGCATACTCTCTATCAATAATGGAACCTCTTTAACAACTATGTACGCGGAGGAGACTCCAGAATGTAGTGTTAGGATTTGGTGTACTTTGCTGTATTTGAAGAAAGAGAACGATGTTGGATATCCCCAACACTTATGTTAATTTGAAATGACTAAAACATGATGGCTTGACAGGGCCAATGAGGGTAGCTACCTCTAGCGGACATCTGTACTTCGATTTTCGTTTTAGACTCGGTCCATACTATTACTTTTGATGTTGGTTTCGATTGGTGCACCTTTATTTGGGATGACCTCCCTTTGACTCGATATGGGATGGATGGACGGGATGGGCGGTCGTGGCTACGATGCATTACCACCAGCCCTACGACCCGAACTTGTAGTATCCTACCTTGGGCATTGCCTCACGTGCCTTGTCATACTTTTATCCTTATACAAGAACACTTCGATTTGGTTTAGTGTTGTCGTATCACGGCGCATACCTATCCCTCGATGTGCTACTGGGGCGTTATATGCAAACTGTATGACTATTCTTAAAAACGTGTTAAAGGAGGTTGATGTAAAGCCTTAACGCTAAGAAAAATATTTATTTTATTGATTAGAGATTACATATATAACATATTCTACTATATATAGATATTTTGACAATTCCTTAAGAGATGGAAAATCCCGTAATATCTCTTGATTTAGTGCATGCACGTTGTACACCGGATAGGAGATGTAAAACTCTGTAAACATCTTTGACGCTATTACACTCATGTTATACATGATATTGATTTGACTTACATAAGAATGTTTTAGTTCTGACTCGAGTGTATTTTTTTACTTTATGCTCGTGTTAGCCCTGAGTTTTCAATGTATTGAAGATCATATTATTCTGGAGGACGAAGATGGAGATTTGGTATATTATATTACTAGTATTATTCCCGCATCATGTTGTTCTGCCGCATTACTCTATTATTTTGTTGTATATATAACTCTAATAGATGTTGTAAACTTTTAATGAAATGTATAGTATAAACAGCTTCATGGGCTGTGTATTTTATTATTATATTTTGTTATTCCGCTGTGAGATTTTGTGTTTGTTTTCTTTTTTTCTTATTTTTCTTAATTAACCCCATTAATTATCTATGTTCCGAATTATTTTGAGTTGGACATTTGTGGTTTATTGTTGACTTAAACATTCCGAAATGTACGTCGTCATAGTTGGTATTAGAGCTTTGGTTTAGCGATAACCGGAGCTTTGATGGGGATTGACTCATTAGAGATAGGGTAGTAATACCCTAAAATGAGTCTGTTTGAGTGTGTGTGTGTGTGTGCGTGCGTGCGTGCGCGTGTGTGTACTTGTTAGTGTTATGAAATGTTTTATATTGTGTTTACTTATCAGTTTAGTTATTTATGAATTCTGGTCGGTACATGAGGCGCCATGTTATCGATAGGGGTTTCTATACACTTAAACTAGGCAAGTCGACATAATATTGTTTTAAAATCGTGTAAATGAAATAATTTTACCTAAATTATATTTTTTATATAAAATGATAACTTTCATAAACCTGTAGGAATTTATTTATGGATGTTTGTTGTTAGGAGATGATAATATTTAGTTATCATCGATTATTGTTTGAATTAAACTAAATACAAATACTTTGTGAGCTCTATCTCACGAAGCGTTCGATAATTAGATTGAACTGAAATCTAATTACAATAAGAATTGTTTGCAATAACAAAAATGTAAATTAACAAAATGTTTTCATGATAAGGTAATGGAATCGTATAAGTATATTTATAATATAGCTTATAAATAGAAAGGATTTAAAAGCTGGGAATTTTGGAATTTAAAATCCCATGGATTTTCAAAAATGGTTTTCAAAGTTTTTAGAAATCACAATAATATTATTTAAAGTGTTTTTGACTAGAAATATATTTTGAAAAGATTTTGGGAGAAATAAAAGCATTAAACTCACTTTAGTCGCTGAAAAGTAATTCTGAGGATGACTACAGCATCGCCAGTATTCTTTTTTTGAGTTTCTAAGTGAGAATTTCTACCAAAAGAAATTTATTTCTGGTTAAAACATGTTTTGATTATGAAAAATATTTCAAGTATGATTTGGTAAATATATGAAAATTTTGAACTTATAAATTGAAAATTGTATAGATAAGAAATAAGTTTACAATTATGAATTTGAATAGAAAAGTAAAACCGAATTTTAAAATGGTTGAATATTTTGGTTAAGAAAACAAAAAAAAATTGAATTTGAGATATGAAATAAAAGAATTAACCTAAGTAATGTAAAATAAATTGAGTTAGTGAAATGAAGTAAATAAAATGAAGTTAACAGAAGGAAGTTTAAATGAAAGTGAATTGTATTTGAAATGAATTAGATAAAATAATGAAATAAAATTTTAAGTGAATGAGTTTGTATAACTTATAGATTTGAGAAATATTAAGCTAAAAACAAATTTTAAATTTGTTGAATGTGAATGATAAAAAAAAATAATTTAATTCAGATTAAGAAAAAGTGGTAAGAAATAATTTAAACTTTATGTTTAAATTATTAAATGAATGGATTTATATAATAAATTGAATATGAAGTAAAAAGGTTATAAAACAAAATTTGAAAATATTAACTCAACTAATTTGAGTTTATGGATGTTTATAAACTTAAGTAATGAGTTATAAAATAAAAATCTAATCTTAGTTTAAGTTAAAAGGATGAATTTAAACTGAAAATTTGAGAACTTGAATCCCAATGCTTTTGAAATTGTTTTCTAAGATTTTGAAGATAATATTAGTATTATTTAAAATATTTACGAATGGAAGTTTTTTCAAAAGGGATTTTAAAAAATGGAAGTAAGTCACGTACTCCTCCCTTTTGTCGTTGGAAAATAATTTCGGTGATGTGGGCCGCATCATCGACATTCATTTTCGAGTCTCAAAGTGAGGGAGGCCACTTAGTAGCTTTGTTACGCATTCGATTCAACAAACAGATTTTGATTTTGATTTTCTAGATATGATTTGATATATATAAAATATATGAGTATATATATTATTTCAAAATGATTTGGAAATAAAACCGGTGTTTAGTTCTTAGATTATCTGTAAATTAATAATTTTTACTTATTGAAATGAAATGGATTAATAAAATGATTTTTTATAAAATGGTTCATAAATGAATTGATATGGAATGTGTTGAACATAAAGTGAAATAATTGAAATTGAATAAATTGAAGTAAACCAATTGAATGTTAATAAAGAATGAATGTTAATAAGAAATGATAGTGTATAAATTAACTAGTGACATCGGAAAATGTAAATTGTGACAGTTATGAATTAATTTGATGAATATTAATTGTTAAATGGTTTATCTTGTTATAAATCATTGTTATTACAGCTTTGATTGCATATGATTGTTATGTTGTGTTTTAGTGCTGATGCTTATGGTTTGGAGTAAGAATATATGTATATTTTTCTACTAAACCCATACATGTCTCTATATCTTTTATATGCAATTAATATTCTAATTTGAGTTGAGATAGGTACATACGAAGACCATTTGGATGTATACACAGTTCGATTTGCTTTTGCTCGCTTTAATATGAGCGAACTTGCTCATATTAATAATAATAAGGTGCATATCTCAGATCACATAACGCACTTTTATACTTTTCCTTACGGGACGCCTCATCATTGAGATGAGATGTATATTTGAGTGATATATCCATATTGTAAATTTTTACGATCAAGCCGCGCAAAGTTAACGCTGCCGAAATTTTCCATATATTTGAGATTTTTAAAATTTATAACTTGTTTTACATATAAGCTGATATCATAATGGCGTAATGGAAGCGTAGTAAAGGTTTGTAAATAAGATTTTATGTGTGTAAGTTGATTAATTTGTGTAAATAGATCTAATGTTAGATTCCTTACTTAACACCTTTTCGAGGATGAAAAGTTTTGAGTGGGGGAGATTGTAACGACCCATATTTTTAACCATTTAATAATATTGAATTTAATATGATTGTTGAATAAAAATGGTTAGAAATAAAAATTTAATGTTTACTTATGTAGTTTATTTAATATGAACTTGAATAAGATTTTGAAATAACTATTTCACTAAGATTTAAGGAAATTAATTGTATTAGAATGAAGTTCAATATATTTAACGTGTTGTGATAAATAATAAGAATTGAATAAGAGACGTTAAATTACTGTAAAATGGAAATAGTTGTTTTATTATTTGAATTCGTTTTAAAAGTTAAATTTTATAGTTAAATAACTTATATTTCAAATACAATGATTTGATTGATAATTTAATTGTTTAAATTTAATATTTGGAATTATTTAAATAATTTAATCTTGAATTTAATGTGAATGAAAATGATTTCAAAAGTTGATTTAAACTAAACAAGAATGAAAACTGTTAACTATTAAAATTGAATTTAAAGCGACTAAATTGGTATTGGAAATTTCTATTTTTAATTAATGGGTAAAAATAGTCCTTTTGGGCACTCTCTCGGATTTCGACGAAACAAGTTTCATCGGATCCGTAATAGTGAATTATTATAGGATTTCAAGTTTCATAGCGATCGGACTTATCGTTTGGCCGTGCGAGCTTGAAACACATAGAATTTAATTAAAGAAATTTAATTAAAGAAATTTCTTTAACATAATTTGTTTTTGAAAAACTATCTTCTGAATATGATGGAATTGGCTCCCGATACATATTCCATTGTGTTCTGTTATCCCACCTTTTGGCAAGGCCATGATACTAGGAACTTAACTGGAAACCGAGGGCGGTCCGTCCCGAAGATCGGTTATACGCAGGCTCACTATGGATATCGACGAATTTTGTCCGAATTCGGATCAAGCTATAATTGACAAGACATGACAAGAAAAGCTATGAAAGCTAGCGTCCCAATTTTCAGGTCAATCCAAGTTCGTATGCTCAAGATATGATCGATACAAGTCCAGGAAATCAACACAATCACGTCCATTACTGCACATCCATCTATTCGTATCCATCAAAAGTCCAGCATGTTCATGTCCATCGGCGAGTATCTATTCATATCCATCAGAACGCACTACTTTGTATCCATCAGGGGAATAAGCTTTATTCGTATCGATCTATTCGACTCCATCAGCAAACAACTCCACTTCGTATCGATCGGCAGCTGTCTTGTTCGTATCAATCGAAGATGGTCTTCTTCGTATCCATTAGGAGACAGGCTCACTTCCAATCAATCGCATGCTAAATTTCGACTCGATTGGGTCAAATTTTGATCGATACGAAATTCGTTCGTATCGATCACGGACCGAGTGCAAATCACGTGGGATCGATTGCATGGGCCCACCCACGTGCCAGAAGAGGTCTCCCAAGATCTGAGCGAGATATTTGCAGCCTACGCCTATAAATAGCATCCCATAGCCTACATAAAAAGGATCTTTTGGCTCTTTGACGTCCAGACACTGCTGAATTCATCATTGTACTCGAATTTCACTGTTGTACTCGAGATTTACTATTGTAATCCGCTGTAACCAGTAAGCAAAAGTTAATAAAGATCAATCATTTCATAGTGGACACAGGCAACACGCCGAACCACTCTAAATCTCTGTGTTCCTTTGTTGTTTTTCTGATTATTGTTTGAAGTGTTTGTTAGATAATCCTCTTATTACATTTAATTCTTCATTTTTATCTCTTCAAACCCTTCCGAAGAGTGTTGTGCAATTTTGGTACAAACACTTTGGTGCTTTCACTGAGAATAAAACCATTTTTTTCTCCTGCTCGTTGGATCTACTATCGATATCGGATTGCATAAATCTAAGAAGAAGATCCAGATCTCAAGTTCAAAGTTCTTCCATCCTATTCAGATTTGCATCAAGTCTAGGAAAGAGCATCACTACACATCATGGTTAACACAAGGACTACTTCTACAGCTGCAGATCCAGAAGGACGGGACATACAGAATCCCGTACAACTGCCTCCGACTGACCAGAATGCATCCGGACCATCAGATCCGCAAGGCCCTGTTACTAGGGAAGAATTTCAGATACTAATGCAAGAATTGACTCAGAGCCGCCAACAGCTCACTCAATAGCTCCGTGCTAATGCAAAACTGACTAACCAGCTAAACCGTCAAAGACGAAGGAGATCCATGAGGGATCAGGCTTCCTATTCATCCACTGAAAGTTCAGCCTCTTCTGATTATCATCATAGATCCACACGCCCGCGACTGGATGGAAGTTACACACAAGCCATTGGGCATCAGCATACATTGAGTCTTGGGCAACCGAGAGTTGGCCCATCAACCAGCCACCAGACTGGACCCTCCTCCCGAGGAGGCGCTACCCCATACCACATTACTGATAACTGTACTGCCACAGCTATGGATTTGGGAGTTGACGCTCGGAACCGAACGGATCCGGCCCACCGCCAACGTAACCACACTCCCGAACCTTATGTCCCCGAAGACGTAGAACCAAGGAGCCGAGACATGGACCGTCGACAGCGACCGACCCCTCCTTGCATTGTGGAACCTGACCACACCTTGGCCCAACCTGCTCAAAATGTCCAAATGCCCGACCTGCCGACATTGATCCGTCAAATGATCCATGAAATTCAGGGTCTTAGAAATAACGACTGGGGAATCTCTCGGAGTCATACCCCTTTTACTGATGACATACTCTTTGCTGAACCACCTCGGCAATTCAGGATGCCGACTTTACTCGTTTATGAAGGGAGCTCAGATCCTAATCAACATATCTTGAAATATGAATGGTTGATGAATGCTGCGCGAGCTGATGACGCAGTTAAGTGCCGAAGCTTCCCGATCTCTCTAGGGGGCATAGCGACTATGTGGTTTACCCGACTGCTACCTCGATCTATATCATGTTTTGATCAGTTGGCAACAAAGTTTATTGAGCAATTTCGTATGCATGCCGGAGGACCAAAGGATGTTAATACTTTATCTAGTGTCACTCAAGCTCTCGGAGAGACACTCAGGCGTTATTTAGAGAGATTTCATGCTGCATGTGATGAGATCAGCAACCCTAATGATAACTCCATTCTAATGGCATTGAATAAAGGGATTAAGCTCGATTATGAGTTCGGCAACTGGTTGGCCGGAAAACCCCCTGCATCATTGGACCGTTTCTATTCCAAGGCAGCCCAATTCTTGAGAAGGGAGGATGCAAAACAGTCTAGGAAGAAGGAAGATGCGGGGCCTAGTATGGAAGGAATTCAGAGTAATATTGCTGTTAAACAATCCGGGAAGAGCTCCAAGAAAGTGCAATTGAACATTCAGAATAAACAAGATCAGTAGAAAGGCAATGGTAACCAAAATAGAAAACGGGATCAAAGTCATGGTCCACGATGTAGGGCTCCTATGTTCGATAACTACACTCCTTTGAATACATCGCTGGAGAATGTGTATCTGCAAACCTGCAATACCATTCAGTATAAAAAACCTGCTCCGAAACAGTCATTTGAGAAACAGATTTAGGCAGGAAATTTTTGTAGATTCCATGAAAGCTACGGACATAACACAAATGAGTGCCATCATTTGCAGGATCTTATTGAAAAGCTGATATGTGAAAGGAAGTTGGAACAGTTTGTGTGGGCGCCACAATCTGGAGGTGCAGGCCCATCGAATCATAACCATACACCGAATCAGGCAAGACAAGAGGAACCCGCTCATACTGGCGGGAGGTTGGTGATAAATACCATTAGTGGTGGTCCTCGTCCCGCAGACCGAAGCTGGAAGGAAATGGAGTCGTATGCCAGCTCTATTAGGCATGCGAGCTTTGAGTGTTGTAGTAATTCATAAGATGAGGCTCTGACCAAGCAAAAAAAGACGATGACTGATGACATCGTCTTCCAAGACAGAGATGCCGATAGGATCGAAGCCCCAACCATCGATCCACTTGTCATATCAGCTCAAGTAGGTCCTGTTTGGATGAAGAGGATCTTGGTAGACAGTGGAAGTTCTGTGAATATATTATTCAAGCGAGCCTATGATCAGATGAAAACGGAAACTAAAGACTTGAAGCCGTTTCAGTTCCGTATTCATGGCTTCTATGGGAGTGCAACTATACCCACTAGAGTGGTGGAATTGCCAGTGGAGTTAGGAATTGGAGAACGCTGGAGAGTCCGGATACTACAGTTTGTTGTTTTGGATATAGACTCGCTATATAATGCTTTCTTGGGCCGACCGACCCTAGTTGAGTTCAGGGCTGCTATTGCCCCATGGTGTTTGACTCTAAAGTTCCCCACTGATCGTGGAGTTGGAGTCGTTCAAGTAGATCAGGCTGTTGGACGAGCCTGTTATGTTGCTGAGCTGCGCTAGGCGCAGTGAAAAGAGAAAGGGAAGGGCGTAGAGGAATCTCTCTGCGTCTGATTTGTTGATAATTGACAATTGACGCCCGGGCCTAGGCCTGGGCACCCCAACCAATTCCAAAGAGATCTTGACCCGAGAGACACCGAAAGTGAAGACGAAAGTAAAGATAGTCAAGCTTTTCCAGCCGAACTGACGATCGATGTTCCAATCGATGATAGCGATGATTCTAGAATGATAAAGATTGGATCTCAGTTAAGCCAACAAATGCAAGAGGAATTGGTTGAATTTCTCTGGCAAACCTTGACGTGTTTGCCTGGATGCATTCTGACATGTGTGGGATCTCGCAGGACATCGCGAGCCACGCATTGAACATTGACCCGCGGCACGTCCCGGTCAAACAAAAAAGGCATGGTATGGATCCAGAGAGATCTGTCGCCTTTAAGGAAGAAGTGGACAAGCTTAAATCGAATGGATTTATTCGAGATGCATTATATCTGGAATGGGTGTCAAATCATATACTTGTCTGAAAGCCAAATGGGAAATGGAGAACATGCATCGATTACTCTGATCTGAATAAAACCTGCCCTAAAGACAGTTTTCCACTTCCTCGAATTGATCAACTCGTAGATTCAACGGTCAGGCATGAACTCTTATCCTTCATGGATGCGTATTCCGGCTACAATTAAATACCCATGCACTTACCCGACTAGGAGCATACCAGCTTCGTAACCAATATGGGACTTTATTGCTACAAGGTTATGCCTTTTGGACTTAAGAATGCTGGTGCAACTTATCAATGATTAGTTAATCGAATGTTCGCCAATCAGATTGGGAAAACCATGGAGGTATACGTGGATGACATGCTAGTCAAGTCACGATTCTCCATAGACCACATCGAAGACCTGGAGTCAATGTTTAATATTCTCCGAGAATACAAAATGTAGCTTAATTCGTTAAAATGTCACTTTGGGGTCGCATCAGGAAAATTCCTTGGGTTTATCGTCAACGATCGAGGAATCGAAGCCAATCCCGAAAAGATCTGGGCGATTAGAAACCTTGAAACTCCGAAAACTATAAAGCAAGTCCATAGTCTCAACGGGAAAGTAGCAGCACTGAGTAGGTTCATTTCAAAGTCTACTGACAAATGCATTCCCTTCTTCGATCTGATCCGAAAAGGAAAACGAAACTTTGAATGGACTACGGAATGTAAGGGCGCATTTCGAGAACTAATTCAACATCTCTCCACACCGCCAATTTTGTCAAAGCCTATCGATCACGAGAAATTGTACATTTACTTGGCGGTATCAGAAAACGCAATCAGTGCTGCCCTAATTCGGGAGGAAGACCGAATACAAAAGCCGGTCTACTATATTAGCAAATGACTAACCGGAGCTGAGAGAAATTATCTGAAGCTAGAGAAGCTGGCTTATTGTCTTGTTATCGCCTCGAGAAAGCTCCGTCCGTATTTCCAAGCTCATCCAATCACCGTTTACACCGACCAGCCGTTACGACAGGTCCTTACGCGGCCTGAGACGTCTGGTAGGTTACTCAAATGGAATATCGAGTTGAGTTAGTTTGACATTACTTACACTCCAAGGCGAGCCATTCAGGGACAAGTCCTGGCAAATTTTATAGCTGAATTTACCATCCCAGAGGACTTGCCCGAAACCAGTGAATCTCCCAAGTATATCTGGAAACTGCATACAGATGGTGTATCAAATGACCGTTGCTCAGGTGCAGGGTTGTGCTTGAAACTCCTGAAGGTCGATCTATATGCTATGCTTTAAAGTTTAATTTTCACGCGACCAACAATGAAGCTGAGTATGAAGCCTTACTTGCTAGATTGAGGCTTGCCAGAGATTTGAAAATCATTGCTGTGGAGATTTATTGTGATTCGCAATTGGTCGTATGTCAAGTTCGGGGGGAATATCAGGCCAAGGACCGAAGACTGGCTGCTTACCTTGCTCAGGTTCAGGAAATATTAAATAAGTTCGATTACTATGCCATCTACTGCATACCCCGAGAGCGCATTCAAAAGGCTGATTCATTAGCGAAGTTAGCCAGCACAGGTGAGGCACAACAAATGGGACTTATTCCCGTGGAGACATTAGCTTCCCCGAGCATCGATCGAATGGAGACAGATTGGATATTTGAGGTCGTTCACGATAAGGAGTCATGGATTACTCCGTTCAAAAATTATCTCGAGTATGGAACCTTGCCAGAGCGTAGGAGTGAAAAGAGACAGATTCATCGAAAAGCTTCACGGTTCACTATTCAAAATGGAGTTATGTATAGAAGAGGATAATCTGTTCCCTTACTCCGGTGTATCTCTCACGACGAAATCAAACGAGTGTTGCATGATGTGCATGAAGGAGAATGTGGCGATCACACTAGGGGGCAAGCCCTGGCCAAGAAAGTGCTCAGATATGGATACTACTAGCCAACTGTAAATCGCGATGCATCAGATTACGCCAGAAAGTGCGACAAATGCCAGAAGCATGCTCGGATTCCAAGGGCCCCACCTACCGAAATAACTCAAATGGTCAGTCCATGGCCGTTTGCAGTATGGGGCATTGACATTATTGGCTCTCTACCTCTAGCCAAAGGTGGTGCGAAGTACGCCATCGTAGGAGTTGATTACTTTACCAAGTGGGCGGAAGCTGAACCCCTTGCTACAATTACAACAAAGAAGGTGATCAACTTTGTGGTGCGCAACATCATCTGCCGATTTGGTCTCCCACATACTATCATCACTGATAACGAGACCCAATTCGACAGTGCTGAATTTAAAGACTTCTGTCAATGATTCCACATTCAAAAGGAATTCTCCGCAGTTGCACACCCTCAGGCGAATGGACAAGTCGAAGCTGTTAATAAAGTTATAAAGTCTATTCTGAAGAAATGACTGGAAAAGGCCGGGGGCAAATGGGTCGATGAACTTCCTATGGCCTTATGGGCTTACCGAACAACCCACATGTCCGCGACCGGCCACTCTCCATTTTCTCTTTCTTATGGTTCAGAAGCTGTTATTCCAGTCGAATTAGAAGTTCCTTCTCATCGTGTGACATACTATGATCCGAAAACAAATGCTATATTACTTGCCGAATCTCTGGATTTATTGGATAAGAAGCGTGAAGAGGCTGATTGGAAGGCAGCCACATACCGAAGTCGAGTCGCCCGACTATATAATGCCAAGGTCCGACCCCGAACTTTTGAACTCGGCGATCTCGTCCTTAAAAGAATTTATCCGGTCCCTTCGCATATGAAGCCAACTTGGGAAGGGCCGTATGTTATTGAACGAAAGATCGGAGATGGCACATTCAAGTTATCAACCGTTGACGGTCTCACCCTTCCGAGAGCCTGGAACAGCGAAAGTCTTCGCCGCTACTACACATGACAGGCTCTGTTTATTTAATCAGTCTATTTTCATTTGCAATTTGTTCCTGCATTTCGAAAATTTGAACTTGTAATAAGGCAACTGATTTTGCTGTATTTTCTTATTTCAGCAATAAAATGCAATCTCTTCGAGCCAGAGCTGTGAGTTATTGAATGCGTCATACAACTATCACTATGCACGGAGAGCTAAATTCCACCCAACGGTGGAATTTATTCAAATAGGGAGTGGTTGTGATACGACCGGTTACTCGCTAGATGATACCCGAGCTCGGGGGAAAATCATCACACTGAAGTCAAAAAAGGATTGATACACGACAATCCTTTAACCAACTCCAGATTCCCAGAGTGTGAACTGGAGTATAAACTTACAAATGCGGTTTCAAAGAGGGTGGATCCGTCCACCTAACGACTTCGCCCGTACCTCGACCAAGTTTGAGGAAAATGGATCCGTCCATCTAACGACCTCGCTTGTTAAATTGGGGTGGATGTGAACCGACCATCCACGATCCTGATAAATTCGTCGTTCCCGGAGTGCGAACGAAATCCTAAAGCCTGAACAGATGTGACTGACCATCTTTCGGTTAACTCCGAGTTCCCGGAGCATGAACTGGAGTATAAACATTAACTAACTCCGGATTCCCAGAGTGTGAACTGGAGTATCAACATAAACACCAACTCCAAATTCCCAGAGCATGAATTGGAGTATAAACATTGACTCAAAATACCCGGATAGTGGATTGGAGTTTGAACACAAATCGGATTGGGATTGACCGTCCGTAAAACAACTCTAAGTCCCCGGAGCGTGGTTAGAGTGTAAATGCAAATCGGGTGTGACCGACTGCACACGAATCCATCTAAAGTCCCCAGAGTGTGGACATCGTTGCAAACATTAAGCGGGTGTGATTAACCACCCGTGAAAATGACTTAAGTCCCCGGAGTGTGGACGTATCCTTGAAACTCAAGCAGGCGTGTCCGATCGCCGACGTACGAATGCAAATCCTCGGAGTGTGGATGCAATCGACGATAAATGAGCGGGTGCGATTCAACCACTCGAATTTCTTTGTTTCAGCATCAATTCGACGATGTTAAGATCGATATGTAACGACCCGTATTTTTACGGATCGACAAGTTCGTCAAAATCTGGAATTTTCAGCATTTTAAGACACTTCAGATTTTGAGTATAATTTGTCTAAGTCCTAGGTCGTGAACGACCTAAGAGCTAAGACGTGACCGACCTATAGAATGGTAGCGAGTTAAGAGCTATGTTGTAGACGACTTAGGGATGTGGTGCGACCTAAGGATGTTGGGTTTAGGTCGTAGACGACCTAAGATAGGAGACTTAAGGGTTTTGAGCGACCTAAGAGATAGGTCGGTAACGACCTAAGGAGGACCAGTAGTTAGGTTGTGTAGTGGTTTAGGTCACGAGTTAGTTTGGGACAACCTATAGAATGTTAGCGACCTAAGGGAAGCGCGAGCTAAGGAACTTACGACCTAGTTGTTAGCGAGTTAGCGACCTAGTATATAGTTAGGTCGGCAACGACCTAAGAAAGCTGGGGCAGCAGTAAGCGAGAGTGGTAGGTCGTAATACTGATTAGGTCGCGTGGGTGCTAAGTTGTTAGGTCGCAGGGTTTTGTAAGTTAGGTCGTAGCTTAGTAAGTTGTTAGGTCGCGTGTGTTTTAGTAGTTAGGTCGTAAGCGACCTAAGGGGTGCTTTGTTCGTTAAGTCGAAGGATGGGTTCCCTCTTAAGTAGTAAGTCGTATACCCAGTTAAGTCATAACCTCGTTATGTCGTAGGTCGGCAAGGTAGTTAAGTGCTTGGTCGCGTTAAGACGTGTGTTTTGTAGGCAGTTAGGTCGGCAACGACCTAAGTTAGGTCGTGGACTTCTAGGGTTGTTAAGTCGCGATGTGTTAGGTCGCTGAGGAGTTGAGTCGTAGCCTATGTGTTATGTCGTGCGTTGCGTTAGGTCGTAGGTCGCTGGGTGTTTGGTTGCGCAGAAGTGTTAGGTCGGAGAGGCTTAGGTCGTGAGTCGGAAGCGACTTAGGGAGATAGCCAGATTTCGACTTAAGGAATTTCAGCTATAAATAGGAGGGGTTGTTCTCACTTTTTGGGATCCGGATTTTGAAGCGACGAAGTGCTGCCATTTTGAGAGCTCGACTTCTACACTTCTTCACTTCTTTTCTCCACTCTAATCTAGTGCTTCCATCCATCCAAGTTGAAGATCAAATTGAAGATCCAAGAGCTTAGATTGAAGATCTTCATCTTTTCAAGAGAGATTTCTTCGTTTGAAGCGGATTCGTGATAGATCAAGCTTCATCCTTCGCTGTCCAGATCTGAAGCGTGTTGATTTGGGTTTGTTTAGGTGATTTGGTGAGTGGTGATTATCTCTCACACGGATCCAAAGGAGTATATCGGATTGTTGGCCCGATTTGGTGTTAAAATAGTGATTTCCATGCATTTTCTTCATCCTAAGTGTAGATCCATATAGATCCATTGTTCATGATGATGTTACATCCATTTTATCATATGTTAACCTATGCAAGTTCATTCATCAAGTTTGTAGAGATATAATCCATGTTTCCATGCTTATTGGACTTTCAACTCTTTAATTACGAAAATGCCATTATTGTTATAATTGTCTACTTAGATCATATTTGAATGCTTGATTGCTTGGATTGATGTTTGATTTGATTGCTTGTTATGAACTTGATGATTGATGATTATATTTAGACCGAATATGATTCAAAAGCTAAGGGAAAGGCTCTTGAACTGGGAAAGCTGCTCGTGGCATATGTAGCAGGATGATAAAGCTCTTATGCATAGATTTGATGATATGAAGTTGAGATGAGGCTTTGCAAGGATGTAATGAAGCGAGGCATCATATGATGAAGACTTGGTCTAATCCAGACGGGATCATTCCAAGCATGTTGATAACTCGGTGATATGATTCGAGTTGAGGATAATGAATGGATATGAGAATAGTCATCAAGGAGGATGACTAGGAGGCTTGGATAGCATCGTTGTTGAAGGTTCTAGCATGCTCTAAGCAAGAGTACGTTTGGGAAGATTCGATAGTCCCAACGGCCAACTGTTGATGGTCGAGTACTCTGGACAGATTCGATAGTCCTAGGCACGGGCTGCGACGACGTGCGGGAGTTATGTCTAGAACCGGGGTTTCCATTAGCCCTTGACGGACGGCTGAAAGAATGTGCCGGTCATTCAATTAACGGTGATATCGAAGCAATGATAACAGTGATAGCCAAAGTCATGGATGTTTGGTTGTATCGTCATTCGGACTCAAGAGCGGTATTTTCTGGGTGCTTATCTGATTTAGGCCTTGGTACTTGGAAAACATCGCCCTTGACTCGAGTGATAGTAGCTTTACTTTAAATTGTATGCTCTGCTATGTTTGCTTCTGCTTAGTGTGTGTCTGGGGGCTATCACTGTAGAATGAGGTTGGAGTGGGAGGGTTGTATTCCTATTCCTTTTCGTTTATGCTCTTTTGGTATGTTGTTAGTTAATTTACTGCTCACTAAGACTGTTGTCTGACTCGAGGCTTTATGTTTTAATTCTTATTGCCTTGGGTTGTTCGTCCATTTTTGGGACGGGCAAACTAGGTAGCAGGTGACAGGTGCCGTTCTCTTCTCACGATGCTGATATCGAAGACGAGCTGGAGGGTTGCATATTATCTTCTTATTATATGTACTGGATGTTCCGCTGTTTTGTATTCTCTGAGAGATATGTAGTGAGGCTTGATGTATTGACTATTTGGATGCTTGTATTCAACTATTATGGAGTTTTATATGATGGCATTTTGTTCTGTAAAGCTTCACTATACATATGTTCTATTGTATTTTGTCCATGCGCTGTGAGCAATACGATAGATTCTGTTGTTTTAATTTACCTTGACAATCGTCCATGGTCGCCTGGCACACTTTACAGCGCACTTTCTCTAGATTCGGTGCAGGGGTCATGGGCGGTCGTCACATTTGGTATCAGAGCATTGGTTAATCGATTTTACCCAACGCTCACTGACGTAACTACGTATGAGAGACGTAATTGTATTTTGATGGATGGGTACTATATATAATATAGTAGCTTAGTAGAGTTTGAGTCCTTTATGCAGTTGTTTCTCTAGATGTTCTAATCATTCCTTTTTATAGATATTGAGAATGAGTCGAAGAGGGAGACCAGCTGCTAGGGAAGGCCGTGCTACTGAAGAGACTGCTGATTATGCAGTCATGTTCGAAGCTATGATGACTTCGATCATGAGAAGGATACCAGTTCCGGGGGCAGCAGTTGATGTTGGAGTTCAAGTCCAAACTCCGAAACCAGTGGATTTTGCTAAGTTGTGCAAGGACTATACTGCTCTTGGAGGGAAGGTTTTCTTGGGAACAGAATCAACTATCGAAGTCCAGAGATGGATAGATGCTTGTAGAAGGATCTTTGGTGATTTGGGAATTGATGATGCAACTAAGAGGAAGTTGGCATCAAGGCAGCTTCAAGGGAGAGCCTCTGATTGGTGGAACTCTATTACCATCAATACTGCGGAGGAAGAGATTACTTGGGAGCAATTCCAAGCTAGATTTGAAGCTAAGTTCATTTCTACAGCTCAGAAGTCTATTCTGTTCAAGAGGTTTGTGGAGCTCAAGCAAGGTGGAAGATCAGTTCTGGAGTATGTTTCTGAGTTTGAAGCTTTGTCCAAGTATGCTCGGTCATATATTGAATCTGCTTATCAGAAGAATGAGAAGTTTGTGACCGGCTTGGATAGTTATCTTGGGAGGCAGTTGGTGGATCATTTGGATGATTCATTTGAGAAGCTTGTGGAGAAAGCTCTCAGGCATGAGAGTCTGTTTCCTAAGGATGGATCTGTTGTTGCTGTGACCAGGGAAGAGTCTAAACCCCAACAGGGTGGAAACAAGAAGAGGAAGCAGCAGCAGCAGAAGGGTAAGGATGGCCAGAAGAAGCCGAGAGGCGAGGTGACTTGCTAAAATTGTCAGCAGAAGGGCCATTTCTCTAAGGATTGTAAGAATCCGAAGGTGCCAATGAAGTGTCACAACTGTGACAAGCCGGGGCATTTCAGAAAGAATTGTCCAGAACCGAGGAGGGACAAGCAGATTGTGCAGGCTTATGCTTTGGGAGCTGTTCCGTCGTCTTCGAAAGCTCCTACCGCTGAAGAGAAAGGAAAGAGTGTGGTTGTTCAAGGTACTCTTTCCCTATGTGGTGTTCCAGTTAGAGTTTTGTTTGATACTGGAGCGTCGCATTCGTTTGTTTGTAATGAACTCGTAGGCCGGTTAGATTTGAAGCCGGATATTGTTGATAGGCCATTGGTTGTGACTAATCCAGTTGGGGGTTCATCTTGTTTGTGTATGTTATGCCGTGGTCTAGTTGTATCGAGTCATGGTTGCTCTTTTGTTTGTGATTGTTTTGTTCTGAACTTTGCGGGGTTCAGAATCATTTTGGGTATGGACTGGCTTAGGAAGTATGCGGCTAAGGTTGATTGCGAAAGGTTGGAAGTGACAGTCGAGAATGTGGAGGGGCGAAAGGTTGTGATACGATGTAAGCATGAAGAAGGCGTCTTCATGAGCTTCATGTATTCGCTAGTTGTTCCACGGGATGGACTGTCATCAGTGCCGATCGCTAATGGATTCAAGGATGTCTTTGATGAAGTCAAAGGGTTGCCGCCGCATAGAGAGATCGAGTTTCGTATAGATCTAGTTGAAGGAGCCAGACCTGTTGTGATGCCTCTTAGGCGGATGGTGCCTAGGGAACAGCAAGAGTTGAGGGTGAAAGTTGATGATCTTTTGCAGAAAGGATTCATTCGGCGTAGTGTGTCCGAGTGGGGTGCACCAGTTGTGTTTGCAACCAAGGCAGATGGGTCGTTGAGATTGTGCGTCGATTATCGTGAGCTGAATAAGGTGACTAAGAAGAACAAGTATCCATTGCCAAGAATAGATGACTTGTTTGATCAGCTTCACGAAGCCAAGGTGTTTTCTCAGATGGATTTGGCAACGGGATTTCACCAGTTGAGAGTGGCTAAGGATAGTGTGCCGAAGACTGCTTTTCGGACACCATCCGGTTTCTTTGAGTGGCTGGTAATGCCGTTTGGATTGACTAACACACCAGCATATTTTGTGGATCTTATGAATAGAGTTTTCAGAGATCAGTTGAACAAGTTCGTACTTGTGTTCGTGGATGATATTCTGATTTATTCCAGAACGGAAGAGGAGCACAAGACGCACTTGCGTATGGTTTTGGAAATCTTGCGGAAACATCAGCTGAAGGCTAAGTTTTCGAAGTGTCACTTCTGGAAGAGTGAAGTGAGGTTCTTAGGCCATGTGATTTCTGGAAATGGAATAGCGGTTGATCCCGCTAAGGTGGCAGCAATCCAGGATTGGGTTAGACCTAAGAATTCATCTGATGTGAGAAGTTTTCTTGGATTAGCAGGATATTATCGACGGTTTATCAAAGACTTCTCCAAGATAGCTGCACCGTTAACAGGATTAACGAAGAGGAACCAAGTGTTCAGTTGGGATGCTAAGTGTGAGCAAGCTTTCGGAATCCTTAAAGAGAGACTGAAGAGTGCTCCTGTTTTGACTATTCCAAGTGGGAATGATGAGATGGTGGTTTACACTGACGCATGTGGTACTGGACTTGGAGCAGTGCTGATGCAGAAGGATAAAGTTGTTGCGTATGCTAGTCGACAACTGAAGCCGCATGAAAGGAATTACCCAACTCATGATTTGGAATTAGCGGCGATTGTATTTGCTCTGAAGATGTGGAGGCATTATCTGTTGGGAGTTCGATTCGAGTTGTTTACGGATCACAAGTCGTTGAAGTATCTTTTCTCCCAAAAGGATTTGAATCTTCGGCAGCAGCGTTGGCTAGAGTTTTTGGCATCATATGATTTTGGTATAGCTTATACTTCAGGAAAAGGTAACGCAGTGGCAGATGCGTTAAGTCGAAGACATGCATGATTGGGAGCCATGTTTTTAGAATGGAAGAGTCTCGAGTATTTAGCTGGATTTGACTTCAGGCCTAGATGCGAATTGGAACCTGAGATGTTGGCAAACTTATCAATAAGACCCACTCTTGTGGAAAGGATTGGCGAGAGCCAAAAGCGAGATGATAAGCTTGTCAAGATTATCCGTGAATTGGAATCTGGATTGGATCCAGAAAAGGATAAAGGATTCGAGGTCGATCGAGAGGGTTGGCTTCGGAAGCAAGGACGACTAGTTGTTCCCGATATAGATGAATTGAGGAGTGAAGTTCTGAAGGAAAGTCATCACTCGAAGCTGACAATTCATCCAGGTGGAAATAAGATGTATCGGGATATGAAGAGAACCTACTACTGGGAAGGTATGAAGAAGGATGTTGGAAATTTTATTTCCAAGTGTATGAACTGCCAGTTGGTGAAGGCCGAACAGAAGAAGCCAAGCGGATTGCTTCAACCATTAGAAGTTCCTACATGGAAGTGGGAGCAGATATGGATGGATTTTATTGATGGACTACCTAGAACAAGAACGGGAAATGAAGGGATTTGGGTCATTGTGGATCGTCTGACCAAGAGTGCGAGATTCATTCCTGTTCGATCGACTAGGACTGCGTCAAAGTTGGCTGAGTTGTATGTAAAGTGGATAGTTCGTTTCCATGGTATTCCGAAGAGTATAGTGAGCGATCGAGACCCATTGTTCACTAGTGGATTTTGGAAGAGCTTCCAGGAAGTCTTGGGAACCGAGTTGTGTTTAAGTACAGCTTATCATCCCCAAACGGATGGTCAGACCGAGAGAGTCAACCGAGTTTTGGAAGATCTTCTTAGAGCTTGTGTTTTGGATTTCGGAGGATCATGGGAAGATCACCTTCATTTGGTGGAATTTGCATACAACAACAGTTACCAGTCAAGCATTGGTATGGCACCGTATGAGGCACTGTACGGAAGACCGTGTAACTCTCCGACATGTTGGTTAGAGACTGGAGAAAAGTTGATACTTGGGCCAGAGATGATTCGACAGACTTCGGATTGCATAGAGATCATTCGGCAACGAATGAAGGAAGCCCAAGACTGTCAGAAAAGTTATGCCGATAAGCTTCGAAAGGATTTGGAATTCGACGTAGGAGATATGGTTTTTGTGAAGATTTCTCCACTGAAGAATGTTATTCGATTCGGGAAGAAAGGAAAATTGACTCCGAGATTTGTTGGACCATTCCCGATCATCGAGCGAATTGGAAAGCTCGCCTACAGATTGGAGTTGCCAGAGAAGATGTCGGGTGTGCACAATGTTTTTCATGTATCATATCTACGAAAGTATGTGCACGACTCGGATACGGTGGTTTCTGCTGATAGCTATGAAGATTTCGAAGTTGATCCAGTCGATAGAAGACCTCGTAAACCGCTTCGTGTTGTGGAAACCGACACGAAACAACTTAGGAGGAAGGTAGTTAAGTTGCTCAAGATACAATGGAGTGATGATGATAAGGACTGCACGTGGGAGGAGGAAGAGAGGATGAAGGCAGCTCATCCTGAACTCTTCAAGGTATGGCCCTAAGGTGTCGTGTCATCTCGCGATATTGTAACTTGTTCTAGTTTTAGAATTCTGTACGCTAAGCTAGAATTGGATGCATGGTTTGTTGATTGCGATGGATGGTAGGCGTACAGAATAGTTTTTGATTGCTATGATTGTTTGGAATTTCGGGGGCAAAATTCCTAAGGGGGAGAGAATGTAACGACCCGTATTTTTACGGATCGACAAGTTCGTCAAAATCTGGAATTTTCAGCATTTTAAGACACTTCAAATTTTGAGTATAATTTGTCTAAGTCCTAGGTCGTGAACGACCTAAGAGCTAAGACGTGACCGACCTATAGAATGGTAGCGAGTTAAGAGCTATGTTGTAGACGACTTAGGGATGTGGTGCGACCTAAGGATGTTGGGTTTAGGTCGTAGACGACCTAAGATAGGAGACTTAAGGGTTTTGAGCGACCTAAGAGATAGGTCGGTAACGACCTAAGGAGGACCAGCAGTTAGGTTGTGTAGTGGTTTAGGTCGCGAGTTAGTTTGGGACAACCTATAGAATGTTAGCGACCTAAGGGAAGCGCGAGCTAAGGAACTTACGACCTAGTTGTTAGCGAGTTAGCGACCTAGTATATAGTTAGGTCGGCAACGACCTAAGAAAGCTACGGCAGCAGTAAGCGAGAGTGGTAGGTCGTAATACTGATTAGGTCGCGTGGGTGCTAAGTTGTTAGGTCGCAGGTGTAATGACCCTAAAATAAAATAAAATAAAAATAAATACATTTAATATATATATGGGGCATTTTCTGTTTTATATATAAAAGTAAAATAAAATGAAGTTTAATAAAAAGGTTTATAAGTCTTATAATTGTGCCAGAAATAATTAGCATAGTATGTGTGATTTTTAATTTAAGTGTACAAAGGAGATTTTCAGATTCTCTAAACTTATAAAAAGAAATGAATAAAGGATCACATGCATATGGCATGAACAAAATAGAAACATGAAAATAGCATGCAGTGTTTAAAATGTTCAACTCCCAAAATAACCAATTAAAGTAACCTGATGTGTACATTTCCCATTTAGGACCACACAGGAATGAGATGTATGCATGAACAGCTAAGGGTATTAGGAGAATTACCCATTTTCTTAAACCCTAGAATGGAATTATAAATAACTGCACATGGCCAAAACCATCACTCTCTCGGGATCAAAAACAAAGATAAAAATAAACTAGGAGAAACACTAGCTTGGAGCTTTGGGGGATTTGCTGTTTAAAAGATTAAGGCAGTAAAAGGAAAAACATTATGTGAGTATTTATCCTTTGTATGCAGTGGCATTAAGTCCTATTGCAGGCAGCCTAGAATATTATGAGACATTTAAATCTCTGAATTGATTTTGTTATGGGTGGTATGGATGTTTGTTTGTGCATACTTTTTGTTTGTTTGGAGTATAAATCTGTAAGTGGGCTTTTGGTGTTAACATGATTGGAGCATTCTTGTTCTATCTTATTATCATTAAACATGGATATAGATTAAACAGGGGAACATGGGGTTGAATCAGAAAAATATACAAGCAGTTATATCTTTCTGAAATATGAATAAAAGAAAAACTAAATTGGTCACTTGGGAGTTAGTCAATGATTTGTTTACTTCAGGTGGAAGCAAGTATATGCATGGTGCAACTGCACCCTGAGGCCTTTGTGTGTTGGAATAATATAAACAACCTGGGAGTTTCCTTCACAATGCATACATAGTATTCATTGACAAGGAGTTAAAGACCATAAAATAAATGGGGACAGGGGTTTAAAAATCTGGGTTATAAATATCCAGATATGGTGTTAAATTAATCAAGTTAAACCTGTTCATTGATTAGTTGCTGGGTGAAAATTTGGAGTATGAAACCTGGATTTATTTATCTAGATTTGGGGAGAATAAATCAAGAATCATACATATGTTCATCTTTACTGTTTGTTGTGTATTTGTTTGAATAGATGAATGTGTTTTTGTATTACCTCGTATGAACCAAAACATGCTAAGTATAAACATCTGTTAAATTAGGAAGGCACTGCAAGATTATGTTTTAAAATTATGAGTATGTATACAAAATTGATAAATGCTCATACCAGTGAAAACTGACCCTTTTGGTTGTCCTTGCAATCATCTGGGTGTCTCAAAATTTCTTTGGGGCAGCTAAATGATTTGCTTGCAGGAAATTGAAGTTGGCTTGATGAGTAGAGAAGGCATTGGCTGCTAGTTTAAATAAGAGAGAGACTTGTTTTTAAAATTTGCAGATGCATTGTAATGAAATTGCTAGGCACATTTTATTTTCTGCAATTGAAGTTACTTTTAGGAAACTTTTTAAGTATTTTGAGTTGAAGATATGTACTTAATCAAAAACTGTTATGAGTGATCTTTGATGATGTTTTTGATAACTACTAAATTTATCTTATGAATGTCTGATTTGGAGAAAATAAGGGGTTAGACATGTCATATACATTTGACATGGATACATATATATTTGAACACAGATTTTCATTGCTTATGTTTTGCCTTATGGAAATTAATAAGCTAAGGGGATTGATTTTTAATGAACGCTCAAGAATTTAGTAGAATATTCAAGTAAGATGAATTTGTGCATGGCAGGTAAGTGATACTTGCATATGCACGAATTCTGGAAACTTATAAGTAATTGAGTATTCAAGTTTAACCTCTGGGAAAACTTATCAACAATTTTAGACGTCTAAGATCAAATTAGACGTCTGTCATAATAATTTAGACGTCTGAGATTGTATATAGACGTCTGTTAATAAAAATTTAGACGTCTGAACTTAGTTCAAAATGTTTTCTACTCTCTGTTTAAAATCTAGACACTCTGAGACGTCTGTCATAATAATTTAGACGTCTGAGATTGAATATAGACGTCTGTCATAAAAATTTAGACGTCTGAATTGCTGATTTTGCCTAATTTGTCTATTTTCGAGTAAATTTCCAAGATTTATCGATTTTAGCAGATCCAACTTATTGTTATTAATTATTATCAACCTTGATAACTATCATGAGATCAAGTAAATGTTATTTTAGATTTTAATAGAATTATCTTGGCAAGATATATATATACCCTCTGATAAAAAATATATATATATAATAATAATAAAGAAACAATTGTATATCATCAAATATACAATTGACTTAGTTTGTTTGTACACTAATATGATTATATTGGTAAAACTAGGGTCTTGGGAAAAATATTTGGAAATTATATAAATATTCAAATATAAAAGAATTGGGGTTTAGTGGTGAAGGCCTCTTGAAAGTTGTATATATAAAAAAAATATGTGTTATAGAGTGAGGGTCACCACAGTTTTGGTATCAGAGCCATGTTTTAAATAACATAGTAAATGTTGTTGTATGCATATGGATGTTTGAATGCATTGTTTGAATTATTGATGTTGAATGCTTTTGTTTTATGACTGAATAAAAATATATATATATATATATATATTTATATATATATATAAATGTGTACATGTGATACATGCACAGTGTGCACAGAAATAAGAATGAATCAAGAAAAGACACCAAAAACTGATAAGGGTAATTAAACTAACATAAAAATCATATTTATAGCATTATGGTAGGACCAAGGCACCATACAGGTGCAGGATCATCACGAGAGCCACCTGTGATGAGCATGGAGGATTTTGTGAGAGCTTTAAGGGATCGAATGGCACCAAGGCAAGACAATCCTCATGAGGAACTCTCCAAACTGCTTAAGACATGTACCACTTTGGGAGGAAAGGATTTTGAAGGTACTGAAGGAGCTATAGGAGTTCAAACTTGGATAAGAACTATGGAGAGGGTCTTCACAGATATGCAAATCAATGACCAAAGGAAGAGACAGATAGCTTCAAGGAAATTAAAGTGGGTTGCACTGGATTGGTGGGAAGTTGTGATAGCAGGAAGACAAGAGGACACTATCACTTGGAATAATTTCAAGGACATGCTTGAGGCCAGATTTGTCCCAGCATCTGCCAAGGCCACACTACTTGAAGACTTTATCAGATTAAGGCAAGGAAGCATGAGTGTGAATGAATACACTCAGAAATTTGAAGCATTATCCAAGTATGGACTGGTGTTAATAGGGAATGCAGAAGCAAAGAATGCAAGGTACATTCAAGGCTTGAACCCTAGTCTGTCAAGGGCAATGTTGCCATACAAAGACAAAACCTTTGATCAAGTAATTGATCTAACTCTCTCATTTGAGCAACATGACACTGCAAGGGAGAAATTCAGGAATATGAAGTTCACTAAGAAGAAGGGTGGTCAGAACAAAGTGCAACCTTATGACAAGAGAAATGCAAGTAAAGGAGTTAAGAAAGAGGAAGGAGCAACAGCACTTGAAAACAAGAAATTCACTCATTGTTTTAATTGTGGAAAAGCTGGACATTATAGTAACCAATGCCCTGACCCTAAAATACCTATTGGAGGCTGTTATAATTGTGGAAAGATGGGTCATCTCAAGAAGGATTGCCCAGAAACCAATAGGGGAACAGCAAGGGTAGGAGCTTTGGCAGCAAGTAACACTGGGAATGTTGGGCAACTTGAAGGTATAATTTTTATTCATACCCAACCAATATCAGTAATATATGACACTGGTGCCTCACATTCACTAATATCTTTGGAAATTGTAAAGAAGTTAACACTTGCTTGTGTTTCTATTGATCAACCCTTAATTGTACACAGTCCCATAGGAAGTCATTGCATGTTGGGGATGAAGTGCATGGGTCTGAAATTAATTATAGGGGGTTATGAATTTAATTCAGACTTATATACCTTAAATTATCCTGGTATTGGGATTATTTTGGGAGTAGATTGGTTAATGAGAAATAAAGCAATTTTAAATTTAGAAAACCTTACTATTTCTTTGGAAACAAATGAAGGCAAAAGAATTACCATCTTAAGTGAAATAGCAAAGAATACATGCTTTAATAAAATATGGAGTATTAATGAAGTTCAAAAGGAATTAAAGGTAGAGGAAATCCCAGTGGTAAATGAATATATAGATGTGTTTGGAGAAGTAAAGGGAGTTCCTCAAAACAGACCAGTTGAATTTAAAATAAAATTAATTCCTGGAACAAATCCAATCATTAAGAAGCCTTATAGAATGGGTCCAAAAGAATTGGTAGAATTAAAACATCAACTAGAAGAATTAGAAGAGAAAGGATTCATAAGATCAAGTAGTTCCAGTTGGGGTTCCCCAGTGCTTTTTGTTAAGAAGCATGATGGAACAATGAGGTTGTGTGTAGACTACAGGGATTTAAACAAGGTAACTATCAAAAATAAGTACCCACTGCCTAGAATAGATGATCTATTTGATCAATTGCATGGGGCTAAAATATTTTCACGACTAGACTTAGCCTCTGGATTTCACCAAATGAAAGTTGCGGAGGAAAGCATTGAGTACACAGCCTTCAATACAAGGTATGGCCTTTATGAATTTCTAGTAATGCCATTTGGCTTGACCAATGCTCCCTCCTATTTTGTAGACTTGATGAATAGAATTTTTAGAGACTTTTTGGATAAGTTTGTCTTGGTATTTATAGATGACATACTAATTTATTCAAAGACAGAAAATGATCATGCCATGCACCTACATTTAGTATTATCCAGACTTAGAGAACATGAATTAAAAGCCAAGTATTCAAAGTGTGCATTTTGGCAACAAGAAGTAAAGTTCTTAGGACACATAGTGTCACAGCAGGGAGTAAGTGTAGATCCAAGCAAGGTCATTGCAGTTCAAACATGGAGTAGACCCAAAACAGTGACTGAGGTGAGGTCATTCTTAGGTTTGGCAGGGTATTATAGGAGGTTCATCAAGAATTTTTCAAGAATAGCCGCACCAATGACCAAGCTAACCAAGAAGAACCAACCATATGTGTGGACTGAGCAGTGTGAACAAGCTTTTGAGAAATTGAAGCAAGCATTGGTGGAAGCTCCTGTCCTACAAATCCCAGAAGCAAATGAAGGAATGGTCATATACACTGATGCTAGTGGATCTGGGTTAGGTGCAGTGCTTATGCAACATGGCAAGGTAGTGGCATACGCATCAAGACAGCTTAAACCCAACGAAACCAAATATGCAACTCATGATCTAGAATTAGCTGCAATAGTGTTTGCACTAAAACTATGGAGGCATTATTTGCTTGGGGCAAAATTTGAATTATTCACAGATCATCAAGCATTGAAATATTTATTTTCTCAAAAAGATTTAAATATGAGGCAAGCAAGGTGGTTGGAGTTTCTAGCTGCATATGATTTAGATATATTGTACACTCCTGGAAAAGCTAATAGAGTAGCACATGCTTTGAGCAGAAATCATGTTAGATTAGCCAGTTTGATGATTGATGAGTTTAAAAATCTTGCAGTACTTGGGGAGGCAGATATATACAGCAAGGATGCAGTGAATTTTAAAGAACATGGTGATATGGTGGAGTATGGTACGTTGGGGATAATCACAGTGAAGTCTAATCTGGTGGAGAAAGTTGGTAGCATGCAAGATCAAGATCAAAGTCTAAAGGAGAAGAAAGAAATGTTATTGAATAACATTGAGTCAGAGAATTTTAAAATAGATTCCCAAGGTTATTTGAGGAAAAATAATAAACTTTGTGTGCCAAACATTGCAGAATTGAAGGAAGAAATCATGAATGAGCATCACAAGACCCGGTACACCATACACCCTGGTGGTACTAAGATGTATCATGATTTAAAAAGAGGCTACTGGTGGCCAGAAATGAAGCAAGCAGTGGCAAGATATGTGGCAAAGTGTTCCACATGCCAACAAATTAAAGCAGACCACCAAAAGCCCTCTGGCATGTTGCAACCTTTGGAGGTACCTCAGTGGAAGTGGGAAAGCATTTCCATGGATTTTGTGGATGGTTTACCTAGAACTAAGAAAGGCAATGATAGTATATGGGTAATTGTTGATAGACTAACCAAATCATCTCACTTTGTCCCTGTCAGGTCAGATAGGAATGCATCTAAGCTTGTACAATTGTTCATTAAAGAAGTGGTGAGGCTACATGGCATACCCAAGACTATTGTAAGTGATAGAGACACTTTGTTCACCTCAAGATTTTGGGAAAGTTTCCAAGAAGCAATGGGAACACAACTTTGTTTAAGCACTGCCTACCATCCTCAAAGTGATGGGCAAACAGAGATAGTGAATAAAATATTGGAAGATTTACTTAGAGCATGTGTGCTTGATTTTGGTGGTAATTGGGAGGATCATATCCACTTGGCAGAATTCACTTACAACAATAGCTATCAATCAACCATAGGAATGGCTCCCTTTGAAGCCTTGTATGGGAGACCTTGCATGTCTCCTGCCTGTTGGTTCGAAGCAGGAGAGGGTGTAATGTTGGGGCCAGACCATGTTAAAGAAACTACCAACATGATTGAATTGATTAGGCATAGAATGAAGGCAGCACAATCAAGACAAAAGTCTTATGCAGATAGAAAAAGGAAGCCAATGGAGTTTGAAGTAGGAGAGCATGTTTTTCTGAAGGTATCACCAATGAAGAAAGTGTTCAGGTTTGGAAAATCTGGTAAGTTATCACCAAGATTTGTAGGACCATATGAAATTATGCAGAGAATTGGTGCTATGGCCTACAGACTTAAGTTACCTGAGGAGTTGAGTGGTGTGCATCTTGTATTTCATGTTTCTCAATTGAAAAAATGGGTGCATGATGAAGGAGCAATTCTGGAGTCACCTACTCAAGTTCAAGTCCAGAAGAATATGGTTTATACCAATGAACCAGTAGGGATAGTTGCCAAGGAAGAGAAAAAGTTGAGGAACAAGGTGATCAAACTGGTGAAAATCCAATGGAGCTTGGACACTAATGATTGTACATGGGAGGTTGAAGACAAAATGAGGGCTAAATACCCCAATTTGTTTACTGGTGGAGGGGTATGTTTAAGCAGCCTAAGATAATTTTTCTAAATATATTTATATATTATTTGTTTCCATAAAATATGAGTATGGGGTTATGGAGTTGAAACAGGCTATGGGTTAGTGTTTTTAATTGGAGAAAATAGTGAAATTATGGGGACATAATTCCTTTAAGGGGGAGGGTATGTAATGACCCTAAAATAAAATAAAATAAAAATAAATACATTTAATATATATATATGGGGCATTTTCTGTTTTATATATAAAAGTAAAATAAAATGAAGTTTAATAAAAAGGTTTATAAGTCTTATAATTGTGCCAGAAATAATTAGCATAGTATGTGTGATTTTTAATTTAAGTGTACAAAGGAGATTTTCAGATTCTCTAAACTTATAAAAAGAAATGAATAAAGGATCACATGCATATGGCATGAACAAAATAGAAACATGAAAATAGCATGCAGTGTTTAAAATGTTCAACTCCCAAAATAACCAATTAAAGTAACCTGATGTGTACATTTCCCATTTAGGACCACACAGGAATGAGATGTATGCATGAACAGCTAAGGGTATTAGGAGAATTACCCATTTTCTTAAACCCTAGAATGGAATTATAAATAACTGCACATGGCCAAAACCATCACTCTCTCGGGATCAAAAACAAAGATAAAAATAAACTAGGAGAAACACTAGCTTGGAGCTTTGGGGGATTTGCTGTTTAAAAGATTAAGGAAGTAAAAGGAAAAACATTATGTGAGTATTTATCCTTTGTATGCAGTGGCATTAAGTCCTATTGCAGGCAGCCTAGAATATTATGAGACATTTAAATCTCTGAATTGATTTTGTTATGGGTGGTATGGATGTTTGTTTGTGTATACTTTTTGTTTGTTTGGAGTATAAATCTGTAAGTGGGCTTTTGGTGTTAACATGATTGGAGCATTCTTGTTCTATCTTATTATCATTAAACATGGATATAGATTAAACAGGGGAACATGGGGTTGAATCAGAAAAATATACAAGCAGTTATATCTTTCTGAAATATGAATAAAAGAAAAACTAAATTGGTCACTTGGGAGTTAGTCAATGATTTGCTTACTTCAGGTGGAAGCAAGTATATGCATGGTGCAACTGCACCCTGAGGCCTTTGTGTGTTGGAATAATATAAACAACCTGGGAGTTTCCTTCACAATTCATACATAGTATTCATTGACAAGGAGTTAAAGACCATAAAATAAATGGGGACAGGGGTTTAAAAATCTGGGTTATAAATATCCAGATATGGTGTTAAATTAATCAAGTTAAACCTGTTCATTGATTAGTTGCTGGGTGAAAATTTGGAGTATGAAACCTGGATTTATTTATCTAGATTTGGGGAGAATAAATCAAGAATCATACATATGTTCATCTTTACTGTTTGCTGTGTATTTGTTTGAATAGATGAATGTGTTTTTGTATTACCTCGTATGAACCAAAACATGCTAAGTATAAACATCTGTTAAATTAGGAAGGCACTGCAAGGTTATGTTTTAAAATTATGAGTATGTATACAAAATTGATAAATGCTCATACCAGTGAAAACTGACCCTTTTGGTTGTCCTTGCAATCATCTGGGTGTCTCAAAATTTCTTTGGGGCAGCTAAATGATTTGCTTGCAGGAAATTGAAGTTGGCTTGATGAGTAGAGAAGGCATTGGCTGCTAGTTTAAATAAGAGAGAGACTTGTTTTTAAAATTTGCAGATGCATTGTAATGAAATTGCTAGGCACATTTTATTTTCTGCAATTGAAGTTACTTTTAGGAAACTTTTTAAGTATTTTGAGTTGAAGATATGTACTTAATCAAAACCTGTTATGAGTGATCATTGATGATGTTTTTGATAACTACTAAATTTATCTTATGAATGTCTGATTTGGAGAAAATAAGGGGTTAGACATGTCATATACATTTGACATGGATACATATATATTTGAACACTGATTTTCATTGCTTATGTTTTGCCTTATGGAAATTAATAAGCTAAGGGGATTGATTTTTAATGAATGCTCAAGAATTTAGTAGAATATTCAAGTAAGATGAATTTGTGCATGGCAGGTAAGTGATACTTGCATATGCACGAATTCTGGAAACTTATAAGTAATTGAGTATTCAAGTTTAACCTCTGAGAAAACTTATCAACAATTTTAGACGTCTAAGATCAAATTAGACGTCTGTCATAATAATTTAGACGTCTGAGATTGTATATAGACGTCTGTTAATAAAAATTTAGACGTCTGAACTTAGTTCAAAATGTTTTCTACTCTCTGTTTAAAATCTAGACACTCTGAGACGTCTGTCATAATAATTTAGACGTCTGAGATTGAATATAGACGTCTGTCATAAAAATTTAGACGTTTGAATTGCTGATTTTGCCTAATTTGTCTATTTTCGAGTAAATTTCCAAGATTTATCGATTTTAGCAGATCCAACTTATTGTTATTAATTATTATCAACCTTGATAACTATCATGAGATCAAGTAAATGTTATTTTAGAGTTTAATAGAATTATCTTGGCAAGATATATATATACCCTCTGATAAAAAAAATATATAATAATAATAAAGAAACAATTGTATATCATCAAATATACAATTGACTTAGTTTGTTTGTACACTAATATGATTATATTGGTAAAACTAGGGTCTTGGGAAAAATATTTGGAAATTATATAAATATTCAAATATAAAAGAATTGGGGTTTAGTGGTGAAGGCCTCTTGAAAGATGTATATAAAAAAAAATATGTGTTATAGAGTGAGGGTCACCACAGCAGGGTTTTGTAAGTTAGGTCGTAGCTTAGTAAGTTGTTAGGTCGCGTGTGTTTTAGTAGTTAGGTCGTAAGCGACCTAAGGGGTGCTTTGTTCGTTAAGTCGAAGGATGGGTTCCCTCTTAAGTAGTAAGTCGTATACCCAGTTAAGTCATAACCTCGTTATGTCGTAGGTAGGCAAGGTAGTTAAGTGCTTGGTCGCGTTAAGACGTGTGTTTTGTAGGCAGTTAGGTCGGCAACGACCTAAGTTAGGTCGTGGACTTCTAGGGTTGTTAAGTCGCGATGTGTTAGGTCGCTGAGGAGTTGAGTCGTAGCCTATGTGTTAAGTCGTGCGTTGCGTTAGGTCGTAGGTCGCTGGGTGTTTGGATGCGCAGAAGTGTTAGGTCGGAGAGGCTTAGGTCGTGAGTCGGAAGCGACTTAGGGAGATAGCCAGATTTCGACTTAAGGAATTTCAGCTATAAATAGGAGGGGTTGTTCTCACTTTTTGGGATCCGGATTTTGAAGCGACGAAGTGCTGCCATTTTGAGAGCTCGACTTCTACACTTCTTCACTTCTTTTCTCCACTCTAATCTAGTGCTTCCATCCATCCAAGTTGAAGATCAAATTGAAGATCCAAGAGCTTAGATTGAAGATCTTCATCTTTTCAAGAGAGATTTCTTCGTTTGAAGCGGATTCGTGATAGATCAAGCTTCATCCTGCGCTGTCTAGATCTGAAGCGTGTTGATTTGGGTTTGTTTAGGTGATTTGGTGAGCGATGATTATCTCTCACACGGATCCAAAGGAGTATATCGGATTGTTGGCCCGATTTGGTGTTAAAATAGTGATTTCCATGCATTTTCTTCATCCTAAGTGTAGATCCATATAGATCCATTGTTCATGATGATGTTACATCCATTTTATCATATGTTAACCTATGCAAGTTCATTCATCAAGTTTGTAGAGATATAATCCATGTTTCCATGCTTATTGGACTTTCAACTCTTTAATTACGAAAATGCCATTATTGTTATAATTGTCTACTTAGATCATATTTGAATGCTTGATTGCTTGGATTGATGTTTGATTTGATTGCTTGTTATGAACTTGATGATTGATGATTAGATTTAGACCGAAGATGATTCAAAAGCTAAGGGAAAGGCTCTTGAATTGGGAAAGCTGCTCGTGGCATATGTAGCAGGATGATAAAGCTCTTATGCATAGATTTGATGATATGAAGTTGAGATGAGGCTTTGCAAGGATGTAATGAAGCGAGGCATCATATGATGAAGACTTGGTCTAATCCAGACGGGATCATTCCAAGCATGTTGATAACTCGGTGATATGATTCGAGTTGAGGATAATGAATGGATATGAGAATAGTCATCAAGGAGGATGACTAGGAGGCTTGGATAGCATCGTTGTTGAAGGTTCTAGCATGCTCTAAGCAAGAGTATGTTTGGGCAGATTCGATAGTCCCAACGGCCAACTGTTGATGGTCGAGTACTCTGGACAGATTCGATTGTCCTAGGCACGGGCTGCGACGACGTGCGGGAGTTATGTCTAGAACCGGGGTTTCCATTAGCCCTTGACGGACGGCTGAAAGAATGTGCCGGTCATTCAATTAACGGTGATATCGAAGCAATGATAACAGTGATAGCCAGAGTCATGGATGTTTGGTTGTATCATCATTCGGACTCAAGAGCGGTATTTTCTAGGTGCTTATCTGATTTAGGCCTTGGTACTTGGAAAACATCGCCCTTGACTCGAGTGATAGTAGCTTTACTTTAAATTATATGCTCTGCTATGTTTGCTTCTGCTTAGTGTGTGTCTGGGGGCTATCACTGTAGAATGAGGTTGGAGTGGGAGGGTTGTATTCCTATTCCTTTTCCTTTATGCTCTTTTGGTATGTTGTTAGTTAATTTACTGCTCACTAAGACTGTTGTCTGACTCGAGGCTTTATGTTTTAATTCTTATTGCCTTGGGTTGTTCGTCCATTTTTGGGACGGGCAGACTAGGTAGCAGGTGACAGGTGCCGTTCTCTTCTCACGATGCTGATATCGAAGACGAGCTGGAGGGTTGCATATTATCTTCTTATTATATGTACTGGATGTTCCGCTGTTTTGTATTCTCTGAGAGATATGTAGTGAGGCTTGATGTATTGACTATTTGGATGCTTGTATTCAACTATTATGGAGTTTTATATGATGGCATTTTGTTCTGTAAAGCTTCACTATACATATGTTCTATTGTATTTTGTCCATGTGCTGTGAGCAATACGATAGATTCTGTTGTTTTAATTTACCTTGACAATCGTCCATGGTCGCCTGGCACACTTTACAGCGCACTTTCTCTAGATTCGGTGCAGGGGTCATGGGCGGTCGTCACAGATGAGTTGAAAGCGGAGTACAATTGCTACTTGATCTTACAATTCGTCCCTGAAATTTGGGATAGAACTTAAGCGTCAATCACTGATTGAGACAGTGCAGCATCAGAGTCCAGCTTGACTTTCAATCATCACTCATAGTCATGATTTCAGGACTTAACACTAAACTTGGATCCAATCTGAAGGTCGAAACTCAACAAATATACTAGACTGGAGTTCAACTGCTGAAAAACTTAAACAAATGAACGAAAATTGAGTTAAAGACAAAATGGAATTTCATTTCAACTGTTTGTAGAAGGAAACTAAGCACAAGTTTATCCAAAAAATTCTACTAGCAGGGCCCGAACCCGCATCTATACACAGCTAGCAAAAAAGAACAAAAGAAATTCCTATCTACTCAATATTTCACCAAAGAAGCATGTCTATTCTTTCTTCTTCTTTGGTTTCCCCTTCGGTGTGGACCCGTTGGAGCTTTCGCTTAGTTTTCTCTTTGAGCCTTTGCCTTTCGGCGGTCGGTCTCCAGTAGGGGGCATTATGTCAACATCCTCCTTCGAACTCAAATGTATTGGAACGCTTCCTGCAGGCGGAGTCGGAGGGACAGGATCAACAGAAGGAGTTGGGGGCAGGCGCGCTCGTCTCTATGACCGTTCCTCCCGGGGATATCATCTGCAAAGGAGCCGGACCAGGTCCAGCCATTCCACCGCCAAAACCACTGCCCCACGCGGCTGCCTCCATTTCAACATTAATTTCAGCTATGATTTCCTCCTCATGAAGCGTTTGTGCATCGTCAAGAACTCCAACAGTTGGAGCCGAAGAACTTGTCATCAGTGCACTTCCGCCCATAACGAACGGCAAATTTGCAAAAGGATCGCTATGATGACCGAGGAGTTCCTCCATCATCTGCTCATCAAAAATAAGTGTGCTTCCCTGCGCTCCATCGGTCGGTGCCGTGGTCGTTGTGGTGGTCGCTTCAGTTATAATGGCCTCCTGCATATGATGTGGTTCTTGAGTTGCAGGAGGCACAACCGGTGTAGCTTCAATCACTGGATAAAAAAAAGAAGAACTGTTAATAATTACTTCAAATGACGCTTCCGATTTTGGATAAGCATAGAGAATGTTCGGAGTACCTTCCTCAGTTTTGCTCGCGAGCTGGAGACATCTACGGTTGATCCGGATTATAAGCAGGAACAGGCTGTGGATCAACCGCAGGTGTGGATTCGGACTGAGTTGCCACAAGAGTTTCAGAACTTGTAACATGATGCTCGACGCTAGAACCTTCTCCAACTTCTGAATGCTGAGCGCCAAGCTTCTCCTTCTTATATGAAATCATGGCATCATGGAGAACTTTCCGCTTGTCTTCGCTCAACACTCGGTTTTCGAGCTCGAACTCATTAATCGATTCGGCTTGGTGGGCGGCCTTTTCATCTTCTACTAATCGACCCCAGGCGTTGTGTAGATGCGTCAGATAATTGTCGAGCCAGGCTAGATTTCTGTGCTTCAAGACGTTAGCATTATAAACAATGAGGAGATCCTCAATATCAACTTCTAGCCTAGACTCTGCCATTCGGACTTCCTCCTCAACCTTAGTCTCCACCTCCCGAACCTTAGCCGTTGCCGCATTTCGTTTGCTCTGAAGCACTATGGTCTGTTCACATGCTTCCCGAGCTGCTCTATTCGCATCATCCTTCTCCTTGATGATTTCGGAAAATTTAGCTTTAAGCTCAGCGAGTTCTTTCAAAGCAGCATCTCGTTCAGCTGTGACAGTGGTGTTCCGGTGGCCCATCTGCTCCACCAAAGCAAAGTGTGTCTGCCTCATCCTCTCCATAGCCAGGTTCGCCTCGTCGGCCTTTTTGGTAGCCTCTATCTTTGATTTCCGAGAGGATTCGACTTCATCATTAAGCACTTGAATGATACGGTCTTTTTGGGAAAGTTCAATTTCTAGTTTCTCAATCGCCTTTGCCCACTCAAAGGCCATCTTTGATGCTTTTTCTGCAGCCTTCGCCCACTCTTTATACTGGGTAGTCGTGAATATAATCATGCATCGTGTTCTCCGCTTCTGATGGGATTCTCTTTAAGTGAGGAGGAAAGATGTAGCCGTCAAAGCATATATTTGGAAAATCTTTCTTTAACTGAGCAATTCTAATAGCCCCTTCCGTAGTGGGCTCAGTGATAGCTTGTTCAGCGACGACTGAGGGCTCAACCTCAGTTCTGTGGCGTTTCGACTCAGGCCAAGAAGTTTGCGAAGATGGGTTGTGATGAGGGGGCTTTACCGGTTGTTTTCCCTGGCCTGAAGGTTGTGTGGGGAGACGAGGGGGTGGAGAACGCGATCGGGATCGATATTTCTATTCTCTGTAATCCCTGTCTCTATCCCTCTCGTAGCGTTACTGACTAGAATAATCGCGACCACGGTTTCTATCATCCTCCCTCCGACGTGACTCATAATACGAGCTCGATGATTGGCGTACCGAACGGAGGCTGCCGAGCATAGACTCTCGCATATTCATTGAATCTGTAAAGAAGAAAGAGCAACAGAGTTAGTAATTTCTCGAGTTGAACACTTATGGTTGGAAATCGTGTAGTGCCGTGAAGTGTGTATGTGTGTGCAACCCCCAACCAACCGGTAATGTCGGCTGCACTGGTGGGTAGAGACTCGCTTAAATCTAGAGCACTTTGGAGCCCCTCCAATCCGGTGTCATATTGAAGTGACACATAATCCAGAATCGGAATATCAGCAAGTCCTTCAAAAGGATTCTCTACTGGCGAGGGAGGAGCCTCCGAAATTCTAACGCCAGAGGCTGGCAGGGATACGATAACAGATTTCCATCTTGTGGATTTGTGATGTTTATATGCCTGCCTTGCCTTTTATCTTTCCCTCTGAACCCTAAAGACTGTCAGAAGGCCCAGCCACGTGTTCGTCATTCGTAGGTGTATGTTCTTCATCACCTTCCTCAGCAATTATGACCCCGGGCGCTTTGCGCTTTACCCGCTTCGTCAGGGCCACCCTCAGCGTTCCTTCAAGCCTTATGCTTAGATTTCATTCAATAAGCCCAACGGTTCTCAAGTTTCGGTCTGTTATCACCGAGTCTATGTCTCTCATTTCGCTTGGCACTTCTTGAAGGACCCGCATAATTTATTTAAAGTGCACGCCCTCAGGTCGTGGAATTGCGGCTGTAAAGGAAAGAAGACATTAGTTTTAATATCAGCTAAGATTATCTCATTAACTATTGGAAAAGATTGCAGCACTTACGTCTAACTAACCATCGGCTAGCAAATCCTGGAGGGCATCGGACATAGAATCACTCGGTTTTAAAGTAACTCGGTCTGGTCCAGGAGCCAGTCAAGACTTGACAATTCTTGACTGCCTCTAGGAATGTGAATGAGGGACTATCTCCCTGACTCTTAACGTTGAATAAGTATCTAATTTCGATCGGGATTGGAGGTCGAAAAAGATGCTCCATGAATACAATGAACAGACTGTTGAGAAGAGCATATCCGTTCGGGTGTAACTGTGATGGGGCGATTCCAAAGAAAGACAGCACTTCTCTAATGTACTGATTAAATGGAGGAAGTGTTCCTTCTGTGCATGCATGGCGATTAAAGGCCGTAAACCCCTCTAGGGGAGCATGCGGTCTATCATTCGGTCCTGGTAATAATACTTCATCAAATGGTATACCATGCCTTAGACATATTCGTCCCAGCATATCTTCGGAGATGTTAGACGGCATAGAATCCTGTGGGCTCATGATAAACCTGGCACCAGGCAGCTCGTCCGGAGCTGGATCTATAACTTCGGCTGCAATGACCAAAATATCTATGAATAAAGGGGATGAACTCTGAAGCTCCTACTGTTGTGAACTTGTAGATTCCATAGCTAATCAACTTATTAAAAACCATCATTAGACGATAATAAGCCCGTGTGTTCCTCAGTGTGAAGTGTGTGAATGTGTTGTGTAGTGCAGTGCTACATAATACTTGAGAGATTCTACAGAGTTAGAGAAAATGTCCAAATGACGAGACTTCAAAATTTAACTGGAAGTGACCGTCATCGCCGACCGTCACAACCATGTCATCCAAATTTCAAAGACCGATCTGAGATAAAGTTTGTTAAATTACAGTTCATCGACGAGCTTCGAAAGGCAATGAAGTATGCAGTTTAACAGTTAAGTCCGGTTATGCAAGGCCGAAGCTCGTCGGAGTCAAATGTTTGAATTTGTACGAAGTTCGTATTCATCAAAGTCAAAGCTTGGATTGTCCGGTTCAAAAGCTTCCATTTCGTATCGGTCAAAATCTGTCAAGTTCGTATCGATCCAAAATGTCATTTTTGTATCGATCGGTATTTGTTAAGTTCGTATCGATCGCAAATCGAATGCTTCGTATCGATCAGATTAGGCAATGTTTCGTATCGTTTGAATATGGTGAGGTTCGCATCGGTCAACTACCCCGCATTTCGTATCGATCTTTTACCCTTCGGTTTCGTGTTAATAACCTCGAATCGATATGAATTGTCTCCACTCCAGATCGACACAAACTTCATCATTCATCAATCAATTCTGTATCGTTACGAACCCTACTCATCAGATCGATACGAAGTCTAGCCATCTCTTTCTTTTCATCGGTACGAAATTAGAGCCAAGCAACTTTCCTATAATTCCTTCGTATCCCTCCTCGTTCCTTCTTCTCCAATAAACGAAGACGCGATTGCCCTCTCCTCAACTCCACGACGACCCAACTCCGGCATCAACGACGTCGGAATAGGCCGCGACCTCGAACAAGCAGGCATCGAATCTCGAATCTCAACGATATTTACATGAATTCATCGATTGATTACCTAATTTGAGTGTTTAGTTCGATGGATTAGAGTTTAGGTCAATTTGAAGACGAACGCTGTTTTCTTGCTTTAGGAATCCTATCGATACGAAGGCAGAAAGGTAAAATGAAAGCAGATGAAAAATTTTCGAAGTACAAAACGTTTATATATGGACACAAGAAGTGAAGAAAAACGTTTCGCCTCCCAGTCAAAGCAACCAGTTTCAACAGGTCTCTCATAGGATCGATACGAATTAGTTATTCGTATCCATTGACTCAAACTTTATCGATACGAAGTTTGCAACAAAGATTTTTCTGAACCATAGGATTCCATCGATACGAAACACTTATTCATATCCACTGTTTTCGACTCCATCCAGGACGCATCGATACGAACTGCACTGTTCGTATCCATCAAGTTACAGCCCCTAAAGATTCGTATCCATCGATACGAATAATACACGGGGGACTAGTTGCTCTGTTCGCATCCCTCATTAGTCTATCGATACGAAATCACTCGTTCGTATCCATCATTTTGAAAGTTGCAGGGATTCATAGCCATCGATGCGAAGATCGGTATAAAATAATATCCAGACTATACAACTCTATCGGTACGAACTCTACGTTCGTTCGTCCTAAATCGATCCAAGAGAGGATCGATACGAAGGAATACTCCAAAATGCCCCCAAACGTCATTACAACTCGAATTTCACGTCGATTCAGGAGAGGATCGGTACTGAATTCGATACAAAAAACTGAAAACCTGACAACGACTCGTGAACATATGAACGTTAATGGGAGTCAGGCTAACATACATTCATGTATAATGAACTAACATCCAATCTTTAAAATTCGCAGAAATTGAATACTTGTCTGGTGACAATTACAACAACGAGCGACAAATTACTATCACACATTGATCAATTACAACAGTACACAGTATGACAATTGGCAGTCTATGGATCATAATTTATGTTTCTATGTATCAATCAAAGGTTACGAATTTCGATGAGAAAACAACAACCGTTTGATGAGTCGGATGGAACTTTTCAGAATGTTGATTACAACTTTTCAAAGCATGTCATGTTCTCACAAGACGTACTTTGGGGGGCAAATGTTATCCCGCTTTTGGCAAGGCCGTGATACCAGGAACTTAACTGGAAACCGAGGGCGGTCCATCCCAAAGATCGGTTATACGCAGGCTCACTATGGATATCGACGAATTTTGTCCAAATTCGGATCAAGCTATAATTGACAAGACATGACAAACAAAGTTATGAATACTAGCGTCCTAAATTTCAGGTCAATCCAAGTTCGTATGCTCAAGATATGATCGATACAAGTCAAGGAAATCAACACAACCACGTCCATCACTGCACATCCATCTATTCGTATCCATCAAAAGTCCAGCATGTTCGTGTCCATCGGCGAGTATCTATTCATATCCATCAGAATGCACTACTCCGTATCCATCAGGGGAATAAGCTTTATTTGTATCGATCTATTCGACTCCATCAGCAAACAACTCCACTTCGTATCGATCAGCAGTTGTCTTGTTCATATCCATTGAAGATGGTCTTCATCGTATCGAACAGGAGACAGGCTCACTTCCAATCAATCGGCTATTGCCTATTTTGTATCCATCGACTGTGATACGAGAGCTTAGTTCGTATCGATTAAACATCATGTACATTCCGTATCGATCGACCACAGATCCATACGAAATAGCCATTTCCCATCGATACGAACAAAACCAATCACTCGATTTTGTACGAATATAACAAAGCAGTCGATCGATACGAATAAGAGCAATGCGATCGATACGAACAAAGTACAGACGATCGATACGAACAGAGCAAAGGCTATCGATACAAACAAAGCAAAGAAGATTGATACGAATAAGGCGCATACATAGGGAAGACTCGATCGTTCGGCACAAAAAGTGGATCAATCCAAGAATTTCCCACCACGTCAACTTGGAGGCACGTGCTCAAGAACGATTTGAACAGATCGGTACGAAGTGTATCGATATGAACTAAACAGCCTAAAGAAAACGCAAGCTTGCATCGATCATAAATCACAATCTACAAGTCCAAATGCCACCAAATTTTCAAAGGAGCTTGCGTACAACCTAAAGAATGTTCATGCTAAATATCAACTCGATTGGGTCAAATCTTGATCGATACGAAATTCATTCGTATCGATCACGGACCGAGTGCAAATCATGTGGGATCGATTGCATGGGCCCACCCACATGCCAAAAGAGGTCTCTCGAGATCTGAGCGAGATATTTGCACCCTACGCCTATAAATAGCATCCTAGAGCCTACAGAAAAAGGAGCTTTTGGCTCTTTGACGTCCAGATTCTGCCGAATTCATCATTGTACTCGAATTTCACTGTTGTACTCGAGATTTACTGTTGTAATCCGCTGTAACCAGTAAGCAAAAGTTAATAAAGATCAATCATTTTGATAGTGGACGTAGGCAACACGCTGAACCACTCTAAATCTCTATGTTCCTTTGTTGTTTTTCTGATTACCGTTTGAAGTGTTTGTTAGATAATCCTCTTTTTACATTTAATTCTTCATTTTTATCTCTTCAAACCCTTCCGAAGAGAGTTGTGCCCAATTTTGGTACAAACATGTTCGGAATAGGAGTATAACATATAAAACGCCAGGTAGCACGCTTCGTTTGGAGTTCGAAATTTTCGCGGATGTATAGTGCCGCAGAAATTTTCTATAAATAGCTTCACCTTCCTTTCATTTTTAAACCCTAACGTAAAAACAACAGTCGCCCCTTATCGTTTCAATGCCTGAAAATCGTCCCTCTTTCTCCCTCATTTTCTTCCAATCCAATCAATGAAATCGAACGACGCCAAAAGGAAAAGTATAGATCTGATCGAGCTCAACACGTTGTATGGTTGGATCGAGGCGAGGCACGAAGGGCCAATGGGTTTTCTCGAATTGCGTAAGAATGGCGGCATCGGAGTCAATGATACTTAGGGCGGCCGTGGAGTTGGCTGAGGCGCATCCGATGGTGAACTCGGATATGGTGCGGTGGCCTCGTGGTGGTGTGCATTTGGATGGTTTGGTCGTGTTTTGGGTTCTTGGAGCAAGTGTGTGCGCGCGCGACCAGGTGTGGTGGAGCGAAGGGGGGAGGGGGCGCGGTAGTGCAAGGCGTCGACAGCGATGAGGTGGCTTGCGATCGTTGTTTATAAAAAGGGAAACGAACAAGTTCGCGTGCCTGGGAAGCTGAGGGGAGGAGGGAGATGAGGGCAGTGTTTAATTTAAATTTTTGTTAATTTTTGTTAATTATACCGTTATGCTAATTAATCCGTAAATTTCTCATGCGAGACCCGTTTTGAACGAAACAAGTCGCATTGCGAACGTATCGACTAAGGCTACGACATGAAGTTGGCTTCATATTTATTTGAAGCTGAAAAGTTTTCAGTTTCAAATGAAGGTGAGTGATTAAAACCCACTCACGAAATACTAAATTATTCTGATGTTAGTTAAATTTAAATCATGAAGTGATTTATTTTTATTTCCTGTTGTTTGGTAATTTAACTGATATTTAAATTTACATATGGTTTGAACTGATAGGAATTTAAATCGACATTTAAATTTGAAATTGAAATTAAACTTCTAGTTGAACACTCGATATTGCTAACTAGTTAACTGTTGTGATATATTGATTGTTTTGGATGTTGATTGTGATGGATGACTTTTGGTTGATATTTTGGATGATTGGATGTTTATTTATTTTATACATCCATGTTATCATCCTATATATTATTGATAGTATATAAAACTATTATTTGAATTATTTCGAATAAATTAAGAAATAGGTTGAAATGATATATACTTATGACACTGAGATTTGGATTGAAATGATATATATATATATATATATATCCATCCCTACAATTTAAAATTGAAATAACTATTCACTTGGCCATAGGATAGAAAATTATATACGGACACCGAATTTGTTAAATTAAATGGTTTTAAAATTCTTGGTTTTGAAATTATTTAAATGATATCGTTTTTAATAAATAAAATAATTGATTTATGGAAACTGAATTATTTTCGAACTTGAGCTTGAAATGTTGAAATTGAAATTTGTTAACAGAAATTGTTTAAAGAATTGAATTTGAAAATTTGAAGTTATAATTAAGAAATCATTTGGATGATGGAAATTGATTTATTTTAAAAGATTTGAACTTTTATTCAAACTTTGAAATATATCTAAGTAAAAGTAATTTAAATGGATATTTCAAATTTGAGCTCGAAATTGAATCATTTTAAAAGATTTGAACCTTAAATTGAATATTGAAGTTTAAATTGATTTAAGTGATTTAAATCGGGATTTTGAAATCGAACTCGAAATTATATAAATTGAAATGGTTTAAAAATAAGTATTGAATTGAAATTTAAATCATTGAATTTAATATTTGAATAGAATTTGAAGCTAAAATGAAACATTTCGAAATTGAAGTATAATCGAATAGAAATCGAAATTAAGTTGATTTGACTTGAAATTGAAATTGAGTCGATTGAATTGAAAGATATGGAATTGAATCAGTTTGATTTAAATTTGGACCTGGGTCCGGATTTGTTGAAATGGAAAGAAACAGTTTAAATTTGAAACTATTTTCACTATAAACTATTTACTATAAACTGTTTTAAAATTTCATCTTTTTAAATTATTTAAATTTCCAAATCATTTAATATAGAAACTATTATAATATCTAAACTATTTTAACTATCTTAATTTTCCATAAATATTTAATTTTTTAAGCTATTTAACTTTTTAAATTATTTTAACTATTCAAACTATTTTCAAAAATTCAATCTGTTCAAGTTGGTAATGGTTTATATTTAAATCGTGGTTTAAATGCGAATTTGGTTAAAACGAAGTTATAACCTAAGTTGAAATTTGAAACGATTTTGGAAGCGAAATTGAGATACTGGAGTGAAAATGATTTTCAAGTGAAATTGACATATGAAGTAAATACGATGATTTTGAAATGAAGGATATTTTGAAGTGAATATGATATTTTGATATCAAGTATGAACCGTTTTCGAAATGTAAAAGAACCAACCTCTAACGACCCGGGATTTTGGATATTTGAAATTGGAATATTTAATTGATTTTAAATATTTAAAAGTTAATTTTAACTTGAATTTCAAATATAACCATTTATTAGATAATTAAATTATTGAATTTAATAATTGGAAATTGGGTAAAGATTTTGAATCTTGGGTTTTAAGATTGTTAAAAATATTTTAAAGGCTTATAAAATTTATATTGATAATACTGAAGATAATAAAAGCTTTAAAATTGAATTTAAAGGTGATTTGTTCAGTTTTGAAAATATATCGTTTAAATTGACATTTAAAATGCCTTTCGAGGCACAGCCTCGGATTTCAACGAAACCAGTTCCATTGGATCTGTAATAGTGTATTATTATCGGATTTTAAATTTTGTAACGTTTGGAGTTTACATGTGGTCGTACGAGATATAAAGGCGGTGAAATTATGTCGAAAATTCAATATAATAATTGGGTCCAAAAAGCTATCTTCTCCATACGATCGAATTAAGACTCCAAACCTTTTCCATTGCGTTCGGAATAGGGGTATAACATTATAAACACCTAGTGGCACGTCTTGATAGGAGGTCGAGGTTTTAAGTTGCGAATTTGAGACGATTTAAAATTTAAACATATATATATATATTGATTGACATTTATTTTCACGTTAGAACCTTTTTCTTTCTATTCAAATCACTGTTCATTTACTTTTCAAAAGACATTTCCCCCTAAAACACGTTTCCTCATCTTTTATGCTCAGCCGAACATTGCAGAGCAGGAGAAAAAATATGAAATCTCGTTCAACATATACAAAAGGGAACTCGAATCAAATTTCACCTCAATTTAAAACGCTAGTTCCTTTGTTCATGCCTCCTTAATCGAATTTCATGAAATCGAAAAAAAAGAAGAGAGATTCGAATGAGCTTCAGGAAAATAATGGTCGCGGATTCCTTCGAGATAATGAGGCCGAGCTGGTTATTGTTTTGAAATTCCGTGTCCTCGTCCTTCGAGTTGATTCGTGCTTCACCCAAAATCGAGAAATGGAATGCTCGTTCCAAGCCGAGTCTAGGGCGTCGAGTTGTGTGGATTCGATCCAAGCGAATTTGGGTGGTCCACAGCTGAGGCTATGGTGGCGCGACATGGCAAGGGACTAGCAATGCACTGGGACGTCGATTGGTGGTGGTTGGTGGGGCAGGCGTTGACTGGTCTGGGCAGGGGAAAGTTAGGGCGCGATACTCGAGTGTGGTTGTCGTCGAGGAGTTTAGGCTTGGTGATGGAGGCCGTGGACGCAGTGGAGATGAGCGACGAGGACAGTAATCTCGTGCAGAGCATTAGGGCAGAAGCTCGTTGATTTTGTTTTCCTGTTTGAATTAAGGTAACTTAATTTTAAACATTTTAATTTAATGTTACCTAAGTTTAAAACTTGTAATTTAATTTGTTGATTATTATTTCATTTATCAGAAAAATTTAACTGTAAAGTAAATTTAAAGTTTTATTAAGCCAATAAATTTAAATTTAAAGTGAAAATGTTAATGTTAGTTTAAATCATGTCAAATGCTAATAAATTTAAATATTTCATTTATACGAGGTCCTGAATCAAATGAAACCAGCCGAGTTTGGTTCGTTGCTGGGAATCGATGTAATAAATAAATTTAAGGTGAGTTAATCTTACTCAAATTGGATTACTGGTTAATTTTAAATAGTTAAAATTTAATCATTGGTTGATTGATCGAATTTGATAATTATTATCAGTTTGGATGTGATATTGTATATAGTAATATATATATATATATATTGGAGTGATTGATATTCCCGCATTATATAGTGGATGAGACCATATACGCCCGCATAATAGCGGATGACCCTTTATACCGCGATATCCCCCTCGAAGTGGGATTGGTATTTTATATTGTGCTAACATCTGTGGATGCAGGAAAAACAGGTTGGAGGGATCCAACTGGATTCTTCAAAATGTTAGATTTATTCTCTTATTCTGTTATACGATCTTTTTGAATAATCTATGATAAATTATATTGGAGATTTAATTTATTTGGATACTATGGTATTGTTGGATAGATTTTTGGTATTTCAAAATACCGTAAATATGAATATTGAACTTTAAAAGGAAAATAAAAGGGGAATTTTAAAGTAAAATATTTATAGTGATGTTGAGTCAATTAAAAGAACGAATTTGGGAAAAATAAATAGTTTGATTTTAAAATCCTACTTAATGAATTCCGGAATATGGAAAAATAGAGGGTTTTGAAAAAAATGAGAATAAAAGGGTTTTAAAAAAAATAAAGAACTTAAGCGATATTGTTTTAATATAAATGAATGTATTTTTAAATTTGAAATTTAAATAGTTTGGGGAAAAATAAAAAGGGAAATTTTTAGAATAAAATATGAAATCAATGTTCCGGATTTAAAACAAGATTTTAAATCATAAAAAGAAATTGGAACCAAAAATTTGGGGGTTTGGAATAAATTCAGGTTAACTAAGAAATTTATTTAAAAATGGGAATTTATTTGAAATCGATGAAGAATCGATTAAGTGTTGTGAAAACAGTGAAAAATGGTAAAATGAGACTATAGGATTTATAAACGAAGTTTATAAAATGAAGTAATTATTAGTGGATAATTTGAAATTATAAATTCACGGTGGGAATTTATAAGGAGATTGGCAATTTTTTTAAAAATAAATGGTAGATTTATTTTTAGAAATTTGAAAAGGAAATTTTACGAGATTAGAACATAAATTAAATTGGAGGTAAATCAAGAAGGATTTATTAATATTGGGCTGGAAATATAGAAGTTGAATATATTTTTCTGAGCAGTTAAGTTATTTTAAAAAGGAAAGATCTTTGAAGTATTAACTAGAAAATTTAAAGTGTTTAAAGAATATTTCAGAAATTTATTACTTAGTTGTTTAAAAAGGGCTTCAAGTATATTTTAAATTATGAATTAAGGTAGTTATATTAAAATAATAATTATTTAAGAAGTAATCAATATTTTTATTTCAAAGGGATAAATTATTTAATATTAATATTATTTTTGATAACTTTTATTTAAAAAGTAGTTTGCCTAAAGTTAACTTGGAAAGTTTTTATAGAAATTTCATAAGTATTATTTTGAAAATTATCAAATAGGGTTTTCGGGAAGTATTGGTATACTCACATGGCGTAAATCAAAGGCAATGAGTGCCTGCAGTTAAGACCTGGATTTCTCTGGGATAGAGACGTAACCATTGAACTGTGATCCATGGTTTGATACCGCAGTAGTATTTTCCATATTATTTAAAAGGGTTTTTTTAAATATTTGGAAAGAAAAAGGATAATTTGTGAATATACCGGATTCAATAAGATAAGTGTATATTTTTGGATAAAGAGATTTAAATTTATTTAAAATCTAAATTAAATAAGACTTGGGTTTTACAGTGGAAATAGAATATTTGGTTGAATTGATTGTTTATTTGATAGTTAAATAACCGACTATCAAAAATTTGGACCCAAATATAACTTTGGAAATATCTAGAAGAAGCATGGGATTTATATGGTACAGTTATCGTCCGAGGTGCTATACTGTACGTATAAACTCATTTCGTTCTTTTAGAACGTTTTAAGGAAATCCGTCCACTAACTGGCAGGAGGTGATCTTCGATATTATTTTTATCTGTTTATTTCCTAAAGAACCGGGGTTGAGTTTACCAGAAAATATCGGACGTTGTTTCGAAGAGACCAGGATCGGATTTGTGAATCCCAAAACCACTTCGATCCAATGAGTACGTTTTCATAATGAAGACAAGAGCATGAAGTCGAAGATGGAGTAGTGAAGTGCAAGGGCTAATCGCTACTAATCCTGAGGGTGATTCCAAAACGGATGTCGTAGGAGTAGTGCCTTCGGTTCCGTTCGGACCAGGAACAGACTTGTATGGATGAATGCTATCAGCACATTGTCATTAGGGGACGATGAGCATTCTAAGTAAAATCGTTCTTGAAAAGGTAATGCTTACCCTCGAGCCTCATCAACCGGGAATGACTAGAAATCAGGAAAGATGCAGCAAGGCTAAGTGGGTCACACCCAAGTAGGGTAAGGTTATCCCTATCTAGAGATCTAGAGTTCCTTTTTTATTCGGCTGTGTGGTGCGGTTGCTGATCCCAACCGCGGGGTAATCTTATTCGAGCTATCTAGTTTAAGGGGTAGTCTGGTCTTGTGTAGAAAGGGATCCCGGAGTGGTCCTTGGTACATTGTTCTAGAGGTGTATTGTGATAGGTAGTACCCCAGTGCCTAGTCATTCAGTTGGAATCCATTCTCTAATAAGCGTCGTACGGTGTTGATTGTGCCCAACTGTGCTGGAACATGAGATGCAAGTATTTCAGCTATTTGAATAAGTATTTGTACTTAGACACAATCATAATATCAGAGGATTTTGATATGAAATGTTTTGGTTATCGTAAGGTAAAAACCCGTCGTGTTTATTTGTGGTGTGGTCTTACGAGATACCTTTGATTTTTAAAGGATTTTGAACTTTAATAATTCAAATTGATTGTGTTTCCTCACGCTGGTTTTCCAGACTGACTCGGGTGTTATTTTATTATAATGCTTGGGTCAGACCGAGTATTACAGATACAGGATAGGATGCTATGGAGCTCAGGAGACGAGCTGGATGACGAGACATATATCACGTATCTGATTTATATTCCACTGTGTATAGTATGCTATATATTCAACTTTTGTGAGGACAAGTTATTATAACTGTCTAGTATTGTGCTATTGATTGTGTTGTACTCTGATGATGTAATGTATAAAAACAGTTATAGTTCTTTTTGTATAAAGATCAATTGTTATCTATTATATATTGTTCCGCTGCGATTGTGAGATTTTGTGTTGTTATTTCCATTTTCTTCTTCTACCTCCTTCTTCTTTCCCTAATGATCTAGTATTTCCGCCATTCGATTGTTCGGCATGTAATATAGTGGATGTATTGATGTCGATTTTCGAACGTCGAAAATCCGGTTCGTTACATAACCGGTGTGTAAAACGATGTTTGGTTGGTAAAGAGACCGGGGCCTCTTATTGGCATACTCTCTATCAATATTGGAACCACTTTAACAACTATGTACGCAGAGGAGACTCCAAAGGAATTGGTTGGATTTGGTGTACGTTGCTGGATTTGAAGAAAGAGAACGATGATGAATAGCTCGACACTTGTGTCAATTTGAAATGACTAAAACATGATGGATTGACCGGGCCAATGAGTGTAGCTACCTCTAGCGGACTTCTGTTCTTCGATTTTCTCTTTGGACTCAGTTCGTACTATTACTTTTGATGTTGGTTTCGATTGGTGCACCTTGATTTGGGATGATCTCCCTTTGACTCGATATGTGATGGATGGACGCGTTGGGCGGTCGTGGCTACTATGCATTACCACCAGCCTTGCGACCAGAACTGGTAGTATCCTACCTTGGGCATTGCCTCACGTGCCTTGTCATACTTTTATCCTTATACGAGACCACTACGAGTTTGGTTTAGTGTTGTCATATCACGTCGCATCCCTACCCCCCAACGTGCTACTGGGGCATTATATGCAAACTGTATGACAATGCTTAAAAACACGTTAACGGGGGTTAATGTAAAGCCTTAACGCTATGAAAATTATTTATTTTATTGATTAGACATTACATATATAATGTATTCTACTATATATAGATATTTTGAAGGATCCTTAAGAGATGGAAAATCCCGTAACATCTCTTGAGTTAGTGCACACACGTTGTACACTGGTTAGGAGATGTAAAACCCTATAAACATCTCTGACGCTATTACACTCATGTTATACATGATATTGATTTGACTTACATAAGAATGTTTTAGTTCTAACTCGAGTGTATTGTTTTACTTTATGCTCGAGTCAGCCCTGAGTTTTCAGTGTATTGAAGATCATATTATTCTGGAGGACGAAGACGAAGATTTGGTATATTATATTACTAGTATTATTCCCGCATCATGTTGCTCTGCTGCATTACTCTATTGTTCTGCTTTATATATAACTCTGATAGATGTTGTAAAATTTTGATCAAATATAAAGTATAAACAGCTTCATGAACTGTTTATTTGATTATTATATTTGTCATTCCACTGCGAGATTCTGTGTTTGTTTTCTTCTTTTCTTATTTTTCTTAATTAACCCCAATGATTATCTATGTTTTGGATTGTTTTGAGTTGGCATGTGTGGTTTATCGTCGAGTTAAACCTTCCGAAATGTAGCTCGTCATAGTTGTCATATACGTATGTTCATATATATATATTGTTGTAATTCAAAATATATATAAGGACTTTGGTGTAAAATAAATCTAATGTTGAATTCCTTTCTAACTCAATATTTTAAATTGTAAAACCAAAAAAATTGTAGATTATATATATATGTGTGTGTGTGTGTGTGTGTATGTGTGTGTGTGTGTGTGTTAGTTTAAATTTAAATATAGTTTGTTATTATTTATACATGTATACATATGTACGTATATCATTTCAATTTAAAGTTTATAAAAGGACTTTTGTGACAAATTATAGATCTAATGTTGAACTCCTTCTTAAGTAAAATTTAGATTTTTTTTTTAGATTTTAAGATTTTAAAACATGTAAAATAGTCAAAATCAGTTTTAATGTGTGGGTGAATGCGTACAAACACAAAATTATTATTTTATACAAAATTTAAAATAAAAAGCTGAACACAAAGGCATATATAAAGAGATAAATGTGTCCAGTTGCGGTGTAAATTCCAGTAAATATAAATATACACATTGACCAATTACACCATTTATATGTTGCACTTGCACTATACATATATGGGCGTATTTGATTGTCTCATTATAATATAATTTAAATTAAATTAAATTTGAACTTCTTTTAAGCAAATTAAATAAAACAAGATTTTATTTGAAAACTATATTATGTTGGATTCGATAACCCTTTAGACTTAATGGGCTAGTAGATCTAAAAATAGGAAAAAAAATTAAATCTACCTATTTCACCCGCTTCTAACCGGCATGGTTCCTTCAATGGTATCAGAGTCCAAAGGTCTATGGATATAAATTAGCAATATTAGAGCCAACTTTTTAAAACCTTCCCATTTAGTTGGTGTCTAGAAAGGTAGTGTCTAAGGTTGAGTTCGGTACTCAACCTGTAACACCCTGTAATTTTGACGATAATTAATTAAAAAGAAATTAATTAACAAATAATAACATCAAATAATAGGAATTTTACAAATGTCAGAGTTTAGCTACTAAACCTGCACCATTGGGTTTGTTGCGATTTTCTAATCAATTTTCATATATAAAGTTTTCTGATTGGAGTTCAAACAAAAAAAGTTATTAACGTTTGAATATTCTGTGTGACGCCCCACCTCTATGCCCACACTAGCCAAGAACACTACGGAGTAATGCTGTCAACTAGCATGGAGAATAAGGCTGTTGAGGAGCGACCATCCGTGTAATTGCTTTGTGCAAGCACCGATATGTCAGATAGTATAACATGCATTTTTATTTCAAGAGGAAATCCGACATACCGATACAAACTCAAAGCTACTACACAGTGGCTATAATAGTCTAGGACAATAAATATAATAATAACACAGATAATATAATTGCGGAACACAGATAGAACAAAAAGTCTCATATATATAAATAACTGATGTCAGTTACAATACATTTGACACGATACATATGATACAACTACAACTGTCGACTCTGGAAGTTATATATACAAGTACATTATCGACTAATATACATGAATACATATCATCCTAAAACAGATACTGTCTACTACTAAAAAGACGAAGACCACTTCAAAAGATATGAAAAATCTTCATAGCTCTAGACAACATCTCAAAGCAGGAAATCTACAACCTGAAATAAACTCGGGTCTGACCCGAGTATTACATTCAAAAGAAAATAATACACGGGTCAGTCTAATTCAAACTCAGTTATTAATGCACAGAAGCAATAATAATCAATATCAAATAGACTACAGTCACAGAAATCTCGTATATCCAACCTCTCGATAAGAGAATCGGATAACGACAGATATAACACTAAACAGTGTTAAACAGCACATCAGCAATCCAAATCAATTTAAACAATTGAAACGTCAATTTATCAACATCAATGCTGATTGGCTGCAGTACATGCTAACGTGTACTGCCTCGCCAATACAGCCTATGAAATACGTAGAAGATCAATGAATCCAAAAGCAAACAGATCCAACTCAAATCAAAATGAACCATTTCAAAATGCAACTTCAAAATATTGAATTGAACCAACGAAAAGAAAATTTAACAATCGAAATGTCAACTAAATCTGTCACTTCTGCTAGGGCTGCAGGACACGCACGTGTGTACTGCCTCGCCACTACAAAACATCCCAAATCAATACTAAACAAGATCAGGAGCAACAAGTGAAACAAGTTCAACATGTCACCAAGCAAATGTAATCAAGTGCACATATGAAGTGGTGCACCAGACAGGATACACTTACAATCATGAATACAATGCAACCTACAATGATTAATTCAAGTCAAGACTGAACCAGGCTCGAGCAAGACTAGAAAATAGTGACGTGATCAGAGATGCAGACTCGAGTACAACAGGCAAAGGCGATTGAACTCGACAATGAATCAGGCCATACAACTACAAGTACATCAACTACCAAAGTACTGTAATACCCACAGAGAGGTCAGAGGTAAAATCAATACATTGTGCACATGACAAAGACAGAGGTCGAATACCAAAAATAAGCTCAACATGAAGAGCAATGTCAAATGCATAATTGAAGCAGTATGCTACAGGTCAATGCAACGTACCACAAATACAAAATACTTCATAGCCGAGGTAAACAGTCAAGTGTGCTACAGGAAAAATAAAACCTAAATCTGGACTGTGCAAATATCAGACTCGACTGGATAGCCTGAACAATGAAATGGTCATGTTCACAACTCGATACTAGGGACTACATGATGGCCAAGCATGCAAGTAAATGCAATGTGAACCAACAGTGCACAAGGTAGTGGTGCAAATCTAAATGGAAGCACACAATTTCACATTCTAGATACATCAACAAGTCATCAATGCACGAGAGAAAATGACTGGTACAAGTGTTACTAGCAAAAGTGCAGATTCTAAATAAAACTGGATGCTACAAAACAGAGACAACTACAAGCAAGTAGTGAATACATGTACACTAATCCAACAAGGCAGCAGGTATTAAAGTGCTCAGGGATGAACATAAATGAATCAAGTGAACAAGTGACTCATGGATGAACTACAAGCAACTGGTCAATACAGTAGCGCAAAGAATGGCCAGAAACAACTACAAGTCAGTGCATAATAAGTGCACAGGGAAACACACGCACGGCACCAAATAGAGAAACCAAAGTCAGGGATAAACCCATATGGCCAAAGAAGATGATCAGAGACGAAGCTCACAGAGAAGCCAAAGTCAGGTGATCATCACCAAACAGTAAAGCTAAACTCAGGGATGAACAACAATGTACCAGTGAAACTGTAGGAATGACGAAATCACAATCTATATCAAAGAAGCCAGAAAATCACAAAAACAATGTACCAGTGAAAATGACGAAATCACAGATGGTCAGAGACAAGATCGTGATCAACAGTAAACAAGTCGAAATAGTGAGGAACAGGAAGCCAGAAAACCAAAAGATATCACAAAATTAAAGCCGAAGTATCAACGAATCAAACCAACTCAGAAATTACCAACAACAAAACAAAATCGAACTGCTGTAACAAAGTATTGGATTAGATGTGAGTAAACTCACCTTCTTCTACGAGCAAGCACGAAAAGTAGAAGCTTCGATTGACCATGCTTTCGATCGAGTCAATCAGCAGAAGCCCTAATTGGAGCAACAAATCATCGAGAGGCCGAAGCCATAAACAACAGGGCAAAGCCCTAATTCCAGAATCAAGCAAAGAGGAGCCGAAGCCTCAATTCTAGATTCGCCAGAGCAACAGAGATTCGAGGAGCCGATATCCAAAATCGCCAATCACAAAGAACGAAGTCGAAGCCCTAGTTTTTAATCGCCGTTTTCTTTCGTATGTTTATTCTTAGGGTTTTGAAAATGAGAAAAAGAATTGGGGGAACAGGTTTAATTATATTACGGCATCAAAATAAACAAGGGATGGGCTCCATTTCAAAAGCCCATCAACATTTAACCAATCTTTTATTAAAGAATTTTACAAATCTAAAAAGAATTTCGATCGATTAAAAACTTCAATCAGCAATTAACAACCAGATTTAATCGTCTAGAGACGATAATTAATTGGTACAAAATCTCGGGTTGTTACAGACTCCCCTCCTTATAGAAATTGCGGCCCCGCAATTTTTATAATTAAGGTCGTCATTAACAATAAATTTTCTAACATAAACTGGTTAAGCTAGAAAAATAAAGGTAGAGAATTCAAACATCAAAGAAATCTTTTAATTTCATAAAAGAAATTCACAATTCTCAACAAAATATAACTATCAAATAGATAATCAGAAAACAACAAAACTGAATGAACGCAATTATCAGCAATATTCAATTATCCATTAGACAATTAGAATTCAGAAATCACAAAACAACAATATCTAATTATCGATACGATAATTAGAAAACAGCAAAATTAGCAATTACCTAATTATCAAAACGATAATCAGATCTCAAATCGCAAATATTCAATTATCAAAAACGATAATCGAATTTTCAAATCACAAATATTTAATTATCTCAAACGATAATCAGAAATCACAAATATCCGATTATCAAAAACGATATTTAGAAATCACAAATATCCGATTATCTCAAACGATAATCAGAAATCACAAATATCCGATTATCAAAAACGATAATCCGAAATCACAAATATCCGATTATCAAAAACGATAATCCGAAATCACAAATATCCGATTATCAAAAACGATAATCGGAAATCACAAATATCCGATTATCAAAAACGATAATCGGAAATCACAAATATCCGATTATCAAAAACGATAATCGGAAATCACAAATATCCGATTATCAAAAACGATAATCGGAAATCACAAATATCCGATTATCAAAAACGATAATCGGAAATCACAAATATCCGATTATCAAAAACGATAATCTGAAATCACAAATATCCGATTATCAAAAACGATAATCAGAAATCACAAATATCCGATTATCAAAAACGATAATCAGAAATCACAAATATCCGATTATCAAAGACGATAATCAGAAATCACAAATATTCAATTAACGAGTCCGGAATTAACCGAAATAGCGAACGCACATGTCCCATAACCACGAGTTTTACTAAATCGTTTAATTCTCTTAATCGTTCCTTGAAAGTGCAAAATTGTGTATTTTTAAAAATAACATTTCCGGAATTAAGCGAATCAGTAAAAGAAAGGGGTCATAGTCCTCGATTTTGCTGAAACATTTAAATCGCTTCCTCATTCTTTTGAAAATGCAATCTGTAAAAAATTTTGAAAACAAATTTTATTTATATTTTGAAACAATTTTTTTTTTAAATAACGAATTTTTAAAATACGTGATTAAATTAGCAACATCAGTAGCAACTTTGATAAGGAAATTGCACTTCTCAAAATACCGTAAAAACGGACATCAAAATCAGCATTGCGGGAGAACCGCTTGTAAATACATTTTAAAATTGACCGTTACTGAAGTTAACACGTCGAAATCACATCAAAATAACTGGCATCAAAATATAATACCAATGAATTTTCATTCATCAAGAATGTCACAAGAATCTTCTCAAAGATAGAAAGGGATACCATACCCTAAACTTGTATTCGTAACAAGTCAATAACACATAAATTCACCAATGCACAAAAACTGATATCATATCAATGAAAATCATGAAAATTGGTGAAGCACAAAATTCCAGAAATCATCACCAGAAATCCAGAAAACACATAAAAAGGAGGGAGGCCTAACACATGAATGGGAGCATGAAAACTCACCTACGCGTATCACACAGGAACGAGAAGCTATCTCATGGAAGCTATCCATTAAATTTTCACACAGGAATGGCCCGAAGACCGTAGGGAGCTACCCCACATATGTGATGGCGAAACATCACAAAAAAGGGGTTTAGTCTCCCTCGTAGACAAAGAGACATCGCTCAATCGCTAGTCTAAATCATAAAAAGGGGAAGGCCTATCACAAAATGGGAGCATGAAAACTCACCGACGCGTATCACACAGGAACGAGAAGCTATCTCATGGAAGCTATCCATTAAATTTTCACACAGGAATGGCCCAAAGACCGTGGGGCGCTACCCCACATATGTGATGGCGAAACATCACAAAAGCGGGGTCTAGTCTCCCTCGTAGACAAAAAGACATCGCACAGTTGCTAGTCAAAATCACAAAAATGATCGTCATGATCATCAAGCAGTGTCAATTACACTAAGTTAGTGAATATAAGAGTTTAGATTCATGTCCCATAACCACTTACTTAACTCAAATATTTACGAACAAACTGTAGATCTTCACTAGAAAATTGTCACAAAAGGTTCAATCGAACAAGTCCAGGAGTTAACCGACGAAGTAAACGCAAGCGTTTCATACCACTTGTTTTACTAAGCCGTTTAATTCAATTTCTCATACGAGTGAAATAAAGGTTTGTATATACTAATAGATTGGAAAATGGTTTAAGAAAAAAGCTTTGTAGTAAAATAGTTTTGAAATCGTTTGAAGAAAAGGATTTTAATATTTACTACTAGTATAGAAAACCTTTATATTTTTAAAGTGACAAATCACAAAAATGATTGTAGAAACAATCAATCACAAGAATTCACATACAAAGATGTGAATAGAATCCAAAGAAATCGATACTGAATCCATCAAAAAGTATGTTCACAAAATCCCGAAGAAAATGTCATTAAAGTTGCTAATAAATGATAGCAACAAATTGGGGAAATGATCAAGAATCGATTAAATTTGGAAACCAAATCAATTCACTAAAATTCACATTCGAAGACGTGAATAAAATCCAAAGAGTTCGATTCCAAATTCATCAAAGTAGAAATACTAAAAAATTCCAGAAATAGAAGTTATCAAAGTCGACAAAGGTGATAACAACTAATTGGAAAAGAAGAATCGATTATCAATTGGAAAAACAAAGCAAAACAAGCATAAATGCATATAAGGATGTAGACATGATATTCAAGCTGCAGATCAAAGGTATAATGGCCGAAGTCAACAATTAATGGCCACTGTCGAGTACAAAATGAATCAACATCATCATCAAAGAATCCAAAGGCAAACAAAGTCAGAGTCTTGGAAATCAAGAAATTAGCAATTTTCACAAAAACAAAGTGACCGAAGTCGAATGGAAATCAAGCCGGGGAAAACATAAAATATCAAGTTCAAAATCGCTGAGATTCGAACTAGATATGAGTGAAAATCAAAATCACTCAATTTGCAACCGGTCGAGCTATTTTTCATCATAGTGTAACAGGTACACAATGACACCCATAGCATAGCACAAAAGTGGAACAAAGTCCAGAGGTCAAAATAGCTTTAATTGGCCAAATTCGAACAAAATCAACATCGGCTAAATCAATTCAAAGCCGAAAACACAAGAACAAAATCCTCATCATCAAAAACCCAACTTGAGTTCGCAAAGAAAATGAAGGCAGAAGCCAAAATACTTTCACGAAATCAAAATCAAATGCACATGAAAAAGCGTTAGGAATTCATACCTAACAACCAAAGATAATCATATGTAAAGATGAGAGATAAAACATCGAAAAATAGTTGCATCACATGCTCCATCTAAGTTATGTTTTATAATTGTCCTAAACCCCAGGCTCTGATACCAAGCTGTGACGCCCCACCTCTATGCCCACGCTAGCCAAGAACACTACGGAGTAATGCTGTCAACTAGCACGGAGAATAAGGCTGTTGAGGAGCGACCATCCGTGTAATTGCTTTGTGCGAGCACCGATATGTCAGATAGTATAACATGCATTTTTATTTCAAGAGGAAATCCGACATACCGATACAAACTCAAAGCTACTACACAGTGGCTATAATAGTCTAGGACAATAAATATAATAATAACACAGATAATATAATTGCGGAACACAGATAGAACAAAAAGTCTCATATATAAATAACTGATGTCAGTTACAATACATTTGACACGATACATATGATACAACTACAACTGTCGACTCTGGAAGTTATATATACAAGTACATTATCGACTAATATACATGAATACATATCATCCTAAAACAGATACTGTCTACTACTAAAAAGACGAAGACCACTTCAAAAGATATGAAAAATCTTCATAGCTCTAGACAGCATCTCAAAGCAGGAAATTTACAACCTGAAATAAACTCGGGTCTGACCCGAGTATTACATTCAAAAGAAAATAATACACGGGTCAGTCTAATTCAAACTCAGTTATTAATGCACAGAAGCAATAATAATCAATATCAAATAGACTACAGTCACAGAAATCTCGTATATCTAACCTCTCGATAAGAGAATCGGATAACGGCATATATAACACTAAACAGTGTTAAACAGCACATCAGCAATCCAAATCAATTTAAACAATTGAAACGTCAATTTATAAACATCAATGCTGATTGGCTGCAGTACACGCTAACGTGTACTGCCTCGCCAATACAGCCTATGAAATACGCAGAAGATCAATGAATCCAAAAGCAAACAGATCCAACTCAAATCAAAATGAACCATTTCAAAATGCAACTTCAAAATATTGAATTGAACCAACGAAAAGAAAATTTAACAATCGAAATGTCAACTAAATCTGTCACTTCTGCTAGGGCTGCAGTACACGCACGTGTGTACTGCCTCGCCACTACAAAACAGCCCAAATCAATACTAAACAAGATCAGGAGCAACAAGTGAAACAAGTTCAACATGTCACCAAGCAAATGTAATCAAGTGCACATATGAAGTGGTGCACCAGACATGATACAATTACAATCATGAATACAATGCAACCTACAATGATCATTTCAAGTCAAGACTGAACCAGGCTCGAGCAAGACTAGAAAATAGTGACGTGATCAGAGATGCAGACTCGATTACAATAGGCAAAGGCGATTGAACTCGATAGTGAATCAGGCAATACAACTACAAGTACATTAACTACCAAAGTACTGTAATACCCACAGAGAGGTCGGAGGTAAAATCAATACATTGTGCACATGACAAAGACAGAGGTCGAATACCAAAAATAAGCTCAACATGAAGAGCAATGTCAAATGCACAATTGAAGCAGTATGCTACAGGTCAATGCAACGTACCACAAATACAAAATACTTCATAGCCGAGGTAAACAGTCAAGTGTGCTACAGGAAAAATAAAACCTAAATCTGGACTGTGCAAATATCAGACTCGACTGGATAGCCTGAACAATGAAATGATCATGTTCACAACTCGATACTAGGGACTACATGATGTCCAAGCATGCAAGTAAATGCAATGTGAACCAACAGTGCACAAGGTAGTGGTGCAAATCTAACTGGAAGCACACAATTTCACATTCTAGATACATCAACAAGTCATCAATGCACCAGAGAAAATGACTGGTACAAGTGTTACTAGCAAAAGTGCAGATTCTAAATAAAACTGGATGCTACAAAACAGAGACAACTACAAGCAAGTAGTGAATACATGTATACTAATCCAACAAGGCAGCAGGTATGAAAGTGCTCAGGGATGAACATAAATGAATCAAGTGAACAAGTGACTCATGGATGAACTACAAGCAACTGGTCAATACAGTAGCGCAAAGAATGGTTAGAAACAACTATAAGTCAGTGCATAATAAGTGCACAGGGAAACACATGCATGACACCAAACAGAGAAACCAAAGTCAGGGATAAACCCAGATGGCCAAAGAAGATGATCAGAGACGAAGCTCACAGAGAAGCCAAAGTCAGGTGATCATCACCAAACAGTAAAGCTAAACTCAGGGATGAACAACAATGTACCAGTGAAATTGTAGGAATGACGAAATCACAATCTATATCAAAGAAGCGAGAAAATCACAAAAACAATGAACCAGTGAAAATGACGAAATCACAGATGGTCAGAGACAAGATCATGATCAACAGTAAACAAGTCGAAACAGTGAGGAACAGGAAGCCAGAAAACCAAAAGATATCACAAAATCAAAGCCGAAGTATCAACGAATCAAACCAACTCAGAAATTACCAACAACAAAACAAAATCGAACTCCTGTAACGAAGTATTGGATTAGATGTGAGTAAACTCACCTTCTTCTACGAGCAAGCACGAAAAGTAGAAGCTTCGATCGACCATGCTTCGATCGAGTCAATCAGCAGAAGCCCTAATTGGAGCAACAAATCATCGAGAGGCCGAAGCCATAAACTACAGGGCAAAGCCCTAATTCCAGAATCAAGCAAAGAGGAGCCGAAGCCTCAATTCTAGATTCGCCAGAGCAACAGAGATTCGAGGAGCCGAAGTCCAGAATCGCCAGTCACAAAGAACGAAGCCGAAGCCCTAGTTTTTAATCGCCGTTTTCTTTCGTATGTTTATTCTTAGGGTTTTGAAAATGAGAAAAAGAATTGGGGTAACATGTTTAATTATATTACGGCATCAAAATAAACAAGGGATGGGCTCCATTTCAAAAGCCCATCAACATTTAACCAATCTTTTATTAAAGAATTTTACAAATCTAAAAAGAATTTCGATCGATTAAAAACTTCAATCAGCAATTAACCACCAGATTTAATCGTCTAGAGACGATAATTAATTGGTACAAAATCTCGGGTTGTTACATTTTGAGTCGGAAATAATTACACATGTAGTTAAAGAAATAAAATGTAATTAACGAAAATAAATTAACATTAACGGTTTCTTAGGGTTTAAGTAAGCTCAAACGCAGAAATAAATTCTCGCAATCGGTTAAAAAAGTAAACTAATCAACGAAATTAAATGGTCATGGTTAATTAATATAGTTAATATCGACCACTCGTCCGCTAGTAGTCAACCAGTAGGGGCAACGGTCATCTTTTTGAGTTGTCAAATCTAAGATTTTGACGTGGCAAAACGGCCCGGATTTAAAATGAAATAATCTAACGGCTGGCGTGGCATTGATTCAAACCCTATAAATCCAGGCCTAACCTCTCACTTTTTTCTTATATATTTTAGAGTGACGACACAGTTTTCCATTTTCTCTTCTCCACTAAAATTTGCATTTCTAAAAATAGTTATAGTTATATATGTATATACAAATGGAGAATATAAAAGGATAGTGGAGAAGAAGAATAGGGTCGAATCAAACCGCCAAAGCTAAGGTAAATTATAAATCCGAATCTAAATCAAATCCAAATATCTTCTCTGATCTAGGTTTCTGATAGATATATGTATGCTTGTGGTATATGTATTTAAATAGGAAGAATAAAGGGAATCAAACTGGAATAACAGGGATTAGATCTGGAGATTGTGAGAAATGCGGAATATGGATCTTAAGGCTAGGAATAACACTAGAGGGGGGTGAATAGTGTTTATAAGAAATTACTAAATCTTTTTGAGTTTATGTTAATTTGAACACAAATGTATGTAATATTCAGACACATATATAATCACAGAAACAAACACAGATGTAGAAATAAAGTAAATGCAGTAAAGGAAAGAACACAATGGATTTTATACTGGTTCGGAGTTACCCTACATCCAGTCCGCACAACTAAGTACAGATTTCCTTTCAAAAGCAATTCAACAATTACAACCCTCGGTTTCAAGGCTATGAGGTACACCCTCCGAAATCACAATCCTCTGGGTAGAGATACTTGATTTCCGGGGCAACAAGTTCACCCAATTGATTTCCAAGGCTACAATCACACCTTTTCTCGCTTGATTGATTTCCAAGGCTACAATCACACCTTTTCTCGCTAGATAGATTACAAAGAAGCCTATAACTCTGAATAGCACTTGGATCTTGTTGAGATAGTGATAGAGAATCAAACCAGAGATAATCTAGTTAGATTCAATGTTGATTTCGTAGAGTGATGATAGGATTTTGAATAAGAAAATGTGGAAGAAGAAGAGAAGTGAAAAACCAAAAAATATGATATAAAATTCGTTGAAACTAACCCCTATTTATAGAAGGACAACAGTCATGTCCATTCGTGAAAGGTTATGGCGAATAGACACTTCTTTTGAAATTCAAAATTTTAAATCTAACTGACACTATGTCGACATGGGGTACTAGCGCATGTCGACATCCCAAAGGAAATTTTGATGTTTTGTTTTTCTTTGAAAATAACCTTTATCTTATATTAAAACTATTTTAAGCTTTATAAATATACTTGACTATAGATAAAATACATAGATAAATATAGAGAATAATATATATAAAAATTTACTATAATTTTATATTTAAATCTAAGTATAAAGATAGTTTAAAACAAACGAAGTTTAAAAACACGAGTTTATTAAAAACAAAAACAAAGAATATTTTAAGGCTAAAACATCTTTTTGAAAATCATTTGAAAAGATATTTTTTAAGGCTAAAACATTTTGAAAAGCAGTTTTGAAAATCATTCTGAAGTAGTTTTGAAAATCATTTTGAAGTAGTTTTGCAAGCTTCTTCCTGCAGAATATCTCATCATATCAGGACTCGAGAACTTATACAAAACCAGGATGTTCGTGGGTTTGTAAGCCACTTGTCGTAGGTTTGTAAGCTACTTGTTGTGGGTTTGTAAGCCACTAAAAAGGTAGAAATGGGTTCCATCCCAAAAGAAAAATGGAGTGAAGATTTCAGTGCTATTGTGAAGTTTTAACATAATTCTAGACTCAATACTTATCTTGAAATCTTGAACTCTTGATAATCTTAATACTCATGAGTCTTCAATCTTGATATCTTGAATCTCTATACTGTACAGTCTTCATTCTTGGTACCTGCATGGTTAAATCCTGCATATACATATATATCTAAACTATAATGTTAGTATTTATATTTTATAATCTTATTCTAAGGTTGTTGTCATCAAAACCATCATCTCAAGGACTAACAATCTCCCCCTTTTTGATGATGAAAACCTTTGCTTATAAAATATTACTTCTATCCTAATAATTTCCCCTAAATCTAATAACTCCCCCTTAATCTATGCCTAACTCTCCTATTTTATATTTCTCCCCCTTTGTCATCAACAAAAACAAACAAACTCTAAACTATATAACCCCCCCTCATTCTTGTACTGAAGTACCTGCATTAATAAACTATATAATAGAGTATATTAAGAAATAACTATACTTATAGACATGATATTCAATCAACGATTATAAATATATCAATGTATATTTATATAAACATCAAACCACACCAAGTATAAATCAAATCAATCAAAACAACCAATTTCAATCAAATCAATCAATTCAAACAAAGTAATAAGGCAAACAAATTAAACGTTATGAGGAACTTCCACCCATCCTTCTTCTCCGAAAATAGGGTCTGCTTTGATGGCATCCAAATTTTCATTGTCATTTGTGAGAGAGACAGGAGGATGTGCTTCGTTATCATCCTTGTGCAGGGAAGAAATCATCCATCGAATTGCCTCGAAATGCCTTTCTTGCTCCTTGATCATCTGCATTTGACTCAATTCTAAGTGTCGCTGGTTACGAAGAATGAACGAGAGAATATTCTTGAATGAATTAAGAGTTTCTTCAAGATTCTCGGATAAGTTATGAATTGGATTAGCCATTTTTGAAATTTTGAGAAGAATGAGATATAATAGATAAGAAATAATATTCAGTAATGAATTCTGGAAGAAATGGGTATATATAGGTGTAGAAATTCGTTTGAAATGAATAAACATATGGTAGTTATTCAAATTTCAAATTCAAAATGAAGTGTCATTTCTGACCAGCATATGTCGACATGGTCAAGGGGGGTATGTCGACATAAGGCAGTGAAATTTGATGGTATTTTTGATTTGTGAATAATTGTGTATATATATATATATATTTATATAATATACTAACATTTATTCAAGAGATAAGATAAGCCAGATAACAGAAAGGAAATTCAATTTCATTGCATAGAAGAGTGATACAATGATTAATCATAAAGAACTACATAAACACTCAAATTAAAACAAACTTAAACTAATTCGACGTGATATGAAAATATAGAACTAGTTAGAGGATGATGAAGATGAAGATAATCCAAGTTTCTTGCTGACTTTGGAGAAAAACTTGTTCATCTTAGATGATATTTTATCCAACTTCTTACTAACAGATCTTTTAAGAACCCGTTGATTCTCAACAATAATCTTTTGGTTTTTGAGAAGGGTTTTGTTGGTAGGATTTGAGGGATATTCAATACTTTCTAGGGATGTTTCACCTTCTTCTTCTTCTTCTATTTCCATTTCATCCCTTTCTTCTTCTTCTTCCTCTTCCATTTCTTCATGAGCCAAACGCTCTTCCTTTTCGACAAGAGTTTCATAAGGTTGAAAAACATATGAGATTTTCATGAGAGAAATGTTTGAGATATTAAAAACTTCTCTTGAAATAAATTCTTCTCCTTTGAAATTTACTCCAAAATAGTTAAAAATCCGAGTAAGCTAAATTCCATGATATAATGTGTTTCCTCCCATTTCAAAATTTTAGGACGAAGTTCATCCAAAATAACTTGCGCCCAATTGATATCATAATTTCCGAAAATAGCAAAAAGTGCTTTGCACACTTTTGAAGTAGGATTGTTAAAATTTCCCGATCTTGGGGTCAAAGTATGTTGTAAAAGAAGATTGACAATTCTTGCTTTAGGACGAAAGTTTCGGTTTTTAAAATCAAAGTTTTCATCTCCTTCAAAAATATGATGAAATCTCACGATCATGTTCATCGATTTGAAAACTAGAAAGATCCATTCCCGTATTCTTGCAATTGAGAATGGTACCCAAAAGATCACAATTTAAAACAATTCTAGTGCCTTTGACACTACTCCAAATTTCATTATCATTTCCTTCAAAAAATTCTCGATTGAGATTTGCATAGAAAATTTTAACAAGATTTGGGTAACAAACAAAATCATTTTGAGAAGAATCAACAAGACTAAGAATTTGATAGTTTGCAAAAAGAGTATCAATTTCATAAGAAGCAAAATCTTGAAAAATAGCAAACTTTCCGGGATGGACTTTTCCATAATTAGCATAATTGATGTATGCTTTTATTGCCTCCGGATTATTGAGGAGTTGCTCTTTCAAGTTTCTAAAAAGTCTCATGGTGGAGGGGTTGCTTGAAGAAGCCATTAAAGTAGAGAGTAGAGAGCTTGGAGTTTTGAAGAGAGAGTTTGAATCTGAAAATGAAAGTGAAAAGTTGTGATAAAAGATAGTGAATAAATAGATTTTTGAAAGACATGTTCTCTGGTCAAAAGATGCCTTTTCAGAGTATTGAATGAAGTGAAAAGGTGGAGGGAAATTCAACCATTTGAATTCAAATTTTGAATTTCAAATTCTAGTACCTATGTCGACATCAGGGTAGGGACCATGTCGACATATGCCTGTGAATTTCTATGATTTATTTTTCCTAAGAATTCTAATATATATATATATACACTTATTATTTTAATGTCTATATATATATATCTGGAGTATTATTATAGTATATTCCAGAAAATATTATTATATTATCAAAAATAATAAAAATAAAATTATAATAATAAAAAATAAAAAATAAATTTAAAATTCAATCAACACACCAATTCAAAATCAATCAATTAATCATCTAATTATAAGCATGCAATTTCAATCAATTGTATTGTAAATGTGCACCTTTTTCTGAGTCCGTTTCCTTGAATTTGTTGAAGTCGTAAACTACTGTGAAACACAAATTTGAGTTATCTGTCTTCTGATCATCATCGCTTGAGGCCGAGTCTGAGTCATCTAGAGTAGCAGTAAATGCACGCTTCCGTTTCTTTAATGAATCATTGTTTATAGGAGGATTCTGCCTTTCTGGATACAGACAGTCTCTTTTGATATGGCCTGGTTCATCACAGTTGAAACATTTGGCATTGTTTGGCACTGCATTCTGATTTCTAGAATTCTTATAGTTGTTTCTCTTGAGATTATTCATCTTTCTATACTTCAGGAATTTCCGAAAATTCCTGGTCATAAATGCTATCTCTTCATCATTATCACTGTTTGAGTCTGATCCATCGGTTAATGCATTGAATGCCATTTATTTCTTTTCAGATGCTTTGCTTTCTCTTCTTCCGATCATTTGGACTTCAAACGACATTAGATTTCCAATCAATTCTTCTATCTTTAAGGTACTGATGGCATTTGCCTCTTCAATTGCAAGTGTCTTTTGATCCCATTCTGGAGTGAGAGAATTTAAAATTTTTCTGACATGATCTTCTTCCGAAAATTCCTTTCCCAAGGATATTAAAGAATGCACAATATCTTGAAATCGACTATACATATCTAAAATAGACTCATTAGTATTCATTTTAAATAACTGAAACTGGTTTGTGAGCATGGAAATTTTGGTCTGTTTAACTTTGCTTGTTCCTTTGTGAGTAACTTGCAAAGTTTTCCAGATTTCATATGCAGACTTACAAACTGACACTCTATTAAATTCATTCCTATCAAGTGAACAAAACAGAATATTCATTGCTTTAGAATTATTTTGTGCAACAGTCTTTTGCTCAGTGGTCCACTGTGCAAAATTAGTTGTGGGTTCAGAATATTCAGTTTGTGTGATATTCCAAGTATCTAATCCTACAGATTGTAAATATATTTTCATCCTACATGCCCAATATGCATAGTTACTGCCATTAAAAAGTGGTGGTCTGGCAGTAGACTGACCTTCTACAAATGAACTAGTGTTAGAAACAGTACCAGTGTTGGTAGCCATTTAGAAAACTTTTTCAAAATTCAGATTATGAAACTTTTGAAAACCTTGCTCTGATACCAAATGTGAGAAATGCAGAATATGGATCTTAAGGCTGGGAATAACACTAGAAAGGGGGGTGAATAGTGTTTATAAGAAATTACTAAATCTTTTTGAGTTTATGTTAATTTGAACACAAATGTATGTAATATTCAGACATAGATATAATCATAGAAACAAACACAGATGCAAAAATAAAGTAAATGCAGTAAAGGAAAGAACACACCGGATTTATACTGGTTCGGAGTTACCCTACATCCAGTCCTGCACAACTAAGTACGGATTTCCTTTCAAAAGCAATTCAATAATTACAACCCTCGGTTTCAAGGCTATGAGGTACACCCTCCAGAATCACAATCCTCTGGGTAGAGATACTTGATTTCCGGGGCAACAAGTTCACCCAATTGATTTCCAAGGCTACAATCACACCTTTTCTCGCTTGATTGATTTCAAAGGCTACAATCACACCTTTTCTCGCTAGATAGATTACAAAGAAGCCTATAACTCTGAATTGCACTTGGACCTTGTTGAGATAGTGATAGAGAATCAAACCAGAGATAATCTAGTTAGATTCAATGTTGATTTCGGCAGAGTGATGATAGGATTTTGAATAAGAAAATGTGGAAGAAGAAGAGAAGTGAAAAACCAGAAAATCTGATATAAATTTCGTTGAAACTAACCCCTATTTATAGAAGAACAACAGTCATGTCCATTCGTGAAAGGTTATGGCGAATAGACACTCCTTTTGAAATTCAAAATTTTGAATCTAACTGACACTATGTCGACATGGGGTACTAGGGCATGTCGACATCCCAAAGGAAATTTTGATGTTTTGTTTTTCTTTGAAAATAACCTTTATCTTATATTAAAACTATTTTAAACTTTATAAATATACTTGACTATAGATAAAATACATAGATAAATATAGAGAATAATATATATAAAATTTACTATAATTTTATATTTAAATCTAAGCATAAAGATAGTTTAAAACAAACAAAGTTTAAAAACACGAGTTTATTAAAAACAAAAACAAAGAATATTTTAAGGCTAAAACATCTTTTTGAAAATCATTTGAAAAGATAATTTTTAAGGCTAAAACATTTTGAAAAGCAGTTTTGAAAATCATTCTGAAGTAGTTTTGAAAATCATTTTGAAGTAGTTTTGCAAGCTTCTTCCTGCAGAATATCTCATCATATCAGGACTCGAGAACTTGTACAAAACCAGGATGTTCGTGGGTTTGTAAGCCACTTGTCGTAGGTTTGTAAGCTACTTGTCGTGGGTTTGTAAGCCACTAAAAAGGTAGAAATGGGTTCCATCCCAAAAGAAAATTGGAGTGAAGATTTCAGTGCTATTGTGAAGTTTTAACATAACTCTAGACTCAATACTTATCTTGAAATCTTAAACTCTTGATAATCTTGATACTCATGAGTCTTCAATCTTGATATCTTGAATCTCTATATTGTATAGTCTTCATTCTTGGTACCTGCAAAGTTAAATCCTGCATATACATATATATCTAAACTATAATGTTAGTATTTATATTTTATAATCTTATTCTAAGGTTGTTGTCATCAAAACCATCATCTCAAGGACTAACAGAGATTTGGAAAGGTAAAAAGATGGGTGGGAAAATTATATACTTTTATACAATATTGGATTATCTCATTGTAAACCTGTTCCTTGTATGCCTGAATTTAGTTATTTGGAGTTGCAGGCTTAATTATATGCATGTAATGAAATCTAAAACTTTACATACATATTCTACGATTGATAACTTAAATTTAATATTACATATATATGAATCTTGGAAGTGTTGGGTAGTTGTAACGACCCATAATTTTACCATTTTGAAAATGGAATATTTAATGTATTTAAATATTTAAATATAGAATTTTCAAAATTAAATAACCATGTTCTATATAATAAATAAGAATGGTGAACTTATTTTTAGAATTGAATAATGATTTTGGACTTTTACCGTAACATTGACAAAATTGACAAAAGCTGGTTTTCGATAAAATTGAATATACAGTCCAATAATTGTTTTAAAGGATAAAAAATTGCTTTTAAAATCATTATATATTGATAATAATTGGTTGATAAAACTTTGATAACTGTATATATACTTATGTTATAGTGATTGACAAATTTCGCCGCGCATTGACAAAATCAATGTCGTATATTTATAAATGAATTTCGATATTGTTTTATATTATTTTATATGTCAAATACACTCGTTTTAATTATTTAAAGATGATAAAAAAATTAATTTTTAAGTTTGGTTTATATGAATAAATAGTTTAACAAAAACGTCAAAATGTGACCATAAACATTTTGTCGAAAATCAACATTTTGTTAGATACAAGTTGTGCAAACATTTTGCAACTTGAATAGTATCATGTAAACCCATTTACAAAGATATAAACATGTCTCTTATGTTAATCAAGGATTAATTAACCTAAAGTAAAGAAAAGCACAAAATGACAAAGTAAGTTTACTTTTGCAAAATCAAATCCTAAACTCACATCTCATAAATAAGCCATCTCTTTCTCATTAATGACTTGTACTTAGGAGTCTAATCCAAGCATGGAAAATAAGCAAATTCATTTTTTAAAGTAATTTGTTAATTTTGGGAAAATAAGAAACAATTACTTTAATTACAAAAATCAAATCCATCCATCTTTTCACTCCATTTCCACATCACTTCCTCATTAATGCCATGATAAATCAAGCATGGAAAAGAGTGTTTTAATGTCTTTAAGGGGGACAAAGAGTGATTAGACACTAAGGGTATTTTGGTCTTTTATGTTAAGGGTAATAGGGTAATTAGTGTAGCAAACTTCAACTATAAATAGTCTCTCCATTCTCTTTTTTTCTCACAAAATTTCTTCTCCATTTTCCTTCACTTTCTTCTTCTTCTTCATCTCCATATCCATGACTTCCATCTCCATTTTCTAGAAAAAAATATAACAAAAATAAAAAATAAAAATAAAAAAAACCTCAAAGCTCTACCGAAACCACCACCTCCTCTCCCCTCACTTCGACCATACCTTCCCCTACCTCCTCCAAGGCCGTACGCCCTTCACCATCCCAAACCCAAGCTCCACCACTCCAGGTCGAGACTACCAAGAAGAGAGGAGCAAGATCGTAGAGCTTCAAAGCAAGAAATAGAGAAAGAAGTAACGCCGAATTCATTCCAAGGAGCTAGGAGAAATTCAAAGTATCGCGGAAGCGTTGTTGGATTTTTTAGAGTTTGGAAAGGAGGGAGCATTTGTGATGATTAATTAACAAAAGTTTAGTTGAAGTGTGGATTTATAAGAATGTTGGTAGGAAGAAAATTAAGTTAAAGGTGAGTACTCATTTTTGAATTAACTAACAATTCCAAGTTTAATAATATGAAAGTTAATTATCTTAGATGATTAATATGTTTGATAACTTGGATGCAAAGTTAGTTGTTTATATGATTGTTAATATGGATAATTACTTGGTTTGATAAATGATAAGAGAAATGGTTAGAAATTAACCATAGTTAATTAAATGAGAATTTAAATCCATATAAATATGCATATGGAAATTATTTAGCCTCTTAATGATTTTAAAATATTTAATAAGGTTGGAAATGGTATTTTAATAATATAATAGTATGAAATGAAATGGAAATGGATTTGAAATATGAAAAATATTGTTTAAAATGATTTAGAAATATTTTATAAACATTTAAAAGTGTTTCCATGAAGTTTGAAAAGAAATTGAAAAACAAGTCAAAAGTAGGCGCGTCGCGTAATGGTAATTCACGATTTCGCGCCATAAAAGTTAAATAAGTATACAAAGTGGAATATAGCTTGGTATCCTTCGAGATAAGAATTTTCCAGACTATTATTTCCATAGTTTTCCAAAGAAAAAGGAAAATCAAGATTTCATTAAGTAGATTTTGAAATATGACCAAAACAATTTTCTAAAAACATCGTGGTTTTGGAGATCGAAATCCAAGATGGAATTTCTTTATAAATGATATTTTTAAATGATTAAAAATATGAAATAAATTTGATAAATCTATTAAAATGGTTTGAAAGAGATTTGAATGGGAAAATAAGAATTTTCAAACACTAAAAAAGTTATTTTAATCAAATAAGCCGTTTTATGCACTTTTCGTAGCATTTTTCTGCTGCAATTTCTATAACTTTTGAAATAAAGAGTTAAACTAAACGGTTCTTTTTAGAATCATTTATAAATGTTTTTAAATGAATAAATAAGTGTTTTAAAGATAAATTGGAAGTTTTAAAATTCTTTTAGAAAGAGTTTAAATAAATGGTATTATAACACTTAAACAATATAATAGAAATCATTTCCTTGAATGTAATAACAAACAGAGTATGCGGAAACGACTAGTACATTTGTCCCGCCAGTGAGATCTAAACGGTGAAAAAAGGTGTGTAACTAAGGTTAGGAATGGAGCAACCGGTGCCCTGAACTTACCTGGCCTTCGTTTTATCTTTTAGACGAGAGGTGGAATAAATCGAAAGGAAAGCCCGGATGCTTTAAAAAGGTTTTCCAAAGTAAAAAGTGAAGAGTTTTCCAAGAGTTAAACAAGGATTTGAATAAAATGGTTTTGGTTTTGTTGTAACGATGTTTTACATAACATCATTTTTGACCCATTTAAATGAGGATTTAGATATAGAAAATCTTTATAAAGGTTTAAACGTGATTAGATGACTTGGTATTTCCCAAGATTAAAGAGGAATTTTAAATGAAAAATTTAAAGAAATAATGTTGAAATGTTTTCCTAAGTAGAAGAGAAAATAATTTGAAATTATTCTAAAATTTAAGAAAGGTTTAAATAAACCAAATGATTTGATAAATGAGGCTTAATGATTCCATATACTCTTGAAAAGAAAATGGAATAAATTGAAAAGAATATATCTAAGAAAGATATTTGATTTAATAAAAGATGAAGTAACTGATTGATGATTGATATCCACATGTGAACTAAACATTATTTATCGATAATTGGTTTCGAAGGAACCAGGGTCGGATTTGGGTAACTCCTATCCGAAAACCACTTCGAACCAATGTATACATTCAAAAGTGAAGACGTGTTGAAGATGATGATTATTGAAGACCGGAGATTTTCATTAGCGGAAGGACTGCTTGTTGACATTCTTTGGGTAGCTCCCAATATAAAGATATTTATTATAGCAGTGGTCCTATCATGTTTTGAAATCTTTGGATTGCAAAGACTACTCGCTACTAATGATAGTGGGATGAGTGCCTTCGGTTTCCTTCAATCCCAAAACGAACTTGTATGGATGAGTGTCTGACAGGGCATTTCTGATCACATAAATTGATCTCTATCAACGTATTATCTGCTTGGTGGCGGAGAAGGCAACTTCTCTTAGCTTAACACCATTTTCTAAGACGTACGAGCTCAGGAGTTATACGTTGGTAGAAATCAGTTGTGTGATTAAGGAATGGCAATATGGCATTCAAAGTGGAACGTGTTATGATCAAAGCGTGGTTTTATATGAAAAGCGTGGCTTTGTCTAAGTTGAGCGTAACCTCACTCCCAAGCTTCACATCTTGGAAATGATACGGGCAGTATGTTACATATTTCAGGCTTAGTATGATGAGGGTAGCGTATGATCCCTCAAGGTGACTGGCGACGTATGACCTAGGTCACCAAGGTGTCCTGACGGGACCCTTATTGTATGGTATAGTGGCGTGTGAGTCCTTGCATGAGAAGCCACTAGATATCAAGAAGTGTGGCAATATGAGGAATAGTTGTGTGTGAGTCCTTGCACGAAAAAACACCGGGTTCTGGTTGCTATGCATGGTTATCGAGGTTCCCTATCATGTTGGAAAATCCAATTCCAATACGAGCTTTATGGTTTTGATTGTAGTTCCAAAATAATTGTAATGATTTGCAAACATTTCAGCTACCCCTTTTGGTGTCATATATTCTGTCTGGTATATTTCATTGACCCAGTCCGAATATATTCCCTTAGACTTAGTCCGGGTATTGATACCTTATTTGAATAAGTTTATTTGAAAGATGTTTTCCAAAAGAATGTCATTAAAGATAATATCAAATTATTTTGGTAATAAAAGTGTTTTGGATATCATAAGGTAAAAACCCGTCCGTATTTATGTGTGGGCGTGGTCTTATGAGATACCCTTCTTTTCAAAGGTTTTGATAACATCGTCATTTTAAATTACGAGTATCTTACGCTGGTTTATCAAGCCTGATCCGGATATTTTTAATACTCGGATCAGATCCGAGTAGTTTCAGGATTAGCTAAAGACGCTTGGAGTTTCCAGAGGAGAGCTGGAGATCTTCATCATCGTATGGACGTATTCTATTATCCGCTGCATCTATTGCATTTGTTTTGTCAGCATTTGTAAGGGCAGGTGTTATAACTATCCAGGCTGAATCTAGGTTAGACTCTGATATATGTTTTAAAATTTTCCACTATAAAGATTATTGTTGAAATAATATATGTTATTCCATTCGTGTGAGATTCTGTTTTTCTATTCCGTTCTATCTTTATTTTTCTTTCTACCCTTAATGATCCGCTTGTTTGTGAAATTTGAGTTGGACGTATGCGGTTTATTGTCGATTCAAAGGGTACGGAAAAATGGTCGTTACAGTAGTAGTCCCAGAATTTGATAAATTACATGATAGCTCCAAATTTGTAGATTAAATGATTTATGCCAGCAATGGGAACTGGAAGTTTACAAAATATGTTATTAGATTTTAAGTAGTATTTAAATTTATTGGAAGGTAGGGAGTTGCAAGATAAGTTTCTATAGATTATGAAGTTCAGATTCATAAATAAAAGTGCAACGTTTGAAATAATAAGGAATACGTCAAAAAGAAAGAAATGTATAAAATAATGATATTTACCATATTTTGTACTATCTGTTTCAATAACCACAAAAAGATAATTCCTTATAATTTCAAATGTAACAAAGATTTCCTTTTCGGATAAGATATAGAAATTTACAGTGGTAACCTTTCCATTTAAGGAAGATGCAATTCCAATAATTTAAAATGCAGAAGTCCCTAAGTATGAATTAAAGATTTGTAATAGTGATAACAAATTTCCAACTGTAAAATTAATATATGCAATAAAGAAAAGTTGGAAATCAAATAACAACACCTAAGGTAGGCAAGGTAATAGGATGAACAAAGATAAGTCAAAAGTTAAGTAAGCAATGAATAGTAAGTAATAAAATGAGTAAGTAATGAGGTTAGCAACCAAAAGAAGATAGTAAGAGATAAAAAGGAATAGTAAATAGGTTTAATAATAAAAAGGGGAAGTAAATGGTAAATGATATTTAAATCTTTCAAGTTAAAAGGTAGCAGTGAATGACACTAAATTTAATTAATTAAATAAGGAGTAAAAGCATTAAAAAGTAAAGGAATATTAACAATTGAACATTGGAGGCGTAATAAATGAATAAGTATGAATACACATACACAAACACACACACACACACATATAGTACACACACATAAAATGTAGCCTCAAGTATGCATTTATGATGGTTATGGAATAGCAAGTTACTTAATAACTTAGATTAAATGAGTATGAAATAGTCATTAAAATGGGTTGGAATGCGAGGTTAGTAATATTACACAACAGAAATCTGCCTATTGCAAGAGGCTACCAATAGTTGTGTATACGATATACTGATGTAGGACATTTCCAACTATAGGACACATGGGATTATATACGCTCGCATATAAGTGAAGGGATGCTATAGTAGGGTCTGCTTCAACTTTTAGTAGGAGTATTGCCTTCATTACACTGGGCAATATAAATGGGACATTGAGCAAGGCTTGGTGCTATGTCAGTGTGTTTGGTACCATATTAGGGAGTAGGAGATGTACATAGGTCGAGAGTATCATCGGTCATGAGCGGTCAATGGAAAGACGAGGGTTACACCTAAAAGGGCTACACCTCCTACTAGTGTAGGTCACATTTAGGTCATACACCGCCATAGTTGTTTGCTAGTTCGTTTGTCAGATGTCAATGCTTAACAAACTTTAAGAGAGATCTTTCAAACGATTGAGGAAGTCCACGGAGCCGAGTCCATAATATGAAGCATTTGGGTAAATCCCCAAGACGATATAAAATATGGCTAAACTATTATGACACTATTATTAGGCACTACGGGAGTTCCTTGGTGTGCAAGATGACAAGGACATGATATTGCGTTGATGATGGATTTTGACGAGGTGCTATGTTACGGATACTAGCGAGGATAGTATCTTAGTCCAAAGGGGGACTGTGGTACTTATATATTTATATATATACGTATGTAGTTATGGTCTACTTCGGGTAGATGAGGCGTACCATTTGCGTACGTGGAGTCAAGACGACTAAGTAAAACTAAAAGACATAATATGTAATGGAAGACAATCGACATAAACTAGTATTATGTATAAAGTGTATAGTTTACCAATCACCACAACGTTGTTGACCCCCTCCTCATTACAACCATAGGATAGCTTTAGAGGTATAGGTACTGGTGAAAAGGCGGGAATGGTGAAAGGATAGGTTCCCTTATGCATGCTCGACACTTACAAGGATACTAGTTATTGGAAGCATCAACCTTGGTCAGTACTATATGATTTATTATACTTTACTATTTCGATGTGAGTTATATCGATAGTTCTCTGATATGCATTTATTTATTTATTTGCATGACACCAAACCATAAATCTGTACTTTGACAATTTAAATAATATTTTAAATTTAAATGTTATGTTTAAAATATGAATGAAATTTTATAAAGTTGTAAAATAATTTATAATTATATTATTAATAAATTTAGTAATTTAAAAATTATATTAATTAATTGGATTAAATAAATAAATAAAATTTAATTAATTTAAACAAAACATATATAATTATATATGTATATATATCTTTAAATGTTTAAGATAAGTAATATATTAATTTTTAAAAATTATTAAGAAATTATTTAATTAAAAATGTTTTAATTAATAAAATATTTATTTGATAAATATAAATATTAATTAAACGTTAATTAATAAATTAATATATGTATATAATGATATATGTATATAATGTAGCAACCCCGTTTTTAAGTAATAATTAATTGAAGTTAATAATAGTAATTTAATTAATAAAATTGGAATTTGGAGATTATTTGATAAATTGGTTTTTCAATTATTTAATAAAAGAAAATTTAAATTGTGGAAAATATTATGGTTTAAAAGTATGAAAATAATATTTTATAAAATTAATATAATTGAAATATAATATTAATATTGGAAAGAAGTTAATTTGAAATGGAAGTTCGTATTTATTTAAATTAAACAAAAAATTTATTTTTAAAAAGAGATGAAAACCAATTTATATATTCCAAGCCCATTAGCCTATAATCCAAGCCCAACATTCTTGCTCTAGAATTTTCTTTCCTTTATAAAAATTATTTAGTATACTTGGCTGTCTCACTTTTATCTTTTTTCTGAAGCTCATGCACAAAACCCTCTCTATTTCTAAATTCCAGAATATATTATATATGCAACACCTCGTAATTTAGTATTATTACTTAATTAGTTATTTAGTTAATTAATTATTCTCCAAGAATGGAATTTGAGCAAATGATGGAATTTGACCATGAAACTTGCACCATTGCGTTTGGGGAGAAATTCTGAGTAACTTTCATATTTGGAGTTTTGCGATCGGAGGCCAAATCGAAGAAGTTACGAACGAAAAACGAATTCAAAACAAAAATAATTAAATAAGAAGAAATTAACGTTTTAATATTAATTACCCAGGCCCATAAGCCGACCCTTTATTGGGGACGGTCAACCCTCAACGGCCGATCGGTGACCCAAAGTCGGTCGACCGGTGGCAACCTGGCGGCTCCAATAAACCTAGGCCATAACAGCCCAGATTTAGTATATTTCTCTAATGGTTGTGCTTGATTCTAGCGCCTATAAATTCAGGCCTAACCCTCCATTCTCTTCTCATATTTTTATGGAGGCAATAGTGAAGCTCTGTCATTTCTTCTTCTCCACTTTCTTTCTAAATTATAACGATAAGATATTTGTATCTATATTTATACAAATCAGAGAAGAATGAAAATCTAATAAAAAGGAGAAGAGAAGAGAATCAACCATATATGTAGTTGATGTAATTTATATATTTATATATATTTGTATCTATTTTCTCTCCCAATCCAAATCTCTTCCCAGATCTATAATTCTAATGTATGGATATACCCTCTTATACATATCTTTTGGATTAAAAAGGATTTGGAGATGGATCAAAGGTTCTACTGCAGATCTGGAGATTTGGATTGCTTTTAAAAGGTGGTTGAGAAATGTTTTAGATTGTTATAATGTGAAAATTATCTTGTTGGTGCTTATTTGATTTTTATATCTAATTGGATTATTGTATATGAGTTGCAGGCAACGAATTGCTTATGATGTGAATATAATAATATCGCCACATATTCTTATTTATGAATTGATTTAGCATTATTTACAACCTGATCAGTTCGAAAAGTATGAATTTAGAATATTGATTTATATGAAATTTATTTCTGATCTGATATAGGTTGTATGATAATGTTATAAATTTGGATTATTACATTAATCTTGTTAGAATATGAACTTTCCTATATTTGGAATTGTTGGTGTAACGACCCAGAATTTTGAACGAATTAAATTAAAAATATTTAATTTATTAAATATTTGAACGATGATTTAATCTGAATCCCGAATATAAATTTGAATTTGGCGATTAAATTTTAAAATTTAATCTATTAAAACTGAATAAAAATTTGAATCTTCAATTGTAAGCTGAAGAAAAATATTTCAAAGGCTTGTAAAATTCATATTGATATCACTGAAGATAATAGAAGCTTCAGAATTGTATTTCAAAGTGTTTCGTTCAGTTTGAAATTAAATCGTTCAAATCGAATTTAAAAATAGCCGTCCGAGGCGCAGTCTCGGAATTAGACGAAACCAGTTCCATCGGGTCCGTAATATTGAATTATTACCGGATTTCAAATTTCGTGGCATTTGGAGTTGTTATGTGCGAATACGGCAAGTAAACGCGTAAGATTTAAAACGAATTCAATTTGAATTTAAATTTTTATAATTGGTCAACTTCAGCCTACTTTCTTTCACCATCCCTAACACGATCTATTCCCTTTTATCACGCCTAAAATCACGCCAGAGATCACGAAGGAGATCGTGCATAGCAGGGTGCTGTCTTTAAACTTCAACATCTCGTTCCCCCTTTTTAAAACCTTATTCACGAAATCGTTCCAAATAATGGTCGATCTCTCCTTTATTATCCTAAGCTTTTCATTCAAAGAAAAAAATAATATAAACGAACTTCCCTTCCACCTCTCTTCGTTCTAAAATTCAAAATCCATGGCCGCCCCTTCTCGTTCAATCGACTTTGGGAAGAGGAGTTTAAAAATGGCCGAAGCCTGGGGTGATCGGAGTCGAAATCGACTTCGACTCGAATCTCGCGAAGCCAGTGCGAGCGGAGGCAGAAAACGAAGGAAATCGAGGCGAGATCGAGCGTTGCAATCAATCGAGAAGCTCGAGCTGGAGGTAACCACCGTGTTCTCTGGTCGCGATACCCTCGGGTCGAGGCAAATGTTCTCGAGTCGCGCGCGTGGTGGGTGAAAAAAAATGTGGCAGTGTAATGTCGCGTGGAGTTGTCAAGAAACGACGAAGTGATCTGGAAGCAAGGGTCACGTTTATGGCTAGGGTTTCGCGAACGTGATGGTCGGCGACAGTTTTGAACTCGGTGACGATGTTGGGGAAAACGTCGGCGGCAATGGCATCAAGCGGAGGTGGAATTCGTGGCCAGTCGAGGCTGGGGTTGTTTGTTTTCAACTAGATAGTAACGCAAGTTATCCATTTCAAATTAGTTTAAATTTAAACATACACATATATCTGAAATTTTTTTTTATAGAAATAATCCCTAGTTAAGTTAAAATATAGACAGGAAAGGAAATAAATTTTAAATCTATACAAGTGAATTTTTATAAGTGAAAGGATTTCAAAGAAAAATTTATATTTTAAAATTGAATAGTTAGCAAGTTATGACTATGGAATAGAAATTAATTATTCGATTTAAAGAAACCAATTGGATTAAATGGCTCATTTAATTATTGTCATTATATAAAAATATTTGTTAAAAGAAACTTAGTTTTAAATTTCATTTTTGTTAAATAAATTGTTAAAAGAAATTTGTTTGAAATTTAAAAGTATTTGTTTACAATAAAAACAAATCACGGGTAATTGAATTATCAAATGGAATTTAATTCTTCAATTTATTTGAATATTGATAATAAAACCTTATAATGTTTATACAAGGTCAATATCTAAAAGAAATCAAGCAGGATTGGAAAGGGATTGCAAAATAAAAAGCTAAGGTGAGATTTTCTCACTCAAAATTGAAAAGTGGAATTTTCAGTTATTGATTTGATTTCTATTGGATGTTATATTAGATATAGTAGGATATATATCTACATATAGCAATATATACATATTGGCATATGTATATATTGGATTGATGATTTCCCGCCTCGTATAGCGGATGAGACCCTATTGCGCCGTTAGTAAGCGGATTTTTATAAAACCCATATACCGCGATAATTCCGTACTGGAGCGGAATTGGTATTGTGCTGACGTCTTTGGATGCAGGGAAACAGGTTGGAGGGATCCAACTGGACCCCTCACATTGATTGAATTTATTTCTACTATGATGTGATAATCTGTGAATGATTATTGATGTTATTGAATTGATGTCTGGAAATTGTTGAAAGCTAAAATTTAGCTGAATGGATGTTTGATATCATTGGATTCCAAAAATAAACGAAATTGAATTTTTGGTAATTCAAGCAGAAAATTTTAAGTGAATTGATTTTTTTGAAATTGAATAAAATTTGAAGAAAAGAATTTAAAGGTATAAAAGTTGATTTTTATAGTATTATCGAATTTATTCCAGAATAAAGTGAAAATGTTAAATAAATGGATTTCGTAAAATAGTAATTTTAAATTGAAGAATTTAATTTAAAATTTGGATTTTTTTTAAATAGATTGGAAGAAACGATTGAAATTTATTTCCTTAAAAAGGAATTTATTTAAAAGGAGATAAGTTGGAAATCCAATTAGAAATTTAATTGGTAAATTGAAATGATTTGGGAAATCAATGTAAAATGAGTTCAATCTAAAGAATCCATTTAAAAACAGGATATTGAATGATTTGAAGGAAAATAAGGAATTTATTTTAGTAGAGATAAATAAAATTAGAAATCAATCTGTAATTGATTTAATATTTGGAAAAGAACTTTTGAGAAATCAGTATGGAATCTTTTATTTAAAGTTGAAAATAAAATCAGAAATCAATATTGAAATTGAATTGATATTGAAGTTTTGAAATTTATAAAAGTTGTTTAAAAATCCGAAATCACTTATTTTGATAAGTAAAATATAGAAGTTAATAAAAAGAAGATTTATAAGTTGAAGTTGTTATTAAAACAGAAATAGAATTTATAAACGTTGTTTTATAAATTCAAAATCAATTGAATTTGATAAATTGAATATAGAAGATAAAAAAAAAGATATATTCACGATTTTGGACAGTGAATGTATTATTGAATAAAATGGATTCATTTTTGAAAAAGTGATATTAAAAATGAAGTTAAACATTTTAAAGATGTTTTAAAATGTATTATGAATCGAATACATAGATTTCAACATTTTATTGTTGAAATAGACGTTTTCGAAAAATAAGGAAATGATGGACTATAACACTGTTGTTATAGTAAATGATTTCCGAAAGGAAATGTTTTTGATGTAGTATTGGGATTTATATATCTATCTAAATTTCGAATCCCTATACTAGTGATTTTGAGTCGTCGTAACGATGTTTTACGTAACATTCGTTTTGACTCAAATAGATGTTGTTATAATAAATGATTTCCTTAAAAGAATGAAATTATACTTAATTTGATTTAAGTATATTGAATATTTTCAAGCGTTGAAAATAAATAGATTTGAGAATTACTTATTTTTACATAAGTATGGAATTGTTTTTTTCCAAAAGTGAAATGAAATGTTTTTGAGAATTTATCTTCTTAAAGATAAATAAAAAGGGAATATTGAAACCGATTTGAAAATCGAATATTAGTAGATATTCGAACATGTAAATTCAAGGTGGAATTTATAAGAGAAATGGGAATTCGTTTTAAAAATAAATATTGATTTATTTTGAAGTGTGGAAATTTTATATCTAGTAAAGATATTTTTGAAGATGAAATAATTTGGAAAATTATTTGGAATCTGATGATGTTGCGCATCTTTATTGATAGTTAAATAACCGACTATCAATAATTACCTTTAGATAGGTATTTGTTGTGAATTGGATGAATTTGAATGCCACACTTATTTTTGAATAATCGCTCACTATTCGGGTTAACCGGGAAAGGACTATGGGGTCGTATAACCCATTCTGAATATGTGATACGTCGTTATGAATTGCATTTGAAGACCGGTGTTGAAGACCGGATATTTTTGAAAACGAAAGGATTACCGTCGAGTTACTCTACATCGGCTGATCTCCGATTTAGAGGTTTTATCACCCTTAGTGACGGGAAGTCCTGACGTGATTGAAAATTATCCGGAAATGCAAGGGCTTCGTGAGAAGTGCCTTCGGTTCTGTTCGATCCCGGAACAGACTTATATGGATTGTGTGTCTGACGTTACAATTTGAGATATAAAGCTGATTTCTTTCAAATACATTTCTGTTGGTGGCGGAGAATTTATTCTCTTAGCTTAACACCCTTCTCTGAGACGTACGAGCTCAGAGGTTATGTAGTTGAAATTTATCAGCGATATATCCCAATTTGGTAACGTGGCATACTGAGTGTTGCGGTGAAATGATCAGTGTTTGATCATTTGTGATATGATCATTTGTTTGATCTTATATCTTTGTGATCATAGGTTGATCATTTTGTTTGACCCGAAGCAGGGCTTTTTGAGAAAGCGTAGCTTTGTGGACGAGACTTCGTCGAGCCTCACACCCCGGAAATGGTCGAAACAGGAAGGATGCGGCAAGGTTCTAGGGAGTAGCGCCCCTTAGTGTATGTCATTCCTTCTGGATAAAGGTGGTATCATGGTATGGAGCCCAGATACTTAACCTCTGTGGTTGCTGCAAATTTATTACTTTGTGGTTGTTGCGAATCGGGGATCCTCGGGAAGATCGGTGACGATTGGGGGATGGCATATGCGTGTCAGTAGTTACCTATTTTTGCAGAGGTAACCCGGCCTTGTGTTGGCAGAGATCCGGTTAGGTTCTCGGGTCGTCTATTCCAGGGACGTACCCATCGTGGATAGGAAGTTCCTTAGCCTGACCATTTGTTGGAAATCCAAAGAAACAATACGAGCCTTTACGATTTCAATTGTATAACCTTTCTCCTCAGGAGGCAGCTATAGCAGGCATAATATAATGGTACCTATGCTGGCTAAGATTTATATTCTACTTTCGAAATGTTTTCCACTATGCACTAATAATAATATCAAAAAGAATTTGATTTTTTGCGTAGTAAGCATCTTTGACTATCATAAGAAGAAATCTCCTCCAAGTCTGCGTTTGCATTGTGTGTGTGGTGGGAGGTCTTATGGTAGTTTCATTTTCCAAAAGCATTGCGAATTTACTTTAAAATCTTTCTGTTGATTATTTTAAAGATAAATAACTGTTTTACGATCTCACACCAGTCACCATGACTGACTCGGAGTTTATTGTTCCCTTCTAAACTCTGGGTGCCCACAAATTTCCACACGGGCAGCCTAGAGTTATATTATCAGGATATTCTGGATATTCTGGAGCTTGGAGATAAGCTGGATGACGAGACGTAGTATTTGTATCTGATAGTATTTATTCCGCTGTGTATTCTGTATGAGGATAAGTTATATAACTATCCATTATTGTATATTGACTCTGATGATTGATGTATATATAAAATGATATAGTTCTTTGTTTTAGAAATTATTCATTTATCTATTATATATTGTTCCGCTGCGATATGTGAGATTCTGTTATTATTCTGTTGTTCTCTGTCCTTCTCTTTTTCTTCTATTTTCTTCTTCTTCTATCTTTTCTACTATTTCTTCTTTCTAAAACCCTCACTATTGGAGTTTCCGGCATTCAATTTCTCGGCAGTCGATAAAGTGAGTATCGATGTCGAATTTTCGAAAGTCGAAAATTCCGGTATGTGACAGCGTGGTATCAGAGCATATGGTTAAGCGACAACCCTGCTCTGTTGGGTGTTACTCATTAGAGATAGAGTCAGTAGTACTCTAGAATGAGTTTGAGTGTAATAATAGATACGAGTGCGTATTTGTTAGTGAATATAAAATTGTTTTGTATTGTGTTGACTTATCGGTTGATTGTTTATGGATTCTGGTCGGTGCAGTCTAGCTAACTGTAATCGATAGGGGTTTCTAAACTCTTAAACAAGATAAACCGACACAGTATTGATTTTAAAATAGGGTAAATGAAATAATTTTACCCAAAACTATTTTTGTATAGAAAAGAAATGTTTTTCTGTAAATTATTACAGTATATGGTTGCATGGTTGTTAGGAAAGTGATAATATTGAATGTTATCATTATTATATGAAGTTGAATAAGAAATTGAAATCGTAACTCCAAAGTTAAGAAATAAATCCATATACAAATGAAATTTGAGAATATAAATTATAAATGTGATTTGTAATTTGAAACGGAATTCCAGAGGTTTTTGGAAATGTTTTGAAAAGAATTTGAAAATTTTGGAGATTTGGAAAGTTTAAATTTCTTTTTGATATGAAAATGAATTTTGGAATTTGAAAAGTATTTTGGAGAAATGAAAGCTCTAAACTCTTGTCGGTCGCTGGAAAATAACTTCGATAATGACTGCAGCATTATCGATGTTCATTTTCGGGTTTCCAAAAGAGGAATTGCTGCCAAATTGTTTTAAATGGAAGTTGTTTGAAAAATTTGGGTTTTGTTTTGAAATTCAAAAGATAATTTGATTTGTTTTCAAAAATGATTTTTGAAATGTTGGTAAGGCTCTGGAATACCATATTTGCGAAATATTAATAAGTTGATAACTAATACAGATTAAATTTTGATAGAATAAATTTAACTTAACGGATGAAGTTAAGTTAAAATAAATACAAGTGAATCAATTAAATGAAAGTAAGATTAAATGTTGAAATTCACTTCGAATTTGTAAGCGCTGAATTGAATGGAATAACTATAAATGAAAGATAAATTAAAATTCGTATGGAATTGAAACGGAATGTTGAAGATGAATTAGAATTTGTAATGAATTAGTAAATGAAACTAATTTAAAATGACGCAGTTGTGAATGAAAGATAATTGATAAAAATTCAATATTCAAAAGATAAACCGAATCCAAATTAGATTGGAATTGTGAATTGAATTCAAATGAATTTGAAATGAAAATTTGATAAGAAATGAATATGTGTAACTTCAATAGTGAATTAGAGATGATATAAGAAATTATATTGAAAATTTTGTAATAGAATTTGCAAAGTAGTTTGAATGTTATAACTAGATATTATGGCTAGTAGGATATACAGGTGTAAAGGAATTGGATTTGATTTCAAAGTTAAATTTGAATTGCTCGACAAAAGGTATGTATTTAAATTTGAATATGAGATTTGATGACTTATTTCTCTAGCCGCTTGGCTTTTTCTTTTTCTTTTTGAAATCTGAGAGTCCGTAGGGACGTTTTGTAGTAGTGCCGTGTTAGCCGCGCAAAGGAGACGCTGGCGAAATTTTTCAGAAATTTAGGGCGTTAGAAAATTTTTGAGAAATTTTGAAAGTTGAAATTTGAATTTAAGTTTAAATTTGAATTTTGAAGTAAACAATGTTGTTTGAAAACTATGAAAGGTTTAGAAAGTTAATTGAAATGATAACAAATCTTTAGTAGAAAGATTTGATTTGAAAATTTGATAAATTTGATAAAACTATTTGAAATTGAGAAAATAGTAGATGAGTTAAGGACTTTTTCTTCCTGACTTGTAATTTCGGGACGAAATTCTTTTAAGGAGGGAAGTTTGTAACGACCCAGAATTTTGAACGAATTAAATTGAAAATATTTAATTTATTTTAAATATTTGAACGATGATTTAATCTGAATCCCGAATATAAATTTGAATTTGGCGATTAAATTTTAAAATTTAATCTATTAAAACTGAATAAAAATTTGAATCTTCAATTGTAAGCTGAAGAAAAATATTTCAAAGGCTTGTAAAATTCATATTGATATCACTGAAGATAATAGAAGCTTCAGAATTGTATTTCAAAGTGTTTCGTTCAGTTTGAAATTAAATCGTTCAAATCGAATTTAAAAATAGCCGTCCGAGGCGCAGTATCGGAATTAGACGAAACCAGTTCCATCGGGTCCGTAATATTGAATTATTACCGGATTTCAAATTTCGTGGCATTTGGAGTTGTTATGTGCGAATACGGCAAGTAAACGCATGAGATTTAAAACGAATTCAATTTGAATTTAAATTTTTATAATTGGTCAACTTCAGCCTACTTTCTTTCACCATCCCTAACACGATCTATTCCCTTTTATCATGCCTAAAATCACGCCAGAGATCACGAAGGAGATCGTGCATAGCAGGGTGCTGTCTTTAAACTTCAACATCTCGTTCCCCCTTTTTAAAACCTTATTCACGAAATCGTTCCAAATAATGGCCGATCTCTCCTTTATTATCCTAAGCTTTTCATTCAAAGAAAAAAAATATAAACGAACTTCCCTTCCACCTTTCTTCGTTCTAAAATTCAAAATCCATGGCCGCCCCTTCTCGTTCAATCGACTTTGGGAAGAGGAGTTTAAAAATGGCCGAAGCCTGGGGTGATCGGAGTCGAAATCGACTTCGACTCGAATCTCGCGAAGCCAGTGCGAGCGGAGGCAGAAAACGAAGGAAATCGAGGCGAGCTCGAGCGTTGCAATCAATCGAGAAGCTCGAGCTGGAGGTAACCACCGTGTTCTCTGGTCGCGATACCCTCGGGTCGAGGCAAATGTTCTCGAGTCGCGCGCGTGGTGGGTGAAAAAAAAATGTGGCAGTGTAATGTCGCGTGGAGCTGTCAAGAAACGGCGAAGTGATCTGGAAGCAAGGGTCACGTTTATGGCTAGGGTTTCGCGAACGTGATGGTCGACGACAGTTTTGAACTCGGTGATGATGTTGGGGAAAACGTCGGCGGCAATGGCATCAAGCGGAGGTGGAATTCGTGGCCAGTCGAGGCTGGGGTTGTTTGTTTTCAACTAGACAGTAAGGCAAGTTATCCATTTCAAATTAGTTTAAATTTAAACATACACATATATCTGAAATTTTTTTTTATAGAAATAATCCCTAGTTAAGTTAAAATATAGACAGGAAAGGAAATAAATTTTAAATCTATACAAGTGAATTTTTATAAGTGAAAGGATTTCAAAGAAAAATTTATATTTTAAAATTGAATAGTTAGCAAGTTATAACTATGGAATAGAAATTAATTATTCGATTTAAAGAAACCAATTGGATTAAATGGCTCATTTAATTATTGTCATTATATAAAAATATTTATTAAAAGTAACTTAGTTTTAAATTTCATTTTTGTTAAATAAATTGTTAAAAGAAATTTGTTTGAAATTTAAAAGTATTTGTTTACAATAAAAACAAATCACGGGTAATTGAATTATCAAATGGAATTTAATTCTTCAATTTATTTGAATATTGATAATAAAACCTTATAATGTTTATACAAGGTCAATATCTAAAAGAAATCAAGCAGGATTGGAAAGGGATTGCAAAATAAAAAGCTAAGGTGAGATTTTCTCACTCAAAATTGAAAAGTGGAATTTTCAGTTATTGATTTGATTTCTATTGGATGTGATATTAGATATAGTAGGATATATATCTATATATAGCAATATATACATATTGGCATATGTATATATTGGATTGATGATTTCCCGCCTCGTATAGCGGATGAGACCCTATTGCGCCGTTAGTAAGCGGATTTTTATAAAACCCATATACCGTGATAATTCCGTACTGGAGCGGAATTGGTATTGTGCTGACGTCTTTGGATGCAGGGAAACAGGTTGGAGGGATCCAACTGGACCCCTCAAATTGATTGAATTTATTTCTATTGTGATGTGATAATCTATGAATGATTATTGATGTTATTGAATTGATGTCTGGAAATTGTTGAAAGCTAAAATTTAGCTGAATGGATGTTTGATATCATTGGATTCCAAAAATAAACGAAATTGAATTTTTGGTAATTCAAGCAGAAAATTTTAAGTGAATTGATTTTTTTGAAATTGAATAAAATTTGAAGAAAAGAATTTAAAGGTATAAAAGTTGATTTTTATAGTATTATCCAATTTATTCCAGAATAAAGTGAAAATGTTAAATAAATGGATTTCGTAAAATAGTAATTTTAAATTGAAGAATTTAATTTAAAATTTGGATTTTTTTTTAAATAGATTGGAAGAAACGATTGAAATTTATTTCCTTAAAAAGGAATTTATTTAAAAGGAGATAAGTTGGAAATCCAATTAGAAATTTAATTGGTAAATTGAAATGATTTGGGAAATCAATGTAAAATGAGTTCAATCTAAAGAATCCATTTAAAAACAGGATATTGAATGATTTGAAGGAAAATAAGGAATTTATTTTAGTAGAGATAAATAAAATTAGAAATCAATCTGTAATTGATTTAATATTTGGAAAAGAACTTTTGAGAAATCAGTATGGAATCTTTTATTTAAAGTTGAAAATAAATTCAGAAATCAATATTGAAATTGAATTGATATTGAAGTTTTGAAATTTATAAAAGTTGTTTAAAAATCCGAAATCACTTATTTTGATAAGTAAAATATAGAAGTTAATAAAAAGAAGATTTATAAGTTGAAGTTGTTATTAAAACAGAAATAGAATTTATAAACGTTGTTTTATAAATTCAAAATCAATTGAATTTGATAAATTGAATATAGAAGATAAAAAAAAGATATATTCATGATTTTGGACAGTGAATGTATTATTGCATAAAATGGATTCATTTTTGAAAAAGTGATATTAAAAATGAAGTTAAACATTTTAAAGATGTTTTAAAATGTATTATGAATCGAATACATAGATTTCAACATTTTATTGTTGAAATAGACGTTTTCGAAAAATAAGGAAATGATGGACTATAACACTGTTGTTATAGTAAATGATTTCCGAAAGGAAATGTTTTTGATGTAGTATTGGGATTTATATATCTATCTAAATTTCGAATCCCTATACTAGTGATTTTGAGTCGTCGTAACGATGTTTTACGTAACATTCGTTTTGACTCAAATAGATGTTGTTATAATAAATGATTTCCTTAAAAGAATGAAATTATACTTAATTTGATTTAAGTATATTGAATATTTTCAAGCGTTGAAAATAAATAGATTTGAGAATTACTTATTTTTACATAAGTATGGAATTGTTTTTTTCCAAAAGTGAAATGAAATGTTTTTGAGAATTTATCTTCTTAAAGATAAATAAAAAGGGAATATTGAAACCGATTTGAAAATCGAATATTAGTAGATATTCGAAAATGTAAATTCAAGGTGGAATTTATAAGAGAAATGGGAATTCGTTTTAAAAATAAATATTGATTTATTTTGAAGTGTGGAAATTTTATATCTAGTAAAGATATTTTTGAAGATGAAATAATTTGGAAAATTATTTGGAATCTGATGATGTTGCGCATCTTTATTGATAGTTAAATAACCGACTATCAATAATTACCTTTAGATAGGTATTTGTTGTGAATTGGATGAATTTGAATGCCACACTTATTTTTGAATAATCGCTCACTATTCGGGTTAACCGGGAAAGGACCATGGGGTCGTATAATCCATTCCGAATATGTGATACGTCGTTATGAATTGCATTTGAAGACCGGTGTTGAAGACCGGATATTTTTGAAAACGAAAGGATTACCGTCGAGTTACTCTACATCGGCTGATCTCCGATTTAGAGGTTTTATCACCCTTAGTGACGGGAAGTCCTGACGTGATTGAAAATTATCCGGAAATGCAAGGGCTTCGTGAGAAGTGCCTTCGGTTCTGTTCGATCCTGGAGCAGACTTATATGGATTGTGTGTCTGACGTTACAATTTGAGATATAAAGCTGATTTCTTTCAAATACATTTCTGTTGGTGGCGGAGAATTTATTCTCTTAGCTTAACACCCTTCTCTGAGACGTACGAGCTCAGAGGTTATGTAGTTGAAATTTATCAGCGATATATCCCAATTTGGTAACGTGGCATACTGAGTGTTGCGGTGAAATGATCAGTGTTTGATCATTTGTGATATGATCATTTGTTTGATCTTATATCTTTGTGATCATAGGTTGATCATTTTGTTTGACCCGAAGCAGGGCTTTTTGAGAAAGCGTAGCTTTGTGGACGAGACTTCGTCGAGCCTCACACCCCGGAAATGGTCGAAACAGGAAGGATGCGGCAAGGTTCTAGGGAGTAGCGCCCCTTAGTGTATTCATTCCTTCTGGATAAAGGTGGTATCATGGTATGGAGCCCAGATACTTAACTTCTGTGGTTGCTGCAAATTTATTACTTTGTGGTTGTTGCGAATCGGGGATCCTCGGGAAGATCGGTGACGATCGGGGGATGGCATACGCGTGTCAGTAGTTACCTATTTTTGCAGAGGTAACCCGGCCTTGTGTTGGCAGAGATCCAGTTAGGTTCTCGGGTCGTCTATTCCAGGGACGTACCCATCGTGGATAGGAAGTTCCTTAGCCTGACCATTTGTTGGAAATCCAAAGAAACAATACGAGCCTTTACGATTTCAATTGTATAACCTGTCTCCTCAGGAGACAGCTATAGCAGGCATAATATAATGGTACCTATGCTGGCTAAGATTTATATTCTACTTTCGAAATGTTTTCCACTATGCACTAATAATAATATCAAAAAGAATTTGATTTTTTGCGTAGTAAGCATCTTTGACTATCATAAGAAGAAATCTCCTCCAAGTCTGCGTTTGCATTGTGTGTGTGGTGGGAGGTCTTATGGTAGTTTCATTTTCCAAAAGCATTGCGAATTTACTTTAAAATCTTTCTGTTGATTATTTTAAAGATAAATAACTGTTTTACGATCTCACACCAGTCACCATGACTGACTCGGAGTTTATTGTTCCCTTCTAAACTCTGGGTGCCCACAAATTTCCACACGGGCAGCCTAGAGTTATATTATCAGGATATTCTGGATATTCTGGAGCTTGGAGATAAGCTGGATGACGAGACGTAGTATTTGTATCTGATAGTATTTATTCCGCTGTGTATTCTGTATGAGGATAAGTTATATAACTATCCATTATTGTATATTGACTCTGATGATTGATGTATATATAAAATGATATAGTTCTTTGTTTTAGAAATTATTCATTTATCTATTATATATTGTTCCGCTGCGATATGTGAGATTCTGTTATTATTCTGTTGTTCTCTGTCCTTCTCTTTTTCTTCTATTTTCTTCTTCTTCTATCTTTTCTACTATTTCTTCTTTCTAAAACCCTCACTATTGGAGTTTCCGGCATTCGATTTCTCGGCAGTCGATAAAGTGAGTATCGATGTCGAATTTTCGAAAGTCGAAAATTCCGGTATGTGATTGTTGGAATTGTTGGAATTGTTGGAATTTAGATTCACTTAATATTCGTAATCTAGCTTGATTTCTTTTCCTTTTAGAAAAATACAGAATTTGATCTAACTAGGAATAAATGTAAATAGAAAGAGAAAGAGATGTGTAAAGTATGAATTCAGTGTAGTTTACGCTGTCTATTTTAGGAATAAAAAGAAATGATTGTTCCTCGTAATTTCAAACAATGTAATTTATTAAAGTTAGATATTTTTTTGGACTAATTTATGGAAATTATAGCGGATTATCCTTTTAGATACGATTCCAATAATTTAGGAAAAGTATATTCTAGTGAAGATATATACCTAGAACATATTTGATAAAAATAAATATTTGTATGTAATTACTACGCTTATAATAATTAAATAAAAAGCTAATAACGATGCCCGCATGTAAGATTCGCATTTAGGATAATTGTAAAGACCCGTAAATTTAACTGGTTTTAATAACGTTATTAATTGAAATTTTGCGAAATTTAAAAGATAAAATTTTGAAATATAAATTTGATATTTGGAATGCGTCTAGTTAAACATAGCAACTGGTAAATTTTCGTCCGAAAATATGAAAGTTTATTTCGCGCGTAAATTTACTTTAATTTAATCAGTTAAAAAGCGATGAAAATAAAATGTTTTCGGAACCTAAATATTTTTACATAGAAAAATTTTAAACCATCTTCTGAGCAAGACGGCATTTTTCATTTTTCAAAATTCGGACTTCTTTAGCTCCGTCGATCTTATTTTCCTGTGTTTTTCATGCATTTTCCACTAGTTGAAAATTCGAATTTTTATAATTCAATCATATCACTGATATCTGTATACCGTTTTGATCGTCTCGTCGTGCTGATTCTTACGGTATATTTGATTGTCAAATTCGGAGTCCGATGTACGTTGCACTTTGCGAAACAGCGATCCGTATCGGTACCGCCTATAAATCTTTTGGTTCTGTTCCCAACTGTCCTGAAGAAAATAAGTAGCCATTTGCTTTTAATATAATTCCTTCGTTCAACCGTGGCCGCTGCTCTTCCCTAGATTGGATATTTATGACTCTTTGAATACGTGCGTGACTTTTTGTTTTCACCAGTTCACTTTTCATTTGTTTCGCTGGGGTGTATATTCATTAGCTAATTTCAAGTAGCCACAAAACCAACCGATGTCCATCACTGTTCCCAACTTTCAAATTATATTTTAGCTCGTCACCTTCTTCCCCTCACACGAGAAGCTTTCGCCCACCATCAGCCGATTCATCTCTCCACCGAACCCAAATCGGCCGCTGCGCATGCAAGCCGCCACTTTTTGCTCCGCCTCCACCTTAGCCGACTATTCCCTCAGAAGCAGCTAAGGCCACCACACCAAGCACCTTCGGCCACGCGTCCCTCCATCACACGTCAAGAAACCCACGCGCAGCACCTCCGCCCTCTTCCACACCGACCCGCGAGCAACAGTCTCCACCGCAAACACAACCGTTCTCTCCACCAAATCACCTCGTCACTCCTTTATCTCGGCCAGCCGTGCTCCGCCCTCTAAAAGCCGAGCCTCCGTGCAAGCTCCTTTGCAGCCGCCTGTTGTTAACGTGAGTGTGTGTATATATATATATATTTGTATATAACAGTTTTTTTTATTTGTTCATACCTCTACGTACAAGATATATGATATGTATATTTTTTTTTAGTATCTGTGCTCTGTTCTAGTAGAGTATAAGTCATACTAGTTTTATATATAGTTGTTATGAAAATAATGATTTATAGTCTGAAACATTTAATATGGTAAAAGGGTTTAGTTATATATATGGTTAGTGGTCTGCATATTTGGTTGTGATTGGGTCTGCATACAGAAAGATATATATTATGTTTGTCTACAGTATAACTATACATATATTTGAAAAAAAAACTGATTACATACGTTTATTTACAAAAGGTTTTTTTTATACGTTCGTTATAGATATGTCCTGTATACATTGTGTTAAAGTCTATTCACATATATATACGTTCCGCATATAACTGTCGTTTTAGTCCATATATATATGTATATATTGATTTAAAAAGATAATTTGTATATATGTTGGTTTTAATACTATGGGTTTTAATTTAAATAACGATTTTTGAAACGCATGTATATAGTTTGCTTAGCTGATATATATGTACTGTTTTCTACAAATATATGGTTAAATATATATGTCTGTGTATATTATTTATGTTGGCAGTCTATATATTTTCGGGTGGGTTTTTATTTGATTCAAAAAGAATATGTATACGGTATGATGTATCGTATGAGCGTTGTTAAATGGTAAATGCTGGATTTTATATATATATATATTTCTAAAAGAAAAAAAAAGATTTTTATATATAAATAGTTATATATTGTTATACATATATATCACTCGTACCGATTATCTTTTTGAACCTATTTTGACTTGATTTAGTCAACGCTTATCTATCAGCTTTGATCATCAAATTTATGTCAATCTGGAGCTGCTTAGAAATTCATACCTGGATGCGTTGCCCATTGTTTCAAAACTATCCAGCCTCGGAAGGTGAGCAATCACTCACGATTAATGTTCTTTTATTTATTAATTTTGATTTCAATTGAAACGACAATTGAAATATGCGGATGTTAGTTATTTACACTGCTATTACCTGTATCAGTTCACCTGTGACATCTGACACCACTATCTGTTATTTATACAATGATAATTCAGTTTGGTTGACAATAATTGATTGTTTGATGTTGACATTGGACGTTAAATTGTAAATGTTGTAAGTGGTAAATAATTTGAAATTGAAATTGACGTAGGATAGTTACATTTGATATATGCTAAATTTGATTAGATGACATTTGCATAATATGACCTTATTTAAATGTTAGATTAATTGACACGTAGAAATGTGGTTATGTACACCTTGAACCATTGAATGTATGTTGTAGAATTGATGTAGTATGAAATTGGATAATAGATATCAAGTGAAGAACCGTATAAATATTAGTGTAATAATCTTTAATCTACATGAAATGATAGTGTAGATTCTAGAAATAATTATATTAATTTGCACAAACAACAATGTGAATTAATACGATTATTTCGGGATTATTTAAATTGATTATTGGATTGATATTGATTGTTGTTATTGCTTGTTTATTTACATTGACACCATCCCATTTATCACACTGCAAGTTCCCTTTGCTATGTTTTGATTTTGAATTGAATTGGAATCGGGTTGAAATGATAAATACCCAAATGAACTTGACTTAGGATAGAGAATTAAATAAAACCTGATTGGTCAATAATTTGATTTAAATATAAAATGAAGATTTTATTTGAATAAATAATATGGTTTTGAAACAAAGTTGGAATTTGAATTTTTATGAAAGGAAAGGTTAATATTTAATAATCTAAATCTAAATATTAACATGATTGTTGATGAAAGAGCGTTGTTTTAATTTAATTATTTATTAATTAAGTTTGAAATTATTTAATAATTAAGTTTTGAAATTATTTAATAATAAGCTTGAAATTATTTAATAATTAAGTTTGAAATTATTTAATAATTAAATAAATTGAATTCTTTAATAAGTGGAATTGAACTTCTTGAATAAGTGAATTTAAGTTTCTCCATTAATTGAGTTTTGAAATTGTAACTAAGTGAATAAATAAGTGAAATTGAATTTCTCTAACATGAAATAAAATGTGTTTTATTGAAATTAATGTAAGATTTGAAATGTAAAGAATTTGAATTGATGAATTCAATTTAATGCAATTTGTACGTTTTGATACAATGAAGTTGAACTTAAGTAATTGATTTAGTGAATTGGAAATTTAATAGAAATTGTTTTGAATATAAATTAACTTAACGAATATTGAATGAAATCGATCAATGAAGTTAAATTGATTTGAATGTTAAATTAAATTAATTTAAATGATTTCGGAATGAAACTTATATACGAACTTGAATCAATATTTTAATTGTTTAAATAAAAATGGAAATTGAATTATAAGATTTTGAAATATGAATTTGGAAGTTTTGAAACGTAAATTATGGAAATTGATTTCGAAGAGAAATGAAATGTTGGTTTACAAATTCTAATTGAAAGTGTAATTGATTTGGTTTTTGAAATATATAAATGACCAATCGGTGTAATAATTACGAAAGTTATTAAAGAGACCGGAATCGGTTAGGGACATACTCACTGTCTAAACCGAAAACCACTTTAATAACTATACGCGGAGTGTGATCCAGAATGAAGTGGTTGGAATGATGTACGTGATGACTGAAGAAAAAGAACGATAATGGATAGCCTTGACACTTGTGTCAAATTGGAAATGACTAAAACAGGAGCCGTGCCGGTCCAAATGGGGGCTAACTACCTCGAGCGAACACACTTCTTCGAAAACTACTCATTACTTGTTGTTGATTGGTGCACCCTTGATTTTGGGAGTGTTGTTTCACGGTGTTGCGATCGCTGCGGCGATGCGTTCTCACCAGTCCGAATCAGGCAAACGGTAGTTTCACTACCTTGGGTATTGCCTCATGTGCCTTGTCATACTTGTATCCCTATATACGCGACCACTACGATTTGTTTTGTGTTATACCTATAGAGTACTCCCTGATATCCCACTAGTTTACGGTGGAGTTTACAGTGCTGTATAGACTATAACGCTTATATAAAATGTGTTAAGGGGGATAATGGTAACGCCTTAACACTATTTTGATACTTTATATTATTGATAGACATTATCTACTTATCGTACACTACTACATAGTAGATAGTTTAACGGATCCTTAAAGGATGGTTATTCCAAACATCCTTTGAGTTACTTGTATTTCAATTGCTATTTCACTTGAGTTGGATTTATTGATATAAGAATGTTAATCCTGACTCGAGTGTTTTGTGTTTTGCTTTACGCTTGGGTCAGAATGAGTGTACCAGTATTCGAGACTCACCTTTGGAGTTGGAGCTTCGCTTGGAGATCCAGCTATCTATCCAGCTTTCAGATCTCCAGTTGATTCCAGTGATGTATTCTGATATTGTATTTGATTATTGTATTCGAGACATCTGTTGTACCTTATTTAACTCTGATATGTATATAATAGCTTCATGAACTACTATCTTTTGCTTCCGCTGCATTTATTACTCTGTGTCTGTGATCTGTGATTACTTTATTTACTGTATATGCTCAGTTTTTCCAAATTTAAATTATCAATTCGGTATTTTGAATTATTCAAGTCCGACATGTGCGGATGCGAATGGTCCAAAATAGCGAGTCGTTACAGTTGGTATCAGAGCTTTGGTAGCTCTAGGCAAAACTCAACATATTAGGTAAATGTATTTACAGAATCACTCTCATTCGAGTTTCAATCTCTTCGTTTGACTCAATTCCTTTGAATTTTGGAACGTTCCCCTCGGTTTCGAAATTCATTCGTGTCCTTCACTATTCGTTTTCTTTCGATTCTGGAGCACCCCATAACTCCATTTTGAATGATATCTATAATAGATCGGCGGTCTCGCCAATCTTCGAATGATTCGTAAAGGAGCAAAACTCCTTTACAATTGGCATTGATTTACCGGAGATTTCTTTATCCTCGGTTTACGATGCTATCTATCTCCTGCTATACCTGAATTCTATTTCTTGAGATCGAATGTTGATCTACTTCGGAATTCCACATCGATCTTATTCTTGAAGTCACGGTCGACCTGGTTAAGGTCGCCTGCGATTTATATAAACTTATCCATCTTTCTATTTCGTTATTTCATCATCGTACCTTTGTTTCGAACCTATCTTCGAATCAAAATTCTCTTTGATTTGAGTCCATCAAATTTGAATCTATATCCTTGCTTTAGAATCCATTCTTGTATCGTCGAGCGAGGAAGTGTATTTGTAAATTAATATTAAATGTTTTATATATTGTGTTGTTTGAGTTGTTGATGTTGATTTGGGTTTTCGATCGATTCGTCTGATCAACGCTATCGATAGGATTTCCAAAACACTTGAACAGAGCAAACTGACACAATAGTATTTCCAAAAATTTGGTAAATAAAATAATCTTGTATGATTATATTATATATAAGTATAAATTTTCTGAAATTGAATTGTTAACTGAACTAGTTGTCAGAAAGGTAATATTTGATTTTCCACTATTTGTTTTGTAAATCATTGATTATTCCAACATAAAAATAAATGGAATTATAAAAGTTGGTTTATAGATTTATTTAGAAATTTAATTGAATTTAAAATTTAGAATTTAAAAATTTAATTTCCAGTGATTTCAAGCTTTGGTTTTAATTTTTTTTTAAATGTATATCATTGAAGGTATTTTCAAATAGAAACTATTTTCAAATAATTTTAAAATATTGAAATCAGTGCTCTTCTCTTTGTCGCTGGAAAATAATTTCGGTGATGGCGGCCGCATCATCGACATTCATTTTCGAGTTTCGAAGTAAAGAGACCATTCTGTAGCTTTGCTACGGTTTTGTTTTGGAAAATTATTTTAATTTGAATTTCTTAAGTATGACTTGGTTTATATATATATATATGGGTATATTATTTTAAATTTAATTTGATTTAATATATATAATATATACATAATTATTTCTAAAGGGTTTGAAATTAAACGAAAATTAAATTCTTAAAATCATGTTAAAAGATGTTTTCAATTATAAATAAAGCTAAATTTTGAATAAGTATTTAAACTTGAAATAATTGAATTTGAAAATTTTATTTGTATAGTACTAAATTGCATTTCAAAATAACTTACCTAAATTATTCAGAAGTTAAAATGTAATTGGATAATATACAATATAAAATAATTTTATAAATAAAATTTGAGTGTTTATAATAAATGTTATGCACTTAGATTTCAATTATTAAAAAAATGCTAATAAAGATGATAGAATAATAAGTTAATTGAATGAGATAAATAAAGTAAATTTTGTTCTGAAAGAATTAACAAATTGAATTGAATCAGCTTAATGAAATACCTTGAATTAAGATCAATTATTGAATATTAATTGATTTAAAATGAAATTTATATGATTAGAATTAACGATTGAACTAACAAATTTAAATCGAATGACTATTTATTGATTTAATATAAATGGGTTTAACCAAAAAAAAAATATAAATTAATTGAAATTGAAATTTATATGGTTTAAATTAATTTATATGGGTTAAATATATGTGATTAGATATATTAAGTAGAATAAATTTAACAATAATTTGGAATAAAGAAGAATTTAAATTGCTGAAAAAAATATGATTATAATAAAAGACTATTCAAATTTATGGTCTTAGAAATTGTAAAGTGAAGATAATTGGATAATAAGATAATGAATTTAGAAATAGTTGAGATTGATTTTAGTGAAATCAAATGGATTAAATCAATTATTGAATATCAATTAATTTAAATTTGAATTTATATGGTTTAAATTAATTGTTATTTTGTATTTCAAATCTGTTTTTCTTTCTGGTTGTTTCTATTCTCCTACCTCGTTCCTTTTCGGGGACGAAAAGTTTTGAGTGAGGGAGAGTGTAACGACCCGTAAATTTAACTGGTTTTAATAACGTTATTAATTGAAAATTTGCAAAATTTAAAAGATAAAATTTTGAAATATAAATTTGATATTTGGAATGCGTCTAGTTAAACATAGCTACTGGTAAATTTTCGTCCGAAAATATGAAAGTTTATTTCGCGCGTAAATTTACTTCAATTTAATCAGTTAAAAAGCGATGAAAATAAAATGTTTTCGAAACCTAAATATTTTTACATAGAAAAATTCTAAACCATCTTCTGAGCAAGACGTCATTTTTCATTTTTCAAAATTCGGACTTCTTTAGCTCCGTCGATCTTATTTTCCTGTGTTTTTCATGCATTTTCCACTAGTAGAAAATTCGAATTTTTATAATTCAATCGTATCACTGATATCTGTATACCGTTTTGATCGTCTCGTCGTGCTGATTCTTACGGTATATTTGATTGTCAAATTCGGAGTCCGATGTACGTTGCACTTTGCGAAACAGCGATCCGTATCGGTACCGCCTATAAATCTTTTGGTTCTGTTCCCAACTGTCCTGAAGAAAATAAGTAGCCGTTTGCTTTTAATATAATTCCTTCGTTCAACAGTGGCCGCTGCTCTTCCCTAGATTGGATATTTATTACTCTTTGAATACGTGCGTGACCTTTTGTTTTCACCCGTTCACTTTTCATTTGTTTCGCTGGGGTGTATATTCATTTGCTAATTTCAAGTAGCCACAAAACCAACCGATGTCCTTCGCTGTTCCCAACTTTCAAATTATATTTCAGCTCGTCACCTTCTTCCCCTCACACGAGAAGCTTTCGCCCACCATCAGCCGATTCATCTCTCCACCGAACCCAAATCGGCCACTGCTCTCGCCCACTTCGCTGCGCATGCAAGCCACCACTTCTTGCTCCGCCTCCACCTTAGCCGACTATTCCCTCAGAAGCAGCTAAGGCCGCCACACCAAGCACCTTCGGCTACGCATCCCTCCATCACACGTCAAGAAACCCATGCGCAACACCTCCGCCCTCTTCCACACCGACCCGCGAGCAACAGTCTCCACCGCAAACACAACCGTTCTCTCCACCAAATCACCTCGTCACTCCTTTATCTTGGCCAGCCGTGCTCCACCCTCTAAAAGCTGAGCCTCCATGCAAGCTCCTTTGCAGCCACCTATTGTTAACGTGAGTGTGTGTATATATATATATATTTGTATATAACAGTTTTTTTTATTTGTTCATACCTTTACGTACAAGATATATGATATGTATATTGTTTTTTTAGTATCCGTGCTCTGTTCTTGTAGAGTATAAGTCATACTAGTTTGATATGTGGGTTTATATACTAGTTTTATATATAGTTGTTATGAAAATAATGATTTATAGTCTGAGACATTTAATATGGTAAAAGGGTTTAGTTATATATATGGTTAGTGGTCTGCATATTTGGTTGTGATTGGGTCTGCATACAGAAAGATATATATTATGTTTGTCTATAGTATAACTATACATATATTTGAAAAAAAAACTGATTTACATACGTTTATTTACAAAAGGGTTTTTTTATACGTTTGTTATAGATATGTCCTGTATACATTGTGTTAAAGTCTATTCACATATATATACGTTCCGCATATAACTGTAGTTTTAGTCCATATATATATATATATATTGAATTGAAAAGATAATTTGTATATATGTTGGTTTTAATACTATGGGTTTTAATTTAAATAAGGATTTTTGAAACGCATGTATATAGTTTGCTTAGCTGATATATATGTACTGTTTTCTACAAATATATGGTTAAATATATATGTCTGTGTATATTATTTATGTTGGCAGTCTATATATTTTCGGGTGGGTTTTTATTTGATTCAAAAAGAATATGTATACGGTATGATGTATCGTATGAGCGTTGTTAAATGGTAAATGCTGGATTTTATATATATATATATTTCTAAAAGAAAAAAAAAGATTTTTATATATAAATAGTTATATATTGTTATACATATATATCACTCATACCGATTATCTTTTTGATCCTATTCTGACTTGATTTAGTCAACGCTTATCTATCAGCTTTGATCATCAAATTTATGTCAATCTGGAGCTGCTTAGAAATTCATACCTGGATGCGTTGCCCATTTTTTCAAAACTATCCAGCCTCGGAAGGTGAGCAATCACTCATGATTAATGTTCTTTTATTTATTAATTTTGATTTCAATTGAAACGACAATTGAAATATGCGGATGTTAGTTATTTACACTGTTATTACCTGTATCAGTTCACCTGTGACATCTGACACCACTATCTGTTATTTATACAATGATAATTCAGTTTGGTTGATAATAATTGATTGTTTGATGTTGACATTGGACGTTAAATTGTAAATGTTGTAAGTGGTAAATAATTTGAAATTGAAATTGACGTAGGATAGTTACATTTGATATATGCTAAATTTGATTAGATGACATTTGCATAATATGACCTTATTTAAATGTTAGATTAATTGACACGTAGAAATGTGGTTATGTACACCTTGAACCATTGAATGTATGTTGTAGAATTGATGTAGTATGAAATTGGATAATAGATATCAAGTGAAGAACCGTATAAATATTAGTGTAATAATCTTTAATCTACATGAAATGATAGTGTAGATTCTAGAAATAATTATATTAATTTGCACAAACAACAATGTGAATTAATACGATTATTTTGGGATTATTTAAATTGATTATTGGATTGATATTGATTGTTGTTATTGCTTGTTTATTTACATTGACACCATCCCATTTATCACACTGCAAGTTCCCTTTGCTATGTTTTGATTTTGCATTGAATTGGAATCGGGTTGAAATGATAAATACCCAAATGAACTTGACTTAGGATAGAGAATTAAATAAAACCTGATTGGTCAATAATTTGATTTAAAAATAAAATGAAGATTTTATTTGAATAAATAATAAGGTTTTGAAACAAAGTTGGAATTTGAATTTTTATGAAAGGAAAGGTTAATATTTAATAATCTAAATCTAAATATTAACATGATTGTTGATGAAAGAGCATTGTTTTAATTTAATTATTTATTAATTAAGTTTGAAATTATTTAATAATTAAGTTTTGAAATTATTTAATAATAAGCTTGAAATTATTTAATAATTAAGTTTGAAATTATTTAATAATTAAATAAATTGAATTCTTTAATAAGTGGAATTGAACTTCTTGAATAAGTGAATTTAAGTTTCTCCATTAATTGAGTTTTGAAATTGTAACTAAGTGAATAAATAAGTGAAATTGAATTTCTCTAACATGAAATAAAATGTGTTTTATTGAAATTAATGTAAGATTTGAAATGTAAAGAATTTGATTTGATGAATTCAATTTAATGCAATTTGTAAGTTTTGATACAATGAAGTTGAACTTAAGTAATTGATTTAGTGAATTGGAAATTTAATAGAAATTGTTTTGAATATAAATTAACTTAACGAATATTGAATGAAATCGATCAATGAAGTTAAATTGATTTGAATGTTAAATTAAATTTATTTAAATGATTTCGGAATGAAACTTATATACAAACTTGAATCAATATTTTAATTGTTTAAATAAAAATGGAAATTGAATTATAAGATTTTGAAATATGAATTTAGAAGTTTTGAAACGTAAATTATGGAAATTGATTTCGAAGAGAAATGAAATGTTGGTTTACAAATTCTAATTGAAAGTGTAATTTATTTGGTTTTTGAAATATATAAACGACCAATCGGTGTAATGATTACGAAAGTTATTAAAGAGACTGGAATCGGTTAGGGACATACTCACTGTCTAAACCGAAAACCACTTTAATAACTATACGCGGAGTGTGATCCAGAATGAAGTGGTTGGAATGATGTACGTGATGACTGAAGAAAGAGAACGATAATGGATAGCCTTGACACTTGTGTCAAATTGGAAATGACTAAAACAGGAGCCGTGCCGGGCCAAATGGGGGCTAGCTACCTCGAGCGAACACACTTCTTCGAAAACTACTCATTACTTGTTGTCGATTGGTGCACCCTTGATTTTGGGAGTGTTGTTTCGCGGTGTTGCGATCGCTGCGGCGATGCGTTCTCACCAGTCCAGATCAGGCAAACGGTAGTTTCACTACCTTGGGTATTGCCTCATGTGCCTTGTCATACTTGTATCCCTATATACGCGACCACTACGATTTGTTTTGTGTTATACCTATGGAGTACTCCCTGATATCCCACTAGTTTACAGTGGAGTTTACAGTGCTGTATAGACTATAACGCTTATATAAAATGTGTTAAGGGGGATAATGGTAACGCCTTAACACTATTTTGATACTTTATATTATTGATAGACATTATCTACTTATCGTACACTACTACATAGTAGATAGTTTAACGGATCCTTAAAGGATGGTTATTCCAAACATCCTTTGAGTTACTTGTATTTCAATTGCTATTTCACTTGAGTTGGATTTATTGATATAAGAATGTTAATCCTGACTCGAGTGTTTCGTGTTTTGCTTTACGCTCGGGTCAGACTGAGTGTACCAGTATTCGAGACTCACCTTTGGAGTTGGAGCTTCGCTTGGAGATCCAACTATCTATCCAGCTTTCAGATATCCAGTTGATTCCAGTGATGTATTCTGATATTGTATTTGATTATTGTATTCGAGACATCTGTTGTACCTTATTTAACTCTGATATGTATATAGTAGCTTCATGAACTACTATCTTTTGCTTCCGCTGCATTTATTACTCTGTGTCTGTGATCTGTGATTACTTTATTTACTGTATATGCTCAGTTTTGCCAAATTTAAATTAACAATTCGATATTTTGAATTATTCAAGTCCTACATGTGCGGATGCGAATGGTCCAAAATAGCGGGTCGTTACAATAATTAACTAATGGGAAAAGAATTTAAAAGGTTGTATCTCCAATAAATGATAATAAATATGGGAGTTGCAATAAATTGATAGGGTAAATGGATTAATGGGACTGATAAAAATGTAATAGATATAAAAGGTTACTAATTTGAAATTAGTAATCATATATAAATATCTTCAGAAATATCCATTAGGATTTTATTAACAAATTGACATTAAGCATTAAGCTGGGATTTCTAGGTAGATAAAAATTTAAGGTAAATCTTATGCCTTAAATAAAAAGGGAATTAGTAAGCTAAGTCCAATGTCTGCCTAAGATAATATAAATAAAGACTTAGGATGGTTAATTGGACTTAGTGGGTTAGTGATGTGAGGTTGGTAGAGTCACTCGACAGAAGACTGTCCTTCACTTTGAGGCTACCAGTAGTCGGATGTACTTACTACTGACGTGAGATATCAATAATCCTAGGACCTGTGATGACGTGAGAGAATGGGCTTGCTTTCTTAATTGGAATGTATTAAATGGTCCAAACTTTGAATTAGAAGCGGTGAGTGATATCTCCATAGGCGTTCGCTTCTGGTTGGAGGTCTTAAGTGGCTGAAAGGTCCGCCTCTCTCCTAAATGGATGTATTAAATAACCAAGTGAGTCCAAATAAATAAATAAGGATGTCTCTAAAAAGGGTTTACTTCAGTGTTGAGGTCTTAAGTGGCTGAAGGGTCCGCCTCCCTACCGAAAGAAGTAGCCTAATGAATGCCATATTTATAACTAAAGAGTGAGAGTAGATATCTCGAAAAGGGTTCGCTTCAGGTTTGTGGTCTTAAGTGACTATAAGGTCCTCCTCTTTCCTATAAAGGAAGTATTAAGTAGCCCAATGAGATTTCCAAGCAATGACAGCTAGATAGTGCAATTGAAGAGCACGCTTCTGGAAATAGGCCTTAAATGATGGGGTCTGCTTTTTGTCCACTTGAAAGTATTAGGTGGCTTCCGTACAGTCTCTTACATTGCTAAAGCCATAATAATAATAGTACCATATAGGAGCATGCCTTGGGGATTTGTTCTAAATGATGGGATCTGCCTTAATCTAGGTCTTAAATGACCAGAGTCTGCCTATTTTTTAATAATAAGTATTAAGTGGCATGGATATTGTTTATTACATGACTACAATTTTATCAGCGATATATGCGGTAATAGTTGGACGTTAAATGTCAAAAGCCTTAAATGTGGTTAGAGGTCTTGTAGCTAGGACCAACCGACCATTGACAACATTGTTAGGAAACCACCTTGGGAATAGGTCTTAAATGATAGAGTCTACCTTGATTAAGGTCTTAAATGGCAGAGTCTGACTATTTTTCTTTTTAAAAGTATTATAGAAGCCCACTTCTCAGAAGTACTAAGTGGCTAATGGGTTTGGAAGTATTGGATGGTCGATATGGCTCCATTAGTATTTCATATCTTGGGAAGAGGTAAGTAAGTAATCGTGTGTGCAATGCAAAGTTAGATTGGAATTACTAACCTTGATGGACATAACAATTAAATGGAAACCTATCGGTATATATTTATGTTATGGACAGTTTATATATTTTTACAATCACCAAAACGTTGTTCTGACCCCTTCCTCATTAAAACCCACAAGATAGAATTTAGAGAAACATTGGAGCTAGATGTGCTTTGTTGTTGGAGAAGTCTTCTTTCTCTCATGCTCGATGCTAAAGTGACAATATGATATCCAAGGAATACCATTAATTTCATGGTAGTAGTCATAGTCAGTATTCTTATCCTATTATCGTTTCCGCTATGAGTTTAGATTTTTTTTCAATCTCTAATAATTCTCACGCTTATTTGCAGGTACAAAATCCAACGATCTGTGCTTTGATGGACTTAGAATTTGATTTTTGTCGAAATTTGGACCGATGAAGGTGCGGTTTGTTACATTTAGTATCAGAGTCTAAGTTAGTAGATCAGAGGGATTAGGATAAATTGAGAGAATATATTCGTACTTTCCTATCTAGTAATATTATATTTTTACACTAGATTCTGATGCAGCGCGAGCTACGAATTCACAAGGTTTAGGTTGTTCACGACTTAGTGAAGAAGTCCTAGGTCGCTCACGACCTAACAAGGGGAAGCCTAAAGCATCCAAACGACCTACCGAGTTAACTCGAGTCCGACCTAAGGAGTTAAGGGATAACTCGCTAAGACGACCTAACTTGTTTTTAGATCACATACGACCTAACGAGATAAGAAGGAGGTTGCTGGGACGACCTAACAAAGCGGTCATAAGTCGGTTACGACTTAACGAAGATGAGGTACTAAGTTGTCCACGATTTATCAAAGCAAATGGCATAAGTCGTCCACGAATTATCGGAGTTGAAGACATAAGTCGTCCACGACTTAACTCGAGCGCATTACGACCTAAAACTACAAGAGGAGCAACACAAGTTGAAGCTGCGCAAGGCTTAAGTCGGCAACGACTTAATGGAAGCATGTTGGGTAGTGTACGACTTAACGGGACAAGTGTTAAGTCGTTACCGAGTTACGACTTAGTTAAATCGTACCATCTTGTGACGCTGGAATCTGAAGCCATGGATTCTTCTGTCGAGTTAATCTGAACCGCTGTTTCAACTCGCTGCTGAAGATAAGTCGTCACCGAGCTATGATGAGTCGTTAAGTCGTCTACGACTTAAGTGTTGAATCGTTGATATGGTGTTGTAATATAACTGCTTATACTAAGTCATAGGTCGCAACTTTTATAAGTCGTGAGTCGTTTGTAATATACATGTATGTTGAGTCGCCTTTGTTTTTAAGTCGTCTGTAACTTGGAAGTCGTGTGCTTTGACTGAGTCGTAAGTCGGAAGGAGTGCTAAGTCGTAAGTCGTATAAGTGATGAGTCGGAGTCGACTTATGAGTTGTGTTTTCTTTGCGTGAGTTGTAAAACGCCTATAAATAGGCCGTGTGAGTCATTTGTAAAGGTTGTTGATTTTTGAATAAAATTCTCTTTTGTTAGCTTTGTGCTTTCATTCCAATTGGTAGTTGAGTGTAATCTCCTATCTCCTCTTTCGGTTAATCGAGTGCGCTCGATTCAACGATTGCAGAAGCCGATTCGCGGAATCAAGTGCGCTTGATCAACGCTTGAAGAATTGAAGATCTTTGAACCCGGTATCGTGCGCGATCAACGAGTTCGGGATAGCTAGAATTCGGTATCTTCGGATCAACGAATTTGGGCATTTCAGTATCTTTCAATCCACCGATTACTACATTCATCGATCTACATTTGTTTTTGTAATATCCGCTGCGTCAGTTTTGGTATCAGAGCCTGTTCTAGCCAATCATAGCTAGATCGAGACTTGGAGCCTAATCATTTTGAAGATTTGAGTTTTGTTTATCACGGCCGAGAGCAAGTTGAAGTTGTTCGACTTTGTATTGAAGTTTAGAGATCGGATCTTATCATTTGGAGAAGTTGTGTTCATCGTGTTCATCGCAAATTGCAACAAAGTGGGAGTTTTCGATCCATTTCATTTTGGATCAAAGTTCGAATTGTGTTTGAATTTGAAGAGTTTGTAAAGTTTCAAGTATGCCGCCAAGGAGAGCTAATCGACATCAAAACGTTGAAGCTTTGTATCGAAGAGAAGAAGCTGATGAGATGGAGCAAAGAATCAATGAAAACTTTAGTGAAAAGCTTAACGAAGGAATTGGACGATTAGAGAAGATGATGTTAGAAATGAATCAAAATCGGAGAAGGATTTCACCTGAATCTAACCATGGGGGAAGTAGAGTCTCACCGCAATCCAATCGAGAAAGAAGTATTGACAATGATCAAAGGCGTGGGAGGAACGTGGATGATCGTGAACGGAGGAATGTAGATAGAAGGGATGATGGTGGTAGACGAGATGGTAGTAGAGATGTGGGTGGACGAGATAGACAACGATATACATCTGATTTTGAAGAGGAGTATGATGGTGGTAGTGTTCGAGGACAAGGACGAGGACAAGGGAGAAATTACTCTGAGTATGATCACAAGTGGGAGTCGGGGATGAAGACTGAAATTCCTGAATTCAAAGGTGGTATGCAAGCGGAGGAGTTTCTAGATTGGGTAGCTAATGTTGAAGAGATTTTTGACTTCAAAGAAGTTCCAGAACAGCGTAGAGTGAAGTTGGTTGCTACGAGGTTGAGGGGTAGAGCTTTGACATGGTGGCAGCAAACCAAACTTACACGTGAACGGATGGGAAAGTCAAAAGTTGAATCTTGGGAGAAGATGAAGAAATTGATGAAAGCAACGTTCTTACCTTACAATTATCAATCTCTGATGTATCAACGTTTGCAAAACTTGAGGCAGGGCACAAAAACTGTTAATGACTATGCTGACGAATTTTATCAACTTATTGCAAGGAATGATATTATGGAAACGGAAGAGCAGCTGACATCTAGATTCATTGGAGGATTGAGAATGCAGATTCAGGATATGGTTAACATGTTTGATCCCAGATTTGTAGCGGAAGCACATCAGAAAGCGTTGGCTTGGGAGAAACAGGGAAGACGAGGAGGTGGTGTGTTTACAAATTCCAATAATCAAGTGAAGGGCGTTAGTGGAAGTTCTAATGTTTCAAAAGTTGTTGCAAAACCAGTTGTGAATGAGGTTGGGAAGGCGAAAGTCAATAATGGTTTCAAGTGTTATAATTGCCAAGAAATGGGCCACAAAAGTAGCGAATGTCCGAAGCCGAAGAAGAGAGCTATGATAGCGGAGGTTGAGGATGAGGATGAAAAAGCTGAATGTTCCAATTCACCGCCTGATGAGGAGGAAGAAGAAGTGACGGGAGACGAAGGTTATAATCTAATGATGAAGAGGTCCTGTTTAACGCCAAAGCAAGAGGAGGATTGTAGTTGGTTAAGGAGCAATATTTTTCAGTCAACATGTACCATTCTGGGGAAGGTTTGCAAATTTGTTATTGATGCTGGAAGCTGTGATAATATAATTTCTTCAGAAGCTGTGAGGAAGTTGGCATTGAAGACTGAGAAACATCTGAAACCGTACAAGCTAGCTTGGTTGAGGAAAGGCGGGGAGGTGAAGGTTGGACGAAGGGCTTGTGTGAAGTTTTCAATTGGGAAGAAATATAAAGATGAAATATGGTGCGATGTGGTAGATATGGACGTTTGTCATTTGTTGCTGGGGAGACCGTGGCAGTATGATAGGGCAGTGCAACATGATGGGCGTACCAACAGTTACAGTTTCATGTTTGAAGGCACAAAGATTACTCTAGTTCCGAAGAAGCGACAACAGGAGGAAAACAAGTTGGAGGAGATTGAAGAGCTTAAAACTTTGTTATCTTTGAAGGAGTTTGTGAAGGAAGTAGAGGAGGAGCCTGAAGTGTTTTTGTTGATTGGGCGAGAAAGCAGTGAAGAGGTTGAAATACCAGAAGAAGTAAAACCGGTATTGAAAGAGTTTGACGATGTATTTCCAGAGGAGTTACCAACGGAGTTGCCACCGTTGAGGGATATACAACATCAGATAGACCTTGTTCCAGGTGCTGTGTTGCCACACAGAGCACATTATCGAATGAGTCCGAAGGAACATGAAGAGTTGCGGAGGCAGGTAGAGGAATTGCTTGAACAGGGGCGTGTGCAGGAGAGTTTAAGTCCTTGTGATGTACCAGCTTTATTGGTACCCAAAAAGGATGGAACGTGGAGGATGTGCACAGATAGTAGAGCATTGAATAAGATCACAGTCAGATACAGATTTCCGATGCCGAGGCTTGATGATTTATTGGATCAAATCAGTGGGTCCGTAATCTTTTCTAAGATTGACTTGAAGAGCGGTTATCATCAGATTCGCATTAGACCAGGGGACGAATGGAAGACAGCATTCAAGACGAGGGAAGGATTGTATGAATGGCTGGTAATGCCGTTTGGTCTATCGAATGTACCGAGTACATTCATGAGGGTGATGAATCAAATTTTCAGACCGTACATTGGGAAATTTGTGGTGGTTTACTTTGATGATATTCTGATCTACAGTGTTAGTAAAGAAGAGCATGTTTAGCATTTGAAGAAAGTGTTAATTATTCTTCGTGAAGAACGATTCTATGCTGCTACAAAGAAATGTGTTTTCATGGCGAGGAGTGTTCTATTTCTGGGGTATGTTGTGTCGGAAGAAGGAATACAGGTTGACCAAAGTAAAGTTGAAGCTATCAGAGAATGGCCGCAACCCAAGACGATAACGGAAGTTCGTAGTTTTCACGGGTTGGCTTCATTTTATCGAAGGTTCATTCCACACTTTAGTAGTGTGATGGCACCTGTTACAGATTGCATGAAGGGTAAACAGTTTGCATGGACGGAGGAAGCCGGGGTTGCTTTTGATCGAATCAAAGAACTCTTGACGTCTGCACCAATTCTAATATTACCAGACTTTCAGTTAGTGTTTGAACTACATACTGATGCATCCAAGGTTGGGATTGGAGGAGTGTTAAGTCAGAGGGGACGTCCGATTGCATACTTTAGCGAGAAGTTATCAGGAGCAAAGATGAGATACAGTACATATGATGTTGAATTTTATGCTGTTGTGCAATCTATTAAACACTGGAGACACTATCTATTTCAGAAAGAGTTTGTTCTATACACTGATCATGAGGCGTTAAAGCATTTACAAGGGCAAGACAAGATTTCAGCGAGACATGCATCGTGGATTGCATATCTGCAACAGTTTACTTTTGTTGTTAAACACAAGTCAGGGGTGACGAATCGTGTGGCTGATGCTTTGAGTAGGAGGAGTCATTTGTTGACTACACTGAAGGTTGAAGTGACGGGGTTTGAAATGTTTCCAGAATTATTTGTCAATGATCCTTACTTTGCGAAGGTGGTTGATAAAGTCAAGGAGGGAAAGACGGATGAGTTTTTGATGGAAGATGGTTTTCTGTTCAAGGGAAATCGATTGTGCATACCTGATTGTAGTTTGAGAATGAAGATTGTAAAAGAGCTACATGAAGAAGGACATGTTGGGAGAGACCGTACATTACAGTTGATTTCACAGTCTTACTTTTGGCCATCAATGAGGAAAGAGGTGGAAAGGTTTGTGGAGCGATGTCATATCTGTCAGGTTTCGAAAGGAACTGCAACTAATGCTGGATTATATATGCCGTTACCTGTACCGACTAAACCATGGGTTGATGTGAGTATGGACTTTGTGTTGGGGTTGCCGAGAACATAGCGTGGTAATGATTCCATTTATGTGGTAGTTGACCGATTTTCGAAAATGGCACATTTTATTGCTTGTAAGAAGACGGCGGATGCTGTTCATGTTGCTCAATTGTTTTTCAAGGAGATCTATCGACTTCATGGATTGCCAGAATCTATTGTGTCGGATAGAGATACTCGATTTCTGAGTCACTTTTGGTTGAGTTTGTGGAAAATGGTGGGAACGAAGCTGAAGTTTAATAGTGCTTATCATCCGCAAACGGATGGACAGACCGAGGTTGTGAACAGATCATTGGGAAATTTGCTGAGGTGTCTTGTGCAAGATAATCTGAAGAGTTGGGATGTGAAGTTATGCCAGGAAGAGTTTGCCCATAATCATGCTGTCAATCGAAGTACTGGGTTCAGTCCATTCCAGATTGTATATTCTAGTATGCCAAAAGGACCGTTGGATTTAACGGTAATACCACACTCAAAGGGGACAATTAAGAAAGCTGCTGATTTTGTTGAGGGGTTGACGGAATGTCATAAAATCGTTCAGGAACGATTGGAGAAAGCAAATGAAAAGTATAAACGATCGGCAGATCTAAAGCGAAGAAATGTTGAATTTAATGAAGGTGATTGGGTTTATGCAGTGTTAACAAAGGATCGTTTTCCAGTGGGCGCTTATAACAAGTTAAAAGCCAAAAAAATGGGTCCTGTGGAAGTCGTAAAACGAATTAATGAAAATGCTTATAAGTTGAAGCTGCTGGAGGATGTGTACACTTCTGACGTGTTCAATGTCAAACATCTCGTACCATATTATGGGAATGAACAATCGGATGTGGAAGAATTTACAAATTCAAGGACGAATTTCTCTCAACCTGGGGAGGATGATGCAGCGCGAGCTACGAATTCACAAGGTTTAGGTCGTTCACGACTTAGTGAAGAAGTCCTAGGTCGCTCACGACCTAACAAGGGGAAGTCTAAAGCATCCAAACGACCTACCGAGTTAACTCGAGTCCGACCTAAGGAGTTAAGGGATAACTCGCTAAGACGACCTAACTTGTTTTTAGATCACATATGACCTAACGAGATAAGAAGGAGGTTGCTGGGACGACCTAACAAAGCGGTCATAAGTCGGTTGCGACTTAACGAAGATGAGGTACTAAGTTGTCCACGATTTATCAAAGCAGATGGCATAAGTCGTCCACGACTTATCGAAGTTGAAGACATAAGTCGTCCACGACTTAACTCGAGCGCATTACGACCTAAAACTACAAGAGGAGCAACACAAGTTGAAGCCGGGCAAGGCTTAGGTCGGCAACGACTTAATGGAAGCATGTTGGGTAGTGTACGACTTAACGGGACAAGTGTTAAGTCGTTACCGAGTTACGACTTAGTTAAATCGTACCATCTTGTGACGCTAGAATCTAAAGCCATGGATTCTTCTGCCGAGTTAATCTGAACCGCTGTTTCAACTCGCTGCTGAAGATAAGTCGTCACCGAGCTATGATGAGTCATTAAGTCGTCTACGACTTAAGTGTTGAATCGTTGATATGGTGTTGTAATATAACTGCTTATACTAAGTCGTAGGTCGCAACTTTTATAAGTCGTGAGTCGTTTGTAATATACATGTATGTTGAGTCGCCTTTGTTTTTAAGTCGTCTGTAACTTGGAAGTCGTGTGCTTTGACTGAGTCGTAAGTCGGAAGGAGTGCTAAGTCGTAAGTCGTATAAGTGATGAGTCGGAGTCGACTTATGAGTTGTGTTTTCTTTGCGTGAGTTGTAAAACGCCTATAAATAGGCCGTGTGAGTCATTTGTAAAGGTTGTTGATTTTTGAATAAAATTCTCTTTTGTTAGTTTTGTGCTTTCATTCCAATTGGTAGTTGAGTGTAATCTCCTATCTCCTCTTTCGGTTAATCGAGTGCGCTCAATTCAATGATTGCAGAAGCCGATTCGCGGAATCAAGTGCGCTTGATCAACGCTTGAAGAATTGAAGATCTTTGAAACCGGTATCGTGCGCGATCAACGAGTTCGGGATAGCTAGAATTTGGTATCTTCGGATCAACGAATTTGGGCATTTCAGTATCTTCCAATCCACCGATTACTACATTCATCGATCTACATTTGTTTTTGTAATATCCGCTGCGTCAGATTCTAATAGTTCCAACTATAGAAGTAGTTGTAGTTCCACTCCAAAGGAATGGGCAAAGCAACTATGAGTTGGAAATATCTTAGACTTAAGATTTTCACGCAGACTCCGAAGTATCCCACAGAGTGCCAGCGATGCGTAAAGCACTGTTGATAAAGAGCATAAGTACGACATATGCATGGTTGAATCCCAAAGACTAGAATTGGTCGACTTAACGGTTGAGATTCTAGCTACCTTATGATTATGGATTTTGAGTATCGGTCGGAGACACAATTATTCCAAATGGGCAGGAAATTAGAGTCTGTATGTCATAGTTGTCCAGAAGCAAGTTTTTGGTAGGGTGCATTCATTAATCACCTCTTTAATGGCAAACCGGATTTTTATTTGAATAATTAATGTCAATTCCTTAGTCTAAAACCCATGAGAGAATTTTTATAAAGTATATTTTGGAAATGCCTTAGATTTTTGAAAAAGGGTTTCAAAAGATTTATTTTCTCAAAGATTTATTTTGGAAATTTTGTTTTGGGAAAGTTTTGAAATTTTAGTTTTCAAAGATGCACGTATACCACTTGATTGGTCGTGTTAGAAAATTTTTGGTTTATAAAAGATGAATTCTTTAAATCATTAAATATTTATATGTATATATCAATAAAGGCTTGATATTGATTTTTGGCAAGAAAATAGTTTTTCAATTTGGGAAATTTGTATTTTAAGAAATAGAAGGTTTTTGGAAACCCTAATATATATATATATATTGAAAGGAAATATATATATATATATGACTTTTAAGGGAAGTTTTGGTATGAAATAGTTTCTATTATTTAGAAACAAGTATAAAGGAGCATATACTTAGCTCAGTGATTTTTCAATTTATAAAATTGAGGGTTTTATATTTTCTCTCTTTAAGGTATGGACAAAATAGGAATGGCATCAACTTTATTGGGGTATGTAGTACGAAGTGGTTTCGAACCCACCAACTATTGGTAGAAATATTTCTGTACAAAGTAGGCATGAAATAGTAGCTGGAATATTTTCGGGTATATGGAAGTGCTATTAGTCGCAACAATTATACTGAGGCTATTGCACTCTTGCCAAGGAAGGGTCTACATGGTAAGGTGGATATCGTCGTGTGGAAGACAGAGTTTTCTGGATGGGTTAAGCTGAAGATGGTATGTGGAACAATCATTAGAATATTAATTAATTTGACCGGCCTTGGTGGGTACAGGTTTAGGCCGCGCCCAAATTTGGGCTAGCGGTCGACCATAGCAGTCGATCGGTTGACCTTATAGCGGTCGATCGCTAGGTGGATTCGGGCCGAACCCGAACCTGAAACACGACTATAAGTCGTGTCCAAACCTTCAGCCACTACACCTCCCCTCACTCTCTTCCTCCTCTTCAATTTTTTTAGCCGAACCCATTTCCTCCTCCCCCTTCCTCTACTTAACCAAAGCCTCTCTCCTCCACCAACCGACGTCAAAATCCTTGCTCGTCAGATCTCACCCCACCTTCACTCCGGATCTAAACACTTTTCTCCCTTTTTCCAACCGCCTCTCAGCCCATAGCACTGCCACAAACCGACTGTTCTTCCCCTCATCATCCTGACCTCACTCTGCAAGAAGCCGCTTGGCTTGACCAGAGCGAGCGGAAGATCGCCACCTATCTCGGAATGATGGACTTTGATTTTCTTCACGGTCGACCAGTGAAATTTAGAGATTTCACTACTCTTAGGCTTGAAGAAATTTTCATTGCGACAATACTTGCACCAATCTCCGCTTCGAGACTTATGAGTGGGATTAGTACCCGCACTGCATCCGTCTTTTCGATGCACAAATGGTGCAGAATTTTGATAATGGCAACGGCTATATCAAGTCCGAGGTGAAGAAGCTCGGATTGAGATGTTGGATGATGATCTCGTTGGGATTTGGGAGATATCTGCAGTAAGCGCAAATTTGGATGACATAGAGATGGCCGATCCTGAGATTCTATAGAGGATCTTTTTTGAAAATGTCGGTGATTGACGGACTAACAATTTGCGATCGGTGACCCATCTCATCGTGCGCATCATTCAGCACAACATCATTTCGAAGATGGGGAGGTTTGATCAGATTTATACCTCAGTGCAGAGAGCTGCCTATGCTATAATTGGCGGTGTAACCATCAATTGGCCTTGTGTCTTGATGCTCCATATGGTTGATCAGGGAGTTGGTATCCCGAGGACTCACTTTCCATATTGTCACTTGCTCACTCGAGTGTTTATGAATTACAAGGTAAATTTGAGAAGAGAGCTAGTAGTGAGGAAGGTCCCTCCTGCTATCGACTGGACCATCATTAAGAGAATGAATATTCCTTTGCTGCTTGCCGCACCACCTGTATCAGCACCAGAGCCGTAGCACCAACAACAGGGGATAGCGTAGGGTGCCGAGGTATACATGAGTCCAGAGCTTGCTGCTTTTCGTCAGGTTTAGGTAGAGCTTCGAGAGTATAGGATGGAGCAGTAGCACCAGGGGCATGAGATTGGGTGCATAGTCGCCATGCTACGACCATTCCACGGTCGCGGCAATGGCTCGAGCTCCATCCGCGAAGCGGGACCTTTTCACATTCCTAGGCGGTGTTTTATTTAGGATTGTTGTATCTTTTTATTTCCAGCATTTGTTCTTTTCTTTTGGGTTGTAAAACTGTTAGTTTATCTCGTATAAAAGGCACGCAAGATATTATGAGTTCCTATTCATTTTTTGTGTTATTATTTTTGGACATGCGAACTGCTCCTTTATATATATGTATGTATAGTAGAGAAATAATATAAATATGGGAATCTCATAAATACACTTAACTAATAGTAAATGCAATGTAAGACTAGGAAGTTTGGAATAGTTGAAAAATTTAGCAAAGGACATGATAAAGTTATTTCAATATCATGGGTTCTTGCTTGTATTCCTTAAAAGCTAATTTTTTTTGAATAATATATGTGTTGACATTTTTAATATAGAACGTCAAATTTCTGGGTAAAGATTAGTTGTAGAATTTTGGAATTTGGTTTATGCGTTTAGCGCATAACCGACTTCCGACTATGCTCAAATTATGGCTTGATTCATCAAAATTTTTTAGAAGGAAAATATTTTGGAAATTTTTCCTTAATTTAAAAAGTTCCCTCTTAAAAAAAGAAGTTTTGTGTTTTAGTTATTTTTTACTTTTAATTGCTTTTAGAGTTTTTGTTCAAAATTTTATTTCAAGGGAAAATGTGCGTCTAAGTATTTTCGGATTTTGTTTTCCAAATGATGTACAATTTTAAAAGTGAGAAAGATTTTTATGAAAACTTCGATTTTGAAGGCCACACGTTAGGCATATGGAAGGAGAATAGAATTATGATTTGCAAATTTAGTGGTACATTAGGGTCGGTGATGCGATAAATGTAAGCGATAATAAGGGAAAAGCTGCTTTAGCCTTGGAATTTCTATTTACGTACCTTATCGACGATGCACACAAGTCTAATTTTAGACTTAATTCCATTTTAAAGCTTGAAAAGAAGCCTCCTTATGCATTTTATGCGTGGAAAATTTGGAGTAATCCGAGGCAGGGAGAAATTTCCACTATACTACGAGAATAGGAAGATTATAGTGTGTTAAGAATGTTAAATTTTCTGCCTCAATTACATTTTCGGTATATGAGTAAAGTTTCGAAAGCGATTTTTCGATGCATTAGATTATTCGATGATAGGAAGTGGATGCAGAATTGGTTGCTCATACTTCTCTTTGTAGGAGTATGGGGGTTTTGGTTGAAAATAATTTTCAAAATGCTACATACATGTAGAACTCCCAGTATATATGTAGGTTGTTTGCATCATGTTTTCAAAATGTTTTCAAAAGAAATGCATTCATATACGAGATTCTGATTTAGAATCATTTTGCACACATATTTTTTATGTGGTGATATAGTTATACCTATGCACTTATGCACGTTTGCTTACAAAATTTGTTGTACATTAATTGGTCGTGTATTTTAGGATAATTAGAAGCCAAAACCTTAACTTAGTCATTGGCAAAATTTCGAGGATGAAATTCTTTTTAATAGGGGAAGAATGTATCACCCCGTAATTTAGCGTTAGCTATTTAATTAGTTAGTTAGTTAATTAATTAGGCTCCAAAAATGGAATTTGACCACGAAACTTGCACCATTGCATTTGTAGCAAAATTCTGAGCAATTTTCATATTTGGAGTTTTGCGATTAGAGCCCAAATGAAGAAGTTATGAACGAAAAACGAATTCAAAATCACTACAACAAAAATACATTTTCACAACACTGAATAAATGTAGTCAACGTACTTTAACAACATTTATCGTAATGTTGTTATATCCACAGTTGTGAAAGATGGGGTTTCTTTTACAACATTTACCTAAATGTTGTATAAAACGTTGTAGAAAAGTTAGTTATAATGAAATATAAATATAGTGAAAACACCAAAAAAAATGAAAAACTATTCACCACGTTTTTTGAATGTTATGAGATAGCCAATTACGAAATATTCCAAATATTGTGATATGCTTTTTTACAATAATATTTATATGTTGTAAACCTTCTTTTTCAATGATTTCCATATGTTGTAATTCAATTTGAACAACGTTATTCACCTATTGTGGAACCATCATTCACGTCTTTTAGTAAAAGTTGTGTCTTTTGTACAACTATTTTCGAATGTAATATTTTATAATAATCAACGTTGTAAATACAGAATAGACAATGTTGTTTAAATGTAAACCAAACTTCATTTGCATCAGTTTTCGGACATTGCAGAACAAAGTTTGTACAACTATTTTTAACAACTATATTTTATATCACCACCACGATTGTGAATCATTGTAAATAAATTTTTTACAACATTGCTTTAGCATAAATAAAAGTACATTTAATTCGTACGATAAACGTTTGCGTAAATATTTTACAACTAATGACAAACATTGTACATAAATTATGTCAACGGTTTTCACTTGTATCTTATGTTTCAACAATATTAATATATCACAGCAATGTGTTCATTACAATCACAAAATGTTATTAAATATCCAACCACAACTATGCACAAACATTGTAGAATATGTATATGTATGCACGTACGTGCGCATGACAAAATTAATTAATTAGTTAAATTTCAATGATTAAGACGTACATGATACATATAACAAAAGGTTGGAACAACTAATGATTTACTAATAGAAAAAACCATTACACGTCATCAAAAAGCATTGTGCGATATGGAAGACATACATTACAAACGAGAATCTGAATATAAATTAGAACAAAAATGTTGCTACATTGAACGGAAATATGATGACAGCAAAAGCCCTCTTCCTAGAAGCACCTTTATTCCTGTATTATCTGGAACATAAAATTTTAATTAAACGCTAATTAGTTTAATGTGTTGTGATAATAAAAAACGAGTAGATAAACTATAAGAGAAAAAACAATGTGACTATTGAGAATATCTATGTTAACTTCGTCACTTTCCACTAGCTTGGTCATGCTTCCAACATTTTTCTAATACATTTGCAAAAATACATCACTATGTTAAAAATAGCTTGGTAAACGCTACCTGACATGAGACAGTGCATGGAAAATGTATTAGATGAAAATTGATTCATACAAAATGCTAAAACTATAAAATTGTAGATCCATCACACGATTCTATGGTTATCCAACCATAAAATTTTACACAATGAAACATTAGTTGTAACTAAAATATCATGTTTATCAAAGTTAGATATTTGACGTTGATCAACCACTGCAGTTAAATGTAAAGTTGCAAGTTTATATAAATATATGAGCAAATTACTAGAGTATAGTTTAATGTAATGGCCCATGCTCTAATATATTCAAGTAAGATCAAATATAGCTTAATGTAACGTCCTTCAATTATTCTGAATAATGGTACCTTGATATGGATTGAAGAGGTCAGTACTAGCTTATTTGAACTTTGATATTTGGTATGTCCTAATTGAAAAATTGAGTTAAAGGTTGTTAAACACGAAAATGCATAATGAACTATTCAAATTGGTAATAAAACGTCCTTAGTATAATATTTTACAATATCTATTAACTTTATTAAATGTGATGTGATGTACTTTACCATATCAAACAAACATCATTAAATGCAAACTAGTTTATAATATTAATAAAACGTTTTTGTTTGGAATAAAAATTTACAACATCAAGTTGAAGTTGTCAAACATTTTGTTTTTTTTATAATATTTATTTATAGTTTGTTGTCTTTATTTAGACCTTTAACAATACCATATAAAAGTTATAAAGCATACTTATCACATTATCATTAGTATATTGTTGAAATATAAGAATTAACAATATCAACCAAAAGTTGTTAAATATAATGTCAATAACAATGTAAAATAAACGTTATCCTGAATATGAATTGTGATAACATTATGCAGATGTTGTAAAATAAAAAATAAGTAGAATTTACAACTATTTTTTGTTGTCGTTTAACTTTGAGTTTGCAATGTTTGATTGTAACGACCCACTATTTTGGACCATTCAAATCGACAATAAATCCACACATGCCGGACTTGAATAATTCAAAACAATAGATTGTAAATAAAATTTGACAAAACTCAGAATATACGGTAAATAAATCACAGTTCACAGACACAGAGTAATATAACAATGCAGCGGAAGCAAGAAATAGTAGTTCATGAAGCTACTATATATACATATCAGAGTTAACAAGATACAACAGAAGTAACAAGATACAATAGAAGTAACAAGATACAACAGAAGTTTCAATATGATAATCAAGTATAAATCAAAATACATCACTGGAATCAACTAGATAACTGAAAGCAAAATAGATAGCTGGATCTCCAAGAAAGCTCCAACTCCAAAGGTGAGTCTCGAATGTTGTATCACTCAGTCTGACTCGAGCGTAAAGCAAAACACAAAACACTCGAGTCAGGACATACATACTTATATAATGTAAACCAACTCAAGTGAACTGTAATATAAAGGTACAAGTAACTTAAAGAATGCTTGGGATCGCCCATTCTTTAAGGATCCGCTAAACTATCTACTATGTAGTAATATTCGCTATTATAATAATGTATAATAATAAAATAAACGTACTTTTAAATAGCGTTAAGGCTTTACATTTTCCACCTTAATACATAATAGTCCTAGTAGTCTATCCAGTATTAGCATACCCCCAGATCGGGAGCTACCCCCAATACTCCACAGGCTACGGCACAAATCCAAACTCGTAGTAAAGCTCGCTATGGTAGGTGAAACGGCACAACAAGGCAATGCCAGGGTAGATATACCAATTACGCATCCGTGCTGGTGGAAACACATAGCAGCCACTACCGCCCACCTCGGAACACACTCCCAAATCAAAATCGAAAGGTGGACACCAAATCAATCACAAAGTAATAGAAATGTATCGAAGAAATGCGTCCGATCAGAGGTGCTACCTCATTGGCCCGAGAATTGCTCCTGTTTTAGCCACCTTATGCCAACTCACGGGAGTCGGGTCCACGTTCATACCTCAATAGGATCGTCGCCACGATCCTACTTCATTCTGGAATCTCCACCGCATACACGGTTGTCAAAGTGGTTTTCGGTATCGACAAAGAGTATGCCCATATCCGATCCCGGTCTCTTTGCCAACCAATCATTATTATAACCCATGGATATTTATTTCAAAATCATTTACTTTAAAACCGAAAATATCATATCCATTTCAAAACTAAATACTATATTATTTCATTTCAAAGCCAAATCAATATATCATCCATTTCAAATCCCAAAGCAATAATATATCATTTAAATTCCAAAACCAAACCAATATATCATTTAGAAAAAACCCAAATTTCCAAATCACTGAATATTTCTTTAAATTTATTTAACTTGAAATATTCCTTTAAATAATCTTAAACCAAACCACTTTATAAACTCATATTCTTAAATCTTCAATTCCAATAAGCTTCAAGCTAATATATTTAAAGACAATTCTTAATTAAATACTATTTCAAATAAATTCATTTCCAACCCATTTAAATTCAATGTCAAATAATATTCATTTCAAAGTTGTAACACTTCTAAGTTCATTCGTTCAATCATTCCAAACATTGAAATTTCAAAAACAGAAGCATTTATAAAGTGCTGCGGTAGGTATATTTAGTATATATCAAAACATAGTTCAAAATCAGAAACTACAACATTTCAGAATTGCTGTTATAGGTCTATTTAGTAATTTCAGCATATAGTTCAATTTTTCAGAAATTACAGCACTTCAGAAATGCTGTTATAGGTCCTTTTAGTATATTTTCAGCCATAGTCCAATTTCTAGAAATTACAGCACTTTCAGAAATGCTGTTATAGGTATTTTTAGTATATTTCCAACCATAGTTCATTTAACCACAACATTTCAGAAACGCTATAATTTCTGTTATACCCTTTAAAACAATATATCTTCAATTTTTCTCATTTTTAACTTATCAAACTCATTCTACTTTCCAAAAATTTTTATTTGGATATTACTTAACTTATAAATTTTAATAAAACAACATTTTTATTAATAAATGTCGAATTTAAATTAATTTCATTTGTTAGTCAATCCTTTATAAATTGCTTAACTTTCAGAAACATTAAAACTCCAACTCTAGCCATTTTTAAACCTATAAAATTACATCTTCCACTTCAGAAATTATTCATTTGGATATCATTAAACTTATGATTCAATAAGATAAACTTTTATAAATAAATATCCAAATTAAACTATAATTCATTTATTAAGTCAAAAGCACATTCTTTTACTTAACTTTTATTCCAACAAATAACCTAACATTTTATTTTAAAATACCCACTTCATTAATAAAACTAAATTACTATTTATTTACTTAACTTAAAATTTCCATTTGAAAAACCAAATTTCCAACTATCAAGTTAGGTCATATTTTAAATTTCAATTCCCTTCCATTTAAATCCTAATTATTTATTTTACAAACATATTCATAAATAGATAATCTTACCATTGTTAATATAACAATCAAATTTCCTTATAAATATATTCATTTGACATCAAATAACTATGGATTTCAGTTAAACAAATTTTATTACCAAAGTCCAAGCAAAACTGTATTCTATTTTATCAATTTAAAATACATTCTTTATTATTCAAACATGTCTATTTCATAAATAAAATTCATTACAATTACCAGGTTAGATTTAACATTCCATATTAAATCAACATTTCATTATTAAGTTATTTATCGTAAATAAAATTCTTTAAATTCCATTTAAACCAATTATTAACTTCTAAAATTTAACTTATAGAAAACAATACACCTTTATAGTTTAAAGCCTTAAATCAAATTTAAGTTAAATTACATATATTTATAATTTCAGAATACTTAATAATTTTTCAGAAAATAATTAAAACACTTAATAAATTTTTAGGAAAATATTATTTAAAATTTAACCATAGGCATGTATAATATTTTCTAGCCTAGGTCAAGTGATACGGATATGTATCATTTCAATCCGTAAATTTAAAAAGAAAAATCCGGGTTCTATCATTTCAAACCCGCAATCCCAAGTCAAATAAATTACAATAAAATCACTCAAGCCTATCATTTCAGCTCATAATGATTTTTCCTTATTCTAATGTCCGTTCGGGTATGTATCATTTCAACCCATAGTGATAGGGAACTTGCAGTGTGAGATACAGTAATTAAAATGAACAGTAAAACATATAAAATAATAACAGATGATGTAACAGGTATAAAACAACATTTATCATCATATAAATATATCACAGGCATGTATGAATATCATATCAATTTATACAGATTCACTTATCATCATTTCACAACAATATAAGTACATATGTCTAGAGTGATAAAACTCACCTTTTTAAAGCTAGAGATAACAAATAAGAGACACAAAACAAATTCTGGAAAGCACGACAAAGCACGAATAAGATTTTGTAGATGGAGAGCCAAGATCCAAACTTGTAAACAACATAATATCATAAATAATAGATTATGATTCAACCCAAATTTAGAAATTAAAATAATGAAAAGAGGTGAAACAAAGGACATAACCTTGCTTTAAATCAACAAGGGCTCGGCTATGGTTGAAACAAGGAGATGGTGCTTTATTTTGGATCTAGGGTTCAAGGCATGACTTAGTGGTCATGAAGAGGTGGTGAGGCCGATCATAGTGGTGTGGTGGAGATGGTTGTGGTCGGCAAGAACATGAAGGCCAAGCCTATCTTGAAGAAAAAAAAACAAAGAGAAAAATAAAAGAAGAAGGAAACAAGGAGAAGCCATGGAATAGAAACTTGTAATTTTTTTCAGGAGATGAGAAATGAAAAGAGAGGAGATGGAAAAGAATTTTTTTGTACGTGAATTAGTATTTACTAGAGGAGTTTTTCACGGCCTAATCAAGTGCAAAGAAATGGCAAGTAATTAAATGTTTAAACGGCTAGAGATTTGAAAGGATCTATTTCCTATTAAATAAAAAGAAACAAATGGAACAAAATGAGAGGAGATGCTTCCTTTTTCACGTGAATTGATAGGTAGTAGTCGGCTAAAGTTTGAGGTAGGAATGGCTAGAAATTAATTAAGGAGGTAGGAAATAAAAGATAGGCAAATAAAGAGGCAAGAAATAAAACAAATGTAACGTATGCCAATTAAAGCCAAGTAACATACGCCTAATTAATTTGTTTCCTTGCCATTAATTAAATGGTATATACAAAAGAAACATTCAATAAACAAAATAAATAAAAGATATACACAAGAACATTTAATAAATAAAATTTTAAAAAGATATGCCTTTAAGGCAATATAACGTATATCCATTGAAATTCCTTTCCAAGAAGTAATAAGAGATATAAACACATAACAATTCAATTGATAAAATGAATGTCTAAATAAAAAAAATAGAAAGATAAAATAGAGATGGATATTATGAAAAATAAATAAATAAATATATATATACAGAAATTATTTATTTTATTATATTTGGAAAGGAAATTACAAACAAAATCCATAATTACATTTATTATAATTAAAAACCTAAACCAATTTATTCAACTTGGTTTCATTCTTTTATCTTTATCTATGAATAAAATATACATTTCCATTTATTTCATTATATTCACAACTTTTACCATTACTGCCTTATCTCATATTAATGAACATTTACCTACACTTAAATGTAATTGATTTCTAACTTTAAATTTAGCAGTCTAAAAAAAATGTAACTTGCAATAAATGTTATCATTATCTTTATATTACACTTAAGTTTATTATGTCCACTAATTATCATAATTACTTACCTAATATTGAATTCATTCAATTACTATCAATTATACAAATTTATTTATTTATACACCACAAACCCTTATTTACTTATATTTAAATTTATACTCAAATATAACTGTTATAACTAAATCAATATGCTAATTAAATAGTAACTCACACCCGTTACTATTACTTTAATCCACATTAATGAATCCATTATTATTTACAAATCAAATGTTACAATTACTCAATTAACACTGATTTACTTCAATTTCTATTTATCACATTATTTCATTACTGATTCAACATTCACACTTGTTTCTTACATTCAAATTTATAACTAATTTACATTATTTCATCATTGGGACTTTATTTCAATTGTTACAAATTAGTTCTAATTACCATTGTTCAATTATTAACAGATAAAGTTTTTTTTCTTTTTTTCTATATTAAATCACCCAAAACTTATTAACCTAACAAATTAAATTATTTAAAATTTTACGGGTCGTTACATTGATAAATATCGTTGAACGCTATAAACTTACAATGTTTAAAAATGCTTTTTTATTTGCATATTTCAGTAACATTACACATATGTTATGAAAAATAACTGTAATACAATGTAAGAAAGTCATTGTTAAAAGTTGTTTTCTACGACAATTTAAACAAACATTGTAGATAGTTTTTATTTTACAACATTTGTATAAAGAATGTTTGAAAAAATCTATTACAACATTTTTGTTAACAAATGATATGAAAGATCTATCACTTTTACAATACTTTGGTGAACTGTTGCAGAATCAGTGTTGTAAAATGGTATTTCTGTTGTAGTGAATGAAAATAATTAAATAAGAAGAAAGCACCATTGTCCCAGTGGTTAAGTGATTCGGCTTTAGTGTGAGAGGTCACAAGTTCGAAACCTGCGTAGCGTGATTCGAACGTTTATTGACATGTGATATGTTGTCCTAGTAACATGTTGTATATAAAGTACCATTTCAAAAAAAACTTTTTAATATTAATTACCCATGTCCACAAGGTGTAACACCCTATACTTTGATGCCAGTTATTTAATTAGCTAGATAGTTAGTTAATTAGGGTCCGAAAATGAAATTCGTACAAACGATGGAATTTGACCATGAAAATTGCACCATTGTGTTCGTGGAAAAAATCTGGGCAACTTTCATATTTGGAGTTTTGCGGTCGGAGTTCAAACAAAGAAGTTTCGGATGGAAAACGAACTCGGAAGGAAAATAGTTAAATTTATTTAATGTTTTTATACTAATTACCCGGGCCCACAGGCCGACCCATCATTGGGAACGGTCGACACGTATTGGTCGACCGATCGCCCAAGGGTGGTCGATCGATGGCGACCTAGGGCTCCAGCAAACCTAGGCCGCAACTCCCCATATTTAATATATTTCGATCTAACGGTTCTGGTTGATTCTAGCACCTATAAATTCAGACCTAGCCCCCTTCACTTCTTATATTTTTCTCAAAGCAGTAGAGAAGCTCTACCATTTCTTCTTCTCCACCTTCTTTCCAAATTATATAGATAAGGTATTTGTATCTATATTCATACAAATCAGAGAAGAGTAGAAACTTAATAAAAAGGAGAAGTGAAGAGAATCAGCCATATGCGTATTTGAGGTAATTTATATATTTATATATTTGTGTCTATTTTCTATCCCAATCCCAAATCTCTGCTCAGATCTATAATTCTAATATATCTATATACCCTTTATACATATCTCTTGGATTAAAAAGGATGTGGAAATGAATCAAAGGTTCTACTTCAGATCTAATGATTTGAATCACTTTTAAAAGGTGAGTGAGAATTTTTATAATATGAATATCATCCCGTTGGTGTTTATTTGATTTTTATGCCTAACAAGATAATTGTATATGAGTTGTAGGTAATGAATTGAATACGATCTGAATATAATAAATATCGCCTACGTATTCTTATATATTAATTAATTTAGCATTCTATACAATCTGATCTGGAAATCAGTCCCAAAAGTATAAATTTAGAATAGTAATTTAAATAAAATTTATTCCAAATCTAAAATAGGTTGTATAAGAATGTTATAAATTTGGATTATCACCCTAACCTTGTTAAAATATGAACTTTTCTATATTTTCAATTGCTGGAATTTAGGTCCGTTTAATATTTGTAAATTAGTTTGATTTCTTTACCTTTTAGAAGGATACAATGTTTGATCTAACAAAGAAAAGATGCAAATAGGAAGAGAAAGAGATGTGTAAAATATGAATTCATTATATTTTACACTGTCTATTTCAGTAATAAAAAAATGATTATTCCTTATAATTTCAAACGATGTAATCTTTCATATTTTAAAGTTAAATATTTTATTTTGGACTAATTTATGGAAATTATAATGGATAATCTTTTTAGAAATGATTCAAATAACTTAACATGGAAAAGTATATTCCAATGAAGATATATAACTAGAACATATTTAATAACAATAAAAATTTGTAAGTAATTACTGCGCTTATAATAATTAAATAAAAAGCTAGTAACGACGCTTGCACATAATATTCGCGTTTAGGATAACTAACTAATACAAAAAGAATTTAAAAGGTTGTAACTCTAATAAATAATAATAAATGTGGAAGTTGCAATAAATTAATAGGGTAAATGGATTAATGAGACTGATAAAAATGGAATAGATATAAAAGTTACTAATTTGAAATTATTAATCGCACATAAATGTCTTAGGAAATGTCCATTGGGATCTTATGCACAAATAAACATTTATGAGCATTAAAGGGGGATTTATGGGTAGATAAATTTATTGCCTTAAATATTAGTAAGTTAAGTCCAATGTCTACCAAAGCTAATATAAATAAAGTATTAGGATGGTTAATTGGACTTAATGGGTTAGTGGTGCGAGGTTAGTAAAGTCACTCGATGGAAGACTATCCTTCACTATGAGGATAGCAGCAGTCGGGTGTACTTACTACTGATGTGAGATATCACCAATCCAATGGCCCATGACAACGTTAGAGATTGGGCTTGCTTTCTTAATTGGAAAGTATTAAATTGTCCAAATTTGGAATTAGGAGCAGTGAGAGATATCTCCATAGGGGTTCGCTTCTAGTTTGAGGTTTTAAGTGGCTGAGGGGTCCGCCTCTCTTCTAAATGGAAGTATTAAGTAACCTAGCGAGATTTTAAATAAATAAATAAGGATGTCTTTAAAAAGGGTTTACTTCAGTATTGAGGTCTTAAGTGGCTGAAGGCTCCGCCTCCCTACCGACAGAATTAACCTAAAGAGATGCCATATTTATAATTAAAGAGTGAGAGTGGATATCTCGTGAAGGGTTCGCTTCAATTTTACGGTCTTAAGTGACTGTAAGGTCCTCCTCTTTCCTATAAAAGAAGTATTAAGTATTCTAATGAGATTTCCAAGCAATGACGGCTAGATAGTACCATTAAGGAGCACGCTTCTAAAATTAGGTCTTAAATGACGGGGTCTACCTATTTTCCACTAGGAAGTATTATGTGGCTTGGGTACAGTCTCTTACATAGCTAAGGCCGTAATAATAATAGTACCATTTAGGAACACGTCTTGGGGATAGGTCTTAAATGATGGGGTCTACCTTAGTTAAGGTCTTAAATGACCAGAGTTTACCTATTTTCTAATAAAAGGTATTAAGTGGTTTAGGTACTGTTTATTACATGACTACGATTTTATGGCGATAGATACAGTAATAGTTGGACATTAAATGTTGGAAGCCTTAACTAATGGTTAGATGTCTTGTAGCTAGGACCCACTGACCATTGACAACATTGTTAGGAAACCACCTTGAGAATAGGTCTTAAATGACAAGGTTTACCTTGATTAATGTCTTAAATGGCAGAGTTTGCCTATTTCTCTTTTTAAAAGTATTATAAAAGCTCACCTTCATATTTAGATGTACTAAGTGGCTAATGGGTTTGGAAGTATTGGGTGGTTGATATGGCTTCATTAGTATTTCGTACCTTGGGAAGGGGTAAGTATGTAATCGTGTGTGCAATGCAAGGTTAGATTAGAATTGCTAACTTTGATGGACATAACAATTAAATGGAAACCTATCAGTATAGGTTTATGTTATGGACAGTTTATATTTTTTTCAATCACCAGAACGTTGTTCTGACCCGCTCCTCATTACAATCCACAGGATAGATTTAGAGGAACATGTCACTAAAGTTGGATGTGCTTTGTTGTTGGAGAGTCTTCTTTCTCTCATGCTCGATGCTGATGTGAAAATCTGCTATCCAAGGAATACTCTTAGTTCCAAAGTATTAGTTATATACTATATTCTTATCCTATTATTGTTTCCACGGTGAGTTTAGATTTTTATTAGTCTTTGATGATGCTTATACTTATTTGCAGGTACCAAATCCAACCATCTGTTCTTTGATGGACTTGAGTTTTGATTTTTGTCGAAATTTGGGCCTATTAATGTGCAGGTTGTTACACTAGCCGATCCGTTATTAAGGACGGTCGACCCCCAGCGGTCGACCAGTGATGACCTGGCGGCTCCAATAAACTAAGGCCCCAATGTCCCAGATTTAATATATTTCTATCTAACGATTATGGTTAATTCTAACGCCTATAAATTCGGGCCTAAACCTCCCTTCTCTTCTCATATTTTTATGGAGGCAGTAGCAAAGCTCTGCCATTTCTTATTCTCCGCTTTCTTTGTAAATTATAAAGATAAGATATTTGTATCTATATTCATACAAATCGTAGAAAAATAGAAATCTAATAAAAAGGAGAAGAGAAGAAAATCAACTATACGCGTATGTGAGGTAATTTATATATATTTGTATCAGTTTTCTCTCCCAATCCAATATCTCTTCTCGGATCTATAATTCTAACGTATGTATATACGATTTTATACATATCTCTTAGATTCAAAAGCATTTGGAGATGGATCAAAGGTCTTACATCAGAGATGGAGATTTGGGTCGCTATTAAAAGGGGAGTGGGAAATCTTATAGATTGTTATAATATGAAAATTATCCCATTGATATTTATTTGATTTTTATGCCTAATTGCATAATTGTATATGAGTTCTAGGTAGCGAATTGAATACAATTTGAATATAATAAATATCGCCTACATATTCTTGTTTATGAATTGATTTAGCATTGTTTACAACATGATATGGAGATCAGTCCCAACAGTATGAATTTAGATTATTGATTTGATTGAAATTTATTCCAGATCTAAGATAGGTAGTATAATATTGTTATAAATTTGGATTATTACCCTAACCTTGTTAGAATATAAACCTTTCTATATTTTGAATCGTTGGAACTTAGATCTGCTTAATATTCGTAAATTAGTTTGATTTCTTTCTCTTTTAGAAAAATACAGCGTTCGATCTAACAAGGAATATATGCAAATAGAAAGAGATGTGTAAAGTATGAATTCATAGTAGTTTACACTATCTATCTCAGTAATAAAAAGAAATGATTATTCCTTGTAATTTCAAACAATTTAATCTTTTAAAGTTAAATATTTTGTTTTGGACTAATTTATGGAAATTGTAGTGGATAATCTTTTTAGATATGATTCCAACAATTTAACGTGGAAATGTATATTCTAGCAAAAAAATATAACTAGAACATATTTGATAAAAATAAATATTTGTACGTAATTACTACTTTTATAATAATTAAATAAAAAGCTAATCACGATGCTTGCACGTAATATTCATGTTTAGGATAATTAACTAATTGGAGAAGAATTTAGAAGGTTGTAACTCCAATAATTGCTAATAAATATGGGAGTTACAATAAATTGATAGGGTAAATGGATTAATGGGACTGATAAAAATGGAATAGATATAAAAGGTTACTAATTTTAAATTTGTAATCATACATAAATGTCTTAAGAAATGTCCATTAGGATTTTATGGACAAATTGACATTTATGAGCATTAAGCTAGGATTTATGGGTAGATAAATATTTAATGTAAATCTTATTAGCTTAAATAAAAAGGGAATTAGTAAGCTAAGTCCAATGTCTACCTAATATAATATAAATAAAGACTTAGGATGGTTAATTGGACTTGGTGGTTAGTGATGCGAGGTCAGTGGAGTCACTCGACGGAAGACTGTCCTTCACTTTGAGGCTACCAGCAGTCGGGTGTACTTACTACTGATGCGAGATACGACTAATCCTAGGACCCATGATGACATGAGAGATTGGGCTTGATTTCTTAATTTGAAAGTATTAAATGGTCCAAATTTGGAATTAGGAGCGGTGAGGAATATCTCCATAGGGGTTCGCTTCTGGTTTGACGGCTTAAGTGGCTAAAGGGTCTGCCTCTCTCCTAAATGGAAGTATTAAGTAACCTAGTGAGATTCTAAATAACTAAATAAGGATGTCTATAAAAAGGGTTTACTTCAGTGTTGAGGTCTTAAGTGGCAGAGGTGTCCGGCTCCCTACCAAAAGAAGGAACTTAATAAGATGCCATAGTTTTAATTAAAGAGTGAGAGTGGATATCTCAAGAAGGGTTAACTTCAGGTTTAGAGGCTTAAGTGACTATAAGGTCCTCCTTTTTGCTATAAAAGAAGTATTAAGTAGCCCAATGAGATTTCTAAGATATGATAGCTAGATAGTACAATTGAGGAGCATGCTTCTGGAAGTCTTCAATGATGGGGTCTAGCTATTTTCCACTTGGAAGTATTAAGTGGCTTGGGTACAGTATCTTACATTGCTAAGTTCATAATAATAATAGTACCATTTAGGAGCATGCCTTGGGGATAGGTCTTAAATGACGGGGTCTACCTTTGTTAAGGTCTTAAATGACCAGAGTCTGCCTATTTTCTAACAAAAGGATTAAGTGGCTTGGGTACTGTTTATTACATGACTCTGATTTTATCAGCGATAGATACGGTAATAGTTGGACATTAAATGTTGGAAGCCTTTAATAGTGGTTAGAGGTCTTGTAGCTAGGACCCACCGACCATTGACAACAATGTTAGGAAACCACTTGGGAATAGGTCTTAAATGACATGGTCTACCTTGATTAAAGTCTTAAATGGCAGAGTCTACCAATTTCTCTTTTTAAAAGTATTATAGAAGCTCGCTTCTTAGAAGTACTAAGTGGCTAACGAGTTTGGAAGTATTGGGTGATTGATATGGCTTCATTAGTATTTCGTACCTTGGGAGGAGGTAAGTAAGTAATCGTGTGTGCAATGCAAGGTTAGATTAGAATTGCAAACCTTGATAGACATAATAATTAAATGGAAAACTATCGGTATAAGTTTATGTTATAGGTAGTTTATATATTTTTCCAGTCACCCCAAACGTTATTTTGACCCTCTGCTCATTACAACCCACATGATAGAATTTAGAGGAACATGTCACTGGAGCTGGATATGCTTTGTTGTTGGAGAATTCTTCTTTCTCTCATGCTCAATGCCAATGTGACAATATGCTATCCAGGGAATACTATTAATTCCAAGGTAGTAATCATAGTCAGTATTCTTATCCTATTATTGTTTCCGTTGTGAGTTTAGATTTCTATCAATCTTTGATAATGCTCATACTTACTTACAGGTACCAAATCCAACGATCTATGCTTTGATGGACTTGGGTTTCAATTTTTGTCAAAATTTGGGCCCATGAATGTGCGAGTTGTTACAATATAATTAAAACGAATCTCTAAATTTAAATATGTGCATATTCATACTTGTATACATCTATGGCATGCGAGATATTTGGATATGTGGTGGGGATGATGAAATGTATGCATGCGTGTGTTAGGGTAGAAAGTAGAAGAAGATGAAGAACACAACATCCATGTGAGATTCTTCTCACAAATCTATGCTTAATCAAGATATAGAGATACATTGGCATGTGTTTGAGTTGCCCCTATGTTTGAGTATCATGTGTGCGTCAACTTAAAAATAAAACAATCCAAGTAGCATGAGTAATTTCCTAGACCAGGCAATCATTTGTCAAAGACGGTCACCGACCAGTCGACCAAGTAGGGCCATCGGTCGACTATATGTCGTCGACCGATGGAGGCGACCAATCGACCTATCTTCGTGTGTTTTGTGTGTGAGTGGGTTTCTATGTTTGTGTGTGTGGGCGTTAGCTTGAGTATGTAAGTGTGGGTATTCCTGTGTGTATTTGAGGGTGCTGCTGTTGTACATGTAGTTGTTGTGCATGTGTTCATGTTTGTGTGTGTGTGAGCAAGGTTATAGGTGAGAAGTGTGTATACAAACTCTGCGGGTGCGTGCTTGATCAAGTTCTATCTTTTTGAATTGCATGTGTATCTCTAGCTGTTGTTGCTTTGTTGTACTTTGCATTGTCGTTGTTTTTGAGTTGCCTTGTGCATTTATGTCTATATATGTGACCGATGAGTGTGCATGTGCTATGTGTATATGCGTGGCCATGCATGTGTGAGTATTTTGTGTGTGTAATAACCTATACATGAGTGTGTGTTTGCTATGGTATGTGTGCAACCCTATATGTACTTGTTCATATTTCAACCATTAATGATTACAATATATATATTTATATTTTCATTTAATAATCTAAAATAAACATACTTAAATTCTTATATAAATTTTATTTAGATATTATATATAAATGTAAAATAAACCTATATAAAGTTTATAAGTTATAGAAAATTATAGAATAATTATTATATGAAATGTTTAGCTTTTAAACTATTTTTGTAGTTTCAAATGCAGTATATGTGTTTTCCGAGTATATAAATGATTATTAAATTAATATTGAACTTATATAAATTGAAAAAAATTAATAAATTATTGAATTGTAAATTTAGTTTTTGGTTTTAATTAATTATTTAAAGTTTACGAATTATGTAAATTTATGAGTGGTTTTATAAACGACACCTTTGGTATTGTAAAGAGTATTATACTAATAGTAAAATTATTTATAGATAAATAACCTGAGATATAAATATTTTTATATTTAATTTTCCAAATACTTCGATTTCTCTTTTTCTCTATACTGATTTTTATGATATGATGATTCATAGTTGATATTGATTTGGTTAATGAATTTGAGATGATACAGTGATGACATCCTTATGTGATTTCATGATAATTTCTATTCTATGTAATGAGAAATCTGTATGAACGGGGTTATAATACCGTCTGGTACGGACCTTTCGGCAATATTTCTCCAGTTATTCTTTGGACTTGTTATATAGAATACTGGATAATTTAAGTGTAGTTTATAAGCGGTGAACAAACTTGTGAGTATCATGCCATGGTATGGGTGCTGTTGTGATATTTATTCGATTAGTCATTGCAAGTAGATGACATTTACGTGATGGGAATATAGTGATAGTGTGAGGTGATACACATAGTGGTATAATGCTCTGTGCCAATATTTAGTGAGTATGGCTCCATGCCTAACGATGACCAAGACTTCATGTCTATCTATATTGGTTCTATATGCCACTATTATGGTGTACTCCTATTATGTTTGTTGGAGAGAGCCAGATGGCTAGAATCCACTCTAACGGCCTAATCGTTGGGTTGCACCCCAGATTTGTGACACCATATTATATATCGTTGTGCTACTCCTATGTGCATATTTACCCTTGTGTCATCTGAGCCAGCAGTCTATTACCTATAGGGGCATATGTAGTGTCACGGCTTAAGAATCCTCACATTGACAAACACATTGATGGATACGTGTCATGATGATTGTGAGGTAACTAAAGAAGATAAAGACTCCATGTCTCCGGAGCTTGCTTAGTTTTATCAGTCTCCCTTCCAGTACTAACAGAAAAATAGATTGGAATATATGATTGATATACCTCACGGAGTATAGTTATGGGTTGATGACCCACATAGGGTTATATGTATGGCTCTACTTGGGACTCTATGTCTGTCGTATAACAGTATCCCATCACAATACTTTCTGATAGTTTATATATGAGGAGATGAGATTATACCTTTGATATCGATCCAATGTATAGTGGATTCTTGGTATATGGATAGGCAGTCCATTCTTTTTTACATATGTTGATGATGATGTTCTATTTATTGAGATTGAGAGATATATTTGGGTAATTCTACGTGCTAGCCTAATTATACTTAGTGATATCTCATTTATTGATATTTCTAGATTTGATGATGATTTTGGATATGTATGATTCACTCATTCATCTTTATTTTTTGACCTCTAATTTGTTGTGTTTCTATATGTATGACGACATTTTTTGATATTAAAGATGGTTGCCTTGTATGGTTTGATTTATTCGGGTGACTTGAAACTTTGATAGTTAACTAGGATAGTAAAACAGCATTCCATGTATATGTTTCTATAATTATATATATATATATATATATATATATTGACATGTCATCTGATGATCTGAATATATCTAGTAATGTTATCATATTATTATTTCATGTTTATACTATGTTACTTATATTGTAGACCTTGATTAGACATAGTCTAACCCGTTTGTTAATTATGTAATATTCGGGCCAGTTTGAGATATTTCCAGTATATGGACGACATGACGAGCATATATTTTATTAGGCTTAGAGGAGTCTTGCATTAGGATTGTTATATGATATGTATATATATTATTGATTCACTGTATATATATTTAACATTGAGTTGTATATTGATTTGTTCATCATATTACATTGAGATAGTTGACATTTGAGATGTATTGAACTCTTATGATAGTATTGTATTATATATTATATGTTATTGTTGCGATTCTGACTTTGTGTTCTCTATTTTTACCCGATGCTTTGACTCGGCTATATTTGGCTGATCACGAAGGCCACACTCGACTGTTGATAAGAAGGATGATCACGAGACAACAACCACATGACCAAAATATAATGTCCGGACAGTTGTATCAAGCCCAGGGTGAATAGGGTTAATAGATAGACAATGTACAATGTCGGAACTATTGAGTTTAGTTTGGTTAGAATAGGGATCGACATGGATATTGGTCAAGTTGGATGAGATAGTGAAGGGGTCGGTATACACTTAAGATGATAGGGGGTCGACATGGTTACTTAGCAAGATGGTTAGTTTGAATGGACACATAGAGGGATCGACATGGTGTCTTTGAAGGGAATGGATTTGCATAAGAATTATGGCGTGGCTTATGGATTACGGATCGACATGGTGATGATCATGGGAGAGGGATCGGCATGGCATGAGTCGCAAGGGATGGATCAGCGTGGTATGGTCTATGTGGTATGGATCGGCATTGTATGGTCTATGTAATATGGATCAGCATTATATGGTCTATGTAATATGAGTTGGCATTGTATGGTCTATGTAATATGGATAAGCGATGTATGGTCTGAGTGTTATGGATTGGCGTACATTGGAGAGGCAAGAGGGATCGATATTTCCTTGACCAAAGTAAGGTTCGAACAAAAGCACTACAAGAACTTAAGTTCCACAAGTCCAAACACTATGATATTCGAAGCACCATCATTATAGACCATAAGAGAGCTACCATAGGGATTGCTAGCCCAAACTCGACTCATGGAGGGATCAGTACCAATCCTTATCCATTGAGAGTTGGGTCTAGCCCTTCCTATGGTGGGCCCATATGGTGGAGGAGGTCCTATTGTCGAAGTTTCAGTTAGATTGGAGGCCGCATTCATCTATAAATATAGGGACATGGGGCCATTCTAGGGACTCTTAAGCTGTTAGTTAAACTCCGCAATTATTGTAACTAACTTCCTCCATTCCTTTCTGACTCTTGTTATTTCTTGCTATTTGTAACTGTAATCAATTGAATTAAGCAGCAATAAAGAGAATATTCAAAGTGGACATAGGAAATCAACGCCGAACCATTATAAATCTTGTTGTTTTTGCTCTATGGAGTGTTTTCTTTGATATTTTGTGATTCTCCTCTGTTTTCATTTAATTTCTTCATTTATTTCGCTACTTAAATCTGTTCTTGGGTGTTTGTGGCTAATTTGATTACAAACATTTTGGTGTTTTCACTGAGAACGTTGATTCTCAGGCTATTAGGATCACCTTTGTTGCTACTGGATTGAGGAAATCCCCCGAAGAGGATCCAGGTTCATATTCATAAGCTTGCAGATGCTATTTTGATTTACCAAGATCTAACCAAAGGAATCCAGAATGGTGAGGCGCACCAGATCTACTTCCCAAAATGTTGATGCCCACGAAACTGCCAGCGTCCAACAAGGGATCCAAGCAACCAACCTACTAACATGAATGTGAAGCCTGTTGCAGTCCAGAACCCTGCTGATTCCATAACTAGAGCTGAATTCAATGACTTGATGAGGGAGCTGATGGAAAGTCGTAGGCAACTAAAGAAGCAAATCCAGACTAATACCAACTTGATGAACCAAATTGATCAACAATAGCGCCAAAGTGCTAAAAGGGATCTCGCTTCTTACTCGGCGTCAGATAGCTCGACTTCATCAGATGAACATCACAAGCGAAGTCATCACAGAGTTAAAGCAGCATGAGCAGGGACATCGGAGCAACACTTGGCAGACCAACATGGTGAAAGGTACGCGGAAGATGATCTTAAGGCTATTTAACACTAGAGGGGGGGTGAATAGTGTTTTAAGAATTTCTTTAAAACTTCTTTGATTTAAATTGAATTAACTAACTTAATGCAAATACACAATCACAGATCAAATCACAGAATCACAAACAAATGAAAATATAAATAAAAAGCAAGTAAAGGAAAGAACACACCAGGAATTTTATACTGGTTCGGTGTTACCCTACATCCAGTCCCGCACAACTCGTACGACTTTCTATTCAATAATAATCTAGATTACAATCCCTCGATTCCAAGGCAACGAGGTACACCCTCCAGATTCTCAGGTCTCTGGGTAGAACCACTTGATTCACAGGACACAAGTTCACCCGATCGATTTCCAAGGACACGATCACACCTTTATAACCCTACACAAGTTTCTTTGAGTACAAATGTATCTATAACTCTGATAAGCACTGAGATTCTTTGAAGAGAGTGGCAGAGAATCAAACTAGAGATATTCTGGTTTGATTCACTTAAGATTTCGGCAAAATATGGATAGGATGATTAGAGAATAAGATAAGAGAGTAAAGAGGAGAGAAAATAAAGAAAGTAGTTACTGGAAAACGTCCATAACAGTCTCTATTTATAGAGAATGAATGGATGTGTCCATTCGAAGAGGTTTAAACGAATAGACACTTCTTTTGAAAACAACCTTTGCTATAACGGAAAGCATGTCGACATGACGAGTAAATAGGATGTCGACATGGTCTAGTAAAAATGATGATTTGCTTTACTTTGAAAATGATGATTTAAAACATATGCAACTTTATTCAAATGGACTCTATGTATTTGTAGAAGGTATTTAGAAGTAGAAATACTTATGAATGTATATATGTATATATACTAAAATATATTTAAAATCAAAGTAAATAAACTAAAGTAAATATAATATTAAAATAGATTTTGAGGCTAAAATATCAAGGACAATTTTGAAATCAAAATATAACAAAATGATAAATATGATTTTGAGGCTAAAACATTTTTGGAAATGTGAACGAAGGTTTTTCTTCTGAAAAGGAATATTTGAAAATCATTTTATAAAACAAGAGATAATTTTGAAAATCATTTTGAATCAAAATTAGTGGATAACAAAATAGGGCTACTATCCGTTCCACTAGATATTTCGTGAGTTCCATCTCACTAGGGTTCCATCCCTTTAACAAGAACGAAGTGGATTCCATTCCACGAGTAAATTGGATAAAAAAGAATGATAGTGCTTTCAAGGAGTTTTAACAAATATCTAACCTAACTATATTATTTGTCTTGAACTCTTGAATCTCATGAGTCTTCAATCTTGAACTCTTGATCTTTGTCTTCATCAATTTTGTCTTCTTTACTGTACAGTCTTCTTTTGTTGATACCTGCATATAGATTTCCTGCACATATATATTTTATAACACTTCTATAGTTGTTGTCATCAAAACCACTATCCTATGGACTAACATTCTCCCCCTTTTTGATGATGACAACCTTTGTTTATAAAATATTTATATTCTCCTTATAACTCCCCCTAAATCTAATAACTCCCCCTTAATCTATGCCTAACTAACCTATTTTATACTTCTCCCCCTTTGTCATCAACAAAAAATATGACACTAACTCCCCCTAAATCTATGATATTAATGATAGTGTTATCATTAATAATACTAAAACTAGATATAACAATGCTAAATATTGTATACTCAGAATGATATATATGAGTAATATAAGAATGAGAATAATAAGTGTAACCACAAATTATTTTATTCATATCACTATATACATAACTGTTAAATGAAAAGAAAATGCATACAATAAGTAGACAAATCAATCAAACATAAGCACACCTATTTATGTCTTATTACATAATCAATATGGTAAGTTATCATAAATCAACCATGTTTAAAACCAAATCAAGTATTTCAAATCAAATCAATTTTAAACCAAATCAAACAAGTTAAATGTTACGTGGAACTTCAACCCATCCCTCTTTTCCAAAGATGGGATTCGCTTTGATTACTTCCCAATCTTCATCGTCCTGGAGCAATGTCTTCGGTGGATTTACTTGGAGATCCTCTTTGTTGAGAGCGGAGATCATCCATCGTAGTGCATCGAAATGCCTTTCTTGTTCCTTTATCATCTGCATTTGACTCAGTTCTAAGTGCCTCTGATTTCGTAGAATAAAAGTAAGAATATCTTTGAAGGATTTGAGAGTCTCTTCAAGATTATCACTTAGATTTGAAGAGGATGAAGCCATTTTGACGATAAGTAAGAAGGAAATAAGTAGATAAGAGTAGAGAGAAGTTATGAGAAGTTTTCTGGAAGAAAATAGGACTTAAATAGACAGGAAAGTCGTTTGAAATGAATATACATAAGGAGTTATTTTGAATTTCAAATTGAAATGTCCATTCAGAATATTACCAGTATATGTCGACATGACCTCTATACAGTATGTCGACATACATAGCAGATTTTGCACATCTTATTTTTGAATTATCAGTGTATATACATATGATTTATATATATATTACTTGATATAAATAAGAGTAACAGTAAGATAAACAGAGAATAAGCTTCATTTCATACTAGAACAGAGAAGTACATGAATTTCATAGAGAAAACATAAAGATACAACTTTCAATATACCAAATTTCATTGATATACAAAAAGTAAACTCTGGAAACTAGTAGATGAGGATGAAGATGATGAGATATTGAGCTTCTTGTTGACTTTGGAGAAGAACTTGTTCATAGTATTGGACATTTTGTCCAATTTTTTGTTTACGGAGTGTTTGAGAGCTTTTTGATTTTTCACAATCACTCGTTGATTGTGAAGGAGAGTCTTGTTTGATGGTCGTGTGGGAAAATCAATACTCTCTAAGGAAGTTTCTTCACTTTCTTCCTCTTCTTCTTCTTCCTCACCTTCTTCTTCCTCCTCTTCCTCTTCTTCTTCTTCCTCCTCATCTTCTTGCATTTCCTCATACCCCAATCGTGCTTCTTTTTTCGTTAGTGTTTCGTATGGTTGAAACACGTGCAGAATTTTCATAAGTGAAATATTGGAATGATTAAAAACCTTTCGTGGAAAGAATTCTTTACCTCTCATATCCACTTCAAAGTAATTAAAAATTCTAGTGAGGTATATTCCATGATATAATGCATTCTCTCCCGAATCTAAGTTTTTGTGTCGAAATTCATCCAAGATAACTTGTGCCCAATTAATATCATAATTTCCAAAAATTGCAAAAAGAGCCTTACACACTTTTTGAGTCGGGTTATTGTAATTTCCCGATCTCGGAGTAATAGTGCGTTGAAGGAGAAGATTAACAATACGAGCTTTTGGTCGAAAAAATTTGTTTTTGAAATCCATTTCTTCCTCAAAAATATTGTGAAAAGTTTCACGATCGGTTTCCTCGATTTCAAAAGAAGAAAGATTGGAACCGGTACTTTTACACTCAAGTATGGTTCCTAAAACATCGGTATCCAAAACAATTTGTGTCCCCTTGACACTACTCCACACTTCATCATCCCTTCCATTATAAAAACCACGATTTAAATTTGCATAAAACATTTTGACAAGGTTTGGATAGCAAACAAAATCATTTTGTTTATTGTCAACCAAGCTTAGAATACCATTGTTTTGAAAGAGAGCATCAATTTCATAAGAAGCGAAGTCATTAAAAATAGCAAAACTACCCGAATGAACTTTTCCATAAGTTGCATAATTAATGTATGCAAGTATGGCATCTCTATTATTGTAGAGATGATCTTTGGTGGCTTTTGACAGCCTCATTCCGGCTACGTTGCTAGTGGATGCCATTTTTGAAGAGATAAGAGTGTTTGAAGATAAAAGTTGTTTTGAATTTGAATTGAAGATGGAGATAAGTGTTGATAGAAGATAGATATAAAGAGGTTGAATAGGTGGATTCTCTGGTCAAAGAGTCATAACTATTCAGAACATAGGAGTTAGTGAAAAGGTGGAGGGAAATTTGAATTTTGAATTTTGAATTCAAATTTAGAAATCTGATTTGCTACAGGTATGTCGACATTACCAATAAGTGCCATGTCGACATGCACATCAGATTTTGCAAAAATGATTTCAAGCATGTACAAGATTTATATATTTATATATATATATATACTTATATATATTATGATTATTGTCTGAATATATTTTGAAAATATATTATACAGAAAATATATAAAAATAATATTTTATAAATTTTTTAAAAGATATTTAAAAAATTTTAAGTTAATAAAATCAATTATATACTTAACTAATAAACTATTCTAAGCAACCAATTTTCAACCAATTAAAATAGTAAACGTGTACCTTGTTTGAGTTCCATATCATCCTGATTATCTGAATTCTGAGTTGTCATAAAACACATATTTGCCAATTCTGTTTTCTGTTCATCATCACTTGAGGACGTATCTGAATCATCCAATGTTGCTGCAAATGCTTTCTTTCTTTTCTTTGAATATTCTTTGTTTGATTGAGGAGTTTGCTTTTCTTGATGTGGACAGTCTCTTTGATAATGACCAAACTCATTGCAATTGAAGCATTTGATGTTGTTGAGTGATTCAGTGTTATTTCCAAAACTTTTTCTCTTGTGATTATTCATTTTTCTATACTTCAAGAATTTTCGAAAGTTTCTTGTCATGAAGGCTATTTCTTCATCATCATCACTAGAGTCTGATTCACCAGTTAGTGCATTAAAGGCAATGGACTTTTTTTCTGATGACTTATTCTCCCTTCTTCCCTGAATTTGAACTTCATATGACATCAGATTTCCAATTAATTCATCAATCTTCAAGGTACTGATGTTATTTGCTTCTTCAATCGCCAGTGTCTTCAAATCCCATTCTGGAGTGAGTGAATTCAGAATTTTCCTGACTTGATCTTCTTCGGAGATTGCTTTTCCCAGAGATACTAGTGAATGAACAATATCCTGAAAACGACTATACATATCTGGAATAGATTCACTAGGCAACATCTTAAATAATTGAAATTGATTAGTAAGAATAGAAATTTTGGTCTGTTTAACTTTGCTTGTTCCTTCATGAGTAACTTGTAGAGTTTTCCAGATTTCATATGCAGTTTTACAAACAGATACCCTATTAAATTCATTTCTATCTAGTGAACAAAATAAAATATTCATGGCTTTTGAATTGTTTTGAGCCACTTCTCTTTGAACGGTCGTCCATTGAGCAAAATCAGTTGTGGGCTCAGTGTATTCAGTTTGTGTCATATTCCATGTTTCTAAACTAATGGATTGTAAATATATCTTCATTCTACATGCCCAATATGCATAGTTACTGCCATTGAAAAGTGGTGGTCTGGCAGTGGACTGACCCTCTACAAATGAACTAGAAATACCAGTGTTGGTAGCCATTGTTACTTTTCAAAAATCAGGTTATGAATACTTTGAAAAACTTGCTCTGATACCAAATGAAAGGTACGCGGAAGATGATCTTAAGGCTATTTAACACTAGAGTGGGGGTGAATTGTGTTTTAAGAATTTCTTTAAAACTTCTTTGATTTAAATTGAATTAACTAACTTAATGCAAATACACAATCACAGATCAAATCACAGAATCACAAACAAATGCAAATATAAATAAAAAGCAAGTAAAGGAAAGAACACACCAGGAATTTTATACTGGTTCGGTGTTACCCTACATCCAGTCCCGCACAACTCGTACGGCTTTCTATTCAATAATAATCTAGATTACAATCCCTCGATTCCAAGGCAACGAGGTACACCCTCCAGATTCTCAGGTCTCTGGGTAGAACCACTTGATTCACAGGACACAAGTTCACCCGATCGATTTCCAAGGACACGATCACACCTTTATAACCCTACACAAGTTTCTTTGAGTACAAATGTATCTATAACTCTGATAAGCACTGAGATTCTTTGAAGAGAGTGGCAGAGAATCAAACTAGAGATATTCTGGTTTGATTCACTTAAGATTTCGGCAGAATATGGATAGGATGATTAGAGAATAAGATAAGAGAGTAAAGAGGAGAGAAAATAAAGAAAGTAGTTACTGGAAAACGTCCATAACAGTCTCTATTTATAGAGAATGAATGGATGTGTCCATTCGAAGAGGTTTAAGCGAATAGACACTTCTTTTGAAAACAACCTTTGCTATAACGGAAAGCATGTCGACATGACGAGTAAATAGGATGTCGACATGGTCTAGTAAAAATGATGATTTGCTTTACTTTGAAAATGATGATTTAAAACATATGCAACTTTATTCAAATGGACTCTATGTATTTGTAGAAGGTATTTAGAAGTAGAAATACTTATGAATGTATATATGTATATATACTAAAATATATTTAAAATCAAAGTAAATAAACTAAAGTAAATATAATATTAAAATAGATTTTGAGGCTAAAATATCAAGGACAATTTTGAAATCAAAATATAACAAAATGATAAATATGATTTTGAGGCTAAAACATTTTTGGAAATGTGAACGAAGGTTTTTCTTTTGAAAAGGAATATTTGAAAATCATTTTATAAAACAAGAGATAATTTTGAAAATCATTTTGAATCAAAATTAGTGGATAACAAAATAGGGCTACTATCCGTTCCACTAGATATTTCGTGAGTTCCATCTCACTAGGGTTCCATCCCTTTAACAAGAACGAAGTGGATTCCATTCCACGAGTAAATTGGATAAAAAAGAATGATAGTGCTTTCAAGGAGTTTTAACAAATATCTAACCTAACTATATTATTTGTCTTGAACTCTTGAATCTCATGAGTTTTCAATCTTGAACTCTTGATCTTTGTCTTCATCAATTTTGTCTTCTTTACTGTACAGTCTTCTTTTGTTGATACCTGCATATAGATTTCCTGCACATATATATTTTATAACACTTCTATAGTTGTTGTCATCAAAACCACTATCCTATGGACTAACACATGGCCTGCCAAGATGGGTCGGTGTCGATCCCTCCCTAGGGGTCTGTGCCGATCCCTTGGCCAAGGGGACAGCTTCTCAACTGCAGTTGGAGGGTCATGCTTGACTTGGATCCGAGAACTTAGACGTTGGAGTTCTTTTGGATGCTGACCAACTACCTCTCCGGAATGATAATGAAGTGAATGCTCAGAATGTACATCAGGAGGATGATAGGCCAAGGAGCCATGAAATGGCCTGAAGACACCGGTCGGAACATTCACGCAAGGTGGAGCATGACCACCACATGGCGCCACCTATCCTGGCATCGGATTTATCTACAATGGTCAGACAGGTAGTGATGGAAAACCAAGGCTTGACAAGCGATGACTGGGGAGTCTCTAGGAGCCACACCCCATTTACCGACAGTATCTTACATGCGGAGTATCCTAGAAGGTTTAACGTGCCTACGATGTCTGCTTATAAGGGGAAAACTGACCCTATGCAGCACATCATAAGGTACGAATGGTTGATGGACTCAGCAAGAGCGAATGATGACACCAAATGTAGATGCTTCCCCATAACTCTTTCTAGAATCGCCACGATGTGGTTCACAAGATTAACCCCCACGATCAATTATAAGATTCGACGAGCTAGCAAAAAAGATTTGTGGATCAGTTCCCGGTTCACGCTACTTGCCCCAAAGATGTGATGTCATTGTCCAGTGTAATCCAGGCTCCGGGGGAATCACTGAAGGACTACTTGCGTAGATTTCATGTTGCTGCCACTAAAGTTAGTAACCCTAATGACCACGCAACACTTATGGCTGTGACAAGGGGGGTTGACCCCGAATCTGAATTCGGCGGCTGGCTAGTTGGAAAACCGCCAACCATGTTGGAGCTTTTCTACTCAAAAGCGACCCAGTTTATAAGGAAGGAAGAGGCCAGGCTGTCTAGAAGGGCAATGCTACGGGGCTGAGCGGGGAAGCGATACAAAGCAACATCACAATAAAGCAGTCTGACGAGAGTTCCAGGAAGGTTCAGGTTAATGTTCAAAACAAGCCGAATTAATAGAAAAGAAGTGAAGAAGGGAATCGAGACCGGAAGAGGGAGCCTAGAAGGTCAAAGCCCAAATTTCCTATGTATGACAACTATACACCTTTGAATGTATCCCTGGAGAACATTTATATATCCACCTGTAATACTTTCCAATATAAGAAGTCGCGTCTGAAAGAATCGACAGAGGCACAAAATCAAACCGAAAAGTATTATCAGTTTCATGAATATTACGGGCACAATACGGATGAGTGTAGGCATCTCCATAATGCCATTGAGAAATTGATTCGGGCGAAAAAATTCTAGCAGTTTGTGAAAAATCCGCAGGGTGGCGGACAGGGGACATTTGACCCCAATCGAGGGCAGGCTCCGCGTAGAGCTGAGGAACCTGCACGAACATGTGGAAGGTTGGTAATAAACATGATAGTTGGTGGACCGCATCCTACGGACAGGAGTTGGAAGAAAATGGAGCGCTATGCTAGTTCAATGAGGCATGTGGATTTTGAATGTCGTTCGAATACGGAGGATGGAACTCCGGCCAAGCAACAACATACAATGACGGATGATATAGTATTCAAAAGCAGGGATGCCGATAGAGTAGAGGCCCCTACTATTGATTCGATGGTTATCTCAACCATGATTGGCCCTACTCTGGTGAGAAGAATTTTGATTGATTGTGGAAGTTCTATGAACATTATCTTTAAGAAGGCGTATGATCAAATGTGGATGGAAGCTAAGGATTTGAAACCATCTAAAGCTCGCATACATGGTTCCAACGGTGTGGCTACTGAAGTAGTAGGTTATGTTGGATTGCTAATTGAGTTAGGAGAAGGTGAACGTAGGAGACTGCAGATCCTACAGTTCATTGTTTTGGATGTGGATTCACCGTACAATGTTTTTCTGGGCTGTCCGGTCCTGGCTAAATTTCGGGCAGCTTTGGCCCTGTGGTGTTTGACATTAAAATTTCCGACTGATAATGGAGTAGGTGTTGTGCATGGTGATCAGGCAACTGGACGTGCCTGTTATGTGGCTGAGTTGAGAGAGGCTCGGTGAAAAGAGAAGGGAAAGGGTGTGGACAAGTCTGTCCGCATCCAAGTTATTGAAGATTGACAAATGGTGCTTAAGCCTTGGCTTAGGCATCATAGTTGGTTCTATAGAGACATAGATCCAAGGAATGATGAGGAAGAACCCAAGCAGACCAAGGCAACGCCGGCTGAGCTAATGACTGATATCACAGCCAGCCACGATGACCCATCGCGGGTGTTGAAGATTGGATCACAACTCAGCCCTTCGATGATGATAGTACTTATTGATTTCCTCCGAGTGAATCTGGATGTATTCGTTTGGACTCATTCTAACATGTGTGGGATCTCACCTGCCATCCCGAGCTATGCATTAAACATTGATCTAAAATATGTCCTGGTGAAACAGAAAAGACAAGGCATGGATCCAGAGAGATCAATCGCTCTTAAAGAGGAGGTGGATAAACTTAAAGTCAATGGGTTTATTCGCAACACCCTCTATCCCGAATGGATATCTAACCCCGTGTGAAGAAGGCAAATGGGAAGTAGAGAATGTGTATTGACTATTCGGACCTGAACAAGGCGTGCCCTAAAGATAATTTTCCCCTGCCTATAATTGATTAGCTAGTTGATTCAACTGCAGGCATGAATTGTTATCATTTATGGATGCGTACTCGGGGTATAACCAAATCCCAATGCACGTCCCAGATCAAGAACATACCAGTTTTGTCACAGATGTTGGGTTATACTGTTATGTAGTGATGCCGTTCGGATTAAAGATCACTGGAGCGACCTAACAACGTCTGGTTAACCGAATGTTTAAGGATCAGATTGGGAGGAGGATGGAAGTCTATGTGGATGATATGCTCGTGAAATCACGATGATCAAATGACCACATTCGGGACTTAGCAGAGATGTTTGATATCCTTCGATTCTATAACATGAAAATCAACCCTTTGGAGTGCTCATTTGGTGTTGCGTCAGGGAAGTTCTTGGGCTTTATTATCAATGCTTGAAGAATTGAAGTTAATCCAGAAAAGATTTAGGCCAGTCGAGATATACAAGTGCCTAGAACAATTAGAAAGTGCAGATTTTGAATGGGGAGGTTGCTGCTTTGAGTCGGTTCATCTTCAAGGCGACCGATAAATGCATTCCTTTCTTCGATTTGATAAGGAAAGGAAAGAGGAATTCCGAGTAGATGCAAGATTGTGAAGGCGCATTCCGAGCCTTGGTGGATCATTTGGAGAGACCCCCTGTTTTGTTAAAGCCAGTAGATCATGAGGAGTTGTATATTTACTTGGCTATATTGTCACATGCCACAAGCGCCGCCTTGATTTGTGAGGAGAACCGAATTCAGAGACCGGTGTATTACATCAGTAAATGATTGACGGGGGCAGAAAGAAACTGCCTGAAGATAGAGAAACTAGCATATTGTTTGGTGATCGCATCGTGCAAGCTTCGTCTTTATTTTCAGGCCCATCCAATCAACGTTTATACCGACCAGCCATTACGACAGGTCCTACAACGACCTGAGACGTTTGGAAGGTTACTTAAATGGAACATCGAGCTCAGCCAGTTCGACATTACATATCTGCCGCAAAGAGCTGTTCAGGGACAAGCATTGGCAGACTTCATAGCGGAGTTTACCATGCAAGACGAGCTTCTAGAGAATGGAGTAATCGCTGTTGTACGCTAGAAGATGTACATGACGGAGCATCTAATGATCATTGTTCTGTAGCTAGGGTTGTTCTCATAACCCTTGAGAACCGGTCAATTTGCTACGCTCTGAAGCTTGATTTTCCTGCGATAAATAACGAAGCCGAATATGAAGCGTTGATCAACGGGCTAAAACTCGCTAGGGAGCTCGGAGTAAAGTCCATTGAAATCTTTTGTGACTCACAACTGGTGGTATATCAGGTAAGAGGAGATTATCAAGCTAAGGGACAACGACTTGCCCCGTATCTTACCCCAGTTCAGGAGATGTTGGCGGATATCAAATACTGACATTTTTCATATCTCGCGTGAGCGGAACGGAGAAGTGAATTAATTGGCAAAGCTTGCGAGTACTGGTGATGCATAATAGATGGGCTTGGTTCCAGTCGAGACATTGCACATCCCAAGTATAGATATGATGGAAGTTGACCAAATCTTGGAAACGGAGCCCGAGAGGGAATTATGGATGACCCCATTTAAAGAATTCCTGTTGCATGGAATCTTGCCGGAGAAGAGAAACGAAAAGTGACAAGTCCTTCGCAAAGCTTCACATTATATTATGCAAGAAGGGACTATGTATAGAAAGGGGTTTTCCGTTCCCTTACTCCGGTATATCGCCCGCAACGAGATAAAGCGTGTCTTAAAAGAAGTCCATAAGGGGGAATGTGGCGATCACACTGGGGGGCAAACTTTAGCAAAAAAGATACCCCGTTATGGATACTACTGGCCGACTGTGAACCAGGATGCTTCTAGTTATGTTAGACGAAGCGGCAAATGCCAAATATATGCAAAAGTGCCAAGAGCCCCACCATCGGAGATCACACAAATGATCAGTCCGTGGCCATTTGCTATGTGGGATATCGACATCATCGGCTCTCTACCAATCTCCAAAGATGGTGCAAAGTACGCGATTGTCGCGGTTGACTACTTCACCAAATGGGCTGAGGCAGAACCTTTAGCCACGGTTACAACCAAGAAAGTTATTAACTTCGTTGTTTGAAACATCATATGCTGTTTTGGTCATCCACGGACTATCGTGACTGACAGTGGGACTCAATTCGATAGCGCTGAATTTAAAGAGTTTTGTCGAAGGTATCGTATTGAGAAGAGGTTTTCAGCGGTCGCTCACCCTCAGGCGAATGGATAGGTCGAAGCTGCAAACAAGATTATAAAATCTATTCTGATTTGGAGAAGGCTAGAGGCAAGTGGGTGGATGAGCTTCCTATGGCACTTTGGGCCCAGGACCACTCACAAGTCTGCGACCGGCCATATTCCATTTGCTCTTGCTTATGGAGCCGAAGCATTTATTCCAGTGGAACTCGAAGTCCCCTCTCATCGAGTAGGTTACTACGACCCCAGAACGAACCAAGATCTTCTCTTGGAATATTTGGACTTTATTGATGAGAAACGCGAGAAGGCCGATTTGAGAGCAGCTACACACTGAGACATCGAATCGCTCGATATTGCAACATGAAAGTCCGATCGAGAACCTTCGAAGTTGACGATCTTGTCCTAAAACGAGTTTTTCTGGTCCCATCGCATATGAATCCGACATGGGAAGGATCTTATGTCATTGAACAGAGGCTTGGAGAAGGAACTTTCAAGATAGCGATTGTTGATGGCGCAACACTTCCAAGAGCATGGAATAGCGAGCATATACGATGCTATTTCAGCTAGATTATTTCTTTTGTATTTCAGTACTAGTTACTTTCAACATTTACTTTAGCGTTTGGTCTTTTCAATGTGTAATAAGACAATTTGTTTTATTTCTTACCATATGATATAAAATATGGATCCTTCTTTACATAAGTTGCAGTTATTGCATTTCATGCTAAGTATACAATGTAACTGATTGATATCGATATGTGCAATACATGAACAGATTCATGAAGTTTGAAGTCGATCAATCATCCCAATCCCCGATGGGATCGATCAAGGTGAGCTTCGCAAGTTTGCTCGGTTGACGACTCCCGTAGACGGACCAAAGAGCGCTGCTCACGACAAGGGACAAAGGTCGCCAACCACGACAAAAACTCTAAGTCCCCAACTGCAGACTGGAGTACTCTAAGTCCCCGACCGCAGACTGGAGTATAAACAATTGGGCAGAAAAACGACTGCTACGGGCGGAAACACGACTGCCCACGACGAAAACTCTAAGTCCCCGACTATGGACTAGAGTACTCTAAGTTCCCGACTACAGACTGGATGGAAACACGACTGCCCACGAACAAAACTCTAAGTCCCCGACTGTGGACTAGAGTACTCTAAGTCCCCAACTACGGACTGGAGTATGAACCATTCGTGGAAAAACGACCACCACAGGTGGAAACGCGACTGCCCAGGACAAAAACTCTATGTCCCCGACTACGAACTAGAGTACTCTAAGTCCCCGACTACGGACTAGAGTATAAAACATTCAACAGAAAAACGACTTCCACGGGTGGAAACACGACTGCCCACGAAAAAAATTCTAAGTCCCCAGACCGCGGGTTAACTCGTAAACTCAACAGGTGAATGGATGGATTTTGACTGTTCTCTATCCCATGAATTCCAATCTTAAACCAACGAAAGAGATTCGAACTGTTAGAGGCAAGACATAACCATTCATTACAGTTCCGGCTTGGCGTTGCTTACGACTTAAGACAATGTCTACTGAGAAGCTTCGAGATGGAGATAGTGAATTATTAACGAGACCTATGAAAATTATTACAAGTACATGAAATGGGAAGTAATTAGTCTACTATTGAAGTAATAATTCACATGATGACTAATAAAAAAAAGCTTTTATTCACCATCTCAAGAATTCATTAAAAGCTATTCAAAAGTTCGGGATCCACGCCCGTACACTTACTACTAAGAAAAGAAACACACGTTTGACTTATCCAAACTATGTACAATGACACAAAATACTAACTATTTCTTTGACTTCTTCTCCTTCTCGGTTTTTTAGGAGTAGAATCAGTTGAGCGTCTTTTCCGAGACCCTTTGCTACCCTTAGTGGAGATGCTTGAAGAATAAGGAGGAACTTCAATAAGAATTGTCCCGTCGGGTGGAATGACCTGCAGAAGTGCAGGAATGGGATCTTCGGCGGCGACCTCAACGGGCTCCATTTTGACTTTGTGCTTCGATCTCTCTTCCTCTTCAATCTTCTCCTTCATACTGGTTTTGGCGTTGTGCTCCGTGGCACCCGTGACCACTACATCGTTTGATACTTCAGTAAGGGACGGGTCCTCAGGCTTACCCTCATCAAGTGTACTGATGACTTGAGCATCGGTCCCCGGAATATCAGAAGCGGTCGGAGCTTCGGCTATTTTCTCTTGTTGCTCCGTGGCGACATCGCTCCTAGGAGTTTGCTCTGGACCAAGCTGACCTGCAAAAGTTAGTTAAAGCGCCAGCTTTAGTCCATGACCGTTATGCACCAAAAACAACAAATTGCTGAGTTCAAAGAAATTCTGTGCTATACCAGCATCCAATTAGCTCTCAGTGGTCATTGGAGTGCTCCCTTCAAAGATGGGAGATGGCATTTGTGGCTTAAGGCCAGGTCTATTCGAATCGTAGTCGATATGTTGCTCCATGAGTTGAGAAGATGATGTTCCGGCCATTTGAGTGGGAGAAGGACCCTTGAGTTCGGTTCCAGAGGACCCAGTGATGTCCTCTCCTTCTTTGTCCGGTGCAGGAGCCTTAGAGAACTGAAGCTTCGTGGCGGTCAGGTCAGACGGCTCATTTCCACGAAGCACCTCTTGCATGAGTGCCTCTTTATTAAGCTCTGCCACTCCCAACTCCTCCTTCTTGATTTTGGTGATAACCTCCCAAGCTTCGAAGAGCGATTCAAGATAGCCTTCACTTAGAAAAGTCAAGTCACGGTGAAGAAGAACTTTGGCGTTATATTCGGCGATGAGCGGATCAAACAAGTTCTTGATCTCCTCTCTACTGGACTCGTTGATGGCTTCTACCCAGAAGTTGGCTTCTTCCAGCACTTCTTTTCTACCCTCTTCACGGGCTATTGTTTTCAAGGCTTCGATCTGGGCAAGTTGTTTGTCAAGTTTCATTTTTAAGTTTCTCGCCTCAACGATCTCCTCGCAGTATCTCTACGATTCTTCCCGTGCCTCGATCTTTTCCTCCCTCTTTTTGTACAATAATTTTTCATGCTCTTCAACATGGCGAGCTAAGACATCCTTCTTCTTTTGTAAGGAGTCCTTCTCTATGGCCAGAGTGCCACTACGATGGAGCGCTGCATCTAGTTCCTTTTTGTGCGAAGTCTCCAAACGACTTACAGCTTCTGCCATTTCTTTCGCGTTCTTCTCTGCTGCAGCAAGCTGGGTTTTATATTCAAGCAGCTCAGTATCTTGATGTTTAATGATGTATTTGTCATGAATAGCCTCCAACTTGAGACGATCAATTTCATGTTGGCGCTCGATGGAAACTTTTGAGATTTTCTCGGCTAAGTGAATGAACAATTCATGCTGGACGTGCACGTCATTCATACATGCTAATGATCTCTTATTGGCACTTCCAGGGATGACGTGTACGAAGGGGAGGAACTTGATCCATCAAAGCAGATTTTTGGAAAAGTAGCTTTGAGTTTAGCCAACTTTTCCGCTGTTGTAGGATCATGTGCGGGAACCGGCGGAAGCAGAACAGAAGTAGCAAGTGGATGCTTACCGGAATGGTGCTCACGTGAATACCTTGAACTCGATGATCCAAAAAGTTGGCCGTGAGGCGCAGCAGCTTGAGAACCCTGGCATGAGGACTTATCTCCGCTGTGAGCGGGAAGGTGTGATTAATCATCATGGCAAGGAGCATGTGGTTGAGTGTAACTCCCTAATTTTTGATAACATTATTCAGAAGATTTAATTAGATAAATTAAATAGAATAATGATAATAAGGGGATTGAGATTTGAATAAATTATAACATGGGCCGTGCTTAATAATAAAGATTTAATGGGCTTTAAATTGGTTTATAAGATAATTAAATTACACATGGGCATATTAGTAAATTAGCCAATCTATTATACATGGCTATACATTCTCACTATTGTCTATTCACGTTCATTTTTCTCAAATCAAAAATAAAACACAAAAACCCTAGAATAGCCGGCCATTAACAAGGAGGAAAAGAGGAATTTCAATCTAAAAGCTAAGGATTAAAGCTAGGAAATATTCATCAACAACAAATCTCAAATTCCTTATCAAGTTTAAGGTAAATAATAATTCATTCCATCTCCTTTTGTTTCTATAATCCTATGATTTCGGATTAAGTGTTTATTTCATTTCTATGATATTTTGGGATGATGATATGCTAAAATTATCGATTGTTTGATTTAAACAATTTATTTATGTGCAAAATTCGTACGGTTTTAGGGTTAAAATCGTGGTTCATTGGTTTTAAAATGCCATGGAAAATTTTTAAGTTAAGTAAAACATGATTTTGGAGATGAGTTTTAATTTTCAAAATTTTCCAAGTTATGGAAATTTTATAATGAATTTTTTATGATAAATATGTTGTAATTGGGTTTAAAATTTAATTTGAATATTTCAAGAAGAAATTAGGTCTAAATTTTTAATATATTTGATTACATAATGAAATCTAATTTCTGCGATTTATGGGGATTTTTCCTAATTAATTTACCAAGGAAAGTAAATTATTTTAAAAGAAGGACTTTTTTGAAATAATTGGTTTTGGTATATGGAAGGGCTTGAAACGTTACATTTTTATGGTTTAAATCTAATATAAGAGCGGCAGTTTTAAATGTAAAGTATTTGAAATGTTTTATGGCGGCTAATCAATGGTTTACAAATAGGCAAGTTGTTATAAACCAATTACTAAAAGAAGCAACATTTCAGCCTTTAATTCAGAAAAAGGTGTTCCGCCTCTATTAACAGCCCTTTTGACTCCAATGCTTCCACCCTATCCTAGTCGAAACCGACTTAGTCGAAACCATCATAGTCGAAACCAATACACAAGGCATCACCTAGTGGTGCATAGTGGATTGGAAGGATGGCGGAAGCCTTGGTGTCGAAAGGTGAGCTTCTGATAGGGTTAAACCCCTGCTTTGCTTCAAAAGTTGAAGTCTTGCCTTGTTGTATTTAAAGATTTCGACATTGTCGAAACACATGCTTTCAAAAAGGGTTTTATAAATGGCTTTCGAAGAAGGTTGCTATAATATGTAAAGATATATAACTTTCGAAGGGGTGCCTTTTTCTTTAGATAAGAAACTTTCGAAAGGGTAGGTTCTGACCTAGTCGAAGCCTAGCCGCTACTTTCCTTTCGAAGTATTGAAGTCATCAATACCTATGAAAGGTTATCCTTGTTTCACCTAGGTTAAGCCACTTCCTAACTACTTTCAAAAGGGGTTGGGGGTTTCAAAGGTGATGGAGTCGGAAGGGGGTTTCGACTCTGACTTCGAAGTTTTAATTTTTAAAGGTCTTTGCTTTCGACTAAGATGGTTCTGACACCATCAACTTTTCCCTGAATTAGTTTTTGTTGGTTTCGAAAGTGATACTTTTGTATATAACCATTTTGACCCAAATGATGTTTTTAAAGAATAAACCCAATGCTTTTGAAAGGGTACATTATTTGTTTCGAAGCTATGTTTTAAAGAATGTTTTCTTAATACCATCGAAAGGTATCATTGGTTTCGAAAGGTATATACTTAGAGTTTTGAAAAGAGTATATATGCTTTCGAAGGAGGTCATCCAATGGTTTTGAAAGTGATGTTTTAGAGTTTCAAAACAAATAACCCATTCTCATTTTTAAAGGAAAAAACCATGGCTTAAATAAATATTTTGGAAATATTATTCACATTGTTATATCCATAACTGTATTTTGGGAGAAGGCAAAATAACCAGTTATGTTAACCCAGTAGTGAATATAACTTAACAGATGTTAAAATCTTAATTAAAGATACTGGCAGGGGCCAATAGGTTTACAATAAGCCCATGAAAAAGTATGATATTGGCAGGGGCTAATAGGTTCATAGTCAGCCCATGAAAACTATTATTTGGTACTGGCAGGGGCCAGTAGGTTTGTAGTTAGCTTATAAAAACTATATCCGGATTAAGATATTGACAGTCAGTCAATAAGTTTTTAGTTAGCCCATGAAAACTAGGATAAGAGATAAGATATTGGAGTTACCAATAGGTTCTTAGTGATCTTATGAAAACTATAATATTGGATAGATAGTCCATAAACATTTAACAGGTTAATAGTGATCCTAGAAACTATAATTGAAATAGATGGTCAGAATGAATTGGGATGGGTATTCCAGATTTGATTTACTTTTTTTGCATATCATCATAAAGTTTTTGAAATACTATGTTTTAACCACTGTGGATGCAGGAGCACAGTATATGGTTTTATAAATCTTTTAGGATGTTAGTGAGGGGAAAACCCGTTCCGCTAAGCGGAGTGGTCTCACTAGATATCTAAATGGTTTGAGATGGTAAATTATTATTCATACCAGGCTTTATGTTTGGTTCGAAGTTTTTATTTTCCCCTAAAACTCTCGGGTACTCAATTGAATTTGAGTAGGTAGAGAGTTAAGGGTTTTAGGTGTTCTTTTAGATGAATAAAGATTTCGAGGACATGCAGGAGGCAAGCTTGTTATTAGAGTTCTTTTATTTCCGCCATGTGTTTTGTTTGTAAAGGCAAATTGTTTTCTTGCTTATCTATATACTCTGACCATCCAAGGGGGCATCTTCATATGTCGCTCTTGGCATATTTTGTAATAATTATATGATATCTGAACGTGGTCTGTGAATTGGGATTATGTAATCAATTTGGAATATTTTCAAATGGAATGTGGAACTTGTTTGTCATCTATATTTTTTCCATGTTCTTGTGTTTCTATGTATCAATGTATCTAATGTCACCGTGTTTACTCACCAAGGATTAATAACTATGAATGACTGCAGCATCTGTAGCCATTAGTTTTGGGCCTCCAATAGGGGGATGTTACATTGAGACTTCCATCTGGATAACGAAGAAGAATCTCAAGAATAATAGTCTTTGTCTCGCCCATCATCTTTGTCTCCGCGTCTTCTAGAATTGGAATCTCAACCCGAATGATAATAAGTGGAAGAACCCCGGAGATGGTCAAAAGCGTGAGAGTGTGACATTGTACCTGTAAAAAAGCCAAATAGGAGCATATTAGAAGTTGTAACATGAGGAATTAATCATAAGTGTATGGTGGAGTGCGAGTGTCTATGTGTGTCCTTGTGTTACCCCCCGATGGACCAGAAACATTGGCTTTACTCATTGGAGTTTCCTCCCCTCTATTGGAAGGTTGCACGCCTTCGCCGCTTCTTGTGGGAGAGTTGAGCCCTTCGACGTCGGTGTCAGCGAAGTTGTAATTTAAAATATCATCCAAAATCGGAATTTCGGAGAGTCCCTTCAGCGAACTTTCCATTTGCTGGGAAGACGATTCCTTTTCGATTGGGGTTATGATGAATTCCGGATTTGCCTCGGCCTTGCTCTTCCGCAGCTTGTACACTAACCTTTTTCTCCTCTTCGAGGGAGTTTGCATTTGGCTGGTCTGTGGCGCTTCGACTACCGGCGCTTTCCCAAGGCCTACACCTTCGCCTCTCGGCCCCGCATCTTGAGATTTTCTTATCTCTCCCTCTTCAATGTCTTCCCGGGTTCCCTCAACTGGGGGGACCATGGGGTCACTTGCTTCTACCCTTCTCTCGACAACAATTCTCGGGACTGCTTTACTATCGGGAGTCCAGTTTTTCGTCCGTCTTCCAATAGCCCAAATAACAAGAGCAGCTCATTAGTGACCAGAAGTTTGATGTCCCAATCCTCAACAAGAGTAGCACGAATGGCCGCGATGGCCCTGGAGTAGTCGATGCCTTCAGGTCGAGGGCGGACACCTGAAAGAATTGAGATATTAGTATGATTAAGAAAGAAGTTGCGACTTGAATCTTTGAACTAAAGACGAAGATAGGAGTGGCACTTACGTCCTTCCAACCATCTCCTTGCGAAGCCAGAGGACACTGTACAAAGAACCACTCGTGTTTGAATATAGAGAGCTTGTTCCATGCCCCCGTTAGGACTTGGCATTTGGGCAAGGGTTCAAGAAAGACATATGAAGGACTCCCAGTCTGTCCTTTAACATTGTAGATATATCTGATGTCTTCAGGAGTTGGCGAACAGAATAGGACATTCATGAAGAGAAGAAAAGTTCCATGGATAAAGGCATCACTGTTGGGATGCAGTTGGGTAAGGGCCATCCCCAGGTATCTCAACATTTCCCGAACGAAGGAGTTGAAGGGTGGCACGCATCCGGCTCAACACATGAACTTGTTAGAAGCAGTATATCTGGCTAGGGACAGGTGAGGTCTGTCTTGCCTCGATGGAACTAGAATGTCTTCGAACGAAATTCCATGGATGGAACATAATCGGCGGAGAGCGGCTTCGCCGATTCTTGATGTATGTGAGTCGACCGGGTTATTTAGAATGATAGCGCCCTCAACGGCATCGGGAGCTGGATTAATAACTTTGTAGGAAAGACTGGATGTTGAAAAAGAGATTTGTTTACGGGTCAGATGCCCCTTCTTGTTTTGTTTGATGACTCGGAGCAGGTTTATCAGATACGGTGGCGGAGCTTGATCTCGTGGCCGATTCAGAAGACATTATGGTTGAGCGCTCCATGTAACTTGAGATCTATGTCAGCTGTACTCAGTAGACAATCAATATTAGAAATAATAACCTGTTCCCTCCGTGTTATGTGTGAACTAGTGCAGTGCAATGTGAAACAAACATAAATAGTTTGAAATCAGAGAGCGAAAGTAAAATGTCGAAACTTGGAGATTTCGTCCAAAGGGACCGTCCTCGCTGACCATCTCAATCGACAAGAAAGTTGATCGGCAACCAAGGCTTTAGGATCGGATGTTTACATTCTAAATTATGAAGTCCACTGTTCAAGTTTGTTTAACCAGTTTTTTACTTAGTTCATATTGATCAGTCCGAAAGTTTGTTCATTCAAGCTTAAGCTCATCGGTCCAAGTACGCAAGTCATGTTGTTTTTAGTCATTTTATGTTCGAGCAAGGCAATATGCAGTTAAACGTTTGAAAGGCTTGAATTAAAATAGTTTTTATAGTCAACACAGATCCATACTTTATATGCCGATCCCTATGCCCCAGCCTCATAACCGATCCCTACATTTCAACTCATATGGCAACACCGACCCCTTCCCTTTCGCTCATGACCAATCCATATGTTTTAACTCTCATTACCGATCCATTCCTTCTAGCCTATATGCTGACCCCTACACTTTAACTTTCAGGATGATCCCAACTTTTTAATTCCTAAGCCGACCCTTATGTTTAAGCCTCTATACCGACCCCTCGTCCTAGCTTCACTACCAACCTCTCTCATATACATTACTGGACCCGGTAACTCCTCTTCGCAAATGGCACTAATCCCTAGCGTTAACCGCCTTCCATCCATCACCAAATCACTAAGTGCCGAATCCTCCTTCTTCCTTCCTCCTTCTTCCCTCCTCCATCTTCCTCTTTCTCTCCAGCGCCTTCATCTTCTCCTTGTGTTTCGCCTGGCTTAACAAGACCCAACAATTTGTTCGCCTAACAATAACTCAAAGCACATGCAAACTTTGATTTCACGACTCGATTAATACGATTATGGCAAGAAAGTGTAACAACATGAATTAATCTAAAAACAGATGATTGATACTTGGAATTAGACGCGAGTTAACGATGGTTTTTTGGATTTAGTTTTAAGGAGGGAAGATTCTACCTTTAGCTTGTTCGAAAAAGAGGGAAGAGGATGATAGGGTTCGGCTGTGTTAACAGCGGGAAGGAATAGTTTATGTGCCGAGAAATGTGAAGTGAAGGAAGGAAAGGAAGGGATGCGAGCTTATATATGAATGATAGAATGGGGAGTTGAACCAGTCATTGAGTGTGAATAAGTCAAAGAAAGATAAAGAGAGGAGAAAGGGTCAACATTGATGTATACCGAACCCTATTCGCACGTCTCTAACGATGGATCGACATGCTGTACCAATCCCTCCAGAACTTATAAAATAAAAGAAGAGAAAAGAGAAGGAAAGGAGAGAGACGCGTGAATGATGGATATGAGTGAAATAAAAAAGGAAGTAAAAGAAAACGGCAGATAACTAGATACCAAATAAGGACCGATATCGTGAAGGTTAGACTACAAACGTAAGCATATAGAATAAAATAGCTTGGCAACGACCAACGGACGTCCGAACACGTCCGAGATCCAACAACAGAAACGTGTATGTGAATGTGCACGGAAGAGATTTAAGGATTCAACCTTTTGAAATTAACTGAAATGGTGGTTTAGCTTGAAACGAACAAGTTTGGAGTCAAATCAGGAGAAAGCCTGTAAATCTCACATGACCAAATCTGTGCATACTAATGGAATACGACATCAGACTTGTATCACCGAAGATTAATAAAGAAACCGCGATCAACCAGAAAGTTGTATAGACTTATCCTCGGGAGCCTGGGTTTTTCCAATTCAAAGCACGTCGTGTTAATCACAAGACGTACTTTAGAGGGCAAGTGTTACCTGGTGCTTTGACTCGGCTATATTGGGCTGATCATAAAGGTAAGACTCAACTGCTGATAAGAAGGATGATCACGAGACAACAGCCACATGACCAAAATATAATGTCCGGGCAGTTGTATCAAGCCCAGGGTGAATAGGGTTAATAGACAGACAATGCAGAATGTCGGAACTAATGAGTTTTGTTTAGTTGGAATAGGGATCGACATGGATATTAGTCAAGTTGGATGAGATATTGAAGGGGTCGGTATACACTTAAGATTATAGGGGGTCGGCATGGTTACTTGGCAAGATGGTTAGTTTGAATGGACATGTAGAGGGATCGACATGGTGTCTTCGAAGGGAATGGATTGACATAAGAATTATGGTATGGCTTATGGATTACAAATCAAAATGTTGATGGTCATGGGAGAGGGATTGGTATGGCATGAGTCACAAGGGATGGATCGGCGTGGTATGGTTTATGTGGTATGGATCGGCATGGTATGGTTTATGTGGTATGGATCGGCGTGGTATGGTTTATGTGGTATGGTCGGCATTGTATATTCTATGTAATATGGATCGGCATTTATTGGTCTGAGTGATATGAATTGGCGTACATTGGAGAAGTAAGAGGGATAGGTATTTCCCTGACCAAAGTAAGGTTCGAACCAAAGCACTACAAGAACTTAAACTCCACAAGTCTAAACACTACGATATTCGAAGCACCATCATTATAGATCATAAGAGAGCTACCATAGGGATCGCTAGCCCAAACTCGACTCATGAAGGGATCGGTACTGATCCCTATCCATTGAGAGTTCGGCATATCCCTTTCAATGGTGGGCCCATATCGTAGAGGAGGTCTTGTTGCCGAAGTTTCAGTCGGATTAGAGGCCGCCTTCATCTATAAATACATGCACATAGGGCTATTCTTGGGACTCTTACGCTGTTAGTTAAACTCTGCCATTATTGTAACTAACTTCCTCCATTCCTTTCTGATATCTTGCTATTTCTTGCTATTTGTAATTGTAATCAAGTGAATTAAGAAGCAATAAAGAGAACATTCAAAGTGGACGTAGGCAATTAACACCGAACCGGTATAAATCTTGTTATTTTTGCTCCCTGTAGTGTTTTCTTTGATATTTTGTGATTCTCTTCTGTTTTCATTTAATTTCTTCATTTATTTCACTACTCAAATCTGTTCTTGGGTGTTTGTGGCCAATTTGGTTGCAAACATCTATTATTTTATGTACATTATTCATTATTCTATCCTAGAGGCACACCTTCTATTTCTTTGTACCGGTACTATTTACTTATAGGTGAGGTATTTATTTAATGTTTAATTATGTACCAGTGGTAGTTTAAGGAAATATTCATATGTGTACCCCATATAGCCTCATTCTTCGTATTATTTGATAGTATTACTATAGAATATTCTTAGATAATATGGATATAGAGGTGGGGTGTTACATATAAATTATTGGTGTTATAGTAAATATTCATCTTAAATTATTAAGGATGAGTAAAATAATTTTTTGAAATTTTAAAATAATTTAATAAATTTGTTGGTTGAATTAATAAATTACAATCAATTTAATGAGATATAATTGATTATATACAGAAGAGTATTATATAAATTGGTTGAATTATAAACTATTATATATGAATTAACTTATATAATATTCATGATAAACTTAAGTGGAATGTTAATAATCCAAATTTAAGTTTAAGGAACAAGTGTATATATATATATATATTATGTGTATACCGTGATTTCATATGTGTCCGACCCTTGAACCATGAGGCTATTTCATAAGGAATACATTTTCTCTAAATCGATATCACTTGATATATATATATATTGAAGAATATGAATCATTAATATAAGTTGTCATCTACCATTTATATATTAATATATTACTTGCATACTCTTTAGATATTGATATTTATCAAGCTAGAGATGTTATGTGTAGTACCATTAATATATTGACTATATAAGGAAAGATATATACACGTATTTTTTGGTCTTCCTCATGGTCCATGCATTATACTTAAGCCATCGCAAAATGATAGGTAAAAGTGAATAATCACTTTCGATTTGTTGATCTTCCTCAAGGTTGAGATGATATTAGGACAAAGACAATGGGTTTGGAGTTGTATATGACAAAATCGATAAGGAGTTATCCATCACATGTGGGACTATGATTTGTTGATATTCCTTAAGGTTAGAATCCCAAGGCGTGTGAGTCCTAACATCCACTAGAGAAATCAAAACATTTCTATGTTTTCGCTTAGGGTTTCGAGAAACATAAAAGTCTAGTGGGAGCTTATTAGATAAATGAATGTAACAATTTAACATATCAAATGTTCTAGGAACACTATGTTTAATGCATCAAAATCTACATGAATTTAATTTACAGCAAATTGAAATCTCTACCCAAGGCGCCATATGAGATGTGGCATGGGAAGAAACCCCACCTCAATCATTTAAAGGTGTGGGGTTGTCCAGCCTATATTAAGAATGTCGCCTTAATAAATGTAAGGCAAGATCGGATCAGTGCAAAATTATAAGATATCTCAAGAATTCATTGGGATATATTTCCCATAATACCAAGAAACAAAATGTTATTATTTCTCGATATGCCGTCTTTTTAGAAAATGAATTTCTATCAAAATAAATTAATAGTAGAGTTGTAAATTTGGATAAGTTTCGAGAAGTAAAGACAGAAGCTGAACCGGCGGGAGAATCAAATTCACCATTATACGAAAACCGCAACCTACTAGAAGGTCTAATAGGGAATCTCATGTATTAGAGAGAAACTACAGCTTTCTCATGGATGGCGAGAAAAAGGATTGCATCTTAGAAGATGATAGTACTCCTTTCTCATTCCAATAAGAACCGCGGAGGGAAGACTTTGCACTTTGGCTTGAAGTTATAAAATTCGATATGGATTCCATATCTTACAACAAAGTATGAACTTTGGCTAATATACCTGAAAGAATAAAACCCTTAGGCAACGAATAGATTAAAAAGATAAATGTAGATAGAGAGGTAAAGACGTATAAGTCAAGCATAGTTGCAAAAGGATCTCATTAAATTTAAGGTGTTGATAATGACCAAATGTTTTCATTGGTATCCATACTTAAATCTATTTGGATAATGCTTGCTATCATCACATTTTATGACTATAAAATATGACAAATGGACGTGAAAATTGCATTACTAAATAGGGATTTAGAAGAGACCTACATGTCATAGCCCAAGTGTTTCAAGGTTAGTGGGAGCGAGTGAAAGACAAGCAAATTGTTAAGATCGGCTTTTGGTCTTAAGCAAGCTTCAAGGAGTTAGAATAACTACCTAGAAAAAATAATCAAACATTTGTTTTGTAATCAACGTACAAAGGAAGTGTACGTATATCGGAAATAATAAGGAAGTGCTATAGTATTCTTAGTCCTATATGTCGATGATTTACTATTGATTAGCAATGACATTGAGTTTACTGCAATCAATGAAAGCGTGGTTATCAAAGAATTTCTCCATGAAAGATATAGAGGAAGCAATCTATATACTTGGTTTAAAGATCTTATATATATGTATGCATGTATGTATATATTCGAGAGGTTGCTGGATTGTCCTAATCCATGTACATAGATACAATACTAAAAGATACAGTATAGAGAATTCCAATCGCGGAATTGTTCCAGCGCGATCTGAAATTGTCCTTTCTAAGAAGGATGATCCTCATGCTGATGGGGAGAGGGAGTGTTTGAAGAGGATACCATATGCATATGTAGTCCGTTCCAGCGTGTATGCCATGCTATGTGCTAGATCACATGTGACTTATGTGTTACGTTGCGCAAGCCATTATCTGTATATTCCCAGAGAGAAGTATTGGATGGTAGTGAAATGTATTCTTAAGTACTCGAAAAATACCAACAAATTATTTCTTATTAATGGAAATAGAGACCTCTTTATGAAGCATTATACAAACTCAAGCTTTCAGAGTGATATCTGTTGGAACTAGGCCAGCTTACAGTGGAAGTAATGGGTGAATTTCAAAAAACTTTCATTTTGGATATTTATTAGGCTTATGAAGTATAATTTATTTGGAACATTTCTAAATTTCTTTTAGATAAAATAGTTATTTTATTTAAATTTACAATATAATCTTATATTATGTAATTAATGTAATATTATACATATACTAGTATCAATAAACATATATATCTGTATGTGCATGTGTAACATAGCAAACCGTGCAAGGTATAAATGCCCATGTATAAATGTTGGGATTTACACCGCAACAAACATGTTAGCTCATCTAGTATACAAATATATTGTCCAAATGTATGTTCATGTAATTAATTTATGTACATAAAATATTACATATGTATATGTGTATTATATGTATATGTATATGTATATAAACTATATTTTAGTTTAAATAATCTTATATATATATGAAACTTTAACATTGAATAAATATATAATTATACAAGTATTTTTAAAACATTTATAAAATTATATTAATATATTGTAAAACTGAAAGCATTATATATTTTTTTATTTTTAATATATATATATATTAATTACACATATTCACACATATATATAGTATAATAATAAATATATGTATATTAATACTTTTAAAATATTCAAAATAGATATATATTAAAAAATATATATATTGGATAATGAGCATGGCATAAAAATTGAGTTTTTTATCTAAATATATATTTTAAATTAATATCTATATGAATAATAATTACAAATTAAATAAAAATATATTTTGAAATATAATATTGAATTAAAAATTTTAGAAAAATATCTAAGTGATATTTTGTTATTGAATATTTAATATATAATTCTTTAATTTAAAACTAATTTTCAAACTATTTTTGAGTTTCAACCCAATTTAAAATAAATTATATATATAAAACTATTCTTTTTGTGCCGAAAATATATTAGGTGATAATTAAACATTATAAAATATACTTTATAATACATAAATACATAAATATAATTAATTTAGATAATTAGTTAGTATAAATAATATTTAATAATAATATATAAATATTAAAAAAAATCCGTTGAAAGTATTTTATACATGAAACTATACATATAAAATTATGAAACCATATTTTGTATAGAATATAATATAGAATTAAAATATATAGCTTATATATAATTACATAATATATATTAAATTAACTAAATAATAAAAACTTGTTTTCTATTTTTTGAGCAGTGCATATTATATGTTGATGTATGATAAAATAATAATATTATTATAAATATGTAAGCATATAAATATACAACCTACCCGATTGTGGCAATATGTCGATATGATAGAATCTTCGCCTAACTAATGTTTCAGAATATGATATATAAATATTAATTCAATAGAATATAATTGTAAATCAAATCATTATCTTATACCAAAGCCAAAAACTCATGGCTTAAAGCATTGAAATGAACCCCTGAATCGAATTCTAATTCTGAAGGTGTTATCTCTTGAACTACAGACCACTAGCTATCAGATAGTGTATAATTTGATTTGATTTGAGCTTGTAATAATGGAGAAGAGGGAATGAAAGGCTCCACCAGAAATGATGGGGTTTAGAGGCTTCCAAAAGTCCTCTAATAGATGTGGGTTAAGATGCTTATATAGAGGAGGAATGGAGACAAGTTAGGATCTTGATCTCTTACCAATTCACCCTTCTTTATCCATACAAATCTATCACATCTAGCCAACACATATGGCCACCCCCTATCTAGCACTATAATGGCCGAACCAAACCGCCCCCTATATGGGCTTCAAACCCGTTTAAAGCCCAAACAAAAAATTTTGCATTTAAATTCAACTTAAAAGCGTATCGACATCGTATATTGATTATTATATTTATAACTATTTTAAATATATTCAATTGTTCATCAAATCAAAATAAATTTTTTTAACTAATATTTCATAAATATTTATTAATTTAATTAATTTATAAAAATTATAAACTAATTAAATCATGTAGTTAAGGAGTATTTAACGATTTTGTCATGCTACTCTTTAGGTTAAATTTTGTCAACGATTAATATCGAACTATTCGAATATTAATGATCACACGTCACTTAGCAGGTGCTGTGACATTTTAGTCATATTTATCAAATACATAGTTATAAAATCCAATTTTACTTTATTTAGCATTTTCCAGTTGTGACAATTATTGACATTAATTCTCTTCATCTAAAGTATATCACTTGAACTTATGGAAATTAGTAAAGGTTAAAATTCCAGTATAATGCACATTTAATTCTATAGTCAAAAAACAAAGTCCTTGGTTTGATAATAACAATTATTATTAAATTAACTACTATAACCATAGATTTTGACTTTAAGTAGACTTGAGTTGACCGTATAACTAACCCCATATAGCTGAGGAGACGAATTCTCTCTTGAATAGTGTTTCACTTTCAGTACTCCACTCGATCCAACTATCGTCACTCGATGGACGTCGTGCCATGATTTGACAATAATCAAATATGAGCTTTCATATAGAAGATCAGAAGTATTCTCAAGTCAAGAGAACTATGTAAATTAGTCTTATTGATATTTTCTGTTTAATCATAGTTATGTTAATCAATAAAAAACTATCAAATGAGTCATTCTATAGTTTTCTAATAAATATCGGTGCATAACCACTTGGTGCCCCCAGCAATCATGAGTAATACACCGCCTAACATTTGGAGAGCGTTATGTACTCTAGTCTCAATGGATACATTGATATCTAGTCCTAATGCATCTTAACAAGGAATATTTATAACGGTGTGTTTATTATATTGTGATACAATACTCATGATTACAACTATTTGTAATTACTATCATAGACACACCATTTATAGATTTTCTGTTAAATATATTTTAATTACATATTTAATTATTTATAACACATCATAACAAAATATATATAACAGAAAGAAAAACACCTTTATTATGAATGATAATTGATTACAGAGTTGATTATTTATAGTAAATTACAGAATTCCCCTAAAGCATACCCATAACTCTATCAATCTTCTACTTGCACTTAGAGCCAATTAAGGAATCTTAATCCCATTCCTTCAATCGGTTTTTCAAGAGCTGACCGAGCTAGACCCTTAGTGAATGGATCTGCTATGTTGTACGTAGTATCCACCCTCAGTATCATGACCTCTTTCTTCTCAACAAATTATCCAATGAGGTGGAATTTTTCATGACTTCTTGTGTGCTCTAGGCTCCTTTGTGATCTGTATCATCATATTGTTATCACAAAACAATGCCATTGGGTTCTTGGTATCGGGAATCACTCCGAGTTCACTCAAAAACTTATGCATCCAGACCGCCTCTTTAGCTCTTCATTGAGGGCGATGTACTCGTCCTCCATCATCAAGTCAGCTACTATTTCTTGCATGGAACTTTTTCAACCGACGACTCCGTCGTTAGGCATAAAGACATAACTAGACAATGACTTGTTGTCATCTATATCACCTTGAAAGCTAGAGTTCGTATACCCCTTCATAAGGAGGTCTCCATTCTCATATATAAGAAATAAGTCCTGAGTATTTCTTAAATACTTTAATTTACATTTTACGGTTATCTAATGTTTTCCTCCAAGATTAAATTGGTATCGGATTATTCATCTAAATGCGTATGCCATATCCAATCTAGTACATAAAATAGCATACATTATGGATCCTGTGGCTGAAGCATATGGTATCCTTTTCATACACTCTTTCTCCTCATTAGTATAAGGAGTGTCCTTCTTAGAAAGGATGATTCCAGATTGCGTTGGAATGTTTCTACGCTTGGAATTCTCCATACTGCACCTTTCCAATATTGTATATATATATAGGGATTGGGACAATCCCAACAGCCTCTTAGATCTATCTCCATAGATCTTTATATCTAATATATAGGCTGCTTCTCCTAAATCCTTTATTGAGAAATTCTTGGAAAGCCAAGCTTTCATTGATTGTAACAATGAAGTGTCATTACCAATCAATAATAGGTCATCAACATACAACACTAAAAATACGATTGCTTTGCCCTGTGTATATGCACGCTTTCTCAGTGTTTTGATAAAAAAACCAAACTTTTTGATTACCATATCAAAACGCTTATTCTAAATCCTTGAAGCATGTTTAAGTCTATAAACGGACTTTAACAACTTGCAGCCTTGTCTTCACTCCCACAGACCACAAAACCCTCAGCCTGCGACATATGGATTGTCTATTCTAAATCACCATTTAGAAATGGAATCTTCACATCCATTTGCCAAATCTCATATCTATAGAATGATGCAATGGCCAACATGATCTGAATGGACTTAAGTATGGCTACAGGGGAAAGTTTCGTCATAATCAACACCTTGAATTTGACAAAATCATTTTGCAACTATCTTAACTTTATAAGTCTTTACTTCTCCATCTACATTTAGATTTTTCTTAAAAATCCATTTGCAGCTGATTGGTTTTATCCCTTTGGGTACGTCTAAAAAAGTCCATACTTTGTTTTCGTACATGGAATCCATCTCGGATTTCATTGCTCCAAGCCAGAGTGCATAGTCTTTACTTTGCAGCGCTTGTTGGAAAGATAGAGGAGTGTTGTCATCTAGGACATAGTCTTCCTTCTCACCAACCATGAGAAAACAATAGTATCTCTTTGGTGTGCAAGATTCCCTACTAGACCTTCTAACATTTTTGCATGTTACCATATATCATATATTGATGAACTCGGTTCTCCCACTGCTTCAGTCTCAATGTTAGTCTCTCGGACCTCATCAACTTCGCTGTTAATTTCTTTCGATATAAATTCCTTTTCTAGAAAGATAGCATGTGTGGAAACAATCATTTTTGTTTCCTCTGCTTTGTAGAAAATATATCCCCTAGAATTCTTGGGATATTCTATAAACTTACATAAAGTCGATCTCGCCTCAAGCTTATTATGATTAATGTTCTTATAGGTCGGACAACCCCACACCTTCAAACAATTGAAGTGGGGTTTCTTCCCATGCCATATCTCATGTGGCATTTTAGGCGTAGATTTAGTGGGTACTAAGTTCAGCATATGCGCCATGGTTTCTAGCACATATCCCCAATATGATAGAGGCAACTCAACTTTACTCTTCATGGAACGAACCATATCTAATAAGGTTTGGTTCCTTCGCCCCGACATAACATTGTATTGTGGAGTATAGGGTGGAGTAACCTGAGAGATAATCCCATTAGTTTTTAAGTATTTTTGGTCCACTTGTCCAACATACTCGCCTCCTCGATCAGATTGAAGGATTTTAATATTTTGTTTCATCCAATTTTAAGCATCATTTTTATACTCCTTAAATTTCTCGCAGACATCAGATTTGTTCTTCATAAGGTACATGTACCCTAGTTTGTAGATATCATCTGTAAAGATAACAAAGTAAGAACTATTATCTTGGGTTATTATTGGCATTGGACCACATACATCACTATGTAATAGCCCTAACTCTTTCATTACTCCCACTGTAGGGGTGCTTGGTCATTTTTCCTTTGAGACACAACTTGCACGTGTCAAATGATTCAGATTCAATTGACGGTAGAAAACCTTTGGTTTTCAGTTTCTACAGTCATTTTGTACTAATATAACCTAGCCTACAGTACCATAGATAATTATAATTTATATTGCTTCCAAAATTACTCACAGAACATACATAATTTGTATTGATCGCACAAATGCCATTTTCAAGAGAACCAACACAAACTTTATTTCCATTTAAACTAGTGTTCATAACATTATTTGCACAATGAAATACATATCCAGTCTCAGATAATCAGAAATAGAAATAATACCGCAAATAATTTTTTTTACATAATAGCACTTATTTAATATAAAAAAACCACTAGAAAAACATAAATGAAAATCTCCCACTGCCTTTTATCTACGATAGACCCATCAACAATTTGGAGTCTCATTTCGCCCTAAGCCACTCGATGCTAGTTCCTAAGCCCCTAAAATGAATTACAAATGTGAGTTCCAGATCCTGCATCTAAAACCCAAGACATTTTATTGATAAAAAACCATTTTGAATCATAAATGTACCTGATGGAGCTACAGAACTATTCTGCTTTCATTCTTTTACAATTTTAAGGTAGTCAGGATTGTTTCTCTTCCAGTGTCCTTTCTTATGAAAGCAGTGACACGCACCCTTGTCATGAGCAGCCTTCTTTCATTTCTTACTTTTCTTTCTACCATCCCTTATTCGCTTCTTCGATTGTTCAAAGATGACACACCACCTTTTACTACAAACACGGTCGATTGATCCTTAGCTTGTGACTCGGTCGACCTCAACGTATTAAGGAGCTCCATGAGATTCACATTTATATTGTTCATATTATAATTTAGAATGAACGGTTCATACTGAGGGGTCAATGAACCTAGGAGCAAATCGACCTACAGCTCATTACTTATAGTCACATCCAATGATGCAAGCTTACCAATATAACTCTTCATCATCAGCACATAATCATCCACCTTCTGTCCCTTTTGCATTTTGGTGTTGGAAAGTTTCTTAGTAGTCTTGTACCTTGTAGAATAATATTGCTCACCAAAAAGTGCCTTGAGACTATCAAATATCTCATGGACAGAAATTGATTCATGTTATCTTTGCAACTGTTTTTCTAGAGTAGACAACACGAATACTTAGGCGATTTCGAGGTCAGTGACCCACTTACTATAAGCAACATGCATGTCTTCATGATCGTTACCAATGGGACTTGTTAGTGGAACATGGGTATAGATGACCAAACTTGCTCGTGTGTCAAAGCTATCTTTATAGCTTATAGCCAGTCGACATAGTTGTTTTGTCCGATTAATTGATCATTTTCATAAAAGAGTCTTGGGTTTGACAATATTTGCAAGTTTTAATGGGTAAATTATTAGGACTTTAACATAGTACATATTCTTATATTTCATTTTACTAATAAGCTCCCACTAGTGTTTTATATTTCACAAAACCCTAAGTCAAAACATGGAAGTCTTAAGGCTTCACTGGTAGATGTTAGGATTCGTATGTCTTAGGATTTTGACCTTAAGGAAAGCTCAACAAATCATACTCCCACATATGATGGATAACTTCTTAAGGGTTGTATCATATACAACTCTCAACCAGTGGTACTTTGTCCTAATCCAATCTTTACCTTGAGGAAAGCCCAACAGATAAATTAGGATTATTCACCCTGACCTACCATTTCAGGATGGCTTAAATATCATGAACATACCTTGAGGAAAGCTAAATAAATACATGTAGTTATCTTACCTCTTCTATTCAATATATTAATAGTATTACACATAACATCCTTAGCTTGAGAAAAGCTCAGCAACCAAAGAGTATGCAAGTAATCTACTAATATATAAATGGTAGAGGTACATTATATTAAAGATTCATAATCTTCAATATATTATATTAAGTAATATTGACTTATAGAATAATGTATTTTTTATGAAATAGCCTCGTGATTCAAGTGTCGTATACATCAGAAATCACGGTATGCGTACACTTACGTATGTACTCCTTAAGTCTACTTAGGGTTTCTTAATGTTCCGCCTTTAATTTATACATTCATATTATACAAGTTTTATTACAATATAATTTTGATATTTCACATTACTTATATAATAATCTTATGTATGATATTATATCAATTAAATCTTATTTACTAATTTATGTTATCTTAATATAACATTTATATTGAATATTTATTATATACTATAACCTTTATATTATAACACATATATCGTATATATGTGTATATTATTTAGTTAGTTAACCTATTAATTAATTTATTAAATTAAACTATTTTAATTTAATTATATCAATTTTAAAATTTATTTCATATACATACCTGTATGCTTATGTTATTTAAAATTTTTTAAAACGATGTAACATATATCATAATACATATACATTTATTATTTAATTTATTAATCTTATTAATAAATTTTAAAACAAATTATAAATTAATTTATATTATTTTCAAACATTTTGTAATTTTTTATTATATTGTAACTTTTAAATGTATGTATATCTTATTTTAAATTTAAAATCTTATATTTTTAATTTTTAAGCAATTTTGAAAATTAGCCCAAACCCCAATTCAAATTGGGCCTTTCCTATATGGGACAACCTTTGGGCTCACTTATCTATTCGGGCTAGGCTAGTAGCTAGTAGGGCAAAGTACCCTACTTTCTGGACTATGAGCCAACTTAGTTAGCTCTAACATGACTAATTTAGACCGCATAGGTTATTTGGCTTTGATACCATTGTTGGAACTAGGTCAGGCTATGATGGAAATAATGAGTGACTTTAAAGAAAAAACCATTTTGGATCTTTATTGGGCTTATGAAGTCTAATTTATTTAGAACATTTCTAAATTTCTTTTAAATAAAATCATTATTTCGTTTAAATTTATAATATAATTTTATATTATGCAATTAATGTTATATTATACATATATGTGTATCATACACACACACATACGTGTGTGTGCATGCGTGCATGTGTAATAAAGTAAATTGAGCAAGGTATAACATGCCCATGTATAAATACTGAGATTTACACTGCAACGAACATGTTAGCTTATCTAATATACAAGTATATTATCCATATATATGTTTATATACTTAATTTATATATACAAAATATAGCAAATATATATATATATATGTGTGTGTGTGTGTGTTATGTATATATAAACTACATTTTATTTTAAATAATCTTATAAGGATATATACACACACACATGAAATTTTAACATTGAATAAATATATAATTATATAAGTATGTTTAATACATTTATAAAATTATTTTAATTTTTTTATTTATACTATAAAACCGAAAGCACTACATATTTTTATTTTATTTTAATATATATATACACATATTAAATACATATATTCATATTTATATATATAGTACAATAATAAATATATGTTTATGAATACTTCTAAAATATTCAAAATATATATATGTACACACACATGATAATGCATATAGCAAAAATTGAATTTTTTTTATTTAAATATATTTAATATATATATATGAAATTAAAAATTAAATAACAATATATTTTGAAACATAATTTTGATTATAAAATTTAAAAAAAATCTAGGTGATATTTTTTTATTTGAATATTTAATATATAATTTTATAATTTAAAGCCAATTTTAAAACTATTTAAAAATTTCTATCTAATTTAAAATAACAAATTATATATATAATTTTTTTATTTTTTGTTCTGAAAACATTTTAAGTGATGATTTAACATTATAAAATATAAAACATATTTTATAATACATAAATATATAGATATAATTAATTTAGAAAATAAATTAATTTAAATAATATTTAATAATGATGTATAAATATAAAAAAATATTTTATCTCCGTCGGAAGTATTTTATGTATTAAACTATATATGTATATAATTGTAAACCATATCTTATATAAAATAAAACATAGAATTAAATTATATAGCTTATATATAATTAAATAATATATATTAAATTAATTAAATAATAAAAATTATTTTTTAATTTTCCGAGTCATACATATTATGGATAGATGTAATTCTTTTTTATAAAAATATAAGTATATAAACATATAACTAACCTGATTGTGATAATATATCGATATAATAGAATCATTACCTAACTAATATTGCAGAATGTGCTATATAAACATTAAATCAATAGAATATAATTGTAAATAAAATCATTACCTTATATCAAAGCCGAAAACTGACACCTTGAAGCGTTGAAATGATCTCCTGAATCGAATTCTAATTCTGAAGGTGCTATCTCCCGAACTGCAAACCACCAACAATCGAATAGTGCATTATTTGATTTAATTTGAGTTTGTAATAATGGAGAAGAGGAGATGAAGGGCTTGGCCAGAACCGATAGGGTATGGAGACTTCCAAAAGTGCTCAAATAGGTGTGGGTTGAGATGCTTATATAGAGGATGAAGGAAGACATGTTAGGATCTAGATCTCTTACCAATTCACCCTTCCTTATTCATACAAATTAACACATTTAGCAAACACACCTGGATGTCCCCCTATCTAGCACTATCATGGCCAAACTAAACATCCCTCTATATAGGCTTCAAACCCATTTAAAATCCAAACAAAATATTTTGCATTTTAATCCAATTTAAAAGTGTAACGATATCGTATATCAATTAATATACTTATCACTATTATAACTATATTTAATAATATTTTTTCATCAAATCAAAATAAATTTTTGTAACTAATATTTCATAAATATAAATCAATTTAAAATAATTATAAACTAATTAAATCATGTGGTCAAGGTGTATTCAATGATTCAGTTGTGTTATTCTTTAGGTGTAAATTTAACCAGCGATTAATATCGAACTATTCGAGTATTAACGTTCACACGTCACTTAGCAGGATGTGACGTTTTGGCCAAATTTATAGCTTACTTGGTTTTCATAAAATCCAATTTTACTTTGTTTAGCATTGCCCAATTGTGATAAATATTTACACCAATTCTCTTCGTCAAAACTATATCACTTTGTACTCATGGAATTTGGTAACGATCAAAATTCCATTATCGTCTATATTCAACTCTATATTCCAAATACAAAGTCCTTGGTTCAATAATAAAGTTTATTATTAACCAAACTACTCTGACCAAAGATTTCAACTTTGAGTTGACTTGAGTTGACAGTGATACTTAACCTATATAACTGAGAAGATTGAATATTGTTTCACTTCCAATACTTCCACTCGACCCAACCATAGTCACTCGATGGATGTCGTTCCATGATTTGACTATATTCGAAGTGGAGCTTTCATACTAAAGATCAACATTATTCTTAGGTCGAGAGAACTATGTAAATTAATCACATCAATATTTCCTATTTGGCCTTAGTTATATTGACCAACATTAAACTATCGAGTGAGCCATTTTATAGTTATCCAATAATTATCAGTATGTAACCTCTTGGTGCCCCAACAGTCGTGAGTAATACATTGTCTAACATTTGGAGAGGATCATGTACTCCAGTCTCAATGGATACATCAATCTCCAATCTCGATGCATCCTGATTAGGAATATTTAAAATGATGTGTTTATTATATTGTAATACAATACTCATGATTACAACTATTTATAATTACTATCACAAACACATAATTTAGGGATTTTCTATTATATATATTTTAATTAAATATTTAATTATTTATAACACATCATAATAAATATATAACAGAAAGAAAAATACATTTAATACGAACGATAATTGATTACATAGTTAATTGTTTACAATTAATTACAGAATTCCCCCTAGGGCATACTCCTAACTTTATCAATCTTCCACTTACACTTGGAGCCAATTATGGAATCTCAATCCCATCCCTTCAATCAGTTTCTCGAGAGCTGACCGTGCTAGACCCTTGGTGAATGGATCTGCTATGTTGTCCTTAGTATCTACCCTCTGTATCCTGACCTCTTTTTTTCTCAATGAATTTTCTAAAGAGGTGGAATTTTCGAAGAATATGTTATTAATTCTTGTGTGCTTTGGGATCCTTTGCGATCTGTATCATTAGATTGTTATCAAATGCCATTGGATTCTCGGTATCGGGAATCACTCTAAGCTTACTCAAAAACTTATGCATCTAGACTGCCTCTTAATGCATCTTGACTAGAAATATTTAAAATGATGTGTTTATTATATTGTGATACAATACTCATGATTACAACTATTTGTAATTACTATCACAAGCACACCATTTATGGATTTTCTGTTAATTATTTATAACACATTATAATAAAATACCTTTATTACGAATGATAATTGATTATAAAGTTAATAATTTACAATAAATTAGGGAATTGCCCCTAGGGCATACCATAACTCTATCAATATCGATGATAGTAAATCAATGTCTGGTTATGTACTCACATTGAAAGATGGAGCGATCAATTGGAAAAGTTCAAAGTAAGAGACAATACCCGATTCAACGATGGAGGTTGAATACATTGCCCTTAATGGAGCCTAGATCTCAAAAGAATTCAAGATACATTCTTTGAAAGTTCTACCTTATTATGGATCTCGTCACTAATATAGAAATTGTGATTGAGAGAGTAAACACTAAGGACAACATAGTAGATCCATTCACAAAAGGACTAAGTTTACCAACTTTGAGCAAACTAATCGAAGGAATAGGGTTGAGATTCCATAATTGGCTCAAGCGCAAATGAGATATTGATAGAGTTAGGGGTATGCCCAGGGGTAATTCTGCAATTTATTTGTAAATTATTAACTTTTTAATAAAATCTCCTTTCAAAGAAAGTGTTTTTATTTCTATTATATACTTTTCATATTATGATATATTAATTAACTATTCAATTTAAGTGTATTAAATAGAAAATCCTTAAATAATGTGTTATATTATAACAATTATGATGTGTTGTAATCATTAGAAATTTATCACATCAAAATAACATATTGTTTTAAATATTCATAGTCAAGATGTTTTGAGATGGGACATCGACACATCCGTTGAGACTAGAGTAGTAACGCTCTCCAAATGTTGGGTAATATATTACTCATGGATGTTGGGGCACCAAGGGGTTACACACTGATAGGTATTGGATAACTATGAAATGACTCACCCGAGAGTTTTTTATTAATTAGTCTAACTAAGGTCAAACATGGAATCTCGAAGTGATGATATTACACAGTTGTCTTGACTTGAGAATACCATTTAACTATATAGATACTTCACTTTGAAAATAGTTAAATCATGGCATTACATCTATCGAATGGCTATTGTTAAGTCAAAGTTGAAGCATTAGAAGTGAAACACTATTCATCAGAAAATTCGTCTCCTCAATTATATGAGATTTGTATCACTGTCAATTATAGTCAAATCAAAGTCAAAGTCTCTACCTAGAGTAATATAGTTAATAATTATTATTATTATTGGACCATGGACTTTGTTTTGAGTTAACCATGTTGAATATGGATGAAATTTGAAATTTTGACCAAAACCAAATTCTATAAGTCCTAAAATGTTATATTTCCAACGAAGATAATTATTGTAAATAATCATTGCTACAGGGTACTGCTTATAATAGTAAAATTTAGTTTTGCCAAAAAGACGTGTAAGCTATAAGTTTGGCCAAAATGTTGCACTACTAACTAAGATGACGTATGAATGTTAATATTTGAAATTTTTTAATATTAATCGCTGACTAAATTTATAGTTTGAGTGGCATAGTCGTAATGATGAATACTCCAAAAAAAACCACACTATTTAATTATTGTAATCATTGTAAATTAATTAAATTAATTAATATTTAAGGAATATTATCTATTATATTTTATTTGACGTTTGAGTGCCATTATTATTTCATGAAATGAGTATCTAATCAAAGTTATGTATGTGCATACCGATATACGATATCAATAAAAAATTTAAGTTTGATTAAATCGACTAAGTACTAAATGGCTTTTGGAATTTTAAAAGCCTATCTAGGTTCTATCTTGGCTGGCAATGCATAGGTAGGAGGATTTGGTTTGATTTGATCAAGAATTAAAGAGGGAAGATTTTAAGGAAGGAATGGAAAATTTTCAATTATTTCATAAAAACAAGATCTCATTTATTCATTCTTTCCTCACGATCAACTTCAGGCTTTCCTCCTCTTTCCACTTCTAGTCGAAAATCCATGGCTCCTAAGCTATTAGAAATTCCCAAAATAAGTTCAAACAAAATCACAAAAATGCAAGGTGGTGTTTGCCTCTAGATCTTTGCAAAATCCGGAGGTTGATTCAATCATATATAAGAGTTATTCTTTATCCAAGGTGCAACTTTGGCGACATCGTAAGGTAGTATCAATTTCATTTTAACATATGTTACATCATGTTAGAATAACTCTAATCCCCTATCTTTGCATCTTATTTTGTTTGTATGTTACATCTTATTAATATAGTTTTGATCTTATGAGATATCTTATATGTTTTTTACCTATATCTATGTTGTCTGGTCTTTTGTTTGCCATTGTTGTAGAAATTTTAAAAAAAAAATGGATTTAAAACTGATTCTAATTAGTTGAAATAATTTTTATAATACGTTTTCTGTGAAAATATAAGTGAAATACATACATAAACAACTCGAATTTTATTATCAAATTGATTGTAAGTTTATATGTGTGTGTGTGTTTCCAAATACTTTTGGTTGTCAAACGCATACGTTCATGTATATTGTTTTAATTAAAAATTTATAAAAGAACTTTTCTATAAAATTGTCAATTTAATGTTGAATTCATTCCTAAGTCAAAACTAGATCTTAAGTTGTCAATTTTAAATTGTAAAACATATGCAATTATAAGTTTTACATATACATACATACATACATACATACACTAAATGTTATTTTGAATTTAAATATAGTTTATTACTATTCATATATGTATACATATATACATATACTATTTCAACTCAAAGTTTATAAAAGATTTATGTGTAAAATTATAGATCTAAAGTTGAACTCCTTCAGTTAAAATAGATTTTAAATTGTAATTTTAAATTTCAAAAGATGTAAAATTGTCAAAATCAATTTATTATGTATATATATATATATACCATTTTTATTTTATATATGATTTAAAATAAATAAAACAAACTACAGACAACAAAGATTTATATATATAAATGGATAAATGTGTCGATCGTGGTGTAAATCTCAGCACGTATAAACGTACACATTGACCTTCTACAAAGTATATTTGATACACTTGTTATAATATATTAAATTTAAATTAAATATAAACTCATTCCAAACAAATTAAATAAAATAAGATTTTATTTAAAATAACATTAAATTAGATGATTTGATAAATTTATTGTTGATAATTCATATCAACCAAATTATCATGGTAATTCATTTTATTAATGCCGCCTGCCATCCTCGCATGCTTTCTTTCTTCTTCTTCCTCATTTGACCCCTATTCATCTCAACCACATTCTCTCCTCATCTACCACACCTTTACCTCATCTCCTTATGGCACGAAATAAGAAGTGTCGTCGACCTACGCTCAAACTTTCGGATCTAGAACCAAATCCGATTGTTGGCGAATCAACTACGTACTCTAGTCGTGTTTTTAATGATCTTCACTCTCTACTTCCAGTGTGCATACCTCCTCCACCATCTGATTTGATTGTTGTTCCCCTTTAAGACTGCATTTTTCCTTAAACACCTAAAACAGTTCCATTTCCCAACTTGCTATCAGATTGCTCTCCAGCCTGGCCAAATATGGTTGTTGCCTTATAAGCAATGCCAATGCTACCTGTATCCGGCATAGTTGCTCCCTCCATCGATCAAATTTCATGTGATAATCACTTACTAGGTACTTGTGAAAATGGTGACTTAGACTGCAACATTCCTATAACTTGTAATTGCAAACCTCCGATTAATCCTACCACCTTACTTGAATTTATGGGGAGTGCTGGTGTGCCTTTGGCATCGCCTGGCTCCGACCAATGGACACCAAATGTTTATAAGGCAACACCACAAATTCACTAACGAAAACTACGAAATTTTTATAATATGCAACTCCCACTTCCAAAACTTCATGGTCCTCTTTATTTACTTCTTTGCTAAGAAATGCCGGCAATTATATTCCTCGCTCATTTGAAATTGTTGAAATTGATGGTGTAATGGTACTGCCAGCTGAAGTTGTGTAAGAATGAATTGAATTTTGATTAGAATACTTGGTTGGATTTTTCTTGGATTCAAACCCGCCATATGATGCTATCAGAGAGCATTGTTAGTAGTTTTGGAAGCTAATGGGCGGCCTTAAAGTCCATTTTGATGATTCTATATTTTTCTTTAAATTCTCTGATATGGTAGAGAGGTAGCGTATCCTAGAAGCAGAGCATTCATTGACGACAAACTATTCATCATATTACTACTTGTAGCCCGTATATTGATAATGCAAGAGACCATGTATTATTAATACCAGTTTGGGCTCATTTCACACACATTCCTTTTGTTCTGCAACCTATGAATGGAATGAACTGGTTAGCTAGCCATATTGGATATCTAAAATGCTTTGATATTAGCAATGTGGGCAAGGAGGAGACTTGTATATGCAAATTCATTGATTAAGATCTCTCCGGATAAGCATACACATGTAATATTAAAAAATGACGACTGCTTCCTACGTATACTCCTCTTCGTCATCCCCAAAAAATTTCAACCGCATCACTTCGTGTGATTCCTCTTTATGTCCTTCATCAAGATTGTTTCCTCTTAATTCTTTCAAATTGTACATCCGTTCTTATGCTCAAATTGTGAAAGAATCATGCCTGATTCTTCAATCACCATTCAGAAAGCCTATCAAAAAATGGATTGACATCAATAAGGAAATTTTTGTTTACTTTAGATGTGGTGACTCCTTGCATTTTGCCAGAGATTGCCGTGATCCTGTTTGTATTTTTAGTTGTGGATTCTTTGGTCATAAGAAAGATAAATGCTTGAGGAAGTCTGTAACAACCTGGAATTTTTGGTCATTTGAATTAGGATATTTAATTGATTTTAAACAGTGAAGAGTTGAATTTATAAGTTAAATAGATTAAATTTCAAATATAATGGTTATTTGAATAATGGAATTGGTTAAATAATTTAATATGGAATCTAATGTGAATAAAAACGATTTCTAATGTGGATTTAAATTCTATTTGAATTAGAATAGAATTAGTAAACTTTTAAATTTGAATTAAAAGTTAATTTACAAAAATTGGAAATTTATCGATTTAATTAACATGTAAAAATAGCGATCAATGGCACAGTCTCGGAATTTGATGAAACAAGTTCCATTGGATTCGTAATATTATATTATTATCGAATTTCAAATTTCGTAGCGTTTGAACTTACCGTTTGGTTGTAAGTGATAGAAAAGCGTTGAAATTAATATCAAAAATTTAATATTATAATTGGATTCAAAAAGCTATCTTCTCCATACGATCAAATTAGGTTCTGAAACTTGTTCCATTGTGTTCGAAATAGGGGTAAAACATTATAAACGCCAGGCGGCACACTTCGATTGGAGTTTGAAATATTTTGACGTGAATAGTAATTTTATTAGCTTATAAATAGAAGTCAACCCCTCAACTTTGAAAACCCTAACCATGTTAGCTTACAGCCGCCTCCACCTTTTTAATGGCCGAAAATTTGCGTCCTTCCACCTCAAATCTCTCTAAATCTGTAAACTATTATCAAAAACCCTCAACTACAATATCGTAGAGCACATCAAGAACTATAAATCCAACGGTAGAGATCACCTGAAGCTCGTCATAGGCGCCAGAATTGGATAACGTTTGGCGCCACTATTGTGGGGTTTTCTGGTCGAGGGGAGGCGTCGGGGGATTCGGCAACGCTGGCGTGGGTGGAGTGGAGCATAGGCGTTCACATGGAGGTCCCTGATCGTCGTCTGATAGTGTGTGGACGGAGCGGCCATCAGAAAATCGAACGCATAATGGGTTCGAGCTTCGGCCTGTATGTTGCATGAGGAAGATAATTAACGTGGGGTAATTAACGTTAATTACTATTTAGTTTAAAATTAATTATTTAAATTCGTGTAAACTTATAAAATTCATATCTTGTTCATATGAGGTCTGTTTCGCACAAAACGAATTGCGTTGGATTCGTATCGGAAAATACTATGCTATGGAGCTGGTTTGGATAGATTTTGAGCTAGTGAAAATTTTGGTTAAATTTGAACGCTTATTCGTTTTTAATCCAAAAAAACGCTGCAACGACGACTGCAAGCAAGGTGAGTAAATCTCACTCATTTGGATAACTGGTTTTAATTTATGATATTAAAATTATTTATTAGTTGATTGGATGGATTGATAATAATTTATCAGTTGGATGTTATACATATATATATATATTAGTATATATATTAGTAGTTGGATTGAATATTCCCGCCGATTAGAGCGGATGAGACACTATGCGCCCCACATAATAGCGGATGACCCTATATTACCGCGATATCCCGCCTCGAAGTGGGATTGGTATTTTATGTTATATAACATCTATGGATATAGGGAAACAGGTTGGAGAGATCCAACTGGATTCCAAGAAAATATATAGATTGTTTTCATATATAGTGATATATGATGTGACTGAATAATCTGTTATGGTTTGTTGTGTGAATCGATATATTGGATGCTGTAGTAGGACTGGCCCAAATTTTGGAATTTTAAATACCATAAATAATATTTTTGAATATTAAAAAGAAATTCAAAGGTTATTTGGAAATAAAAATATTTATATGAAAATTTGGATCATTTTAAAGCGAATGAATTTGAATTTAATAAAAGATTGACTTTTAGGATACTATAAGTGATATTTTGAGTTTTAAAAAGAAATTAAAAAAAATGATTTTTGAAATAATCAGTGTTTTCGGTGAAATCTAGGATTATCTAAAGAAATTGATTGTATAAAATAAATGAATTGATTTTGGGATTTTTACTTAACTATTTCCTAAGAGATTTTAAATAAAGATTTTTAAGTGATGGATAAAGTATTGGGGCATTTCACTAGAAGGACAAACTTTGCAGTCCAATTAGTTTCTAGGACACACATCCATATAAATTAATTTCAAGGCCAAAGTCAGCAGAATAATTACTTCTAAGGACAAAGTCAACAGTCCAATTACTTTCAAGGACATAATTTCATAGGTTTTTAGGCCTTAGAAACTAATTATTTTGCATTTTGTTCTTAAAAGTAATTATTTCGGTTGTGCGTCCTAGAAACTAATTGCACTAGCTAAAGAGGCCCTTGTAGCTAATTTCCACTAAAGTATTTGTATAATGAAATTTAAGTGATATTCTAAAATATAAAAAAGGAGTTGAAATCGAGATTCTAAAATAGTCTGGAAAATATAGTGGAACTTATAAAGGGATGGATTTATAAATGAAATTCAATAAATGAGAATATTTTATAAAATAAGTTAAACTCGAATGAGTTTGTAATTGGTAAACGATGTTTATAAATAAAATGAAATGATTATCATTTGATAAATACAAAATATAAATTCATAGGGTGAATTTATAACGAGAGGTGAAAATCGATCATTGAAAGAAATAGTGGATTCTATTTTTGAAATGTGAGAATGGAGGAAATGTAATCGATTTGCGATAAATCGAGAAGGATTTATAAATTGAAATTGGTTATATGGAAATTTTAAAAATATATTTTTACTGAGAAGTTAAGTTTGTTTAAAAGGGAATTTTTACTTATTTAGCTATGTAATTTAAAATTGTATGTAGTATCGAAATATTTCATAAAGTTGGTTATTCAAATATTTAATATTAGTTGGAAAGAAATTTAAGTTTTTATAATAAGCTTTGTAAATTGATTAGTTTTATTTAAAGATGAATTAGAAATGAGCTATCGGTGTTTATTTTAAAGTGTTTAATATTTTACCTAATTTCTTAAACGTGTTTTGAAAATAAATTTATTATTCTTTAAAAATACTTATATATATATATATATAGTTTTGAAATGATTGAAATTTATTTATAAATCCTCTCGAGATTCGTAAACGGGGTTTAATTAACGGATATGATTTTGATAAGAGGAATCTTATAAGGGATTTGGAAGAAAATGGAATTCCTAAAATGTTGAATATGGGAACTTCAAAAATGAAAACTGAATTCATAAAAGAAGTTATAAATTATTGGTTGGGTGTATAAAAGAGTATAAATCGGTTTTGGAAATTGTAAGAAGGAATTTATTAATAATTTCGGAGATTATAAGATAAGTTATGAAATATTCTCCTAAATATTGACAAGAGGATTTTGGAAAATATTTTAAGTGTGAAATGGTTTATATAGAAATATTTTTCTAAGTAATGAATTATAAGTTGGATTTGGAAATATTTCTAAGAGTTGTAATGGTTTAAAAATATCCTGTTAGGGATAAGTATTTGAAATTGTTTTCAAATCTTGGAATACTAGAAGAGATTTGAATATATATCTTTGTAAAGATATTTTGAAATGAATGTTTTTGAAAGATTATAGTATGGGCCTAGTGACTGCCTATGTGTGTGATTTGATGGCTAAAGAACCGACTATCAAATCTGGCAAATTTCGTTGACCATTTCGAAGAGAATGAGATCGGATTTAATTATTCGAAAACAATTTTGATCTGATTTGAGCATTACGAATTATGAAACCTTGAGGATAATAAAGATGGTGATTGTTGAAGAGATTGGTTTGTTCAGACCCAGAACAACTTGTATGGATGAACGCTATCAGCACATTGTCATTGGAGGGCAATGTGGATTCTAAGTGTAAATTTCTTGGAAGGTAATCGTAGCCTCAAGCCTCATCAACCGGGAAATGACTAAAATAGGGCATGCAGTGGGTCGCTCCCATTAGGGTATGTCATCATCTTTATAGATACCCTACTTCTACATATTTATGGATTGGTTGTGCATGAGATCTAAAAAAAGGTCGGAAGACTGGGATGATGATATATTCGGTACTAGTAGTCAAGTGCTAGGCCAGCTCTGTGTGGCAGGGTACAAGATGTTCTTGTCAGACCCGGCTGCATTGATCCAGAGATGCACTCATCGAAGGTAGTTCCTTACCTGGTCATAGTATGGAATCCATTCTCCAATACGCGCCATACGGTTTTGATTGTACCCAACCATGTTGAAATGTAAGATGCAAGCATTTCAGCTATTTTATAGTTTATTTCCTATAGACACTAATATAATATCAGATGATTTTGATATAAAATGTTTTGGTTATCGTAATGTAAAAACCCATCGTATTTATGTGTGGCGTGGTCTTACGAGATACCTTTGTTTTCAAAGGACTTTGATAATAGTAATAATTCAAATTGAGTGTGTTTTCTCACGCTGGTTTTCCAAACTGACTCGGGTGTTATTTTATTATAATGATCGGGTCAGACCGAGTATTACAGATTCAGGTTAGGATGCTATAGAGCTCAGGAGATGAGCTGGATGATAGAGACTTATTTCCGTACTTGTTTATTTTCCGCTGTGTGTGTGTTAAACTGTGTATTCAGTATATATGAGGACAAGTTATTATAACTGTCCAAATTGATTTTTGACTGTTGTACTCTGATGATTGTATGTATATTACAGTCACAGTTTCTTTGTATAAAGATCTGTTATTATATATTATATTTTGTTCTGTTGGGATTGTGAGAATCTATATTGTTGTTTCTGTTTCTTCTTCTATCCTCTTCTTTCTCTTAGTTATTCGTCTTTTCGTATAATTTGTGTTGGACAAGTGTGATTGAATGTCAACTCAAATGGTACAGAACGACGGATTGCTGCATTTGGTATCAGAGCGCAAGGTTAAGCGAGAACCTTGGCTTTGATGGGGATTACTCAATAGAGATAGGGTCAGTAGTACGATAGAATGAGTTTGAGTGTATTAATAGATATGAGCGCGTATTTGTTAGTGAATATAAAATGTTTTATATTGTGTTGATTTATTTGTTGAGTGGCATATAAATTCTGGTCGAGTAGTGGGATGCCACAACATCGATAGGAGTTTCTAAACACATAATCCAGGTAAACCGACACAGTATTTTTTTGAAGCAGGTAGATGAAATAATTTTACCCAAACAATATTATGATATGAAGGAATAATTTTCTAAAATTATTATAGTATATTGGTGTGTTGGTTGTTATTATTATAATCCAAACAAGATTATAAAATTTGAAATGGTTTATATAACCAAATAGAAATTGTATAAATATGGTTTATACAAATGAGCTAAACTAAAAATGATTCAAACCAGGATGTGGACATTTAAACCCCGGAGATTTTGGAAATGTTTCCAAATGGTTTGCAAAGAAAAATAGTTTATTGGGAAATATTTTTGGATAAAAATGATTTTAAATGGATTTTAAAGGTGTTATAGCACTGAACTCACTTCAATTGTTGGAAAATAATTCCAATGATGATTGCGACATCATCGATGTTCATTTTCGAGTTTCTAAGTGATGGATTACCACTGTAGTGATTTGATATGGAGATTTTTGTTGAAAAAACAAGTGTTATTTCAAAAATTCCGAAAGAATTTGTTTTGGATAAAACCAAGTTGATTTTGAAAATTCTAAAAGGATAGTTTGTTAAACCAAAAGAGCTATAAATATATGTGTGTGTGTGTGTGTGTGTGTGGTTTCAAAAATGACTGGGAAAAAAATATCGGGTGGTTGAATTTTGGAATACTTATTTAAATACTTTAGAAGAGAAAATATCAGGAAATAAGTTTTTGAACTTATAAGTTGAACATGATATTAATAAGGAGAGAAAGTGTGAAAATTGAATTTTGGAATTACAAATTTAACCTGAGTAAGTTTAAATGGATTTAATCAATTTGGATTTAACTTAAGGTTAAATAGAATTGAAATGGGAAGTGAGATAATAATAAATTGTATTATATATAAATTTGAGTTGTAAAATGATTGTATAACTATAAGTTATAAATTTTGAATGGAATCAGCTTATGAATAGAATTTATGAAAATGTGAAATTGAGATATGAAATTGAATTTGACTTAAGAAAAGTTAAATGAAATTGAGTTGAAATGAATATGAACTTAAGTTGTGAAAGTGAAAATAAGCATGGAGTGGTCTGAAATGTTTATAATAACTTAAGTAAACTTGATGGAATGATTCCTGAGTAATTAATGATAGTGAACTAATTAGATGAATTAGTCAGTAAATTGAATATTGAAAATGGAACTTGAGTTATAAATGAAATTCGACTTTTATGTAAGCGAACTTAAAATATTTGAAAATTTTGTTGAATAAGATAGAAATGTATTGAAATGGTGATATCTTGGATTATAAATAAAATTCAATCCAAGTGTGAATGAACGAAAAATGATTTTGGAATGTTGCTTCATAAAACTTGAACTTAAATTGGAGTAATATTAAACATAAATTGATTTATGGCAATAAGTTATAAACTTAAGAAATGTTTAGGAAATGACACGTAATTGAATTGGCATGCAAATGAAATGTCACGTAATATTAATTGGATGTGAATTTAGAATGAATACAAGTGAATGAAACTAAGATAGATTGATTAAGAATCAAGTAAAATGGAATGATTTCGAAGTATAATGAGAATGTGAATATAAATCTGATGCAATGAATTGATTTGTGAATTAGTTGGAAGTGAATAGATATAAATAAAGCAAATGAATGGTATGTGGATCGTTGAAAGGTAATAAATGATATATAAGTTGATTGGGAGTTAATAATTGAATGTTTGAATCTTGTATTGTGTATACATTTAAAGAAATACATATGTAACATGGTTGATTTTTGAAAATGATGTGTTTAACTAGTTGAATGAGCGATATGTTATAAAATTTCATGTTTATGGTACTTATGGGCTTTCTTTGAGTAGGTACAGGTACATGGAGCTATTTAGCTTGATTTTGGTGGTGCAATTGTATATAAATTAAGCAAACTCGCTTAATAACGCTAAAATAAGGTACACTTACGAAATTAGCGTGCGAAAAATAAAAAATATTGATATATCTTGTGTTTTCCGGCCTTGAGAGCCGATGTACATCTTTTTATCATATTTGTGATATTGTAAAAGGCTCTCCGTACAAGGGGAACTCTGCCCAAATTTTTCATAAATTTAGGGTGTTAGAAAAATTTTGAAAATTTTTGTTAACTAAGATTTGTATTTGAATTGTAGTTAAAGTAAAGGAGTTTTGATTTAAGAATGGAAATCAGTGATTTGAATTAAACTAAAGGAATTAGGAAAGTGAAATAGCAAGTTAAACAAGTGGGTTTTTTTTGAAAAGTAATGGGTTTGGATCATTCATCCTACCTTAGCAATTTCGAGGATGAAATTCTTTTAAGGGGGGAGGAATGTAACGACCCAGAATTTTTGGTCCTTTGAATTAGGATATTTAATTGATTTTAAATTGTGAAGAGTTGAATTTATAGGTTAAAAAGATTAAATTTCAAATATAATGGTTATTTAAATAACGGAATTGGTTAAATAATTGAATATGGAATCTAATGTCAATATAAATGATTTCTAATGTGGATTTAAATTCTATCCGAATTAGAATAAAATTATTAAACTTTGAAATTTGAATTAAAAGTTAATTTACAGAAATTGGAAATTTATCGATTTAATTAACATGTAAAAATGGCGATCCGAGGGCACAGTCTTGGAATTCGACGAAACTAGTTCCATTAGATCCGTAATAGTGTATTATTATCAAATTTCAAATTTCGTAGCATGTGGACTTACTGTTTGGTCGTACGGGATAGAACGCGTTGAAATTAATATCGAAAATTTAATATTATTATTGGATTCAAAAAGCTATCTTCTCCATACGATCGAATTAGGTTCTGAAAATTGTTCCATTGTGTTCGGAATAGGGGTAAAACATTATAAACGCTAGGCGGCATGCTTCGATTGGATTTCAAAATATTTGGACGTGAATAGTAATTTTATTTGCTTATAAATCGAAGTCAACCCCTCAATTTTGAAAACCCTAACCCTATTAGCTTACAGCCGCCTCCACCTTTTTAATGGCCAAAAATTTGTGTCCTTCCACCTCAAATCTCTCTAAATCTGTAAACTATTATCAAAAACCCTCAACAACAATATTGTAGAGCACATCAAGATCTATAAATCCAATGGTGGAGATCGCCTGAAGCTCGACATAGGCGCTGGAATTGGCTCGCGTTCGGCGCCGCTGTTGTGGAGTTTTCTGGTTGAGGGGAGGCTGAAACACCCCACACCCCTTAATATACCCAAAGAGGGCACACCAAAGGATGTTGTGCGTTATAGGTATAGCTAAAGCATCACAGAGACTAAGATTCACAAGGCAAATAAGTAAAAACAGCGGAAAACATTTAAATAATAACTTATCATTCCAAATCAAACTTCATTTCAAAATAAGTTATAAAATCATAACATGTCTCAAAAACTCAAAATATCTCATGTCTCATGAAAATACTTTTCATTCTCACATAATCAGAGTACAAAAGTAACAATAATAGGAACCCCTCTCATAAGTGCAAGTCCATCATAAGCCAAATGAAAAAAAGATTAAAAGCAGGAAAATACATCTGAAATGAGAAAACTCCAGGAATGGATCTCCAAGCAACCTGAATCAACTCAACTCTGCTGGCCTATGGGGGGAAAGGGGGAAATAGAGGAGTGGGTCAGACTATAAGTCTAGTGAGTGAAAGTAATTACTAGAATTTATAAGCAAGGTAAAGATACTAGACTAAGCAATAGTTCTAGCTTGAAAGGAAAATACGGAAAAGATAAAACTCGGATTAAATACTGTTTCTGATTCTGTTTGACTGTTGCTTTGATTGTTTGCACTTGTCTTAAACTACTATGATTAGGTTGAAATCCTAATCCTATCTCAACTGCTAACTTGATTAGGCTGAAACCCTAATTCTACCCTTTGATCAGCCTATTCAATCTCTGTTGTGCCACTGCGAGTTGATCCAATCCTGTTTGTCCCATTGCAAAAGACACCTCTTTAGCGCTTAGGAAGCAGTAGCGAATTATTTATCCTAATCGATGCCGCACACTCGGTCATCGCCGGTACACACTAACTGTCGCCCCTAATATGATCATTTATTTACCTTAATCATCATAAGCATGCCCAGCCTCACCTAACTGTTGTGAGACCATCAATCCTAGACCTGAAAGAGAATGCTACCCAGCCTCACCTAACTGTTATGAGACCATCAGTCCTAGACCTGAAAGGGAATGTTGCCGGTACTGGTCCTAACAAATAATATTCTGGTTTTGCGCCCCTTGCCCAAATCCCCAGATTTGAGACTCTATCTATTGGCTAGTTATTTACCCTAATCAGCTTAAGCGTGTCCCAGCCTCACCTACTATTGTGAGACCATTAATCCTAGATCTGAAAGGGAATGCTGCCAGTAAGGGCCCTACTTCTATGTTTGCTTATAAACTTAATCTAAGTTTTAAAATAAGTCGCTTTTGTTATTTCTGCTATATTTGCTTATTAACAAGATCTAAGTTTTAAAATAAGCCTCTTTTGTTATTTCTACTATATTTGCTTATTAACAAGATCTAAGTTTCAAAATAAGCCTCTTCCGTTATTTCTGCTATATTTGCTTATTCACAAGATCTAAGTTTTAAAATAAGCCTCTTCTGTTATTTCTTTCTTTCTAATTATAACCTGTGTTATAATTGTTCTTGCAGCTGTTATCTTCTATTTTCTCTTTTTAGTGATAACCACTTGTTATAATTATGCTTGCAAATATCCTAAATTTGCCTATTTCAATCCATCTCTATTTTTATTTCACTTTTTCTTATTTTACATCCGATTTCTGTAAATTTAGTGTTTTTCTATTTTAATCCATATTATCGAATTCTTCTCTTTTTAATTTATTCACGTAAATAGGGATTAAATCTCTATAAAAAGAAACTAGCATTAACAGGCTAAATTCCAACTTAAAACATATATAAATAACTGTAAAAAAATAGCTGAATAAAAATAGACTGAAAAGAACTTCTGAAATTTACTTGAAAACTGACTATAATTAAACTTATATAAAAACTGTCTCTAAATTGTAGAAAAACTACAACTATTGAGAAACCTATTATTTTAAATTACTTAAAAATCTAAAATAATTACAAAACACTCACCTATGGTCCTTAGCTCTAGTCCTGGGCCTTCCTGAATCCACTTCTAGGGCGTAGAATATTTTTATTAAAAAGATTTCCTGCCTTGAAATTTTTTCTATTTAGGATTCAGCCTCAGGCAATGAACCCAATTGGGAGAAAATCTGAATGAGAAAAATAGCTATGCCTAGGGTTCTATTTATTGTATGGCTTAGGGATCTCAGGCCGTCGGATTTGAAGATTAACTCTAGTGCAACCACGTCATAGGCTCACTAGGAACCATTGGATGTAAGCATGAACGCACATGATCTCATGAAAATCAAGTTGTAACGTCATCGGCTCGTACTTGAACGTTTTCACGTCTAGGAAATATGGCGGGTCGACCTATAGGTCGACCTGACAAGGGCGTGGGTCGACCTGCCCCTTATATATTTTTTTTCTTTCATTTTAGTTTATTAATTTTTGATTTCTTATTTCTCTCATAACTTCTCCATACTGACTCAGATTTCGACAAGTTATATATGGAAATTGATCAGAAAATCGCCACGGACCCAATGGTGTAACTCCCGTAGCTTGATTCTGACAATTTCACAAACTTATTTTATTGTTTAATTAATTATTATAGCTTAAATTTTGGGTTATTACATTCTCCCTTCCTTAAAGGATTTCGTCCTCTAAATCTCCAAGGACAAAAGAATGAAATAAATATTTTCATCCAAATTCTACAAACACATATTCAACCATCATCCATTACATCTATTGTCCTTAAGCTTTCTAATGCAACTTATGTTATATGCAATAGTGTAGTGCCAATATCCCTAACTAATGCAAAAGATTAGGCGGTCTACTGATTCAGTCGACCTCCTTTTTATGCGATCATGTATGTGCCATGTATCCAAATGAATGCAAATTGCCTAATGACAACTGATAGTTCTATATGCGTGCTACAATCATCATCCAAATGCAACAATCATATGATAATCACCCATTCATAGCAACCATGAAATAAAAATACAAGTGCACACACATCCATATGCATATGCTTTAGTGACCTAGTTAGGCTGATCCCTAAGAGATAATAGTGCCTAGTATGTGTATATGTGTCCATTAGCATCCACTAGCAAACACTTGCAGCCACTAGCGTCCATCATACATAACATGTTCTAGTAACATGTTTACATTCAGTCCTACCATCCATAGGTTAAATCCTAAGATCTACCCTCCCAAAGGATACTAAAGGAAAGAACCTATTCAAAACTAAAGATGGAAATAGGAAATTCAAGACATACTATCGAAGAGATGTGGATAAGAGGTACGTATTTTCTCTTTAGCCTCCCATGTAGCGTCCTCAATACTATCTCCCCACTGCACCTTAACTAAAGGGTCTTCCTTATTCCTAAGCTTCTTGATATCACGTCCAATGATCTTGGTAGGAATGCGACGAACCGATGCTTCTCTCTCCACTTCAACTTCTTCAAGTTGGCTAGGTTCCACTACTTCTGCTGAATCATGTAAGCACTTTCTTAGGTGCGAAACATGAAAAACCTCATGAACTTCCGCGAGCCTCTCTAGTAGCTTTACCTTATACGCCATCTTCCCTACCCTTTTCACAATGGGGAATGGTCCTACGAATCTCAGAGCAAGTTTCCCACTTGATCCAAATCTCACTACCTTTCTTAGCGGAGACACCTTAATGAAAACCAAATCTCCTACCTCAAACTCAATATCCCTTCTCCGCTTATCTGCATAGGATTTCTATCTATCTTGGGCCGTCTTCATTCTTCTTCTAATCAAATTAATCTTTTCCGAAGTCTCTCTAACCATATCAGGATCAAATAGCAAACTTTCTGTAGACTCCAACCAACACGAAGGCGACTTGCAGGGTCTTCCGTAAAGGGCTTCAAAAAGGAGCCATCCCGAAACTATCCTGAAAACTATTGTTTTAAGCGAATTCCACTAAAGGAAGGTGCTCCTCCCAAGTCCCTCAAAAATCAAGAATGCACATCCTCAACAAATCCTCAAGAACTCTATTAACTCTTTTCGTTTGGCCATCCGTTTGAGGGTGATAGGCTGTACTCAATCTAAGTCATGTCCCTATAGCCTCTTGCAAGCTCCTCCAAAACTCGCTAGTAAAAATAGGGTCTTTGTCGCTCACTATACTAAAGGGAACTCCATGAAGTCGGACTATCTCACGGACATATATGGATGCCAATTAAGGTGTTGTCCTCTTACTCTTGACCGAAATGAAGTGGACGCTCTTAGTCAAACGATCTACAATCATCCAAATAATGGTATTCCCCTTCCTAGATCGGGGTAAACCATCTATGAAGTCCATCGAAACACTATCTCACTTCCATTCGGGTACATTCAATGGTTGAAGAAATCCGCTAGGCCTCTGCTGCTCTGCCTTAACTCTTTGGCACACAAGACACTTAGCCACAAACTCTGCTACATCCTTCTTCATGCCACTCCAATAAAACACACTCTTCATGTCCCTATACATCTTATCACCGCCCGGATGAAAATTCATCTGAGAATGGTGTGCCTCTGCTAGAACTACTCTCATCAAATCACTAGTGCGGGAGACAAAAGTCTTCCATCTCTCCTTAGCCACCCTTTACTATCGATGGGATAGCGTTGGAGATGTCTAGAGACCTCTCCTTTGCTAATCCTATCTAGAATATCCACAAGCTCTGAATCCTCTCTCTGCCTTGGGCCAGTCTGATCTATGAGGGTAGGCTTAACCTTAAGTGCTACCAATAATCCAGGAGTAATGTCCGTAGAAGGCTTAAAGTCAAAGGTGGAAATAAACTCTAGGCTTTTCCACTCCACGAACATTGGGCTAAGGGTTGTTCTCTTCCTACTCTTGGAAAACACCAGAATGTAGTCCATAAACACTACAACGATCTTATTTACAACATCTCGAAAAACACGACTCATCAGATCTACAAAATAGGCTGGGGCATTGGTCAGCCCAAACGGCATAACCAACCACTCAAAGAATCCATCGGGTGTCCTAAATGCTATCTTATCGATTCTATTGTCGGCGACCTTAAGCTAATAAAATCCAGTGGCTAAGTCAAGCTGAGAAAATACTGGAGAGCCAACCAACTGATCGAAAAGATCATCTTTCCTAGGAAGTAGGTAACGGTTCTTCTTCGTGAGCTTATTCAACTCTCTATAGTCTACGCAAAGTCGAAGGGAACCATCCGCCTTTGTAGCGAAGACGACTGGCACTCTCCACTCAGATATGCTCTGTATAACGAAGCCTTTCTCTAATAGCTCACCGATCTGCTTACTTAACTCCTTCCTCTCCCTAGGATCCATATGTCTCACAGGCAATGCCACTAGCTTAGCATTGTCATTCAGATAGATCCTAAAGTTGATCTTTCTCTTAGGGGGTAGTCCCCTAACCTCCTCAAAAATGTCTCGGAAAGCTCTAACAACTAGAACAGAATCTGACTCTCCTAGTGATGAATCAAGGGAATAAAAGAAGCTCAACATGACTGACTCCTTTGGGTCGCAAGAAACCTCGAGAGTCCGTCCGCTACATGTCTCTAGTCTAATGACTCTCCTCTCGCGGTCCAATATCGCACCATAAGTGGATAACTAGTCCATCCCCAAAATCATTCCATATCCCATAAATCCCAGTACATAGGCGGTACAATCAAACTCTACGCCTAGTATAAAAATTTTCAAACCCCTACAAATCATGGTTAAATGTGCCGATCAACCTATGGGGTTTGAAACAACTATAAGGTCTACTATTAGAGAAATATCTAAGTGCAAAAAATCAACCAAGGAACTAGAAATGAAAGAATGCGATGCTCCGGAGTTAAAAAGAGTCCGAATAAGAAAATCCGAAATAGAGATCAAACCTTCTATAGAGACTTTACTACCTCGATCTGGTCCACTACTAGAAGGTGCTGCATCCAAAGCTTGTACTTGCGCCGTAGGTGCGCCTGCTCTCTCCCCCATCTTTTGAGGACAAGCTCTACTAAGGTGTCCAGGCTGCCCACAGTTGTGACCCCTCCCCTTTATCGTGTCCTTTTTACAGTCCTTTGTGAAATGCCCAACCAATCCACAATTATGACATTTCTCGCCCTTTTTGATCTGTCCTTTTTTTGAGGCCCTCCTCCTTTCTTCTTGTCCTTATCCTTCTTATTCTTCCACCACTGCTTCTTAGATTTTTCTGATTTAGGAACTTCCTTAACCTCATCTTTCTTAGCAACATCTGATATGAGAGCCATTTCCACAAGTGACTCATATGTCACTCCCTTAGATACATGTGTCAATGCCAACCCTTGGAGGGCTGGTTCAAATCCTTAGCAAACTCGGTGGCTTCTTATGTGGTGTATTAACAAGCTCCATCCCGAACCGCGATAACTCATTAAACTGATTTATATACCCTTTCATCGAAAGACTCCTTTGATTCAGACTAATGAACTCTCCAACTGCATGCTTTCCTCGGCTTGCGACAAGAACTTTCTCTCAAACATTTCTCAAAATCCAAACCAACCAATGTCTCTACCCTCCATTTTTGTAATCTCCCACCAGTAAGAAGCTTCTCCTTTCAACTGCCAAGATGCAAGCTGAACTCTCTCTCGGCCCTCCAATCCTAACAGCCCGAATATCCGCTCTATATTCCTCAACCAAGTTTGTGCCTCTACGAAATCCTCCGTTCTAGAAAATGTTCTGCCTCCTAGATTAGCGAAGTCCTTACATAACTTAGAAAAATTGGGCTGCTGTAGGTGGATTAATGGGATCTCCACCCGTTGGTGCTATATTGGGCGCTGGCCCTTGCACCTATGGTGCCGTAGCTTGTAGGTATCTACAGAACTAGGCAGTGACTTGGACACCCTCTGGAAGAGTTGGGGCGTCCGCCATACTATGCAAAGAAAAGAAAATTAGGCTCGAAAGAATCGAAAGAAGGTTAAACTGGACTTTAAGGGGATTTTTATAAAAACTCTTTTATACTTGAAAACTATTTCTATACTAAGAGTTTCTTTCTGAAAAATACTTTGAAAATATGTTACCTTTGAAAATACTTTACTTTTAAAACAAGTTTTTAGGAATCCTATAACCTTAGGCTCTGATACCAAGTGAAACACCCCACACCCCTTAATATACCTAAAGAGGGCACACCAAAGGATGTGATGTGTTATAGGTATAGCTAAAGCATCACAGAGACTAAGATTCACAAGACAAATAATTAAAAACAGCGGAAAACATTTAAATAATAACTTATCATTCCAAATTAAACTTCATTTTAAAATAAGTTAGAAAAATATAACATGTCTCAAAAACCCAAAATATCTCATGTCTCATGAAAATACATCTCAGTCTTACATAATCAGAGTACAAAAGTAACAATAATAGCAATCCCTCTCACAAGTGCAAGTCCATCATAAGCCAAATGAAAAGAAGATAAAAACAGGAAAATACATCTGAAATGAGAAAACTCCGGGAATGGATCTCCAAGCAACCTGAATCAACTCAACTCTGCTGGCCTATGGAGGGGAAGAGGGGGAAATAGAGGAGTGGGTTAGACTATAGGTCTGGAGAGTGAAAGTAATTACTAGCATTTTTAAGCAAGGTAAAGATAATAGACTAAGCAATAGTTCTAGCTTGAAAGGAAAATACAGAAAAGATAAAACTCAGATAATATACTGTTTCTGATTCTGTTTGGCTGTTTGCTTTGATTGTTTGATTGTTTGCACTTGTCTTAAACTACTGTGATTAGGCTGAAATCCTAATCCTATCTCAACTGCTAACTTTATTAGGTTGAAACCCTAATTTTACCCTTTGATCGGCCTATTCTATCTCTATTGTGCCACTTTGAGCTGATCCAATCCTGTTGGTCCCATAGCAAAAGACACCTCTTTAGCGCCTAGGACGCAGTAGTGAATTATTTACCCTAATCGATGTTGCACGCTCGGTCATCACCGGTACACACTAATTGTCGCCCCCTATTTGACCTTTTATTTACCCTAATCAGCATAAGCGTGCCCAGCCTCACCTAACTATTGTGAGACCATCAGTCCTAGACCTGAAAGGGAATGCTGTCGGTACTGGTCATAACAAACAATCTTCTAGCTTTGCACCCCTTTCCCAAAACCCTAGATTTGAGCCTCTATCTATTGGCCACTTATTTACCATAATCAGCATAAGTGTGTCCCAACCTCACCTACTATTGTGAGACCATCAGTCTTAGATCTGAAAGGGAATGCTGCCGGTACGGGCCCTGCTTCTATGTGTGCTTATTAACATTATCTAAGTTTTAAAATAAGCCTCTTCTATTATTTCTGCTATATTTGCTTATTAACAAGATCTAAGTTTCAAAATAAGCCTCTTATGTTATTTCTGCTATATTTGCTTATTAATAAGATCTAAGTTTTAAAATAAGCCTCTTCTGTTATTTCTTTCTTTCTAATTATAACCTTTGTTATAATTGTTCTTCCAGATGTTATTCTTCTATTTTCTCTTTTAGGTATAACCACTTGTTATAATTATGCTTGCAAATATCTTAAATTTTCCTATATCAGTCCATCTCTATTTTTATTTCAGTTTTTCTTATTTTACATCTGATTTTTCTAAATTCAGAGTTTTTCTATTTTAATCCATATTAGCGAATTCTTCTCTTTTTAATTTATTCGCGTAAAAAGGGATCTACAAAAAGAAACTAGCATTTACAGGCTAAATTCCAACTTAAAACAGATGTAAATTATTGAATAAAATAGTTGAATAAAAATAGACTGAAAAGAACTTCTGAAATTTACTTAAAACTGACTGTAAATAAACATATATAAAAACTGTCTCAAAATTGTAGAAAAACTACAACTATTGAGAACTCTATTATTTTAATTACTTAAAAATCTAAAATAATTACAAAACACTCACATGTGGTCCTTAGCTCTAGTCCTAGGCCTTCCTGGATCCACTTCTAGGGCGTAGAATATTTTTATTAAAAAGGTTTCCTCCCTAGAAATTTTTTCCACTTAGGGTTCAACCTTAGGCAATGAACCCAATTGGGAGAAAATCTGAATGAGAAAAATAGCTAGGCCTAGGGTTCTATTTATTGTGTTGCTTAGGGATCTCAGGCTATCAGATTTGAAGATTAAATCTGGTGGAACCATGTCATAAGCTCACTAGGAACCGTCGGATGAAACCATGAACGCACAGGATCTCACGAAAATCAAGTTTTAGCGTCATCAGCTCGTACCTGGACGTTTTCACGTCTAGGAAATATGGCAGGTCGACCTGACAAGGGCGCGGGTCGATCTGCCCCTTATAATTTTTTTTCGTTCGTTTTAGTTTATTAATTTTTGATTTCTTATTTCTCTCATAACTTCTCCATACTAATTCGGATTTCGATAAGTTATATATGGAAATTGATCAGAAAATCGCTACAGACCCAATGGTGTAACTCCCGTAGCTCGATTCTGACAATTTTACAAACTTATTTTATTATTTAATTAATTCATTAATTAATTATTATAGCTCAAATATTGGGTTGTTACAAAGGCGCCGGGGGGTTCGGCGACGCTGGCGTGGATGGAGTGGAACATGGGCGTTCACATGGAGGTCCCTGATCGTCGTCTGATAGCGTGTGGATAGAGCGGCCATCAGAAAATTGAACACGTGATGGGTTCGAGCTTCGACTTGTATGTTGCATGAGGAAGATAATTAACGTGGGGTAATTAATGTTAATGATTGTGATTAGTTTATAAATTAATTATTTAAATTTGTGTAAACTTATAAAATTCGTATCTTATTCATACGAGGTCCGTTTCGCATGAAACGAATTACGTTCGATTCATATCGAAAAATAATATGCTATGGAGCTCATTTGTATGGATTTTGAGCTAGTGAAAATTTTGTTTAAATTCGAACGCTCGTTTGTTTTTAATCAAAATAAAACCCTACAACGACGACTGCAAGTAAGGTGAGTAAATCTCACTCATTTGGATTACTGGTTTTAATTATAATATTAAAATAATTTATTAGTTGATTGGATGGATTGATAATAATTTATCAGTTGGATGTTATATATATATATATTAGTATATATATTAGTAGTTGGATTGAATATTCTCGCCGATTGGAGCGGATGAGACACTATTCGCCTCGCATAATAGCGGATGACCCTATATTACCGCGATATCCCGCCTCGAAGCGGGATTGGAATTTATGTTATATAACATCTGTGGATGCGGAGAAACAGGTTGGAGGGATCCAACTGGATCCCTCAAAAATATATAGATTGTTTTCATATATAGTGATATATGATGTGATTGAATAATCTGTTATGGTTTGTTGTGTGAATCGATATATTGGATGCTATAGTAGCACCGGTCCTAATTTTGGTATTTTAAATACCATAAATAATATTTTTGAATCTTAAAGAGAAATTCAAAGGTGATTTTGGAAATAAAAATATTTATATGGAAATTTGGATTATTTTAAAGGGTTGAATTTGGATTAAATAAAAGATTGACTTTTGGGATACTATAAGTGACATTTTGAGTTTTAAAAAGAAATTAAAAAAATGATTTTTGAAATAATCAGTGTTTTCGATGAAATCTGGGATTATCTAAAGAAATTGATTTTATAAAATAAATGACTTGATTTTGGGACTTTTACTTAACTATTTCCTAAGAGATTTTAAATGATGGATAAAGTATTTGTATAATGAAATTTAAGTGATATTCTGAAATATGAAAAAGGAGTTGTAATCGTGATTTTGAAATAGTTGGGAAAATATAGTGGAACTTATATAGGGATGGATTTATAAATGAAATTCTATAAATGAGAATATTTTATAAAACAAGTGAAACTAGAATGAGTTTGTAATTGGTAAACAATGTTTATAAATAAAATGAAATGATTATTATTTGATAAATGTAAAATATAAATTCACAGGGTGAATTTATAACGAGAGGTGAAAATCAGTTATTGAAAGAAATAGTGGATTCTATTTTTGAAATGTGAGAATGGATATGAAGTTGGAAATGCAATCGATTTGCGATAGATCGAGAGTATGGAAATTTTAAAAATATATTTTTATTGAGAAGTTAAGTTTGTTTAAAAGGGAATTTTACTTATTTAGCTATGTAATTTAAAACTGTTTGTAGTATCAAAATATTTCATAAACTTGGTTATTCAAATATTTAATATTAGTTGGAAAGAAATTTAAGTTTTTATAATAAGCTTTGTAAATTGATTAGTTTTATTTAAAAATGAATTAGAAATGAGCTATCGATGTTTATTTTAAAGTGTTTGATATTTTACATAATTTCCTAAACGTGTTTTGAAAATAAATATATTATTCTTTAAAATTACTTGCATATATAGAGTTTTGAAATGATTGAAATTTGTTTATAAATCCTCTCAAGATTCGTAAACGGGGTTTAATTAACGGATGTGATTTTGATAAGAGGAATCTTATAAGGGATTTGGAAGAAAATGGAATTTCCAAAATGTTGAATATGGGAACTTCGAAAATGAAAACTGAATTTTTAAAAGAAGTTATAAATTGGTGGTTGGGTTTATAAAAGAATATAAATCGGTTTTGGAAACTGTAAGAAGGAATTTATTAACAATTCCGGAGATTATGAGATAAGTTATGAAATATTTTCCTAAATATTATCAAGAGGGTTTTGGAATATATTTTAAGTGTGAAATGATTTATATAGAAATATTTTTCTAAGTAATGAATTATAAGTTGGATTTGGAAATATTTCTAAGTCTTGTAATGGTTTAAAAATATCCTGTTATGGATAAGCATTTGAAATTGTTTTCAAATGTTGGAATACTGGAAGAGATTTGAATATATATCTTTGTAAAGATATTTTGAAATGAATGTTTTTGAAAGATTATAGTATGGGCCTAGTGACTGCTTATGTGTGTGATTTGATAGTTAAATAACCGACTATCAAATCTGGCCAATTTTGTTGATCGTTTTGAAGAGATTGGGATTGGATTTAATTATCCGCAAACCACCTCGATCCGATTTTACCGTACGAATTATGAAATCTTGAGGATAATGAAGACGGTGATTATTGAAGAGATTGGTTTCTTCAGATCCATAACAAATTGTATGGATGAATGCTATCAGCACATTGTCATTGGAGGGCAACGAGCATTCTAAGTGTAAATTTCTTGGAAGGTAATCGTAGCCTCAAGCCTTATCAACTAGGAAATGACTAAAACAAGGCATGCAGCAGGGCTAAGTGGGTCGCTCCCATTAGGATATGTCATTATCTTTCTAGATACCCTACATCTACATATTTATGGATTGGTTGTGCATGAGATCTCAAAAAAGGTCGGAAGACCGTGATGATGACATATTCGGTACTAGTAGTTAAGTGCTAGGCCGGCTCTGTGTGGCAGGGTACAAGATGTTCTTGTCAGATCCGAGTGCATTGATCTAGAGATGAACTCATCGGAGATAGTTCCTTACCTGGTCATAGTATGTAATCCATTCTCTCATAAGCACCGTACGGTATTGATTGTACCCAACCATGTTGAAATGTGAGATGCAAGCATTTCAGCTATTTTATAGTTTATTTCCTATAACCACTAATATATATCAAATGATTTTGATATAAAAGGTTTTGGTTATCGTAAGGTAAAAACCCATCATATTTATGTGTGGCGTGGTCTTACGAGATACCTTTGTTTTCAAAGGACTTTGATAATAGTAATAATTCAAATTGAGTGTGTTTTCTCACGTTCGTTTTCCAGACTGATTTGTGTGTTATTTTATTATAATGTTCGGGTCAGACCGAGTATTACAGATTCAGGTTAGGATGCTATGGAGCTCAGGAGACGAGCTGGATGACAGAGATGTATTCCCGTACTTGTTTACTTTCCACTGTGTGTGTTAAACTGTATATTTAGTATATGTGAGGATAAGTTATTATAACTGTCCAGATTGATTTTTAACTGTTGTACTCTGATGATTGTATGTATATTACAGTTGCAGTTTCTTTGTATAAAGATCTGTTATTATATATTATAATTTGTTCCGCTGCGATTGTGAGAATCTGTATTGTTGTTTCTGTTTCTTCTTCTATCATCTTCTTTCTCTTAGTTATTCGTCTTTTCGTACGATTTATGTTGGACAAGTGTGATTGAATGTCAACTCAAAGGGTACAGAACGGCGGGTCGCTACAATGTCTAGGGTTTTGGGTCCTAGTGCTAAGAAAAATTTAAGCTTGACTAACCATGGTTTTCAATTTTTTTTGGAATGTATGAAATTGAAACACATTCTACTTGTTCATCTATGGATTCAAAGATATGATGGAATTGAATTATTTAAGGATTTGTTTAAGCATTTTGATGTTATTAATGCGTTAAAAATTGGAATGAATTATAAAGAAAAATTTGGGGATCCTGATTCTGTTCTTGATAATGGCAATTTTAAATCTATCGAGTTTTTGGGTGGATTTGATTATGATATTGTTGCAGCCATAGGGAATAATTTTTGTTCTTCTTTATTTCTCGATCCTATGCTTTCTGATCCTTCAGTTACGATTGTATGTCTAAGTTTCATGATGAGGATACTGTTTTGGATTCCGATATGCTTCAAATGAAACTGGGTAATCAAGGAATAGTTCTTGAGAGCGATAGTAACATAAATGTTGATTACATTAAAGTTAGTAAGCATAAAGCAAAAGACTAGGAATTCAAACAACAAGATTAAAATTTCAAATAGTTTGATATTTTAAAATATTTGGATGATGTGGGTGTAGTATCAGAAGGATGCCAGGATAATATTGTTACTTACACTGTTACAGAAAGAAATTTAGCTGAAATCAATGGTGGAATTAAACTTGTGCACATAGATATAGGAAACATGCATAATTATGCAAATAGGATGTATGCATCCTCTTCTAAAAATAACAATATGTTGTCTACTCCAGTAGGCATTTTTTGCAGTTCCAGGATAACAAAGGAATGTAATCTGTTAGGGCAAGATAATGTGTTATACTCTATTAAATGTAGGTAGATGAACGAAGTGGACAGTTGTATTGTTAATAAAGTGGAAAGTTATGTTGAAAGAAATATGCAGAGGGATGTACTTAATGAGCATATGGAGCAAGACGAAGTTAATGATGGTTTTGAGATTAATATTCAAAACTGCAGTGTTGATATTCCTCTTTATTCTAACAATGAATTGATGCATGCTAATGAGAGGGATAAGGATATTGATCTTTATTGTAAGCATGATGGGTTACATAGTGTTATAGATCAGAGTGTGGGTAATTTTGTTAGTGTTGATTATTCAAGCAGCAATGGGGCGAAATGGTATTAGTAATCAGGGGTTAACTTTGAATGTGATAATATTAGGAAATGTGCATGTTATACACTACTAGAAAAAAGCTAAATACCGACGGAGGGGGGCGACGGCTTCCGACGGCCTATTTCCGACGGTTTCCGACGGGCCGTCGGCGGCCGTCGGAAGCCGTCGGAAATTATCGATTTACAGGCTCAGCCGAGCCTTCTTCCTCCTCACTTTTCATACGAAAATCAAAATCCCTAAATCCCCAAACCTCTTCCCCAAACTTCCAATCATCAATTTCGAGCATTCGGATCCTCCCCAGCTGCATAATCAACGTATATTGCTCTCCAGCTAAGGTATAATCTCTTATTTTCGAGAAAAATTGAGTTTTTACCCTAATTCTAGATTTGCATAAATTGATAGATTAGGGTTAATTGATGATTGAAATTGTTTCTAATTGTGTTACAATAGTTTCTAGCATTCAATGATATACTTATTTCATCTTTTAGCGTGAAATTGTGAAAAACATGTTTAATTTGGCCTTATTCAATTTACAGACAAGATTCATATCTTGGTTATACCCTTGAGGTTGCTCCATAAATATTTCTTCCTGCAAAGCGGCATTCAAAAAAGCATTATTAACATCAAGTTGTATAATATTCTAATGTTCATATAAAGCAATAGTCAAAATAATTGTTATGGTTGTGGGTTTGACTACAGTAGAAAAGGTTTCATTGTAGTCAAATCCATACTCCTATGTGTAACCCTTAGCCACAAGTTTGGCCTTATATCTAGCTACTGTTCCATTTGGATTTTTTTTATTTTGAAGATCCATTTGCATCCAATTATATTTTTATTCTCTGGAGGATATACTAAACTCCATGTTTTGTTTTTCATGAGAGCATTATACTCCTTATCCATAGCTGCTTTCCAGTTCTGGTCAACAATAGCTTGGTCAAAAGTTTCAGGCTCTTCTATACTAGTTACAGCAGTAAATAATTTCGGTTCGAAAATACCACTTTTTCTCTTGTGATCATGGGATGACCTGCTCTTGCTTATGGTTGTACTTCTTTATTTGTATTGCTATTTTCTGATTAATCTTCCTGATTTTCTGTGTAGCTTTCACTTACTTGTTGTGATTGTATATTTGAATTTGCAGGAGGTTGGCTGTGATAGTTGGACTGCTCAGATGATTCATGACCTGGTTGATCAAGAACTATGTGTTGAGAATCATCAGCTCCAACAGTCCTTTCAGTCTTCCATGTTTGCAGATCATCAGCATATATAAGTATGTCAGGTATGGTTAAATTTGGATTATAAATCTTTCTTCTTGTTTTTATTGTGGAATTGCTGAAAGGAAATACCTGCTTATTAAAAACAACATGTCTGCTAGCATATATCCTTCCATTATCATCAAGACATTTATAACCTTTTTGATTGGTTCCATACCCCAAGAATGTACATGGTTTTGATCTGAAATCTAATTTATTGCTATTGTAAGACCTTAAGTAGGGAAAACATAAACATCCAAAGGTTCTCAAGTACTGATAATCAGGTTTAACTCCAAATAGTTTTTCTATAGGTGATATTCCTTTGAGAACCTTTGTTGGCAATCTATTAATTAGATAAACAGCTGTATTAAAAGACTCGGGCAAAAATTTCAATGGCAATGATGCTTGAGCTAATAAAGTAAGATCTGTCTCAACAATATGTCTAGGGATATAAATGAATAACAACTTTACATGTTTCACCTAGACTTTAAAAAATGTATCCATGTATGCCTTGAAAAAACATCAATAAATGATATATAATACATATAGCCATAGTTAGAATATATTAGAGTTGGACCCCATAAGTTTATTGCAACTAATTCCAATGGTTTTGATTAGGCATGTAATTATAATTAAATCTGAAGTAGCATTTCATTGCTGTATGACATAATTTCTCACATATTTGTCATTTTGGTCTATTGTTGTTGTTGTTTCTCCACCTTCATGGTTAGTTTATTTTACTTTTTTTTATAGCAAGAGTGGTACTTAGGAGCACACTCATAGTTTATTTTACCCTTTTACATTGTTAAAAATTTAAAATCCATGTATAAAATTAAAGCCTAGATGACCTATCATTGATCTTGTGTTAAACTTGTTTATATCAGGATACAGATCAGAAATGTTGTCTGCATTGAAACCCATTCAAGGCTCTTCTAAAGGCGGTATGTTTATAAACTCATGCTTTGCTCACTTTCAAAGCGAACTTGTATATATGTATATTTTATGTTGATTTAATTTTATTTATTTGTGTGTTTATTAAATATTGTGTAGTTTGAGTTTCGATATTTGATTGAAATATTGTATACTGGATGATTGTGCAATATTGATATAATTGTGTTTGGAAGAGAAATTTGGATGGAAGGCTACATTTGCAGATAAATTTAAAAAAAAAATAGCAGATTTCCGACGGCTTCCGACGGCTGCCGTCGGAAGCCGTCGGAAAATCACACGACACCCTATGTCGGAAGCCGTCGGAAATACTGCTTCCCGACGCAGTAGTTTCCGACGGCTTTTTCCGACGGCCGCCGACGGCTTCCGACGGCCGCCGACGGTTTTCAGCCGTCGGAAATCATTAATCTTCTTGTAGTGTATATCACTAGACTTGCACTACCTTTATGATTCACGCTTGCAATTATGCAGTTGTGGGACTAGAAATACTGGTTATATGAAATGTTTGGATGTTGATGATAGTGGTGTTCAAGGAGAATTATATGGCAGGCATAAATCTTTTGAGATTATACAGAGAAAAGATGCACTAGTAAATGTGTTGAACAACTTAAATATGGAATTGTACGGTTTTCTTAAAAATGAAGAGAAGCAAAGTGTTTTTTATAATAGCATTTGTGATTTTTTAGATGCACAAAGTATATGGAGATATTAGGTAATGCAAAGGGTATAAATTTGTCAACGTAAGAGAATACTATTAATGATCAGGTTTTGGACTAAATGTCCATTGCAAACATTAATGAAGAGATGCCTACTCAGATAACAACAGCACAAAGGTCTAACACAGCTGATATTACAAGGCATAGAAAAGCTGGTTCTAGATCGAATGAGGGTGCTACTCCAGTTGATTGCTTGCATGGAAATGTGGATCAATTTCCATTTCTACATTTGAAAAAATTATAAATGTGAATTATAGGACTGAGCATATCACTTTTTAAGTTAATCCTATAAAGTTCGTTTTGTATTATTGCCTTGCATCTTTAAGAAGATCTACACCTCCTTTTATACATGCTTGTAATTCTACTCATATTTCCAAATATGCAGTTTCTGGTAAAAGAAAAGGTAGGAACAATTCAACGGTTAATATTAGATGAAGTCCTAGATTGTTAAGTGTTGTTGGTAACAAGGGGGCGATATCAAGCTGCCAAGCTTCATAAGTCTGAGTATATGGTGATTGTTATAATGGAGACTATGTGCTATTTGAGTAGATGCAGTGTGAGGGTGGTAGATGGTACATGGGATGGTACGAAGCATTGCTAAGTTTTCAACTTTTTGTACCCATCATTTGTTTTGTTTACTTCTTTCCATGAGTTTTACATTTTTTACTAGGTTTTTTTTGTTAGGGTGGCTTTTTTTTCTATTTTATCTGTATGAGGTCATGGGGAAGAGTCGCCTATCAGGTTTTTTGGTAGCTTCTTTTTTAAGTGTAGAATAAAATTACATGAGTATCTCCTCCTACGGTGGATCACTCATTTCTCTCAAAAAAAAGATCTCTTCAGTTAAGTCATTGCCTACTAAGCTTAAGTTACAAGCAGCAAGGGTTATGTTGCTATTTTTGATGTCCATTGAACCTGGGCTCCTGATATTTGTACATGTTTCCACTCTTTTGGTCATTTTTTGGAATCATGCAAATATGCTATCACTCCTGATTCTTCTTCTCTTGTTGATGCCCCACTTCTGCTTCCTATCAAAATCTCATTTCCACATAATTTGGTTAGAAAATGGGTCCCTAAGCATAAGCCTTTTACTCCACTTCTTGTGGCAATTACTCTTGCTAATACATCTCCATCATTCGCTATCTCGACACATCCTCTTGGGATGTTTTCCCTATATTAACCCTAGTCCAACATTTTATACTTACTATTAATATTAGTTCTTCGACCTCTAAGGCTGTTGTACAACCGCCTGTAAATGTCACAACTTGGAACCATTATGAGCTAGTATGTGTACATGAGCCCTCTGAAATGCATTTAGATCCTAAGACTAGCAGCTTCTGCAAGTATGCAAGTGACAATAATGGTGAAGAAAGACGTCTATTGTACCATGCTATAGGGGTTGACCTTACTCTTTTTGACATTGGCATTCATGGTGATATGAATAGGTCCGTTTTAGCCGATGATTTTTGGGATAAGTGATATTTATATTGTTGTGAGTCTCTGGACTATGTTCAAACACCAACATCTATGTTTTATGGTTATTTACATGTCATTGGGCCTAACCTGTCTTCTGATGGTGGCGATTCCTCATCGTCTGACAAGGGATAGTATGTGTTTTTGCTTTATAGTAGATGGGTTACTATAATCTCACTCGTGTACTATACTGAGTCTTGTAGTTGCTATCACACATTTTATATATTTATATAAAGTGAATGACCACTATAAAACCAGTTTTCCCTGGCAAAAACATATATTAGATTGGACCTAATGAATCCTTTAGACTTCATAGGCCTAAAAGATCCAAAATTAGGAATTTTTTTTGAATTCTACCTATTTCTTTAACTTTGGTATCATACTTAACGAAAATAAATTTTCTCAATGATAAAGAATCCACTTGACATACTAGTTTGAGATAGAAAACTATTGTATATGTTCGTAATAATATACAAGTTTTTGAAAGAAATTATGCATATGTTTATTTGTAACGAAACAACTTTAAAAAGAAAAAATTATGCAAATTTTTCTTGGCATTAAAATACCGCTTTTAAAAGAAATAAATTACCTTAATTTGAATATAGAATAATATAAGAGTATTAAAGAGAATTTTGTGGTTATTCTTGTGGAAATGTTAAAGTATATGGATTTAAATGAAAATTAGTTTTATAGTTTTTGCCGATATGGATAGTGTACACATCGTCTTTAGGATTTATTAAACCAATTAATGAATATAAGTTAAGTGTATTTATTTAGAAAAATATTTAAGACCACGTCATTAGTTTAAATATATGGATGTAAATATAATAAATAGTAAGAGAAAAATTGAGAGAACTTTTTAAATAATTACCTAGTTTATTAAATATTGGTAAACGAATGTAAAATGATAGTAGAGAGAACCAGTAGAACATTGCAATAATATTTACAATAATGGTAAGTTATAGGAATTTGAAAGTAAACTATCGGAAGGGAATTAAGGAGAGAGGAGAAAACTCTTATATTTAATGAGAATGTAGAAAAATTTTCTACTTTTCTATTATTTAATAGATAGATTAACAGTTCTACCAAGCAAATAAGGAAAATGAATTTTGATACAAAAAATTCTCCAAAATTTAATTTTCACTTAATTAAAACTTACTATAAGAAAAATAAAACCCTTTTTTTTACTTCGTTTTAACTTGTTTTTGGCAAAAGTGCAAATATTGGTAGTTTAGCTAATACTAAAAATAAGGTTTTTTTTACCAAAACATGTTTCGTTTTTTGGAATGGACAATTGTGTATTTTGAAACTTAAAGCATATGTTTGATAAAAAATTCATAATTTAATATAAGAAGAAATGGCTCATAAGTTCCTATTTTTAATTTGCCGAAAGTCTATATTCAATATATCATGTACTTTAATTCTTTATATATATATATATATATATGTATATTCGATTGCTTTTTTTGAAAATTTACTTTTATATACTTTTTCACAATTTTAACTTTATTTGTGCAGTGCACTTATTTTTTCCGCATTACACTTAATAATAAACATAAAAGAGATTATTATTCAAAAATAGAAACCAAAATTATGTATAGGCTGCTATAGAGTTTTTTCTTGCTCCTAGAATCTACTACTCAAAGTCAAGGGATTTTCAAACCATGTACTTACATTAACTCATCCTCCACCCTAAGTCCCTTCTTATAATCAAAATTTTGGTGTGGACCTATTTTTCTTTTCTTTTTATTTAATTATAGTTGGACTTTATTAATTAGTTAACAAAGTGAGAACATGTTTGGACATATGTACAAAATCTAGTCAATTAGGCATAAAAAATGTTGTCTAATCCAAAGTAAATTGCCATATCGTCCCCAACCTAAAACATTTGCTTTAGAAGCTATCCAAAAAGGGGAATCATGATAGTTTCATTAATGGTGGCGCATCTGAGCTCATTTTAGTCTTAGTGAACTTTAATGAGAGTTTAATGAAAACGATGGTTTATCGTCGTTCCGACAACTCTAAGAAACCTCAAGAAGTAGTTCTGAATTCTAATACTCACTGAATCAAAACCTAGGTAGATCCAAATAAATAAGTTGTTCTTTTATGATCATGAATGCACCAGTTATCTCCTCAAATATGCCAATAATAATGATACGTTTGTATTTTCCATTGGTGCTAGGTTTCCTTTTGAATTTACAAGCAAGATTCGTTGTTTTTACCCAATTTCTTTAGTGATAAAACTTACTACATGTCTTGCTATCTAAAAATTTAGAGCCATGCTCTTTCCGGTAACTCCAGACTATTGGTGAAATGGTTAATTTAGTCATGTCTCTATACTTATCTATGCTTATGAATTTGCCTATAAGGAACTTGGTTTCATTAGCTAAAACAGGGTGGTCGAATGGTAATGCATAATCATACGGAAGTTCTTTAGTTTGAGTCCCAATACACAAATTATTTGACAATAAAACTTGGTTCCCTTCCATTAGCTTGGTGCCTATTTGTGGGTTCGGGTGAGGCACCATAGAGTTTAGGTGGGTTTCTTTAGGTTACAAAAATAACAAATCAGGCCATAAGCATGGACCGGTTAGGCGACCACTTAAGGACCTTTACTAGAGGGTGCCCAAGTTTACATAAAACATATTTAAAATATTAGACAACATGTATTTTGTTCAATTCGTAAAGTGATCAAGGCACTTCATTGTGCGGTGGGTTCAAAATATGTGATTCTCAATAGTTTTTGCTGATGGCCATTAATAATACTTTGTATGGGTGATTTACATGGGTTATAGTTAAATCGGCTCAACATCTTTTAGTTATTGTTTGGATAATATATGTTTCTAGGTAACTATAAAGTAATTTAGTTTTTGAGGTAAGGAAATACATGAGTTATGTAAAATGATATAGGTTTAGTTCCTTGTTTACCATTATTTAACTTAAACTTAAATGTTTAACTGAATATGTAATTAAAATATCACTTAACATACAGATCTATAGCATTTACGATTATGTTCCATTACCTAAACCTGTGTTTAACCGACTTTGGATTAAGAGATCCATTAGTGCCAAATCTATAGCAAGACCATGCCTGAGATTGCATGGATGAGATGAAAATGATTTCCACCTCTCGTCCAATACATTCCATGTTACAGAATCTACAGGATGTCGCATTTTTCCATCGCTGCTTTTATTGTTCAAATGCCATCTTAGGTCTTCTGCCATCTTTTGAGATCTATACATTCTCCTAAATCTTGGAATGATTGGAAAGTATCTCAACACTTTAGCTGGAACACCTCGTATAATCTCCTTAGTGTCCTCATTTATCTTCCCTCTCGAAGAGTAACATTTCAGACAACTTTCTAAATCTTGAAACTCTTTTCTAAAAAGACAACAATCATTCTTACAAGCATGAATCTTTTCAAACCCCATGTCAAATACTTTAGAAATTTTTTTACATCATACAAAGTCTTAGAAAGTACATTATTCTTCGGTAGCAACAACTGTAGCAAGTTCAAAAGCTTATCAAAACCATTATCGGATAATCCAACCTCGCATTTAAGATTATACAAAGCAGTGATGGCAGATAGTTTAGTTTGATCTACACAATCATGATACAAGGGGGTTTCTGCATCTTCCAAATTCTTAAGTAAATCATCCTCCCGTTTTCGAACATCCTCATTTTCTTTAACATCAATAAAAGAAGTATGATTTAAAAAATCTTCATCTTCAAAATGAATAAATTTAAGTAGGTCAAATGTATTGTACAACTTCATTTCTACGCCCATATTTAATTGTTCGCCATGATGATACCACTTATTGCTGCTCCTGTACTTAGGATTCATCCCTCTTATAATCAAATGTTCAACGATAATGTCATCATGTTGTCCACTAAGATTTCGGCAATTTAAACAGGGACATAAAAGCTTCTCTACATTTATTATATTTCTCTTTGCATCATCTACGAAACATGTTGCCCCTTGGGCGTACTCCTTCGAAGTTCTATAATGAAAAAAATTCAACATAATAGTTGAGTTTTAGCATCAAATATTTTTATTTTCTGAAATTAAACATGGTTGAGAATACTAGATTATCTATTTACCTGTGTAAAAGAACCTAATCTTTTTCCATCAACATATAATTAAGGAGAAACACGGGAAGAAAGAATACTCAAGCTCCAAAACTAAAGAGAAAAAGGATTACCAAAGCAAAAACCGTATACTAAATTTGTACTCGCTCTGTTAACAAAAGACAAATTCGTCAGCAAATATTGACAAACAAAAAAGTATCAAATAATAAAATGAAATACACGTCCAACAAAATGAATCTGTAAATACATTTTAACGTAAATCTCAAGTGATAGTGTGATAAATGTGTAAACAGATGTCATAGATATCAACTACCTGGAAATGCATATAACATTTTTGAATTAGGTAAAGGACTTGAGTGAAGAGTTGAAAACATGCTTACATGATATATATGCTGAATGAACAACTTACCATGAGCAGAACTAGTCTTATGTCATTTTAGGCCCTGGAAAAATTTCTAGTTTGGGCCCTTAACCATTACTAAGTTTAAAAAGAAAAGAAGCTTAACAATCCTCAAAAAACGGTTTGTTTGTTACCATCACAATAGAATACCAAAAATAAGCAAAGGTGCAAGTTTTAAGACATTAAAGATACAAAAAGGGAAAGGAAATCATTCTTATTTGAATTTAACTAACAGTCAGGTTCCATTAGAGTCTTTTCTTTCTCAACAATATAAATACACTAATGCACTAAATGTGCCTAGGCTATACAAGAACAACGCTGCCGGTAGAGTTAAAATGAAATTTGCAACCTGCAAATAAGATTTTGTACAAACAAAATATCGATCGAAATAGCATCTCTTCAGTAACTATCAACTACTTAACATTCAAGAGTAATTACTATCTTCTTTTGATTTAAGAAATTTTTTCATAAGTCCATAATAACACAAAATTGATGAATTTAAATATATGCCCACGAAATCTATGATTTGGGACCTGAAAATAATTTTGTTCCTTCTTGCTTACAAAATTTTTGTTTGGCATTAGATATTTTAGCAAGCAAATGCATTTAGCGGGCCTTATTTTTTAAGAAAATTGTAGTAACAAACAAAATAAACGAATCTAAAATCCATTAAATTAACTTTAACAAACATAGATTCCTGTTTTTAATAGAACCTAAGAATATAAACACTTTTTAGTCAACCACTAACTACTCCTTAGAATGCAAAAATGAATATATCAAAATCTAGATCCTACATTATATAATAAAATCAAGCATGTATATGACATTACATAAACCTTGCAGTTTTAAAATTTTGATGCTGAAATTAGACTTGAGTGTTTGTCTGAAGTTGAGCACAACCTTTCCAATATCAAATCTTTATTTTGTGGATTAGAGTAAATGAAGAAAAAAAAGACAGAAAACAAAAGAAACATGGAAATGCATTGGAATTATAAGTATATAAAAAGTTGCATGCCTTAATTAAATTTGTGCTTTGGAATTGGAAAACATATATATAAAGTTGCATGCAGTAATTAAAAAGGTACTTTGAATATTGGAGCAAGCCTTTGGTAATCTAACTCTGATGTACTTATAACTTAAGTAATTGTTAGGAAAAATTCTAGTTTTTGATAAAAGATGATACAAATCTTTGAGTGACTTCATTCAAAATTAAAATTCAATGGAATCAAGAAATTTATTCGGTTACCCTTGATCAAAGAAAATACGATGTTACCTTCGATCAAAGAAATTACAATGGTCTACGGACTTCGATAAATAAAACCAAGAAGGGCTTTGATAAATAAAATAGAATCATATGGTGGTAATGCAACCAAGAAAGCCAGCATTTTAACGTAAATCTCAGCAGAACCTTGCTATTGCAACTAAGAAAATCATACTGTGATTGCTCGTTGATGCTATAAACATTATAGTTTAAGATCACAATCCTTATTCAACAACTCATTGATAATCCTTTAAATTCCAAATATAGGATATAATTCGTCAAACCAAACATAAGCATAACCATTTAGTAAATACAATAGCAAAACAACCATTCTCATGCGATCACTGAATGCAAATCAAGCTGATACAAAAAAAGGCTTATATAATTGGAAACAAACTAAACATTGAAACATAAAGGCTTACAAAGTCATGGCAGTAGATGGTAAATTATAAGCAGATACTCATATGGCTAATGGAATATTATATTATCTACCTCATAAAAGCATACAGGTGAAATGCAAAAAAGTCCCTCTTAAAATTTGATTGGGAAACTTGGATTTGTGGTTTATCCTTTCTTCTTCTCAACTACTTATACAAATACTAGGTTGGATCTTTTTGTAGCCTAACTCACGTGATAAAAGGTACTTCCTCACATTGGATAATTTTAAATCCACACCACTATAAATATTTTTAGTTTTTATTAAATTAATTAATAGAAAAAATACATTTTCCGTTAATTTTGTGTAGAAAACAGTCCTTTTGGAGAACTTCCTTCTTACTCTGCAAGTGCAAATTGCCATATTTTAGGATAAGCAAATTAAGTCGGCTTCTCGTCGTAATGTTGAATCCGAGATTTGGTCAAAACAGTATAAGAAGGAAAAGGAGGCAACAAAGCATGGGAAGAATCCTTATTTAAGAAACGTCAGTTTCTTATATTAATCATACATGTTGCACACAACCACATACACACACATTAAATCTTAATAAGTACGATGAACTCAGGGTACCATTTGCATCTGACAAGTCCATGTTTTGGAAATTGGCTTGATTTACTTGTTATTTTTGAAAGCAAACATATATATTACAAAAAACATCTTTTATTAGCACTTGTGATACACTAATTAGCTAAATGAAATGCTTGTGGCGATCAAATATCTCCAGAAGAAAGATAACTATGAAATCAGACTTATATATTACGAAAGCACTTTTTATCACTAGCACTTGAGATACACTAATTAGCAAAATGGAACCAACATGGCTATGGGATCAGAGCTTGTTGCAAACCCAAATTATTATGAAATCAAAACTTCTTCAGTCCAAATCTGAACTAGATTGTTCTCATATGGTTACCTATTTGCTTATCTACTTAATAAGCCTGCTACATGTAAGACATATCTGGGCAAAAAAGAAGCATAGCATGTTACCTATTTTTGTTTATTGAATTCATTTTGAAAATGTTTGACCTTTAAATGGTGGTGGGTACAAAGGAAATGAGTTTGAATCTAGGGTTGAAAACAATTACATGGTCCCCAAGGTAACATCAGTTTTTCATAATCCCTGATGATTCACTTCTTAAATCAAGTTATATATGGAGTGAGCAGGGAATCTATTGGTAGTCTATGTTGATGCATTCTCATCAAAATATGACTTGTTTATTTAGCCATCTTGAGAATTGACTTCCTTATGTCATTTATTAGAATCTATGGATGGATGGCATATAAATGTTCTTATTATATTGAATTGTGCATCTTTAAGCCTAAAGAAACACATAATAAATTGATTACAAGACAAGAGTTTAAATAATGGTTTTCACGTATGCATCTTTTCTAATTCATTTGATATTCTTTAGAGCCATTAGTCAGTCTGTTTACTCTATTTCTCAGGACACTCATTATATAAGCAGAAAAACTCTTACACATATCTAAAAGCATATATAAGTTATGCATATCTAAAAGCAGACATAAGTTATGCAATTTTTGATGCGTACTTGTATTCATCCTCCTAAATTATACATTCATAACTTTTCCCACTAAATTATCCATATCTAAAATCAGACATAATCAAACTCATTCTACAATCATTCAGAAAATCACTCACTATTACTGCAACAAATATCCATTTAAATATATTGAAATACAATTATTATTTTTATCACTTTTCCTACTAAACCATCTAAGCAAGTCAAACAAAAATATCAATTCTAGTTATCTATTCGCATAGAAGCCATCTAAAATAAATTACTGGACATTTTCTAGAAAAAATAACATGCAATTCATAAACAAAAATACCAAACGAATTTTTCTACACTATGGTCGGAGACTGATAAAGAGCGAAATCATTTATAAGTTATCATGTTTTATAATATACCTTTGAATATATGTTTCTGGATTTCGAATCTGGAAAATATTGATGAATGGCGAAATCGAAGATCAGAGATTAGGGTTCCAGATGCCGTCGAGTTGACTACTGAGGAGCGAACTAATGAAGTGGAGGAGAACGGCTGTGAAGATCCGAGATGGATGAACAATTTCGATTAGAGTTATTTCGTTGGAGACAAAAATTGACAGTTTTATTTTGGGAAGGATATGAAAATGGTTAAGTATTTTTGGGAGGGAGATGAAACTGGTTAATTGTTTTTCTGGAGGGCAGACGAAAATTTTGGAGTCAAGAGCGTTACACAGCACGGTACAAAACAAAATGAGTTAAAAAACAAATGATTAAGTGTAAACAATAACGCTTTAGAATAACGCATTATTAAATGACGTTATTAATAACATATTTTCTTGTAGTGAGTATATTCACACTCAAAATAAAGATGATGTTTGTTGTTCATTTCCAAATATATACAGTATTTCTACTAGACATGTGAACTATATAGTCTGTCGACAATGTTTAATTTGTTTATAAAAGCTATGTACAAACTTGTTATCGTTTTAGGAGCATATATGTTATTCAATACTAACTTGTCTCACACTAACTTGTTCATGGTACATTAGCATATATTTTTTCTGATTTAATTATAAGTATACTCAAAGTCAGCATATCATAGATACTAAGTTTCCACACCTAATAATGTGAGTTAGCATTCTCCATAAGTTGTATGCACATCAGTGTAGTTTTTTGCAATGCTAGCCCACCAATGCTTAGAAGCAAATTTCGAGGTAATAAAAAGGTCTTGTTATTTGAGATAAATCCAAAAGCTTAAGAGTCGAAGGTTGGTTGAGAACTATAAAATACGCAAGATTTTATAGTGGTTCAGAAGATCTTCCACATCCACTTTTGGTTTTTAAGCTTACTTCTTATTCTTGTGTTGAGGCCACTACAATCTTGTAGACGACCATTATTGATCTTTTATAAGAGCTTGAGTTGATTACAATTAGAAAAAATCAAAATGTGGATTTGTTGAGTGCTTTAGAAGTAGCTAATGTTGTATCGTTTTCTTGATGAGTGATCCGTCTATTTATGATAGTTAAGAATGTCGTGGGTTGCTGACTTACCTACTTGAAAGGTTTGAATTTATATATGTTTTGTCATTTGGTTACTCATTGATTTAAGCGGATTTATGACATGCTTTTATTGATGGAACATGCATCTTGGCTTTGCTTTGCTTTGTTTATTTATTTATAGATTTGGTTGGTGGGACTCTAACGTTTGCTTTGTTATGGAGAGGTTCTTAGCCTGTAGTTGATTGCATTTTCCCACCATTATTAGGTCGGAACAGATTTGTTTAAGCGCTTTTGACCTATATCCTTGAGCTCGTTTGAGTTAAAGTTAAGGTGGTCATACTTGTTGATTGATCCACGTGGCAAACTTCAAGGAACTTTTGAGTCCTGGATCCAGCCATATATTAAGACATTATTGCCTATCTATTTGAAGCTTAATAAGCATGTATCATATCAGGCTTTGGAATATAACTTTATATGGTTATGTCGTTGTGTGAGATCATTCATATATTGAGTTGCATCAAGTTATATATATATATATATATATATATATATATATATATATATATATATATATATATATATATATATATATATATATATGTATGTACGTTGCACTTCTTAGGCTATATATTGGGACGCAAAGTGCTTTTGTTATATATCATTTTAACATTAGAAGTTTATGAGAAAAATATTTACTGACAATGGCTACAGATAGAGACAAAAAGAGTAAACCTTCGGTATTTATCTGCTTCATCCATTCGGATATAAGTTTTATAGCCGAAAAGGTATGATATCTTTTTGAAATTAGGTATAGCCCATACTTGAATATAAAGTGAACTTTGGTAGATAGTTAGACCAAGATTTGTACCGAGATATGAATATTCTTTACTTTATATATGAATAATTTTATCTTAACTTGAAATTTCATAATGCTCGTATATTTGTATTTGCATTTTTGGTGACTTCAAATGAATAGCCTTTCTTATGACCTCAAATGACAAACCTTTTATAATATAGGTAACATATCAATCGTAATTACATGAAAGGAAATAGTTATAGCTCATTAGATGCAGTTTACTCTAGCTCACACTTAGAATCCAGGTAATGATACAAGCTACCCTAACATATGAGCAGTGTTCCTAGGGTTACTTGGTGATATCATAAGGATTTTACCTGGATATCCCACAACTTTTCTAATTGTCAAAACTTGGGAAGTGTAGATTTAGACCATCGAAAGTTATATTCATCTTCAATTTTCTTTTTGAGGTCATCAACCATCAAAAACCAATCGCGATAAAAGATTAAGTTTATTTTGTAAAATATTATAATTAGGAATGTAAACTTTTGGTGAGAATTCAAGAAGAAAACATATTTATTTGCTAAGTAATAACTCTGATCAACTGGTTTTACGATGGTCTCTCTAGCGACCTCGTAGTTTTATATGTACAAGGAGTCAAGATCGTTTACCAAATAAAATTAGATAAAAGCTTACGAGTTTTATAGCTGAAGAAGTAATGTTTTATGATTGTTTGCTCCGGCATTGTGAAATGCTGAGAATTGAAATTCTTTGTTTGAGAGGTGGCTTCATTATAGTTGTAATGATCGAAAGCGACATCATTTTTGTGTAAACATTACTAAATATCAAAGATTGGAAAGTAATTTTCTTGTAAAATAGTTTTACATAAAATAGGTTGCTTATGCAATATACATAGCAGCAATAAAGGATGATTTTTGAAAAATTAGTTTAGAAACTTTTCATTTTTTTATTGGGTAGTTATGCATTATCATATGGTACTCTTGCATAGTATAATTTGAACTCCCCAACATTCCACATTTTTGAAACACGTTTCTATTTGGTCTTTTAAGTCTTTATGTACCATAAGGAATGACGGTATGAATGGCTAATAGTCCTTTTAATTAATGTGGAGGGGATAGTCACTTGGATCCTTTGTGTTTACCATTATTTTTCGAAGGACTAGATATCCTTTTCAATTATGTAGTGTCTAACACACTGGTTATAATATTGAGATATTCTTTGCATGAATTTAGATATTTGTAATGAGGCTTAGTTTATACTTATGGAAGGAAATCCAACTTCTCAAGTTTCTTTGTTTGTTGGGCATTGAAAAACATTCTTTGATGAGAGGGTATCCCAAGCTCGATCGTTAACACTGGTTCATGACCATATGCTATTGAATATGGAGTATGCCCCATAAGGGTTCATGTTCTATTTTCGTATTCCTATAATACCTTGGTAACTCGTCATCCCGACTTCCTTTTGCCTTGTTCAAATTCCTTTTGAAATAGTTTTTAATGGTCTTATTTGATGCTTCCATGGCTTCGGCTTTTTGGGTGTGCTATTGAACAAAAGTGATGATACCATTGTTTATATAGTGTTAACAAGAAAACTTGTCAACATCCCCAAAGCTATATGGAAGATAATTGAGTTTAAACGAAACCAAATTGTTGAGAAGACCTCTTCCTTTGAAACCTACCTTTCGACTAGGTTGAGTTAGTCGAAAAGGTTTAAGTAGTTTGCTCGAAAATGCAGGCTAAGGAAGCAGCATCCTGTTTGAAACCTTTCCTTTGAATGGGTCGAAAGCAACTATCCATTTTGGCTTCTCATTCCTTTTGATCATGTTGGAAGGCTTGTTCTGGCCCTTTTGACAATGTCGAAAGGAATGCTTATTTTATTAATATGACACAGCAGTTCTCGACTCCAGTGGTTTCGCTACTTTTGATGAGGAACCCCTTCGAAAGGGTTGCAGCTGTAGCTGGGGATAAACCCCTTTTTAAATGAATTCCTCTCTAATCGATCGTTAGCTAATTATAAACTGGGACCCTTTCGGAACACCCCTTTCGATCAGGTCGAGAGGGGTTTCATTCTTTTGAAACAGGTCCAGTTTGTAACTGTCTAAGCTCCACTTTGTTTTTCCTGTATAAGATCGACTTGGATATCCCCCGGTTTCATAGATTCACCAATGTCGAAACCTCATCATCATTCTTATTTTCATTGTCTTATGTTGGTTTCGATGATGATGTGTTTCGACTGTGTATACCCAAGTCAATCCTATGCATTGCATAGACAAAAAGAAGTTAGGTGAATAGGTTAGAATCATGTGCAGTGTATCATTAGACTAGCTAATGATCTAAATGATCTTCCTCGTCATCAAAATCCTTAATGAATCAGCTGTGATGCCCCACCCCGAGACCCACATTAACAAAGAGAATTACTGAGTAATTCTCTCTGCTAGTGCGAAGAATAGGGCTGGTTAAAGGAGACCATCATAGTCTTGCATTAGATAAGAGCTAAGTATGTCGATTTGGTACTTTTTTTCATTTTTGTCTCAAGTGTTCGACATACTCAATTCCTATCTAATACACTACTATGGTGGCTACAGGATCGATACAGAAACAAAACATAACAACATCAACAGTCTCAAGTCATAGAATAGCAAACACAAACTGATCTACATGTACTCATACATCAAATGTAATACAACATGTCGTAGTGGTATTCAACCACAATATATACATACATCCCCACAAAATAATATACAGAACAAAGTTCCCAACAAGACAACTACTACGAAAACTACACAAGAACTATGCTTCCTATCCAAAAGGGTTGGTAGAGAAGTCCAAAAGATACTGCTAAGCCAAAAGTCAAAAAGATCTTAACCTGCAACTCGGTCTGACCCAAGTAATAAATACACGGGTCAAGCTAACTAGAACATGATGATTAGCAAGAGATAAATGGATATACATGCATAAGGGAAACATTCCTTTAAATAGAAAGGAACGATAAAAAATGAAGTTCTATTCACAATTCCAAGGGTGGCAATGGTATAATGGCTCAACAATAACTAATGAATAGGTTTAACATATCATAAGTGTTTCCTACTCATGTTTATTCAACATAAATGTAAATAAGCAAAATGATAGCCATAAGAGGAAACATCAAAATCTCCAACTCAATTATGCCTTATTTCATCGGTATATAAATATATAACTCAGAATCAAGGAATCATGCAAACTCTTAACTCAAGGAACTCAATAAGAGTTCAAAACCTCATAAAAATGAAATCACCATTATGTATAACATCTCATATAGCTCTAGGCTATCGATGTACTAATGATATCTCAAATGGTGAAATCATAATAAAACTCAGAAAACTCAGAAAAACCGTATTGGCCAGATCCCCGAGTGCATGCCGAAGCAATGCTGCACGTGCCAAACTCAAACCAGTACTATATATATATTTTAGGTACCTATCCCAGACGACCGAAGTCGTAGAACTCAACCGACCGAAGTCGTAAATCCCAAACGACCGAAGTTGTAAACTCGAATGACCCATAGGTCTATAGTACTGGTAAACTCGGAATGTGTCACAACTCTCAGAGAGGAACCCGAAGAGTGGTAACAGTGCGTCCCATATAACACGTTCTCACTTAATTGTTTACTATCCGCTAGTCAATGCCACATTAGAAAATAAAATCATCAAAAATCTCAGAACTACGAAATCTCATGACTCGCCTCATCTCATCGGCAAGTAAAATAATATATCGGGTTCTCATAGATTATAACTCCAAAATTAGGAGATCTTGAACCACAAATATCGCCAAATATTGGCCATCTTAGATAATTCCCAAAAATAGAAATTATAAATCTCAAAGCATGCCATAAAATGGCAAATCCCAGAAATCATCTCAAATCAATAGCCCAGAATTGCTTCGATCGTACAAGTCCGAAATTAACCAAAAAAGTAAACGCACGTGTCCCATACCACGTGCTTTACTAAATCATTTAATTCCCTTCCTCATATGTCCGAAGAGTGTAAAATAGTGTATATTATTTATAAAATAATTTACTTGAGAAAACGGGATTTTAAAACAATTTTCCGAAATCAATTTGAAAGCAATTTATCGAAAATTCTCCTTATTATAGGAAATAAATCTATTTTAATAATTTAAAAATAATTTAAAAATATTATATAATACTAAATTCAAAAGCCAATTTATTACAAAAATTATTTCAAAATTTGTTTGGAAGAAACAGTGCTCGAAATCGAAGAAAAACATAGAAAATACTCAAAAACCGATATTCAAATTTAATTCAAATTTGAATTTCAAACTCACCAAATCTTGGCTAGCCTATTGACAGGCATCATAGCCCTCAATCACATTAAAAACATCACAAAAGTGCACAAGAACAAGTGGTAAAAGCTTAGCACAAAGGGGCAAAAAGCTGCTGGAAGTAAGAAGGAAATTGCCCAAAAACTCACACACACAGGTCTACATGCAGGTCGACAGGCCTATTCACCTCCATGTCGACCTAAGAAGACCCAGGTCGATAGCCATGTCGACCTGGAAGGCTCTGGGTAGACCTGCATGTCGACCCAGGCTACGGGATCTTCTAGCCTGCTGATTTCTTGCTCGTACTGATTTTCTAGCATTTGTTTTGACATATCAAACTGAGGAGTTTTGCCATGAAATTTGACATGCGCTAAGAACAACAACTAAACTCTAATCTGGAAAACATCCGGTAGCAATTCGTGGCAAAATCAAAGAGTTATAGCCACTTAAAGTAGCAACTAGAAACTAGAAAAACATAGAAACATGGAACAGAGAATAGAACGTATACAGTAACTTTTCTGAGCAAAATTTCTTTACAGTAGCACTAGTTTTAGTTAGAAATTGTGAGTGTAGTACTCACCTTAGCAAATTAGCAAGATTTTGTGCGATTTCAGGATAAAGATGATGGCTTTGGTGGAGAAATGATCCTCAGTAACCTGTAGAGCTAGAAAAGAGACATGCAAAAGAAATAGAACAGGTTACAGACAAATTCATATCAAGCTCATGGATTTGGATGAAATTTTTATAGTATTTGTTGTGATTACCTTTCTCTTTTCTTATTTTGGTGATTTATTCTTTGAATTAGCAGCAATTTTGGGTGGAAATTGAATTTACAAGAGGATGGTCATAGTTTCTTATTTTCTATTTACTGTAAATAACTTTTGAGAAGATGATGAAAGAAAAAAACTACGTGCTGTAAATTTCTTCTTACCAGAAGGATCTAGATAATGGGTTTTGGATTCAAACCTTACCCAAATAGCCCAAGACTAAATATACTTAGAGAAAATTACCAAGGAATGTACACTTATAACCCATTTTTATTAACATATACACTAATTCTCTTATTTTGAAGCTAAGAAAAATGTACACAACCAGATGTATGTAATTTAAAATTGTTATTTTAACAAAATAAAATATTTTTCAACAATAAAAAGTTATTTTTATGAATAAAACCCTATGTTTATCAATATTACACAATTTACACTATTTTATTACAAAAACACTATTTTTAATACAACAATTTGTACAAAAATTATTTTCTTGTCAAATAAATTACAACAAATCATTCTAACTCTTTTTAATCATCAAAATATTATTTTTAAACAATATTTCATCTTTTATATTAATAAAATACATAATTACTTCATATTTCTCTTTTTAAATTCAATAGAAGGTTAAGATTGGCAAAAATTTCCAGTAATACTACATTTACTCAAATAAAATCAATAAATGGTCATTTTCTCTCCAAATTCTCAAAATATAGTTTTTAAAGCTTTATTTTCATTATTTTAAATTTATTTCAACAATTTAACGTTGAAATACATTACCTAATTAATTTATTAGCTCCAAACTAATAAATACCCAATATTTCAATTTATTTAAACCAAATACTTATCCAATCAATATTTAATCCCATCTTTATACCCAAATAAACAAAATAAAGTTCCAAAATTTATTCATCTCATTTTATTTACAAAATTCATTGTTTATTCCAAATAAACAATTTAAAATTACCAATTTATAATTTAATATATACAGGTAATCTCCAAACCAAGGTTGTTATAGACTCCCCCCTTCACAAAATTGCATCCTCGCAATTTATTGAGAAGAGTTTGTATTCAACATATTAATTTCATCAATCAAAGGAAGGATAGACAAGCACGAGATCAAAATTCCTCACTCTCTACTCAAGACGAAAGAAGACCAAGATATAATTGCTCTGTAAATTCAATGATTTTCCTAAGTATAAATACTAGGATTTGCGGACCATTGAATTTCTTGAGCAATACATCATGATTTAGAAAGTATCTCACCTTCAAAACAAAAACACAACGGGGTGCTACTCAAAAATCTATCGAAGGAAATTTGATTTCACAAAAGTTTCTCGAAATAGAGTAGGGATTTAAAATCGCTTTATCCGAACTCTAACAACAAGCTGATGACTTTCCGTATGTCACTATGGAAGGAGCCATACTGATACTAAGATAACAATAATTGAGGTAAGAAAACCCAATGAGAGGTGGTTACTTCAAAGATCACCCTACTCAAACGACCGCAAAATGCTAGTCATTAGACTATTGCCATAAGGCAAGACAATCACGAGGAACACAATAGATATAAATTTTAATTTACAATCAAAATTTATTAGAGTTCAAAATTCATTATCTTCAAAATCATAATCTAAATTTTTGTTTACAATCAAACTTCATAAAGTTCCAAAACTCATTGCCTTTAAATTCAAAATCTCAATTTTCAACACTTAGAAATTTTCCAAACTCCTTCCTATAGTTCTTATAAAATAACAAATAATTTCAAACTCAAATTCCCCTTTTTATTCCAAAATTAAATTTTCAAAAGAATTTTATAATTTCATTTCAACAATTCTTAAGATAAAATTTTAAAATTTACTGTTCTTTATTTTCAAATACTCAAATTTTCATAACAAACTCCATCTTTAACATGTATAACTCATTTTAAATTATTCAATAAACATTTATTTTTCAAACAAAGTATTATCTCATCATTTCTACAATAAAACATAACTATATTCAAACTCATATATTTCAATTATCATAATGGCATTGCCTCGCCATTGATTTTTAATAAATAACCCTATCGATTGGCTGCAGCTTTGACCAAATGATTAAAACCACCTCGTCATTCATCCAATCCCACTATGGTTCAATGGCTGCATATGTCATCCAAAATAAAATTTAATTTTCAAATCTTTTTAATTTATTTCCAAATTTAGTCTCATTAAAACTCAATTTATCGTGTCTGATTGTCTCATCACAGCGTTTAGGAAATTCCTATCGATAAGGTTGATCAGGCGTATCGACCAAAATTCTTAAAGCACTTGATGGACAACCCAACACCAAAAGTCATCTTCTATAAAAGAAGTATCTCATATTTAGTTCTCAAAATGTTCTTTATTTATCCCAAAACCAAATCCAATTTGTCTTAGAAATATATCTTCAGTTTTTGAAAAATTTGAAAACACAATTCATTACATATACCCAAAATCAAAAACACAAAAAGAGACTCATCAAGATGTTCCCTGAATATACTCGATTCACAAGATTGAGGGAATAGATTGGATATAACGAACTACTCAGAAACTAATAATGAGTGCAGAATGCGGATTGCGGTAAAAGAACAGTATCCTCCGCAACTTGTAGCTAATGAGAATTGGTGTAGGTTCAAGCTGAAGAAAGACCCTAGCACCACCAATAGATCGAATAAGAAATCAGCGAGATTTAAGGGTAAGGGTAAAATATCTTCTCAAATGAGAAGAAGAACACAAACGGCAAATCATTACTTTGGGTGAAGTAATATTACTAAGCCTATAAATGAGTATCCAAAAAGGTTATCTCAAAAGAGGTAAGAATGGCAATATCAATTAAATTCCAAGGATCACCTCATTTCCTTAGTGGGCATCCTCGTGGAAAGATGACCAAAAGGCTAAGAACAGTGAATGAGGTCAATACAATATTCGATTGCCCGATTGGGTGTCATACCCGAACGGACTTACAGAAATCAACAGAGTCCTATGCAGTTAAATCGCTTAGCAGATTCAATGCGGTGGAGGTGCAAAAAGTCATAGCGGCGGTACAGCGAGGATATAGCGGGATATGGCAGATGACTCTAAAATAGCATATAAAACTCGTACTTAATGTTTTTACAAATATATAAATGGTAATTGAATGAAAAATTAACATTCAATTGAATTATAATAAATACATAAATAATTTTAAATAAAAACATGTGAATATACTGTAAATTAATGTAAAACTGTTATATAACATAATTGAATTTAGTAAGAATATTAGAGTATTTTCATTTCTTAAAATATATTAAAAATTTAATTAAATAAATCAATTTCATGATTTTATAATGTATAAATAACATTTTTCAATTCATTTCTTTTAAAGAAGATATAGCGGAAATAGCAGAATATAGCGGGAATAACGGGATATGGCGGAAATAGCGGGACTTAAAGAGGAAAGGCTATATTTGGGGATATATGGAAAATCGTAGCGGTAGAAATTCGCTATGAGATATAACAGGGTTATAGCGGGGCATTAACTACGCAGACAGAGTTACAATGACGAGAATTCGAGATATATCATCAACATCTCGATACTTAAGAGTGAATACAGAGACTTCGGAATCATAATCAATATTCCGAAGACAAGAATTAACCAACCAATTGAATTAGGATACCTAAATATAGGACACTTCAAATCACAGAACGTGGCTTGATAAAATGCAAGCCACTCCCTCTCAAATTACTCCAAAGTCAAGATAGAAAATAGTGTGCTAATATGCACGCAAAGATAAGCTACAAGGAACAAATCCCAAAATTCTCAGGTCAAGTATTGCGGATCCCCTCAAAAGGATTCACAATCCTCAAGTAAGCAACAAGACTAGAACATCTAATAGCATTAACAAATTTCTCCGGTACAGATAAATGCCAAGCACCCGTATCGAAGAGGATTCGAATAGAACGATCATGAAAAAGAATAGAACCTTCCAAAATGGTAGGAGATATACCTTGAGACTGAGATGCACTACTACAAGCCTTCACTACATTCAAATTCCCCGAACTAGAACCTTTCCTTTTCTAAGGACACGAAGAAACCATATGTCCTTCCTTCTTATAATAGGCACACTTGCGGGGATGAGGACACTCTCTAGCTAGATGATCTCGAGAACCACAATTGAAGCAAGCTAAAACTCTAACCAAAGAAGGTGCCGCATGAGGATGAGAACCAGAATTGCCTTTCTTTTCCTTCTTCCTCGGAGGAAAGGATTGGGATCTCTGAAAGGGAAATTTCTTCTTATTTGGGGTCATTCGAACCTCGGCCTCGTCACTACTATCCCTTTCTTTTTTGACGGCTTCGAGGTGAAGCGCCGAATCCACAAGCTCCTCGAAGGAGAGCTTAAGCTGAAGCATGAGCGACTTCTTCGAATATTTCTTAAGTCCAGTTATGAACTTAAGATTCTTCTTGTATTGGTTGCTAATAAACTCAAGCCCATACTTGGATAGAGACTCGAAGGAGGATACATAATCTGACATGGAGGATTTTTCCTTGCTTCAACTCGAGGAAGCGACGGGCAAGGAAAGCCTTCTCGGATTCTGGCACGAACTTAAGCTCAAAACGATCTCGGAAATGCTGCCATGTAAGAGTAGACTCATCTATCTCAGCTATAAGGAGCTCGTACTAGTCTAGTGCTCGTTCTTGCAGCATACTCGACTCCACAAGAACACGGTGATGATCACAAAAATCCATGCGATTGAAGATGCTCTCGCATGTTCAGAGCCAAGCCTGAACCTCTAAAACTGTCTCAGAGCCTTTGAATAGCTTGCCTTCGAGATGGGTGAAGTCGCTACATATATGCGCAAATGCGGATTTGCACGGAGGAGAGGGATGAGTAGGAGTAGGAGGCTGAGTGCTCCTAAGCAGCTCAAGAATCTGGTCGTTCGACATATAATCTCCTTCGGGACGAGAACCACTGGACGGTCCGGCCTTTGAAGTGCGGCCTCTACCTCTTCCAGCCATTTGCTGAAAGTTAAGATAAGCTAGGATTATTCACAGCGGTAAATATTAGCAATTGGAATTCATTAAATAAGGAATACTAGGGAATTTAAAATTAACATTCCTAGACATATTCCTTTCTATCTACCCCCAAAGGACTTAAAAGATTAAGGACAAGGTTGGGTTCAACTACGATTTGGGATGATGTTTACACTCGTATTATACTTGATGTATAGTAATTGTGTATATTGTTATGTGTTTATTACATTTTTGTTCTGAATCCAGCTCTGATATCAAGCTATGATGCCCCACACCGAGACCCACATTAACAAAGAGAATTACAGAGTAATTCTGTGTGCTAATGCGGAGAATAAGGCTGGTTAAGGGCGACCATCATAGTCTTGCATTAGATAAGAGCTAAGTATGTCGATTTGGTACTTATTTTTTTTCATTTTTGTCTCAAGTGTTCGACATACTCAATTCCTATCTAATACACTACTATGGTGGCTATAGGATCGATTCAGAAATAAAACATAACAACATCAACAGTCTCAAGCCACAGAATAGCAAACAAAAACTGATCTACATGTACTCATACATCAAATGTAATACAACATGTCATAGTGGTATTCAACCACAATATATACATACATCCCCATAAAAGAATATACATAACAAAGTTCCCAACAAGACAACTACTATGAAAACTACACAAGAACTATGCTTCCTATTTAAAAGGGTTGGTAGAGAAGTCCAAAAGATACTGCTATGCCAAAAGTCGAAAAGATCTTAACCTGCAACTCGGTCTGACTCGAGTAATAAATACACGGGTTAGGCTAAATAGAACATAATTGTTAGCAAGAGATAAATGGATATACATGCATAAGGGAAACATTCCTTTAAATAGAAACATGAATCGAGAGGGAGTCATGAATAACCCCGTTCAAGCAGTACCTGCTACACGGGACTTTGCCCGAAAGAAAGAACGAAAGACGACAAGTCATTCGCAAAGCCTCACGATATATAATGCAAGATGGAGTAATGTATCGAAAAGGATTCTCGGTTCCTTTACTTTGGTGCATCGCTCACGATGAGATAAAGCGGTTCTTGAAAGAAGTTCATGAAGGGGAATGTAGCGACTATACTGGGGGGCAGATGCTAGCCAAAAAGATCCTCCGCTATGGATACTATTGGCCAACCATTAATCGAGACGCCACAAACTATGCGAGAAGATGCGACAAATGTCAAAAGTATGCGAAGATTTCGAGAGCTCCGCTCACACAAATGGTTAGTCCATGGCCATTTGCAATATGGAGGGTCGATATAATCGGTTCCTTGCCAATCTCCAAAGGTGGTGCAAAATACGCAATTGTTGCGGTCGATTACTTTACCAAGTGGGCAGAAGCAGAACCCTTAGCTATGATCACCACCAAAAAGGTCATTAATTTCTTTGTGCGAAACATCATATGTCATTTTGGCCTGCCACGAATTATCACTACGGACAACAGAACTCAATTTGAGAGTAGGGAGTTCAAAGAATTCTGCCAAAAATATTGCATTGAGAAAAGGTTTGCAGCAGTCGCTCACCCTAAAGCCAATGGACAAGTTGAAGCCGTAAACAAAATAATCAAATCCATATTGAAAAAATGTTTGGAGAAGGCCAGAGGCAAGTGGGTGGATGAGCTCCCAACAGCGCTCTGGGCTTACAGAACCACCCACAAGTTCGCGACTGGTCATACTCCATTTACTTTGGCATACGGCGCTGAAACTGTTATACCCATGGAACTTGAAGTTCCGTCTCACCGGGTGACTCATTATGATCCTAAGACGAATCAGGATCTCTTAATGGAATCGATGGACTTTGTCGATGAAAAACGTGAAGAGGCTGATCTGAGGGTGGCTGCATATAGGCACCGAGTCGCTCGATATTATAATGAAAATGTTCGACCGAGAATCTTTGATGTGGGTGATCTCGTTTTGAAGCGAGTTTTTCCAATCCCATCACATACGAATCCCACATGGGAAGGTCCATATGTCATCGAATGGAAGCTTGGAGAAGGAACCTTCAAGCTAGTGACTGACGATGGCATGACACTCCCCAAAGCATGGAATAGCGAGCATTTGTGTCGTTATTACACTTAGCTCTTTTCTTTTGCACTTTAGTAGCGATTGTTTCCGGTATATGTTTCTTTCGTTAGTTTTTGTTTTCGGCATGTAATAAGACAACTCAGTTTGTTCCTATTTGTTATGATCAATAAAGGCTTGAAGCTGTTTTTTTATGAACTGCTGATGTTCCGTGTGTTATAATTCCATGGCAAAAGGTTAAATTACATCATTCTGTTTGGCGTATGAATGCACACATAAAATTAAAAGTCAATCGATAAAATAAAAATCTCTAAGTCCCCAGAGCGCGGACTAGAGTACTCTGAGTCCCCAAAGTGCGGACTAGAGTATAAACGACTTAAAAATCTCTAAGTCCCCAAAGCGCGGACTAGAGTACTTTAAGTCCCCGGAGTGTGAACTAGAGTATAAACGACTTAAAAATCTCTAAGTCCCCGGAGCGCGGACTAGAGTACTCTGAGTCCCAGGAGTGCGGACTAGAGTATAAATGACTGAAAAATCTCTAAGTCCCCAGAGCATGGACTAGAGTACTCTGAGTCCTCGGAGTGCGGACTAGAGTCTAAACGACTTAAAAATCTCTAAGTCCCCGGAGCGCGGACTAGAGTACTTTGAGTCCCCAGAGTGCGGACTAGAGTATAAACGGCCTAAAAATCTCTAAGTCCCCTGAGCACGGACCAGAGTACTCTGAGTTCCCGGAGTGTGGACTAGAGTATAAACGACTTAAAATCTCTAAGTCCCCGGAGCGCGGACTAGAGTGCTCAGAGTCCCCGGAGTGCGGACTAGAGTATAAACAGCTTAAAAATCTCTAAGTCTCCGGAGCGCGGATTAGAGTACTCTGAGTCCCCAGAGTGCGGACTAGATTATAATCGATTCGTAAAATCTCTAAGTCCCCGAAACGCGGACTAAGGTATAAGCAATTCAGAAATCTCCAAGTCATGTGGAAGTGAACAGGTGCTTACGTGACCCATAAAATTTTGTTTGTCATGTACTAGTTGGACGATAAGCTGAATAGCGAAAACCATTGAATACAAAGAAACAAAATTTTATTTATTTACTAATCGAAGATTCAGTCCCATTACAACTTCTCCTAAACTCGGAGCAAAAAAGTCCATTCACAACGGCTATAAAAATAGATAGAAACAACTACATGACTAAGGCTGAGCGAGATATGACAAGATGATAATTGCTTCTTTGACTTTTTCTCTTTCTTGGGTTTCTCCGAAGACTCCTCAGCCAAGCACTTCTTCTTGGACCCTCTGCTTCCCAGTGAGACAATATCTGGGGCAGGAGGAGGGACATCAAGAGGAGTGATCCCCCCGGGGAGAATTATCTTGAAGGACTTATTTAAAGGATCGTCAAGTTCCATCACTTGATATTCGACCTTAACTTTGGCTTTCTCTTTCTCCTCTTCCACGACTCGCTCCCCCATGCTAAATTTTGAAGTAGGTCCGGAGGTGCCAGTGATTTCAACCTCGTCATGTTCGTCCGCAGGCGAGGGATCCTCGGCCTTGTCCTCGTCAAGTGCTCTGATTACATGGGCATCGGGTCCGGGAGCATCCCCAGTGTGAAGCTCTTCCGCTATTTTTATTCCTTCTCCATGGCGACATTGCTCCTTGAAGTTGGTTCAGGATCAGAATGACCTACATGGAGTCATAAAGGATAAGTGTTAGAATACATCTATTGTTCATCAAAAGCAATGGTCCTTTCAACCCTAGAAAGAAAAATTACACACTGGCTTCCGGTTGACTCAGCTGTTTTAGGAGTCTCACCCACGGGAATAGGGGAAAGAACATGAACGTCAAGCTCGGGTTTCTCTGGGTCATATCCAACATGCTACTCAAAAGGATCGAGTGACAAGCAACCAGCCGGCTGGGCGGAAGGAGGAACTGGAGACTTAGTTCCAGATTATCCAGCAACGTCGTCCTTCCCTTTCAAAGAGGAGGAATCTCTTCCGTAGAGGGCTTTGGCTGCGGATAAGTTGGAAGGCTCATCTCCCCGAAGCACTTCCTTCACAAGGGACTCCTCATCAATTTCTTCGGTGCCCAACTCCACTCGCTTAATTTTTATTAGAGTATCCCATGCTTCGTCTAATGATTCAAGGTAACCCTCGCCCAAAAATGGTAGATCTCGATGCGTGAGAACTTGAGCGTTGTATTCAGCAATAAGCGGATCGAATAAGCATTTAATTTCTTCTCTCCCGGCTTCAGCAGCTGCCTCTAGGCGAGAATCAATTTCTGTCAATGCCATTCTTTTGCCCTCTTCACGGGCTGCATCCTTTAACGCTTCGGCTTTAGAAATTTTTTTGTCGAGCTTCGTTTTTAAGAGCCGTGTTGTGAAGATTTCCTCGCAGTATCGTTGCGACTCTTCTTGTGCAGCGGTTTTCTCTTCTTTTTCTTTAAGCAGCAGCTCCTCCAGTTCTTTAACTCGCCGAGCGAAGGCATCCTTTTCTTTCTGGATGGAGTCTTTTTCTAACGCTAGAGCACCGCTACGTTGAACTGCCTCATCGATTTCCTTTTTGTGAGTGGCTTCTAGACGGCTGACTGCCTCAGCTGTATCTTTGGCGGTATGCTGAGCGGCCTCAAGTTGAGATTTGTACGAGGAAAGCTCTTTGTCCTGGACTTTAATAACATCTTTATCATGAATGGCTTTAAGTTTCAGGCGATCGATTTCATGCTGGCGTTCCATAGAAACTTATGAAACTTTTTCTAGCAAATGAACAAACGCATCATGTTGGACATAGACATCGTTGTTACAGGCGATGGCGCTTTGTTTGACGGGCCCTGGAATAGGATGAATCGCTGAAAGAAATTTCAATCCGTCGAAGCATATTTTTGGAAATATGGCTTTAAGCTCAGATAATTTTTTGGCTGTCAATGGATCACGTGCAGGGATTGGAGGAGTATGCCTAGCCGGAGTCACAGACTATTTATGAGGCTTACGAGATTGTTTGGTGCTGGATGAACCAGAGTGTTGGTCGCGAGGAGCTTCAAATTGAGGTCCTTTTTGAGCAGATTTTTCTTTACTATGCTCCGAATGAGGGGGAGGATCGTTGGGATGTGAAGAATGGCTGTAAGTTCTTCTTCGGGAAGACAACGAGTCTCGGGGGCGGTAGTCCCTATCGCCGCTGTCATCTTTGTCTCGGCGTCTACCTGATCCCGAATCCCGAGCGGAGTGGTGGAAAATAGAGGAACCGCGAAGGCGGTCGAAGCCGTGTGAGCGTCCCATATCACCTACATAGAAACCAAGTGAAGACAAGTTAGTGAGGATCACACGATGGCTAAAACTTAAGTGTGGGGTGAAGTGTGAGTGTTCGTGAGTGTCCTAGTGTTTCCCCCCGACGGACCAGTTTCTTTTGCTTTACTTATTGGAGTTTTTTCTCCTTGATGATGAGCTTGTTCGCCGTCCTCGCCTCTTGCGGGTGAATTAAATCCCATAGCCCCTGGATCATTGAAGCCGTAATTTAGTAAGTCATCGGGAATGGTTAGGTCTGATAGACCTTTTTGCGAACCCTCTAAATGTTAGGGAGACGACTCTTTCTCGACTGGAGTAATTGTAACTTTTGAAGTTCCGCCCACTGATTTCTTTCTCAGTTTGTAGGCTAGGCCTTTTTTCCTCTTTGAAGGAGGGGGAGGTTCATCGACGCCGGGTGCGTCGATTACTGGTGCCGAGTCAGGGCTTATATTCTCATCGGTCGCTTCTGGCATCCCGGTCTCCTTAATTTCACCTTCCTCCGTTGTATCGGGAGCCCCTTCTACAGGAGGCACCGAAGGTTCGGCCTGCTCTTTACCTTTCTTTACAGCAGATCTGGTTGTAGCAGCGCCAGTTGGGAGACCAGTTCGACGACCTTCCGCCAACAATCCAAATTTTAAAAGAGATTCATAAGAAATGACGGATTTGATCTCCCGGTCTTCCACGGGAATAGCTCGAATGGCCTCAACAGCCTTAGAATACCTAGTGCCTTCGGGACGTGGGCTGATGCCTGTAAAAGTCGAAAGAAGTTTAGAAAGAATACACTTCGTACCTTAGACAAATATTGGTCTGGAAATATAACTTACTCCCTTCCGGCCATCTTCTCGCAAAGCCAGCGGGGCAGCGTACGTAAAACCATTCCTACTTATATTGGGAGAATTTAATCCATGCCCCCGTCAGGATCTGACACTTGGAGTGTGGCTCAAGGAATATGAAGGATGGACTGTCAGACCGTCCTTTGAAGCGATAAATGTAGCGGATATCACCGGGAGTGGGGAGCCTGAATAAGATGCTCATGAAGAGAATACAAGTGTCATAGATGAATGTGTGGCTATTGGGATGTAGCTGTGCCGGGGCGATCCCGGTATACTATAACACTTCATGGAGAAAGGAGTTGAAAGGTGGCACGCTACCAACCCAGTACATGAATTTATTGCAAGCTGTATATCCAGGTGCGGGCAGGTGAGGCCGATCTTGCCCCGATGGAACTAAAACGTCATCGAAAGGGATTCCATGAATGGTGCACAACCGACGAAGGCCGGCTTCACCGATTTTTGAAGCTTGTGAATCAATAGGATTATCCAGAATAACCGCTCCATCTATAACATCAGGAGCCTGGTCAATAACTGCGGCTGATGGATTTGGAATACCCTGTGTAGGAGTTGTCGATGGATTCGAAGTTCCTACTACCTCCTGCTAAGAACTTGGCTCAGGCTTGTCAGATACTATTGCGGAGCTCGATCTCTTGGACATCTTCAACGAGCGTTGAAAATGGGTAGATACCTGTTTGAACTATACTTGAAAGACAATCGATATTAGATATAACGACAAAAATATTCCCTCTGTGTGATGTGTGGACTAGTGCAATCATTCGAGCATGAATATAAAAGAATTAAAGATTTAAAGATCGATGAAGTGTGATTGAGCATTAAGCTATCACCTTTGGAGACCGTCATTACTGACCATCTCCGAGAGCTTGTCCTATGTTCGGTAGTAGGGGTCTTGAAATCATACATTGGCATTATATGTTAAAAGCTGTTATTTGCTTTTGTTAAGTTGAACTCGCGTTTATAGTTCTTAAAACTATGGAGTTATTAGTCTGAACCAGTTCCATATGCTCATGTGCTTAAGTTCTTGTCATTGTTCATTGTTCTATGATCAGGTGTGGGGATAAGTGGACATGGAATATGTTGTGTTCAAGTTAAGGTGATTTTGATTATCAATGCCGACCCAAAGGCCCGAAGCCGATCGACTCTCTAAGCATGCATACCGAACGACTCTCTAGACCAAAAGCACCTGCCCACTTACTCTCCTTTCTCTCACTCTCTAATCATATATCCACTCTACTAAGTCCTCACCGACCCACACTCTCCCCCTCATAAACCGAGCGACTCCCTCATTCGGGATACCGACCCACTCCACCAGATTCAGACCGACCCACAACGACACGCGAAGTTACCATCACTCTCTCTAATTACCGAACAGCCTCACTTAGACTCCTACCGTCCCACTAACCTAACTTCCTACCGAACCATGCTCTCCTTCGAGGCCGCGCGACTTCCTCGATCGGGATGCCGAACCGCTCCTCTGGACTCTGACTGACTCGCAACGTCTCAAGCAACTACCGAACCACACTCTCATCTCACAACGTGACCGACCCGAGTTTACTCTTGAGTCATTCATCGCGGGACACTTTCCCTCTTCCACCTAAGTCGTAACTTCTGAATTCTGAAAACTGTTACTACTAAGCGACTAATTCGTCAACCATCTACGGCGGTTGAAGCTCTAACTTAAAGGTCGGCCTTCTTCGTGGTTTATTTTTCCTTCTCTCCTCAATTATCCTCTACCCATTCCTATAACCCGAGAAAAGGGAAAGCCACCCACTCGAGTAGTGAGACTTCGTATGCAATCTCGAGTACTGATAAGAGGTTCGTACATATGAAGAAGGCTTGGGGTTTGTGGCAGATTCGAGATGTTGAATTGAGGAATCGATTGAATTTGGGAACAGCTGGAATTGCGAGGGGATAAATATGATGTTCGACGATAAACAAGTGGTTAGGTTTGGGAAGATAGGAAGAATAAGGGCTAGTGAGAGTAGAATAAGAAACAAGGAAAGGAGGAAGAAACAAAGGATGAGGCTTTTATATGGTAGGAAGAGAAGAGGAACGGACCTTACCTTGTGGAACCGGTCAAAGTGCATTGATGGTCCAGTAAGTAAATCGACCGAGTGTCGCCGGTTAGGCCGAACGCATGGTTCAGTGCTCATATGCCGACCCATCCATAAAAAAACGTGTATCTATATGAGTATATACATATATGCATATAATGATAGGAGAATCTACCATGATTCAGCCTTCTAGAGGTTATATTCACCCAGCTTTTGAAAAATTAGAAACAAGACTTAGATATCAGACGATTATCATTCCGAATGAGCTAGCTTCTGATAAACAAAGACTAACTGTTGATTCAAAGCGCATCATGTTGGTTCACACAACGCACTTTGGGGGGCAAATGTTACCCGGCTGCTTGGCCCGGCTACAAGGTGATAATTACAGAGGTTTTGATTGAATCAAGATGAAACTCGAGCCAGTGAGAGGTTGGAAATATAAAAGACTGACCCGATTTGAGTAGTTCAGCATATATACATCGTTCGGCCTGTACACACGGTTTAGCTTGTATATATGGTTCGGCTTGTATGCACGGTTTGGCCTGTATATATGGTTTGACCTGTATATATGGTTTGGCCTATATGTATAGTTCGGCCCGTATACATGATTCGGCTTGTATAGAAGGTTCGGCCTATATGTATAGTTCGGCCCATATACATGGTTCGGCTTGTATAGAAGGTTCGGCCTAGATGTATGGTTTGGCCTTTAAATGCAGTTCGATCGAGGAAAAGATGGCGTGTGTCGCTCGGCTAAAGAAAGGAAGCTATAGGAACATAGTACATATTGTTCAGTCAACGAATGGAGAGCAAGATGACTCGGTCGAGATGTCCAAGGAGAGGCCGCTCGGCAAGGGTGGCTCGGTACTTGGTGGACCGGCCCCAGCGGAATTGAGTCATTTGGCTCGGTATTTGGTGGCTCGGCATTGGAGCGTTCGGCATGAATGCCTTAGCCATGTTGGCTCGGCTATGAAGGTTCGACCCTGTCGGGTCGGTCAAGGTAGTTGCTGTTGAAGTGGTGCGTCTGGCTTTCCTTGACTACAACTCATACCATAACTTCCCCTGAGTTAAGTGACGACACACTTCGAGTTGCCGATGAAAAGACCCGAGGTTGGCCAGGATCGTTCGGCAACCATCATTCGGCAACCCTCGCTCGGCAACCATCGTTCGACATTGGTGGCTCGGAATGCACGGCTCGGTGAACACGAGTTACCAAGTGTGCCGAAGTATCTTGGTCATGGGCCTACGCAAATGGACCAGCCTATCTTCGTCTATAAATACAGAGGAAGGGGGACAGTTGAAGGGACCTTTTTTCGAGAACTCTAGAGACACTCTGCCATTTTTCGTACTCACTTCTTTCAGTTCAAACTTGGATATGAGTTGTTTGTTTATGGATTGAATCTGTATTCAAGTCTTTGAAAAAAGCAATAAAGATTACATTAACAGTGGACGTAAGCAATTACGCCGAACCACTATAATTCTGGTGTTCTTGTTTCTGCAGTTACTTTTGCATATATTCCTCTGTTTTAATTTACTATCTTCATTAATCTCTCTACACAAATCTATTCTTGGGTGTTAGTAACCAATTCTGGTGCTAACAGGTAGTATCCAAATATAAGGAGTATTTCACTCCCAACCATGTAGATTTTCTTTTTGAAGAAAGAGATGCTTTATTCATTCATCTTTGGAAAATATGGCCTCAAATATTCGACATTCCATGTTCTCGAAACCATATTGCGTTTGGTCGGCATAATTTGTGGGCTTTTGGGGGTATTACTTTGCAAATGATTAATGGTCCTTCCCAATTTGGCCCAGGGGTCCATCTGTGGGGTTTCTGGTATTTGCCATCACTCTTCGGAGTACCAAATCTCCTTCGCGAAATGATCGAGTTCTCACTTTCGAGTTGTAGTACCTTGAGATTCTTCTTTGATACTCAGCGGTTATTACCGCTGCTTCATCTTTTAATCATGTATCAAATCTAAGGACTCTCTTTTCAGCTCTTGATTCATATCGAATGCATAGGCGATTCTTCGGTATGAAGGTATTTTAATCTCAACCGGTAACATCGCTTCACACCCATATGTTAAAGAGTAGGGAGTATGTCCCGTCACTGTTTTGGTAGATGTTTGATAAGCCCATAATATAAGTGGTAGTTCTTCCACCCAATTTCCTTTTGCCTTGTTTAACCACTTTTTCAGAATCGTCTTTATGGTTTTGTTTGCAGCCTCAACTGCTCCATGTGCTTTTGGGTGTGCGACGGATGAAAAGCTTTTAATGATTTCATTCTTGTGGCAAAAGCAAGAGGATTCTTCACTCTCAAATTGTGTCCTATTGTCAGAAACTATCTTCTGGGGAATTCCAAAGCTGGTTATGATATTTTTGATAACAAATTTGAGTACCTTTCCAGAAGTAATCTTTGGAAGCGGTTCCGCTTCAACCCATTTAGTGAAATAGTCTATGATGACTACGGCGTACTTTGCTCCTCCTTTTAAGATTGGCAATGGGTCGATTAAGTCTATTCCCTATACATCAAAGGAACATGGACTTGCAATTGGAGTCAACTGACTTGGGGTTAATTTGGGAATCTTTGAGTATTTCTGACATTTTTTGCATCTTCTCACATACTCGATGGCTTGGCTTACCATTCAAGCCAATAAAACCCTTGCCTAATTATTTTCTTTGCCAACTTTATTCCATTCGAATGATCCCCGCAGAGTCCCTCATGTGCTTCAGCCATCAATTTTATTCCATTATTTAGGCTTATGCATCTTAGATAGAGAAGGGCGTATCCCTTCTTATAGAGGATTCCATCCACCATTGTGAAGGTTGGAGCTTGTCTCCTGATCTTCCTTGCTTCTCCTTTGTCAGATGGGAGTATTCCTTTAACAAGATATTCGATAATGGGTGACATCCAGGTGTTACCATACATATCACTTGAACTTGATTGGTCAACCCTTTCATCTGATATTTATTTATCAATTTCTTCTCTCTCTTCCACTTGTAACTTAGTTCGGGACCTTGTCAATACTAATAGTTCCTTTACCCATTCAGACACTTCCTCTCCAACACTTGGAATTTCCTGATATCCTACCGGAACAATTCGTGTCTCATGGGCTCCTCTTGGGCTGGCTAGTTTTGCTAGTGAATCAGCTTGTGAATTTTCCTCTCTTGGGACTTGGTGTATTGAAAGTCTTCAAACAAAGCAAGCATTCTTAGTATCTTCTTCACGTATAAAGATAGCTTGGAGTCCTTTGTTTGATATATCTGTTTTACTTGGTTTACCATTAGCTGAGAATCACTAAAGATATGAATTCATGGAATCTTGGGTTCTAATGCCAAGGCTAATCCCACTACCATGGATCCACATTATTCATTGCGGGGAATCCCAACTTCATGGCATAATGTAACAGTGTCCATCCGGTGTTATGATTACATATCCTACACCGGCCCCTTGTTCGTTTGATGCACCATCAAAAAATAATTACCACATAGGCCTTTGGTCTTTCTCCTTTTCTGATTGTTCCTTAATAAAATTAGTGCACTCATTAATGAAGTCTGCTAATGCTTGCCCTTTGATTGCAGCTCATGGCTGAAATTCTATGTCATATTGGCTGAGCTCGATTCCCCGTTTTACCAATCTTCCCGAAGTTACTGGGTTACTAAAGCCTTGCTTAAGGGGAAAATTGGTCAATACCACGATCAGATGTGCTTGAAAATATGCTCTAAGCTTCTGAGCTGTGAGAATCAAGTAATAGGCTAACTTTTCTATTATTGGGTATCGAACTTCCGCATCCTTCAACCATCTACTCACATAATATACTGGAAATTGTGCCCCACTCTTTTCTCTAATCAATACTAAACTGACCACGTGTACTGAGACTGCCATATATAGGTATAAGGTTTCCCCATTCTCGGGACTAGAATGTATCGGTAGCTTTTCCAGGTGGCTTTTTAATTCCTGAAAGGCTTTCCTGCAATCTTACCCCCATTCAAAGTTCTTCTTCTTGATTACATCAAAGAAGGGTATACAATTATCGGTAGCTTTACAAATGAATCTACTTAGGGTAGCCACCCTTCCATTCAAACTCATCACCTCCTTACCGGTTTTAGGTTCGGACATGTTTTTAATGGCTTGAATTTCATCAGGACTAGCTTTGATCCCTTGGGTGCTTACAAGGTAGCCTAAAAACTTTCCAAAATGGACTCCAAAAGAACACTTTTGTGGGTTCAGTTTCATTTGATATTTCCGCAATACCCTGAACATCTCTTCCAAATATTTAAGATGATTCTCAGGCTCGCTAGACTTTACCAACGTATTGTCCACATAAACTTTTACGTTTCGACCAATTTTCTCTTTAAACATTCGGTTGACCAATCTTTGATATGTTGCCCCTGCATTTTTTAACCTAAATGGAATTGCCTTGTAACAATAAATCCCCTACTTAGTTATGAAGCTAGTGTGATCCTCATCTGGTTTGAACATTGGTATTTGATTATATTCTGAATAAGCATCCATGAGAGACAATAATTTGTGCCCGCTTGTAGCATCTACTAACTGATCAATTTATGGTAGCGGGAAGCAATCTTTCGGACATGCTTTGTTTAATCTGTATAGTCAATGCAAGTCCTCCACTTTCCATTTGATTTCTTTACCAGAACTGGATTGGCAAAACACTTTGGGTAGTATATTTCTCAAATAAACCCATTCTCAAGGAGTCTGTTTACTTCTTCCTTCAAAGCATATGAGCATACCTTATCTAACTGTCTCTTTTTTTGCCTAATGGGGGTTTCTTCTAAATTGATGTTGGGTGCATGACACATGACCGTTGGATCAATCCCCACCCTATCAAAATGTGACCAGGCAAATACGTCCTTATTGACTTTAAGAAGTTGGATTAAATCCTTCTTCAAGTCACCATTCAAATCTTTTCCCACCTTGACCACTTTTGTAGCATCGTTTGAATCTAGGTATGCTTCCTCAAGATCCTCTATAGGTTTGATCCTTTCTGTTTCCCCTCGGCAATCGAATTCTGTGATAATCAGGCTTTCTTCAGCTAAGTTTGCATCAACTCACTTCCTCTTGCCTCCAGAAGGAATGTACCTTTCACACATACGTTTATTAGATTTATTAATCTTAATTTTTGCTTCAAATGTTGGATGTGAAAATCCATCACCCAAAGGCTGTAAAATAGTAGAAGAATCAAAGTAAGCAGAATACTCCCTTTTATATTGATCAAGGGTAGCAAAATACATCTCTCGGGAGCTGAACTGCTCCCCTCGGATAGTGCCCCACCCTCTCTTTGTCAAGAATTTTACCATGAGATAATTTAGGGAGACGAATGCATCTATTTCGTCAATAGCCGACCTGCTATAGAAGGCATTGTAGTAAGAGGGATGGTTGATAACCACAAAATGTCTCAAAGGTTCTGCAAGTTGGTGGTACTCCCATTTGCACGAGTAGCTTCACTTGCCCCACTGGAGTCGACCATTTATTATTGAATCCAAAGATGGGCTCCATGCTGGGCTCTAATTTGTCTTCGGGGATATTCATTTGGTCAAAGGCATGCTTGAAGATTACGTTGACTACACTGCATGTGTCAACCAGAATTTCGGAGACAATAGATAGTCCAATCTGAGCAGTAATCATCAAAGGATCATTATGCGGATGGCGAACCCCCATTTTCATCTCTTAAGGAGTGACAACGAGGTTCAACATTTGAACACTGAGTCGTGGTTTCTATGATGGGGGCTTGATGTGCATGTAAATGTGCATATTTTTACCACCATATTTAATCTATTTAAATTAAATAAATAATCATATCGGGTATTTTAATTTGTTTAAACCAAAATTCAAATTATTTCAAATTGTCACATATTCATCTTCATCCAAGGGCAAAATGGTCATTTTTGTGCATATATTAATTCTCTAAATTTTAATTGAAAATTTCTATATTATTTTGTAGGAATTTAAATTCATATACAAGTGGTTTCATGATGATATATGCATGCACAAGAGTGAAGAGAACAAATAAAGATGGAAATAATTCAAAGTGAAGATCATGGAGGACCCCAGCTACCCACCTACCTTAATGTACAAATTGGAGGCTAATGCACATGCTTATGGAATTAATGGCTTCATGTACACTTAAATGATGATTAGTAGAAGCTAATGATTACTTGGCCTCCACACTTTCTCAAGGGTATTTTGGGCATTCCCGAAAAATGTGAATTAAGGTTTAACACATGTATGAAAAGCCCTTATGTTTCATGTAACCCTCTCCCTCTCCCTTAGTTCCTCTTAGTTTAGTTTAGGCTCAAATAAAAGACAAGTTCTCTTTCTCTTTTCATGGCTACTTAGCCATTTTTATTTCATGTAATTTTTCTTTTCCTTTTTATGCAATTTTAAATACATGCTCTTTTTTTCTCTTGTTTATTTCCTTTCATGTTAGTATAGATTTCTTTTCCATGCAAGTAGAATAGTTTTAATTCTTGTTAATTAGCTCTCTTTTTCATTAAGCTTTGATTTTCCTTTCATTTTGCTTTCATGTTGTTAGCTACATTTGTTAATCAAATGACAAATATGAGAGGCTAAGCCCCCTTCAATTTAGGGGTAATGAAGCTCTCTAATTATATAGCTTCAACTATTTGTTAATTCATGCTTTATTTTTGTGCTTAATGATGATGATAGAAATAGTTTACTAGTTGTTTTTGCTTTGAATTTGATAGCCTATATTGTTGACATCAAATAGGATATGCTTAAACAATCACTAACACTAATTGCCTCTTCATCAAAATATGATTATGGCAAAAGAAAGTGATTTGAAATTAAAATTTGATGGTCTATATTTCTAATCAATAGTTAATAGGCCATACTTAAAATAGATTTCATTTTCATTGTCAAATTTCATGAAAGTTAGTAAGTGGTTTAAGGGGTGTGTTATAGTTTGATGGCTTATGTTGGCTAATCAATAGCACAAATATGCCATACTTATGATAAGCACATCAATTAAAGCACTAATGACCATAAAAGAGAGATTATGATTTCATATGTGTTGAACTACATGATCTAGAGAGTGGATTTATTCTCTAAATTGTCACTTAACTCTTATATTTGCTTCTCTTTTCTTTTAGTTAGTTAATTCTCAAATTCTCTAGCTTAACTTTCACTCGACTTTGGTTTAATTTGATTAAATAGGTTTTTTTAAATCATCAATTCCCTACGATCGATCCATATTCGCCACGTACTACAATAGTACGTCGTGCGCTTGCGGATAAAATTTATTTCGAAATTTTTCGATGGTTTTCTAACTCGATAGAAATTCCATCGATTAACAAGGCTCTTGGACTGAAAAGATGCCTTCTTTAGCTTCCTTGATGTATTTTTTTTGGGCTCATTTACTGTTCCCAGCCGAGTGCGGCCCTCCGTGAATTACATCAATTCTGTTTATAGGTGGACTCAAGTTCAGGGGGTCTTCATCTTCTAGTATATTGACGACATTGCCAAGGTGTTTTTGTGGACCATCCCCTGCCCATTGAGCTTTTTGCTGCTCCTAAACAAATTACTTCAAATGACCCTCACGGATCAGTTTCTAGATGATTCCAGCCAAAACCCTGCACTCATCAGTTTTGTGGCCCTTTTCCTTATGATGTGCACAGTAATCTCCTCCCTTCCTTTGCTCAGGATTATTCTTATCCTTAGAGTAGGTAGGAAAGTTAACTCTTTCCTTGGTCACAGCATAAACATAAGATAGTGGTTTGTTTAAAGCAACCGCGTTAGCGATTGGCTCTTCCTATCTTGTTCTTTTATGTCCTCGGTCTAAGCCAAATATTCCCCTTCTTTCTTGGGGATTGTTTCCTCTTAGCATAGTAAAGTTCATCCATCCAAATGAACTTGTCAGCCTGGAAGTGGAAATCTTGTAAATCTTTACACCCGTTTACAAAGAGCTGCTTCCAGAAGGGGTTTCTTTCCATCAAGCTAGAATGTACCACAATCAGTTTGTCACGGTCATTCATATCCTTTGCTTTTAGAGCTTCAGCATTGAACCTCCTTAGATAGTCCCCCAAGGATTCCCCTGTCTTTGCTTTATGTTGTCCAAGACTGTATAGTCTATTGTAGGATCTTTGCAAATGCAGAAATGAGTAGAGAATTCATAAGAGAACTGTTTCCATGAATAGATGGTTTTCTTCGGATACTGTCAATACCACTTTGTTGTAGCTCCTTGGAGAGTGACCAAGAATAATCGGCATCTGACAGCTCCGGATGCATTGTACAAATCCATTTGGCTATCGAAAGCCATTAAATGATTGTCTAGATCTGAAAATCCATGGTATTTCATTGTTGGGACCTTTACATAAGGAGGTATGACTATAGCCATGATCTCATCAGTAAAGGGCGGCACTCTTTCATTATCATTAGCATTTTCATTTATAATCCTCTTCTGTTTCGTGTTCATAGCATCCTTTATCGCCTTTTAGCTGCATATTTTAGATAAGCCTCAACATTATAGTAATTTTTCTAGTCTGGACAATTCTCTTTTGACATTCAGCTTCCGGATTGTTCAAGCAACTTATCGTGAACTCTCCCTTGATAGTTAGCTTTTGACTGAGGATGCTCCTTCTTCTTGGAGGATGTTAAGTCTATTTTGCTTTTGTATTCATTCGAGTTAGCTTTTAAATTCCTCCTGGGCGAAACAACCTCATCCCCCTGTGTTGGTTTTGGTGTCTTTGAAGATTTATGAGATAGTGCCATTTTGAGTAGCTCTTGCATCTCTTGCAACTGTTGCTCCAAGTGTTTGATTTTTGCAGTATTCTCATCTTGATGAGCTGGTGACGAAGGCTGTCCTTGAAAAACCCCTTCCAAATTAAAGGACGGAGTTATGTTCTCCTTAAGAGTGGTAGTATGTATAACTCCTTCCTTAATTCCGCTTAATCATTTAGATCTCATTTTCCCTATGCAAGTCAAATGAACCTAAATTAGTTTATAATATAATGACAAGGTCGAAGGTTCGAGCCCTCCTTTTAGGGCCAAAAAATGTTAACAAGAAAACTTGTCAACATCCCTAAAGCTATATGGAAGGTAACCGAGTTCAAACGAAACAAAATTGTTGAGAAGACCTCTTCCTTCAAAACCTACCTTTTCACCAGGTTGACATAGTCTAAAGGGTTTAAGTAGTTAGCTCGAAAATGCAGGCTAAGGAAGCAGCATCTCATTTGAAACCTTTCCTTTGAATGGGTCGAAAGAAACTAACCATTTTGGCTTCTCATTCCTTTTGATCATGTCGAAAGGCTTGTTCTAGCCCTTTCGACAATGTTGAAAGGAATGCTTATTTTATTAATATGGCATAGCTGCTCTCGACTCTAGTGGTTTCGCTACTTTTAATGAGGAACCCCTTCGAAAGGGTTGAAGTTGTAGCTGGGGATAAACCCTTTTTCAAATGAATTCCTCTCTAATCGATCGTTAACCAATTATAAGCCGGGAACCTTTTGGAACACCCCTTTTGATCAGGTCGAGAGGGGTTTCATTCTTTTGAAACAGGTCCATTTTGTAACTGTCTAAGCTCCACTTTGTTTTTCTTGTATAAGATCGACCTGGATATCCTCCGGTTTCTTAGATTCATCAATGTCGAAACCTTATCATCATTCTTATTTTCATTGTCTTATGTTGGTTTTGATGATGATGTGTTTCGACTGTGTATACCCAAGTCGATCCTATGCATTGCATAGACAAAAAGAAGTTAAGTGAATAGGTTAGAATCATGTGCAATGGATCATTAGACTAGCAAACGATCTAAATGATCTTCCTCGTCATCAAAAGCCTTAATGAACCAGCCATCTCTCTTTTATTAATAATCCAAAATGAGTTTCAATTAAGTGAGCTTTATCCCCAATTTGATTTAGGGTTTCTAGAAGATTTAATTGTAGCTAAGAAATTGGAGTAAAAGAAATGAATTTAGGATTTCAAAATCCGGTCCCCAAAACTGGACCTCTTGGGTCTTATTTATAGATGCAGGTCGGTCCCCCTTTCGCGCTCATGCCTTTGACCCGGTCGAAAGGCCTTTTTTATATGCCGCCTCATGACTTTTGACTTGGTCGAAAGGCTCGTCTGCCTCCGACGCTGTCGAAAGGCGTCTCTTTCGTATCCTTTGACTCACCCTCGCGCTTTGTTCATCTCTCTCCAGACCTATCGACTAAGTTGAAAGGGTCTTTTATCAACCTTTCACTTTCGTTAAGTCTTTAGTAATCATTTTCTCTGCTTTCTCCAGAACCGCTTTCGACGTTGTCGGAAGGTCTTCAAATGTGCTTTTTTCTTCATGTTGCCTTGTTGTCATTGGAAGTAATGATGGGAGCCTTTCGACTCTATCGAAGGCATTTCATAGGGGCTTCAAAGATATTGAAACACTAATGGTTTCGACGTTGTTGGTAGCTTCCAAATACTTATCTATTGATCGACGCGGAACTTTTTCCTGATGTCATTGACCTCGACCGGTTCGAAAGGATTGACTATGCTTTCGAAAGGGTTGTTATTAAGGCGAAACCTTTGGTTCCGAAAGGATTGGCGTGTAAGTGGGAGATTATCATTCATTGCCTTCAAAAGGGGTTCTGAAGCTGTCTTTGCTTATTCATCCGAGGTTGAAAGTGGTGGAAGGGCAATCCTGCTTCCATCTGAATCGAAAGCCTTTACACTGTTTATTACTGGTAAGGGCAGCTGGAGCCTCCGACTCCTTTGAAACCTTCTTAATGCCTTCGAAACATCTTCTTATGACCTTTGTCGAAACCAATGCATGTAACTTCATCGAAACCTATTTCTCTTATCAACCTTCTTTCATAATTCTACTTAAGTGGATTTTATAGCTAGCACATAGTGATATGTAAAGTCGCAAATCTTGAATTAAGTCTTGCTATCAGTTGCGATCAAATCAGTTAGTGCAAACCTTGTAACCTACTTTTGATGATGAACTTAACTACTTTCGAGTTCTAATAATTGCTAAGGTTTGACTTTGACCCAGTTGATAAAGTAATCTATATCTACTCTTGCGAATCTTACTCTACCTTATGCTATTAGTGGTGCACCTATAAGATTTATCCCCATACATCAAAAGGCCATGGACTAATCATTGGTACCAATTCAGTTGGAGAAGCAGTTGATAATTTGGAAAATTATTGGCATATGCCACATCTTTGCACATATTAAATTGCATCTTCATTCATAGTGCGCTAGTACTACCCTTGTTAGAGTGCCTTTTTTCTAAGCGCAAGTTCACCACAATGGTCTCTTGTATTCCTTCACATTCTTCTTAAAGCAATTCCTCTCCTTGTTCCTTATTTACACACTGAGAGTATATTGTGGCATAGCATTAATTGTGGAGAACACCATCTAAAATGGTAAAACTAAGGGAATTATACTTAACGTGACATGGTTTGGCCAAATCTAAAAGCAGTACATGTTGGATCATGTGCATTGGCTATGAGGTAAAAGAGGAAATTTTAGAAAAAAATTCATTTATTAATTTTGCACTATATCTAATATTATATTTACACAAATAATTCCTTTGCACTAAATCATACTTAATGAATATCAGTAGATGAGAAGTTCATTATTTGAATTTTTTTATATTGTTAATGCTTTAATTATTTATTATAATTTAAAATTATTTATATATTATAATTTAATTCAACCTTAATTTTAGTTTTTAAATTTTATTCGTTGGGTTCATAACTTGAACATCAAAAGTGGTATAAACTAACTTAGGACATTTATGTGAATGACAATATAGAATGTGCATATATATGTGTAACCATTGTTATTTATGGTTATAAATGTTGGAGTTGGCCAGTCGAAAGCAGGTGAAATAAGTAGATATCAAAAATTCCTATTTTGGATTTGTTAGGCATACGAAGTCTAAAAGTTAAAATAGTTCCAATCTTATTAATTTAAATAGAATTATATTTTATTTAATTTTTTTGGTTCATTTAGTTGATGAATTCAATTAAATATAATTTATATGGTTTACGAGCATATGAACATATGCTTATATGTGTAAAATGCGCATGTGCAACATAGCAAAGGGTGTACGTAGTTAAGTTTATATCTAGTAGATATTGGGATATATATATAGCCTGATTAAAACATTTCCTAATAATACTAATACACCCACACATAGATATATATATATATATATATATATGTTTGTATGTAAATAAAATTTTTAGAAATTTCAATTAAAATATTCGTAATCAACTTTATATATCATTCAAATTTTACTAAGGCTTTTAATTTAAATATAAAAATAAAATATTCGTTTAATTTTATTAATAAATTCAAAATTAAATCTAAATCTAAACTACAATTCAAATTCCTTAGTGTGACTAAGTAATATTTTCAAAATTAAACACAGACACATATATGTATTTTATTTAAATTATCTTCAATTATGATTTTTATTATATATATATATAATTGTGTGTGTGTAAATATGTTTCGGCAAAATCTAACTGAATTTTTCCAACCCCGCAAATAAAATTTGTGATATACATATAATTCAGCCACAATATTTCTTATTAATTTTAAAAAAATTATTTAGTCAAAAGTCCTTTTATTTTTGAAAATTTTATTAAATAAAATTATCTATAGAATTTATTAACTTAATTTAATATATAATCATATTATAAAAAATAAAAAACAGAGTTTAAATTAACATAATGTTGTGTGTATGTGTGTGTGTGTGTAATTTAACCAAAAAATTGATTTTTTATTATATTAGCTAAAACAAATTATACACACACATAATTTTTTTAATGGCATATAATAATGATAAGATGAACCATGACATCAATATCAAGTATTAAAAAATATATAATAACTTACAATGATATATGTATGAGTGTGTGGTTGGGGTGTATGCAAAGTCATATATATATATATATGACATAATCATTTTCAATATATATATATACGATACAATGCATTAATATTGTTGCATGAAATTAAAATGAATTTTACCTAAAAAATTTGCCTCTGATTCACAGGTAAAAATGGATAGCCTCCTTGATCTCACCGATCCACACTCTTTGATGCAGTCAGAAGATGTGCTAACATCATATTTAATAGCATTAACTAATTGGAGATGAAATGGATTTAGGAGATGAATGGGGTATGGGTGGACTTACGGCTAAACAAGAGGAAGATAGGATCAAAAGTTAATCCAACATCAGTTGTCTTGGATTTGAATTTATAATGAAAATAGGAGATAAAATGTCAATAAAATTTTCAGTTTCAGTTCAAAATCTTATGCCTCCCTTTTTCCCTCTTTTGGGCAGCCAAACATGGGTCCATAATGGACCATAAACTCTTCCAAACCCATTAGAAAATTATTTTATTTAAATCCTTATTGTTATTGCATATTAATAAGCGGATATCCAACTTTTATGTATGCACACAATACATTACTAATAGCACCCCAAACAATTCTAGAGCCTACTCCATTTTACTAAACACCCCCATACAATAAATATAATAATAATAATTAATATTTTACAAAATAATTTAATTTATAACTATTATAAATTAATTAAATCAAAAGGAGTTTTGGAGACTAAACAGATTTGATTATGCGACTCACATGAATGAATTTAGCCAGCGATTAATATTTAAACAACTTAAATACTAATGTTCGCATGTCACCATAGCTAGTGGTGTGACAATTTGACTTAACTCGTCGCTTATAAATCTCATAGCTAAAATACAATTTTACAAATTCAAGCAGTACCTTTTAGAAATGATTACTTACACCAATTATTTTTGTCACCACTATATCACTTTAGAACTTACGGAATTTGATTTTGGTCAAAATTACAATATCATTCATATTCAACTTGGTTGGTCCATAAACAAAGTTCATGGTTTAATAATAACATCTATTATCAACTGTTCTACTCTGGCCAGAGATTTTGACTTTGAGTTGACTACATTTGACCATGATACTAATCTTATACAACTAAGGAGATGAATTCTCTATGGAATAGTGTTTCACTTCCAATGCTTCAACTTAGACTCAACTACGGTAGTTCAATGTATGTCATACCATGATTTAACTATAAACATTACGGAGTTTCCACAATGAAGTTCAACAATATTCTAAAGTTGAGATAACCGTATAATATCATCACTTTAAGATTTCTCATTTGACCAGTTGTTATTGGTCAACGAGAAACTCTCGGATGAGACATTCCATAGTTATCCAATAACCATCAGTATGTACCTTTTAGTTTCCCCAGTAGTCATTGCCCAACATTTGGAGAGCATAACACACTCTGATCTCAATAATGCATTGATGTCCTTTCTCGAAACACCTTGACAAGGAATATTTAAAACAATATGCTATTATTCAATGTGATAAATTTCTCATGATTATAACATTTTTTAATTACAATCACATAACATGTTATTTAAGGATTTTCAATTAGATATAGTTAGCTTAATTATATAATTAATATGTTACAATATAAAAAATGTACAGTAGAAAACTAACACATTTTATTTTGAACGAGATTTTATTATAGTGTTAATAGTTTACAATAAATTATAGAATTACCCCCAGGGCATACCTCTAAATCTATTAATCTTTCGCTTGCACTTGGGGCCAATTATGGAATCTCAACCATATCCCTTCGACCAGTTTGGTTAGTACTGGTCGAGTTAATCTCTTCATGACTGAATCTATTATTTTGTCCTTACTATCTACTCTTACAATCACAACTTCTTTATTAGCGACAAACTCCCTTATAAGATGCAAATTTCAAAGAATGTGTCTTGATTTCTTTGAGATTTAGGCTTCATTATGATCTATATCTGCAACGACTTAGAATTTCACCGCTTTGGTTTACGAATATTTAATTAATTTTAAATATTCAAATAATAGATTTTATAATTAAAATAATAATATTTTAAATAATAAATAACGATGATGAAGTAATTTCCAAAATTTGTTTACAAAAGTATTTAGTTTGAAGAAAAATAAAAATTGTGTCCAAAATTTGTTTTTCGAATTTTCGACTTTTCGTCGACTAAAAGTTGTCGGAAACGTTGTAAACTACAGAGTTTAAATATACATACATTTTCAATCAAGTTAGAAATATATTATACATTCGTATACATGTATACATAAACATATACTAAGGTGATGTTACATTTTATAAAATTAAAATTAAAATTTAAACATGTTCAGACATGATGTGACATTAGGTGCAAAATAAGTACACATGTAATTAATGAATGTTGGCTCATGTTTGTGAAGAGGGAAGACATGTTTGGATGCAAGTACACGGAGGTGGAGGGGTCTTGTTGTCATGGAATTTAGATTGTGGAGGGTAGGTATTTTAGTAATTTACTAATTTTATATTATATAAAAGCATTTCCATAATTTCCTTCTCACTTTTATCATTTCCATTTTCACTTTATAAACTCCATCTCCTTTCTATGTTTTGAAACCTCTTTAATGGCTTCCAAATATATTTCTAAAGTTTTAGAAATCCTAACTTTATCATTTCAAATTCATGAAAACATTATTTAAACAACCTTTTTCCCTCCTACAACCCTCCTTCTCCTTAAATAAGATCCCATCCACACTTAAGCACCAAGGTCGACCCTTGCTTCTCTATGGATGAAATCATTTAAGTCCTTGAGGTCTTAAAAATCCAATTTTTATAAAGGCCAAGCAAAGATCGAGGGTGGTCACAAATTATAGTGTAAGTTCGGGTGATTTGGTTTGCTTTTAGGTGAGAAAGCTAACCCTTTTATTTAAAATTTCTGACTTTAATATAGATAATAATTGTAGCTTATGTTCGTTGTAAAAAACATTATTTGTTTGGATGAGATGGATATTGACTTGTTGGGAATATGCGTGTTTGGATATTAGTGGTGTAAAGATGAAAATAGAAAACTTAAGTTAAGTTAGTTAGTAAGCTAAACTCTTACTTGTTGTATGTGGTGATGATATGATCATATGTTGTGTTCATGAATCTAGGTTTGTGATTTTGCTTAGGATGTGCTATGCTAAGAAAGTTAGTTTTTAAAATGGTTAGTCGCGACATTGAAATCCTTTGGTAACTTTACTTTTAAAAATGGTTTTATAAAGTTTTAAAAGGTTTTAAACAGATCTTACTTTTTTTTCCAAAAATTCTAAATTAAGTTATAAAATTTAGTATATGAAAGCTAAGAAATTTAAAGTCATTTGATATATTAGACAAGTTTTGGAAATTATTGGTCCTATAGCGATAGTCGCTATAAACGCAGTTTGCGAAACAAACTCTTTTTGCAAATTTAAAATTATTTTTTCTTAAGAATACTTTTAAAAAGTGTTTTCAAAATTTATATTAAGTATTTGAAAGTAAAAATTATTTAATTATTATTTAATGATTAATTTAGAAGGTAATTAGCACTTAATCATTTTATTAATAAAGGTAATTAGTACTTAAGTGTAATCAATTAAGTTAATTATAATTAGCTAAGCAATAAAGAGTAATTATTTTTTAATTAATTATTTAAGAATTAATTATTATTTAACAAAGATTAATTATTAATTAATTACTTATTTTAAAAGGGGTTTAGTCATTTAGTAAGTACTAATAAAGTAAAGATTTAATTAAAGACTTAATTGAGATTTAAATTATTATTTAATAAATATTTAATTTATTATTTAAGTTTTAATTAAGGATTATGTAATTAATTAAGATTAATTAATATTTAATTATTATTATTAAGTTTATGATGTTATGGAATAATTAATTAAAGATTAATTATAATTTAAATAATTATTATTTAAAGATTAACTATTATCTAATTATTTATTTAAAAAGATAATTATTATTTAATTATTTATTTAAAAGTTAATAATTGCTTAATTATTAATTAAAGGTTTAAACATTATTAAATAAAGAGTTTAAATATTATGTAATTATTAAATAAAAGTTTAAAAGTTTTAAACCACTTTATTTCCGAAGATCGGTTTTGTTTAAAAATTACTTTCTTTTAAAGGATATTTCTAATCCAAGGGATTTCATTGTCGATTGCCCTTAAGTAACGTCAATTGAATATAAAACCTAATGACATATGTTTAGCTGAATAAAACATAGTTCTACTAATTTAATTTATAGTTGACATTTGTTTAGCAGAATGATTACCGTTCTACAAATTAAAATTATAATTGATATCTGTTTGATTGAATAGTCACAGTTCTACCATAATTTACCCGATAGATTTTGTTGACATCTTTTAAGTAGTAATAAAACCCAGTTTCGCTATTTTGGTAACTTGGACATTTACTTATACGTTGATTGGTTGTTATCTTTTGATCCCTTTTATATATCTACTTGTTATATAAATTCCCGTGTTATAACTTGGAAAAGTTAAACTTAATTAAATGAGAACCATTGTGGTTGTTAAGCCTCTTTCAAAACTTGTGAAGTCAAATATTTAAATTTTTTCCTTTTTGAAAATGGTTTAAAATTTATTGTCATTTTAAATAGGATATTTAAAGGATAATTAAGAAATTATTTTATTAAAAATGTTTGAAGTTAATTGAATACTTTTAAAATGATTGTCTAAAATCATTAGTTTGTTAATGTAATTTAAAGAGAATTAAATGAAGAATGTTTAAATAATAACCTATTTATTCAAATGTGTTTTAAATAACTGATGTTATCAAAGGAACTTTATTGATTAAAGTTTATTAAGAAGTTTTGTTTTAAATAAGGAAAGTTTACAGAAGGAATTTTATAAACTGAAAATAGATCTTGAAATTTGGGAAAGAGTTTTATAAATGATTTTGGATAGTTATAAAAGATCTTTATAAATGATTTTGGATATTTATAAAAGAGTTTATAAATGGTTTTGATGTTTATAAAAGTGTTTCTTAAATAGATTTGGAGATTTATAAGGAAATTTTATATATAGATTTGGAGTTTTGGTAAAGGAGATTTCCATGAACGAAAGAGATTTATTAAAAGGATTTACAGAAGAAATTTATGAAAGAATTTGATATTTGGATTTTCCTTAACTGACTTTCTTAATTATGGTGGTGTGAAACATTTGTTCCATGCTTCACACCGAAGGAAGTGTTTGGAGTTATTCTTATCTCTAATTTAAATAACATTTGCTTTGATCCTTTTGATATGATTTCCAAAAAAGAAATCTTTCACAAATGTTTTGTGAGTATACTTATGCCAGTGGTATAAGTATATGAATATTTTGATAAATATTTTGAAAAGAGATTTTAATAAATGAAAGATTTATTTCGAGGCTTAGTGGTTGCTATGTGAAGTTAAATCTCTAAATTGTTGCTTGTTTGTTTATTCGATAGTTAAATAACCGACTATCAAATCTTGGCCAGTTTTGAATTAGGAAATAATAAAAGCATCATGTGTTCATACGGTTTGAGTCCTTTGGAAGAACTCATTCTGGTGAAACATCTCTAGCTTTAAGGGATACATTAGAGATTCCCTTAGGACTCTAGTATAGTCCGCTAACTTCTAAAAGAACCGGGAATGAGTCAAATGGAAATTATTGGTTGTTGGTTTGGAGAAACCGGGATCAGATATGTTATCTGAAAACCACTTCGAACCAACATAAGCTTTCAAAGGGAAGACACCTTGAAGATGATTGAAGGCGAAGTTCTTTAAAGTGCAAGGGCTGCTACTGATCCTGAGGGTGATTCTAAAATGGATGTATTAGAGGTAGTGCCTTTGGTTTTGTTCAGAACCAGAACAAACTTGTATGGATGAATGCTGACATTGCATTTCTGCTTGGAGGGCAGTGTTAGCATTCCAAGATGGTCTGCTAAGAGGAAAGGTAAAGCGTAGTCTCAAGCCTCACATCTGGTAAATGACTAAAGTAGGAATGTGCACCAGGGCTATGTGGGTCGCTCCCATCAGGGTATGATCATCCTTTATCTAAAGTCGATATCTATGTATGCTTTGGGGCTCATTATGGTTATTGATCGCAACTAAAGGGTGATCATATTCAGCACTATCTAGTAAGGGGTAGGGTCGGTCCTGAGTAGCAGAGATGCAACATGTTGTAGCACCCAGTACATTTTATCTAGAGGTGTAGTGATTCGGTGGGTAGACCTTACCCTTTCATAGTTGGAATCATTTTCCAATATGAGCCTTCAGACTTGATTATATGCCTATTATGATGGAATTTAATTCATGTAACAATTTTGGCTATGATTAAATATTTATTTTATAACCTAGACATTATTATAATATCACTGGATTTTATATAAAAATGGTTTGGTTACCGTAAGATAAAAACCCGTTCGTGTTTATGTGCAATGAGGTCTTATGAGATACCTTTTATTTTAAAGGGTTTTCGAATGTAGAAATCAATATAATTGATTTGATTGAGCTTTCTCATGCTAGTTTACCAGACTGATCTGGGCGTTATTTTCTTATAGTGCTCAAGTCAGCCCGAGTATATTTTCCAAATTTAGTTGGATGCTTTGGAGCGTTAAGGAGATGAGCTGGATTCTACAAGACGTATTCGCATATTTTATATTATTCCGCTATTCTGTTTGTTTTTTTTCTTGTCTATATTCATCAGCAATTGTAAGGACAAGTTGTTATAACTGTCCAGGCTGATAATAGGTTAGTGTACCCTGATGTTGTGTGTGTATAATAAAATTGATTTCTCTTTGTAAAAATTTGTGGATATTATATATTTCTCATCACGATGTAAGATTTTGTTCTGTCTTTTCCTTTTCTAACCCAAATGACCTGTCTTCGGACACTTAAATGATCGACACACGAATACCGATGATGTATTAAGTGTCGTCTTTAGGTGTAAGAAAGGCATATCATTACACGTGGTATCAGAGCTTAGGTTGAGGGAATACCTAGGCCTTAGTGGTGTAAATTTATTGTAGATAGGGTTAGTAATACCATAAAATAAGCTAACTCATTGGAGATAGGGTTAGTAACACCCTAGAATGAGTTGAGTATATTACGTATATATATATATATATATATATATGAGCGTGTATATTTTAGTGTATAAAAATGTTTTATATTGTGTTGGTTGGTCTGTCGAGTGGTTTAAAAATTATGGTCGATGCATCTGGCCTATCGATAAAGATTTCCTAAACACTTGAACAATTCCAATCGACATAATATTATTTTAAAAGTGGTAAATGAAATAAATTTACCTAGGAATATATTTTCTATATATAAAGGAATAAATTTTCAAAATTTTTATATAGTTATCTAGAGTTGAGAATATTCAATCATTATCATATAGGGTTTGATTAGTCATGCTCGCCCAGTGTTTGCGCCAAAATTGGTCACAAACCTCGAATGTTGTGAAAGCACCAGTGTATGAATATAAATCAACAATATTCACACACAAATCTCAAATCTAAGCAAACAGAGTATCACAATTCAGAAATAATGAACATAAACACGAGATTTATAGTGGTTCTGTAACGACCCACTATTTTAGACCATTCAAATCGACAATAATCCACACATGTCTGACTTGAATAATTCAAAATAACAGATTGTAAATAAATTTGGAGCAAATGAAATCAAATACACAGAATCACAGACACAGAACATATCAGAATAACTCGCAGCGGAAATAAAATACCATAGTAGTTCATGAAGCTACTATATACAAACTCTCAAAAACATATTACATAATATCATTCTAAAAACATATACAATAGAAATCCCAAATACATAGAAGTTTATAAATACCAGATCTGAAATAGAACAACTGAACTGGAAGGAAATAGATAACTAGACAAGCAGAATCTCCAGCGATTCCTAGCTCCAGAACAAAATCCAAAGCTAAGCTGTAAATACTCAGGCTGACCCGAGCGTAAAGTAAAACACAAAACACTCGAGTCAGGACAATATATACTTATATAATGTAAACCAACTCAAGTGAACTGTAGTAGAAATGCACAATAACTCAAAGGATGCTTGGGACCGCCCATCCTTTAAGGATCAGTTAAACTATAAATTAAATACATCCCGTGGTTAAAATTTCAAAATGGTATTTTATACTTTGAAATAAAATATCATTTCAAAATTCAATATCATTCAAAAATCCATTTCAAAATATCAAAATATCATATTTCAAAATAGTTTATATTTCAAAACAAATTACTTCATTTTAAATCATAAAATGAAGTTATTATATTTAATAATTAAATTATTAAATTTCCAAAAATTTAACTTTTCAAAGTTCATTCGTTCACTTAAATTAATTAAAACAATGAAAATTCAACTTTCGCAGCATTTAGAAAATGCTACGAAAAGTCACATTTAAAACAGTTCAATTTAACAAAAGACAGCATTTAAAATGCTGTAATAGGGTTACATTAGTTTCAAATAAACTTAGTTAAATTCAACCATTATAACATTTACAAAAATGCTATAATAGCCTTTAATTAAATTTAGCCATTTGGTTCATTATTATCAACTACAGCATTTACAAATGTTGTATTATCATTTACATTAGAATTAATAACATTTCAGAAATGCAGTTAATTAACTTCAAATATTCAGTATAATTTCACAAACAATTATATTTTTATATAAATCATTTTTAACTTATAAAATCATATAATTTCACTTTTAAAACAATCATTCAAATACCCTTATATTCATGATTTTATAAAGTTAAACCTCCATTCAAAAATCAAAATTTAATAATAATTCACTTATTAAATTCCAATATTAAATTATAAATTCATTAAATTAACTTAACACTTAAGTTTAAATTTTCAAATATAACTTAATTCCATTTTTATTTACTTAACTTAAATTTCACTTTTAAGCCAAATTCACAAATTTCCAATTTTAGTTATATTTCAAAATTTCAACTTAAATATTCATTCATTTCACATTTTTACTTTATTCAAAAATCATTAATATATTATAAAATCATTTAAATTAACTTTAATCCAAATTATCATGAATTTATCATATTTCATATTTAATTTAAATTCCAATTATCACCAAATTAAAATTTCCCAAAATAACTTACATTTCAGATTTTCTAACTTTACCATTAATTTATTTCACTTATAAATTTTCAAAAAAATCAATAATGCTTTACAAAAATCATTTAAATAAAATTTAAATCAAAATATTATAACATTTACATTTCTAAAATATTTTAAATTTTTTAGAAAAACATATTTTAACTACAGGTCTGTATTTCATTTTTAGCCTAGGTAAAGTGATACGTGTAATATATCATTTCAACCCGTAATTTACAAAGAAAACCCGGGTTTGATCATTTCAAACCCGCAATCCCAAGTAAATGAAAATAATTGAAAATCATTCAGGCCTATCATTTCAGCCCATAACGATTTTCTCCTATTCTAAAGTCCGTTCGGGTATGTATCATTTCAACCCATAGTGATTCTAATCTAAAGGGAACTTGCAGTGTGATAAACTGATAAAAATAATAGAACAGCATTATATAACAGTAACATATAATATAATAGGTGTTTAAGCATGGGTGAACATCATAAAATCATAATATAGCAGGTGTAACATGATAATGCATTTTACAGATTCAAAAGGGGTCAATTCACTAGTTATATATGTACATATTGTCTGGTGAGAATAACTCACCGGTTTGAGCTGGAGATACAACGACGAATACACAAATGAGATCCACACAAGCACGATAACACGACACAGAGATGAGTGGAAGAGCCAAAGTATCAATTCCCTTGAATACAAGTCACAGAAAACAATCTAATATACATAAGTTTTTAATTCAAAACTACTAAACTAGGCTGGAAATAACTGCATAAATCAAAGCTGAAATGCTTTGCACTTGCTTCCAACACACTCTAGGTTCAGCCATAAGGTATACTACAGGTCTAAGGTAAGATTTGGATCAGGTTTTGGTTGGGTATGGTCGGCCTAACATGGTTTGTTGAAGAAGCAAAGGTTTGTGTGCATGAAACTGCACAACTATAAGGCACAAAACAACGTTTTCAAGGCAACAAAAGTGGTTTCCAAAGCAACAAAGGTCACGACCACAAGCAAGCATGGCACGGCCAGGTCTGTAGTGGACTGGAAGTGATGTGGAAGAGGGTTTCAGGTCTGGTAAGGGCTGGAGATGGTGGTGCAAGGGGCGGCCAAGGTGGTGGTTTGAGGTGATGAAGGCAAAGAAGCTAGGCTATGTACATATATGTGGGTTTTGCTCAATTTCTTGGTGGATCTGATCCACAAGGGTGCACGGATAGGCTTGGGTAGAGGGCTGGAGGTGGTGGAAACCTGATGTGGTGGTGTTGGAGGTGGCCATGGTGGTGGAGGAGGGAGTGGCCGAGCAAATAGATGAAGGCAAGTGCAAGTTACATAAGAAAAACAAGAAAAGAATGAAAGTTTACCAAGCTTTCCAAGGAGATGATGACCGAAATTTTTTTGTGGTTGAGGAGTTTTTGATTGTACGTGAAAAATATGAGAATAGTCAGCTGAAAGAATGAGAAAAGAACGGCCAAAATTGAAGTGGTGTTGGTTGAAATGAAGAGGCAAGAATACAAAGAGACTAGGTATACAAAAGGACTCAAACTCTTCAAATTTCCCTAATTTCTTTTTGCATATTAAAACAAATGAAAATGCTGATAAATAAAGATAAAACTCAGAAAAAAAAATGAATTCATAAAATAAATAAATAAATTTTAATTAAATATAATTAAATAAGGAAAATAGCTTAAAAATGTAAACTAGGCTAAAAAAATGGAAACAAATTCTATAAGCTTTGGAAAAAATTTATTTAAATTTAACTACATGTAAAATGAATATAAATAAAGTAGAAACACAGCAAATACAAGTGAATGCATAAAATAAATAAATAAATTTTAAATCATATATAATTAAATTAAGAAAATAGCAAAGAAAATGGGAACTAGGTTTTAAAATTGAAAATAAATTCAATAAACTTTAGAAAAATTCTATCAACACTTTAAAAATATTTAAAAGACAAAATATATATAATATAGCATAAATATACAAATTAGAATAAGATATATCAAATAAAAATATCATTTATATAAATTAAAATAAATAATATTGTTAAATAAAACAGTTTACACTCAATATTGTAAAAAGCATAACTTTCACAATATAACTCCGATTTCAACGAAACGAAAAGCAGTATTCTAAAAATTTAATCTATTTTCATAATAAAAGATAAAATTAAAAATTTCAAATATTTAAATTTAAAATTTAAAAGTCAAAGTTTGACCCAAATTGACCAAAAATCAATATTCAGGAAAATATTCAATTTATACCAGTTTGAAATTATAATTCACATAATAATCAACATTTATATTTAAAAATGAAATGTTTGAGAAAAAAAATTTACAATTACTTAAAATAAAATAAAGTCAAATTTAAATATATGCAGAAATCTAGGGTTGTTACAGGTTCGGCGATCTTGCCTACGTCCACTCTGAAGTTGATGATTTTATTGATGTTTTCTTGATTATTACAATTTCTTCTGAGGTAATACAACTGATTATATGATTACAATCTGAATCTAAGGAAGCAGTGGTGATTCTGAGTAGATCTGGCAGAGTCTGGGCGCTCTTTAGCTCCTAAAATTGTCCGACCTCTTTTCTGAATGACCAGGGGCTCTATTTATAGGTGTAGGAGGCTGATATTTCGCCTGAAATGAGGGGAGACCGGTTCTGGTACGTCAGGGGGCCCACATGGCCGAAATTTGGAGATCTGGGGCCCACTTTGGGATCGATTCGACCCTTGGTTCGAATCGATCAAGAAAATCATCCAATCGAGCTGAAATTTGGCGTGAACATTATTCATCATGTGTTTAAGCTTCTGTGAAAATTTCATTGCATTTGGACTTGTAGAACTCAAGTTATGATCGATTCAAGTTGAAGATTTTCGTGTTCTTCGTCCTATGGATTCGTTCGAATCGATATCGTTCGTATCCATAGGGTCGAGTCCATGCTCCTGCATGTGAAGGCGATGATGTGGTGCGCGTCCCTCGTATCGATCCACTTTTCGCTCCGAATTGACTGGGTCGACTCCATGTCCTCTGCAGCTTTGACTGGGTATCCTCGTGATAATGGATTCGAAGATGCGGTCCTTCGAATCGATAGGAGGGATGTTCCTTCGTATCGATCAGGGCAGAGTCGATCGATACAAAGACTTCCCAACTGGATGGATTCGAAGTGCCTTACCTCGAGGGATTCGAAGAGAGGTCTTGTGCCGGATTCGAGTGGTCTTTGACTTGATGGATTCGAACCGAGGTTGGGTTTGATCGATTCGAAGTAGTACACGTCTGATGGATTCGAAGAAGGGTTATGCTTCGTGGATGGATTCGAATCACTATGTGGCTGATGGATTCGAACGTTGGAGGTTAAAGCACTTTCATGGATTCGAAGTCATCAGGGGAACTTCATTGGAATTTAGTTTGATGGATTCGACCCTAGGGGATTCGAACCATTGGGAGACGAACTCAAGGCTATGTCCTTCACTTGCGTCGATGATATCTTGGGCGTACGACCTCGGATTGACTCGAGATTTGGAATGTTGTTCTATCTGGCCTTGCTTGACATGTCTTATCAATTGTAGCCCGATCCGGACTCGGTCAAAATTCCTCGATATCCATGGTGAACTTGTGATGTAACTGTCCTACAGGATGAACTGTCATTGAGTTCTAGTCAGTTTTTTGGTGTCACGGCCTTGCCAAAAGGCGGGATAACACCCGGTCTTTAGCATTGGCTATGGGTTGTAGATTCATCTGGAGTCCTTCTTTTTAAACCATAGGTTGGGTAGGTAGAATTTATGAGAACACTTAAACGAACATCTTGTCAATTATGTTTCACAATTTGACTATAAGGCATTCATTGATATTGTTAGGTAAAAATTGGGTTTTAATAAAAGGTATTTATAAAAAGAAATACTTCAGATGATTTTATAAAAAGTTGATTTTATAAATTAGGATTATAAAATATATTTTGAAAATAAGATGTCTTTTCAGAGAATTTAAATCCCGGTGGCTTTGATAAAGTTTTCAAATGATTCTTAGAAAAATAGTAATAATTTTACTTAAAGATACTTTAAGGTATAAATATTTTGAAAGGAAATTTTAGAGTAAGATTTTTTTTGGACGGTTCAGGAAATGGATCTCGACCTGTTTTATGATAATCAGAATAATCTTCTAAGTGACAATCATATGTTTTCTTAGGCGAATGTGATAGTACACTTAGTAAATTATTTTCTTTGTCATTGTATGGTCGAAACGAGTTCGAATCTGAATGAATCCAACGCAAATGGATGATAATATTTTGTTAAAACTATTTATCTAGAAACATAAATATTGTATTGTTTCAAAAAGGGATTTGGTAAGGAAGACGTATTTTATAATTAACCAGTTTGAGTGACTCGAAAGTGACTAAAAATGGACGGGAGACGTGTTCGGATGGTAAACACTTCTCTTGAGTATTACCGGCCTTCTTTATAAAAGGATATATGATACTATTTGGTAATACCCAGTTCCCTGATATCATTTTGGAGTTACTCGGGCTATGTGTATATTTTTTATGGATTAAATATGTAGTATTATTTCAAAAAGTTCTTAAATGAAACCCGTATATTATGCTCTTAAGTTTCTTAAAAGAACGAGTTTTCAAAATAATAAGGTATTTTGATTTCAGAGTAGGTTAATAAATGAAGTTAAAATTGAATTAATTTAATAAGGAGGTTTACTAAACTTTGTTTTATTAAAATGTGTCTTTTGATTTTAAGACCTAAGAGGTTAAATATTATTTGATGTTATTGGGCCGACTAATAAACATTTTTACCTTAGAGGTGTCTAAGGAAAAGTTGACTCTAGGACGGAGTTTGGATACTAGCTTCCTACTCTTCTTAGCTACTTATCAGACCGAATGAGTAAAGAAGTTGTAGTGGTTGACTCAGTTTTAGACCCCAAAATTATTTTGGGCCTACATTTGAATAGGATTTAAAATTAGATGTTTTGTATATACTCTTTGGATGTAGGAAAGTACTATACAAGTTAATAAATTAAAATAATTTTATGAAAGGGTTCATAAATAAGTTGTATCATTTAAAATGTTTGAACCTAAGCTGAAATTTTTGGGGAAAATGTTTTCATAAGTGTAACGATCCGGAATTTTGAACGAATTAAATTGAGAATATTTAATTTATTTTAAATATTTGAACGATGATTTAATTTGAATCCCCGATTTAAATTTGAATTTGACGATTAAATTATAAAATTTAATCTATTGAATGTTGAATAAAAATTCGAATCTTCAATTTTAAGTTGAAGAAAAATATTTCGAAAGCTTTTAAAATTTATATTGATAATACTGAAGATAACGGAAGCTTCAGAATCTGATTTCAAACTATTTGTTCAGTTTTGAAAATTATATCGTTCAACCGATATTTAAAAATAGTTATTTTTCAAACAGTCTCGGAATTCGACGAAACCAGTTCCATTGGGTCCGGAATGTTGTATTATTGCCGGATTTCAATTTTCATAATTTTTTGAGTTGATACGTGAGCACACGATATATAAACGCGTTAAAGCTTTAACGATATTCAATTTAAATTTGAAATTTAAATTTAAGTCAAATGTCTGCACGTTCTCTTCCCTTAGCTTCAGCCTGAAATCACGCGGAGATCACGAAAATAAATCGTGCGACCCATCTCCTTTCGTTTCAAATACGTCCTCATTCCTCTCGTTCAAAAATCAGTAACAAAACAAAATGGCCGAGTGTTTGGGAATAAAAGGGAAGTCAAATTTGTTTCCCTCTGTAAATTCACGAAACCCCATTCGTTTAAAACATTCGAAATCGAATGAAGCTCTCGTTCTTCTCCTCTAGCAATGGGCGAGTCGCGATTTCAAGCAGTGTGGAGGCGCGTTCATCTGGGCACGCGATTCGACTGGGAAGGTTCGTGCAATCTAGGGTTCGTACACGCGACTGCGAGGCGATGGGGCAGTGGGACTCGTGAGCTCGAAGTGGTAACCGAGGTGACGTTGAGTGTCGTGATTTCGTGGGGGCGGCGACTCAGGTGATGCACGAGGTCGAGGCGACTGCGCAGTTCGAATCTTGAGAAGGAGTGCGTCGCCACCGTGGGGATGAAAGCAGTGGCAGCGACAGGATGGAGGGGATGTCGATCTGGGTTCATGAAGGCAGTAAGGTAGAATTGTTTTTTTTAATTTATTATATATGCAGTTGAAAAATAAACATATATATAGGAAAATTGTTAAAAGAAATACATGGAAATTTTAAGTGCTGTAGAATTTATATAAAGTTTTAAGCGAAATCCTTGTTTAAAGGAAGATTAGTTTTGATTTAGATAATTAGTTGGATTAAAATTTTAAAATGGCAATTAAATTGTCTATTTACCAAATTAATTATTTTTTTTAAGTTGTTAAAAGATTTTAAAGAAAAATATTTGTTTAAAATGTTATATTGGTTTAAAACCCAAATCGTTAGCCAAATTAAATAAATCTATCAGATGAAATTTATTATTCGATTGATTCGAATATTGATGAATTGTGTAAACATTTATACAAGGTCTATAAAACGAGAAATCAAAGCAGAAATTGGAATCGAAGTGGGGTTGCAAATTTAAAAGCTAAGGTGAGATTTTCTCACTCAATTGAAAAGTGGAAATTTTCAGTTATTGATTTGATTGACTGTTTGATTTCTATTGAATGTGCTATTAGATATAATAGGATATATCTATATATATATAGCAGTATATACATATTGGCATATGTATATATTGGATTGATGATTTCCCGCCTCGTATAGCGGATGAGACCCTATTGCGCCGTTAGTAAGCGGATTTATAAAAACCTATATACCGCGATAATTCCGTACTGGAGCGGAATTGGTATTGTGCTAACGTCTTTGGATGCAGGGAAACAGGTTGGAGGGATCCAACTGGATTCCTCACCAGTAGTTATTTATTTACAGATATTGTGATGTATTCTGTTATCATATGTTGAGATATGATATTGACTGTTGTGATTGACTAATTGATGCGTTGCATCATCGGATTCAAATTTTGAAGTTTAAAAATAACGATTTTAACTTTAAAAAGAGATTTTAAAAGTGATTATTTGAAAGTATACGTTTTATTTGAATCTTTGAATTGGTTTACTTTAAATAAATAAATGTTATAAGTTTAACGTTATGGAGATTATAATGTTTGTGGAATATAACCAAAAGATGATTTTTGAAGTGAATAGTTAAGTAATTTATAAGATAGTTTAAATTTGAATTTTTGAATTATTGAAAAACGAGGTATATAAAAGATGTATAAAATTGATATTTATCAATTAAAATTATTGGAATTTTAAAACGAGTTTCTTTATAAGTGTTAAATTGTAAAGATATGAAACTTATAGAATTATAACTTGGGAAGATAGAAAATTTATAGGATTATAAATTGTGAAGTTTGAAGTTTATAGAATTGTGAAGTTTGAAGTTTATAGATTTATAAAGTATGAAGTTAAAAAAAAAAAATGAAATTGTAGAATAAAGGCTGATAAGAAATTTACGTGTAAACTGGAATTTTTGCCTTTAAGTGGGATATTTATCGAAATTGTTAATAAAGAAGATTTATAAATCAAAGTTGTTAGGAAATAGAAATAGAATTGATAAACGTGTTTTATAAATTCGAAATAGATTGAATTTGATAAAGTAAATATAGGAGATTATCAAAAAAAATACATTCGCGATTTTGGATAGCGAATTATCTTTGAAATAAATGTGTAGAAATGATTGAAATTGGGTTAAGTGAATTATATTCACGATTTTGGGACAGTGAATATATTGTTAAGGAAAATGGACTTATTTTTGAAGAAGTGATATAAAAAATGAAGTTAAACATTTTAAAGATGTTTTAAAAATGTATTGTGAATCGAAAGCATAGATTTCAACGGTTCTTGTTGAAATAGGCGTTTTTTGAGAAATAAGGAAATGGTGGACTATAACACTGTTGTTATAGTAAATGATTTCCGAAAGGAAATGTTTTTTATCTAATATTGGGTTTTACATATCTATCTTAATTTCGAATCCCTATACTAGTGATTTTTGAGTCGTCGTAACGATGTTTTACGTAACATTCGTTTTTGACTCAAATTGATGTTGTTATAGAAAATAGATTTCCTTAAAGAATAAATATATACTTAATTTGATTTTAAGTATATCGAATATTTTCAAATGTTGAAAATAAATGGATTTGTGAATTACTGACTTATTTTTAAATAAGTATGGGAATGTTTTCCAAAACGAAATGAAACGTTTCTTTTTTTTGAGAATTTATCTTCTTAAAGATAAATCAAAATTGAATATTGAAATCGATTTGAAAAATCGAATATCAGTAGATATTCGATAAGTATAAATTCACTATGGAATTTATAAAAAGAAATGGGAATTCGTTTTAAAAATAAACGTTGATTTATTTTTATTAAAGTGTGGAAATTTTATATCTGGTAAAGATATTTTTGGAAGATGAAATAATTTGGAAAATTATTTGGAATCTGATGATGTTGTGCATCTTTAGTGATAGTTAAATAACCGACTATCAATAATTACCTTTAGATAGGTATTTGTTGTGAATTGGATGAATTTGAATGCCACGCTTATTTTTAAATAAACGCTCACTATTCGGGTTAGCCGGGAAAGGACCATGGGGTCGTATAACCCATTCCGAATATGTGATACGTCGTTATGAATTGCATTTGAAGACCGGTGTTGAAGACCGGATATTTTTGAAAACGGAAGGATTACCGTCGAGTTACTCTACATCGACTGATCTTCGATTTAGAGGTTTTATCACCCTTAGTGACGGGAAGTCCTGACGTGATTGAAAATTATCCGGATTTGCAAGGGCTTCGTGAGAAGTGCCTTCGGTTCTGTTCGATCCCGGAACAGACTTGTATGGATTGTGTGTCTGACGTTACAATTTGATATATAAAGCTGATTTCTTTCAAATACATTTCTGTTGGTGGCGGAGAATTTATTCTCTTAGCTTAACACCCTTCTCTGAGACGTACGAGCTCAGAGGTTATGTAGTTGAAATTTATCAGCGATATATCCCAATTTGGTAACGTGGCATACTGAGTGTTGCTGTGAAATGATCAGTGTTTGATCATTTGTGATATGATCATTTGTTTGATCTTATATCTTTGTGATCATAGGTTGATCATTTTGTTTGACCCGAAGCAGGGCTTTTTGTAGAAAGCGTAGCTTTGTGGACGAGACTTCATCGAGCCTCACACCCCGGAAATGGTCGAAACAGGAAGAATGCAGCAAGGTTCTAGGGAGTAGCGCCCCTTAGTGTATGTCATCCCTTCTGGATAAAGGTGGTATCATGGTATGGAGCCCAGATACTTAACCTCTGTGGTTACTGCATTATTATTATCTATGTGGTTTGTTGGAAATCGGGGATCCTCGGGAAGATCGGTGACGATCGGGGGATGGCATACGCGTGTCAGTAGTTACCTATTTTTGCAGAGGTAACCCGGCCTTGTGTTGGCAGAGATCCGGTTAGGTTCTCGGGTCGTCTATTCCAGGGACGTACCCATCGTGGATAGGAAGTTCCTTAGCCTGACCATTTGTTGGAAATCCAAAGAAACAATACGCGATTTGTACGGTTTTAGTTGTATTACCTGCTATGGAATGTGGCGGTAACCTGCTATTGAACATAGTAGCTATAGTAGGCATAAGTGCGGAATGCCTATGCTGGCTAAGATTAATATTATACTTTCGAAATGATTTCTACACTATGCACTAATAATAATAATATCAAAATGATTTGATTTTGCGTAGTAAGCATCTTTGACTATCATAAGAAGAAATCTCCTCCAATTCTGCGTTTGCATTGTGTGTGTGGCGGGAGGTCTTATGGTAGTTTCATTTTCCAAAAGCATTGCGAATTGACTTTAAAATTTTCTGCTTTTTATTTTCAAAGAATAACTGTTTTACGATCTCACACCAGTCACCATGACTGACTCGGAGTTTATTGTTCCCTTCTAAACTCTGGGTGCCCACCAATTTCCACACGGGCAGTCTAGAGTTAGATTATTAGGTTATCTGGATATTCTGGAGCTTGGAGATAAGCTGGATGACGAGACGTAGTATTTGTATCTGATAGTATTTATTCCGCTGTGTATTCTGTATGAGGACAAGTATAAAACTGTCCATTGTTGTACTGAGTTGTATATTGACTCTGATGATTGATGTATGTATAAAATAATATAGTTCTTTGTTTTAAAGATTATTCACTTATCTATTATATATTGTTCCGCTGCGATGTGTAAGATTCTGATATTGTTTTCTATTCTGATGTTGTTCTATTGTCCTTTCTTTTTCTTGTTGTTCTTCTCTTTTCTTCTTCTTCTTACTTTTTCTTCTTTCTAAAACCCTCACTATTGGAGTTTCCGGCGTTCGATTTCTCGGCAGTCGATAAAGTGAGTATCGATGTCGAATTTTCGAAAGTCGAAAATTTCGGGATGTGACAAAGTGGTATCAGAGCATATGGTTAAGCGACAACCCTGCTCTGTTGGGTGTTACTCATTAGAGATAGAGTCAGTAGTACTCTAGAATGAGTTGAGTGTAATAATAGATACGAGCGCGTATTTGTTAGTTAATATAAAATTGTTTTGTATTGTGATGATTGGTTTATTGAGTGGTATATGAACCTTCGTCGGCACAGTCTTGCAAAACTGTATCGAAGGGGTTTCTAAACACTTGAATAGAACAATTCGGCACAGTATTGTTTTGAATAGGGTAAATGAAATAATTTTACCCAAATCTATTTTTGTATAGAAAAGAAATGATTTTCTGTAAATTATAATAGTATATGGTTGCATGGATGTTAGAAGTGATAATATTAATCTATTATCATTGAAATTGAATAAGGAACTGAAATCGTAACTCCAAAAAAATTAAGAAATAAAATCCATATACAAATGAAATTTGAGAATGTAAATTTTAAATGTGATTTGTAATTTGAAACAGAGTTCCAGAGAAGTTTTTGGAAATGTTTTGAAAGAAATTTGAAAAATTTTGGAGATTTGGGAAGTTTAATTCTTTTTGATTTGAAAATGAATTTCAAAGGTTTGAAAAGTATTTTAGAGAGATAAAAGCTCTAAACTCTTTTCGGTCGCTGGAAAATAATTCCGATGATGACCATGGCATCACCGGTGTTCATTTTCGGGTTTCCAGAAGAGGAATTGCTGCCAAATTGTTTTAAATGGAAGTTGTTTGAAAAGTTTGGGTTTTGTTTGGAAATTCCAGGATAATTTGAATTGTTTTCAAAAATGGTTTTGAAAATGTTATTAAGACTCTGGAATGCGATATAAAAATATTTATGAAATATTGTAAGTTGATAACCTATACAATTTGAATTGTGATAGAATAAACTTAACTTAAAGAATGAAGTTAAATGAATATAAGTACAAGTGAATCAATTAAATGAAATTGAAAGTTGAAATTCATTTCGAATTCGTAAGCAAATGAATTGAATTGAATAATTATGAATGAGAGATGAATTAAAAGATTCAATAATGGAGAGTGATATGAATTAGTAACTGAAACTAATCTAAAATAAGCAGTTGTAAATAAAAGTTAATCGATGAAATTCAATATTTCGGAATTGAAGATAAATTGAATCCAAATTGAATTAAAATGGTAAAGTAAATTCAAATGAGAAATTGAAATGTGAAATTGAATTCAAATGAATTTGAAATGTAAAATTTAATGATAATGAATATGTAACTTCAATAGTGAAGTAAAGATGATATGGAAGTGAGTATCGAAATTTTGTAATAGAATTTGCAAAATGGTTTGAATGTGTAACTAGATATCATGGCTAGTAGATATACAGGTATAAAGGAATTGGAATTTTGATTTCAAAGATAAATTTGAATTGCTCGAAAAAGGTACGTATTTTAAATTCTATATGAGTTTTTGATGATTTCTCTCTAGCCGCTTGGCTTTTTCTTTTTCTTTTTGAAATCTGAGAGTCCGTAGGGACGTTTTGTAGTTGTACCGTATTAGCCGCGCAAAGGAGACGCTGGCGAAATTTTTTGAAAATTTCGAGTGTTAGAAAATTTTTGAGAAATTTTTGAAAGTTTAAATTTGAATTTGAATTTGAATTTGAATTTTGAAGAAAAACAATGTTGTTTTGAAACTTATAACTAAAGTTGGAAAGTTAGATGCATTGATAACGAATCTTTAGTAGGAAGATTTGTTTTGATAAGTTGGTAAAACTATTTAGATGTTGAAAATAATAAACGAGTTAAGGACATTTCTTTCCTAACTTGTAATTTCGAGGACGAAATTCTTTTAAGGAGGGGAGTTTGTAACGATCCGGAATTTTGAACGAATTAAATTGAGAATATTTAATTTATTTTAAATATTTGAACGATGATTTAATTTGAATCCCCGATTTAAATTTGAATTTGACGATTAAATTATAAAATTTAATCTATTGAATGTTGAATAAAAATTCGAATCTTCAATTTTAAGTTGAAGAAAAATATTTCGAAAGCTTTTAAAATTTATATTGATAATACTGAAGATAACGGAAGCTTCAGAATCTGATTTCAAACTATTTGTTCAGTTTTGAAAATTATATCGTTCAACCGATATTTAAAAATAGTTATTTTTCAAACAGTCTCGGAATTCGACGAAACCAGTTCCATTGGGTCCGGAATGTTGTATTATTGCCGGATTTCAATTTTCATAATTTTCTGAGTTGATACGTGAGCACACGATATATAAACGCGTTAAAGCTTTAACGATATTCAATTTAAATTTGAAATTTAAATTTAAGTCAAATGTCTGCACGTTCTCTTCCCTTAGCTTCAGCCTGAAATCACGCGGAGATCACGAAAATAAATCGTGCGACCCATCTCCTTTCGTTTCAAATACGTCCTCATTCCTCTCGTTCAAAAATCAGTAACAAAACAAAATGGCCGAGTGTTTGGGAATAAAAGGGAAGTCAAATTTGTTTCCCTCTGTAAATTCACGAAACCCCATTCGTTTAAAACATTCGAAATCGAATGAAGCTCTCGTTCTTCTCCTCTAGCAATGGGCGAGTCGCGATTTCAAGCAGTGTGGAGGCGCGTTCATCTGGGCACGCGATTCGACTGGGAAGGTTCGTGCAATCTAGGGTTCGTACACGCGACTGCGAGGCGATGGGGCAGTGGGACTCGTGAGCTCGAAGTGGTAACCGAGGTGACGTTGAGTGTCGTGATTTCGTGGGGGCGGCGACTCAGGTGATGCACGAGGTCGAGGCGACTGCGCAGTTCGAATCTTGAGAAGGAGTGCGTCGCCACCGTGGGGATGAAAGCAGTGGCAGCGACAGGATGGAGGGGATGTCGATCTGGGTTCATGAAGGCAGTAAGGTAGAATTGTTTTTTTTAATTTATTATATATGCAGTTGAAAAATAAACATATATATAGGAAAATTGTTAAAAGAAATACATGGAAATTTTAAGTGCTGTAGAATTTATATAAAGTTTTAAGCGAAATCCTTGTTTAAAGGAAGATTAGTTTTGATTTAGATAATTAGTTGGATTAAAATTTTAAAATGGCAATTAAATTGTCTATTTACCAAATTAATTATTTTTTTTAAGTTGTTAAAAGATTTTAAAGAAAAATATTTGTTTAAAATGTTATATTGGTTTAAAACCCAAATCGTTAGCCAAATTAAATAAATCTATCAGATGAAATTTATTATTCGATTGATTCGAATATTGATGAATTGTGTAAACATTTATACAAGGTCTATAAAACGAGAAATCAAAGCAGAAATTGGAATCGAAGTGGGGTTGCAAATTTAAAAGCTAAGGTGAGATTTTCTCACTCAACTGAAAAGTGGAAATTTTCAGTTATTGATTTGATTGACTGTTTGATTTCTATTGAATGTGCTATTAGATATAATAGGATATATCTATATATATATAGCAGTATATACATATTGGCATATGTATATATTGGATTGATGATTTCCCGCCTCGTATAGCGGATGAGACCCTATTGCGCCGTTAGTAAGCGGATTTATAAAAACCTATATACCGCGATAATTCCGTACTGGAGCGGAATTGGTATTGTGCTAACGTCTTTGGATGCAGGGAAACAGGTTGGAGGGATCCAACTGGATTCCTCACCAGTAGTTATTTATTTACAGATATTGTGATGTATTCTGTTATCATATGTTGAGATATGATATTGACTGTTGTGATTGACTAATTGATGCGTTGCATCATCGGATTCAAATTTTGAAGTTTAAAAATAACGATTTTAACTTTAAAAAGAGATTTTAAAAGTGATTATTTGAAAGTATACGTTTTATTTGAATCTTTGAATTGGTTTACTTTAAATAAATAAATGTTATAAGTTTAACGTTATGGAGATTATAATGTTTGTGGAATATAACCAAAAGATGATTTTTGAAGTGAATAGTTAAGTAATTTATAAGATAGTTTAAATTTGAATTTTTGAATTATTGAAAAACGAGGTATATAAAAGATGTATAAAATTGATATTTATCAATTAAAATTATTGGAATTTTAAAACGAGTTTCTTTATAAGTGTTAAATTGTAAAGATATGAAACTTATAGAATTATAACTTGGGAAGATAGAAAATTTATAGGATTATAAATTGTGAAGTTTGAAGTTTATAGAATTGTGAAGTTTGAAGTTTATAGATTTATAAAGTATGAAGTTAAAAAAAAATAAATAAATAAATGAAATTGTAGAATAAAGGCTGATAAGAAATTTACGTGTAAACTGGAATTTTTGCCTTTAAGTGGGATATTTATCGAAATTGTTAATAAAGAAGATTTATAAATCAAAGTTGTTAGGAAATAGAAATAGAATTGATAAACGTGTTTTATAAATTCGAAATAGATTGAATTTGATAAAGTAAATATAGGAGATTATTAAAGAAGATACATTCGCGATTTTGGATAGCGAATTATCTTTGAAATAAATGTGTAGAAATGATTGAAATTGGGTTAAGTGAATTATATTCACGATTTTGGGACAGTGAATATATTGTTAAGGAAAATGGACTTATTTTTGAAGAAGTGATATAAAAAATGAAGTTAAACATTTTAAAGATGTTTTAAAAATGTATTGTGAATCGAAAGCATAGATTTCAACGGTTCTTGTTGAAATAGGCGTTTTTTGAGAAATAAGGAAATGGTGGACTATAACACTGTTGTTATAGTAAATGATTTCCGAAAGGAAATGTTTTTTATCTAATATTGGGTTTTACATATCTATCTTAATTTCGAATCCCTATACTAGTGATTTTTGAGTCGTCGTAACGATGTTTTACGTAACATTCGTTTTTGACTCAAATTGATGTTGTTATAGAAAATAGATTTCCTTAAAGAATAAATATATACTTAATTTGATTTTAAGTATATCGAATATTTTCAAATGTTGAAAATAAATGGATTTGTGAATTACTGACTTATTTTTAAATAAGTATGGGAATGTTTTCCAAAACGAAATGAAACGTTTCTTTTTTTTGAGAATTTATCTTCTTAAAGATAAATCAAAATTGAATATTGAAATCGATTTGAAAAATCGAATATCAGTAGATATTCGATAAGTATAAATTCACAATGGAATTTATAAAAAGAAATGGGAATTCGTTTTAAAAATAAACGTTGATTTATTTTTATTAAAGTGTGGAAATTTTATATCTGGTAAAGATATTTTTGGAAGATGAAATAATTTGGAAAATTATTTGGAATCTGATGATGTTGTGCATCTTTAGTGATAGTTAAATAACCGACTATCAATAATTACCTTTAGATAGGTATTTGTTGTGAATTGGATGAATTTGAATGCCACACTTATTTTTAAATAAACGCTCACTATTCGGGTTAGCCGGGAAAGGACCATGGGGTCGTATAACCCATTCCGAATATGTGATACGTCGTTATGAATTGCATTTGAAGACCGGTGTTGAAGACCGGATATTTTTGAAAACGGAAGGATTTCCGTCAAGTTACTCTACATCGACTGATCTTCGATTTAGAGGTTTTATCACCCTTAGTGACGGGAAGTCCTGACGTGATTGAAAATTATCCGGATTTGCAAGGGCTTCGTGAGAAGTGCCTTCGGTTCTGTTCGATCCCGGAACAGACTTGTATGGATTGTGTGTCTGACGTTACAATTTGATATATAAAGCTGATTTCTTTCAAATACATTTCTGTTGGTGGCGGAGAATTTATTCTCTTAGCTTAACACCCTTCTCTGAGACGTACGAGCTCAGAGGTTATGTAGTTGAAATTTATCAGCGATATATCCCAATTTGGTAACGTGGCATACTGAGTGTTGCTGTGAAATGATCAGTGTTTGATCATTTGTGATATGATCATTTGTTTGATCTTATATCTTTGTGATCATAGGTTGATCATTTTGTTTGACCCGAAGCAGGGCTTTTTGTAGAAAGCGTAGCTTTGTGGACGAGACTTCATCGAGCCTCACACCCCGGAAATGGTCGAAACAGGAAGAATGCAGCAAGGTTCTAGGGAGTAGCGCCCCTTAGTGTATGTCATCCCTTCTGGATAAAGGTGGTATCATGGTATGGAGCCCAGATACTTAACCTCTGTGGTTACTGCATTATTATTATCTATGTGGTTTGTTGGAAATCGGGGATCCTCGGGAAGATCGGTGACGATCGGGGGATGGCATACGCGTGTCAGTAGTTACCTATTTTTGCAGAGGTAACCCGGCCTTGTGTTGGCAGAGATCCGGTTAGGTTCTCGGGTCGTCTATTCCAGGGACGTACCCATCGTGGATAGGAAGTTCCTTAGCCTGACCATTTGTTGGAAATCCAAAGAAACAATACGCGATTTGTACGGTTTTAGTTGTATTACCTGCTATGGAATGTGGCGGTAACCTGCTATTGAACATAGTAGCTATAGTAGGCATAAGTGCGGAATGCCTATGCTGGCTAAGATTAATATTATACTTTCGAAATGATTTCTACACTATGCACTAATAATAATAATATCAAAATGATTTGATTTTGCGTAGTAAGCATCTTTGACTATCATAAGAAGAAATCTCCTCCAATTCTGCGTTTGCATTGTGTGTGTGGCGGGAGGTCTTATGGTAGTTTCATTTTCCAAAAGCATTGCGAATTGACTTTAAAATTTTCTGCTGTTTATTTTCAAAGAATAACTGTTTTACGATCTCACACCAGTCACCATGACTGACTCGGAGTTTATTGTTCCCTTCTAAACTCTGGGTGCCCACCAATTTCCACACGGGCAGTCTAGAGTTAGATTATTAGGTTATCTGGATATTCTGGAGCTTGGAGATAAGCTGGATGACGAGACGTAGTATTTGTATCTGATAGTATTTATTCCGCTGTGTATTCTGTATGAGGACAAGTATAAAACTGTCCATTGTTGTACTGAGTTGTATATTGACTCTGATGATTGATGTATGTATAAAATAATATAGTTCTTTGTTTTAAAGATTATTCACTTATCTATTATATATTGTTCCGCTGCGATGTGTAAGATTCTGATATTGTTTTCTATTCTGATGTTGTTCTATTGTCCTTTCTTTTTCTTGTTGTTCTTCTCTTTTCTTCTTCTTCTTACTTTTTCTTCTTTCTAAAACCCTCACTATTGGAGTTTCCGGCGTTCGATTTCTCGGCAGTCGATAAAGTGAGTATCGATGTCGAATTTTCGAAAGTCGAAAATTTCGGGATGTGACAATAAGTAATTTGGAGGAGTACGTAAGTTGAACGTAGATCCTTCCTCATTTCCACATAGTTCTCGATCCAAGATTCGAGTATATGACTAGAGGTGTTCCACACCGTTCCGAATAGGGATTTATCACTTGATTTTAATGACGAACACTTGGTGAGGGTTCTTAATGTGGAACCAAAAGTTTTTTATCATTGTATAAGGCTATGTAAGGAGAATGGAGGTTTCTAATTAAGAAGCCTGATCGAAGTCCGCAATAGGAAATCGAGTGAGCGATACTAGTTCGAAAGAAAACCTACATATTCGAGCGAGTGATCAAATTAGATTTTGCATAAGGATGGTCTATATACATCATGCGGACTGACGAGTAGTATTAAATGTTTCTTGGCTAGGGTTATGGTAAAATTTTGGGGTAGAAATTCTTTTAAGAGGGAAGAGTGTAATGACCTTGAATTTCACTACTTTGATTTGAGAATATTTAATTAATTTTAAATATTCAAATAATATATTTTATAATTAAAATAAGACATTTCTAAATAATGAAATTTATGATGAAATAGTTTTCAAATTTTTTCGACAAAAATATTTAGTTCAGGGAAAAATCGAAGATGTGACCGGAATTCGTTTTTCGAATTTTTGTCAACCAAAAGTTGTCGAATACGTTGTAAACTCTGGAGTATAAATATACATACATTTTCAATCAAGTTAGAATTATATCATAAATTTGTATACATGTATACATAAACATATACTAAGGTGATTTTACATTTTATAAAAATAAAATTAAAATTAAAACATGTTTAGACAAGATGTGACATTAGGTGGAACATAAGTACACATTTAATTAATGAATGTTGGCTCATGTTTGTGAAGAGGGAATACATGTTTGGGCGCAAGTACAAGAAGGTGGAGGGGTCTTGATGTCATGGCATTTAGTTTGTGGAGGGTAGGCATTTTAGTAATTGACTAATTTCATTTTATATAAAAGCATTTCCGTAATTTCCCTCTCACTTTTATCATTTCCATTTTCATTTCATAAACTCCATCCCCTTTCTAAGTTTTGAAACCTCTTTAATGGCTTACAAATATATTTCTAAAGTTTTATAAATCCTAAATTTATCACTTCAAATTCATGAAAACATTGTTTAAACAACCTTCTTTCCCACATACAACCCTACTTCTCCTTAAATAAGACCCCATCCACACTTAAGGACCAAGGCCGAGCCTTGCTTCTCCATGACAAAATCATTTAGGTCCTTAAGGCCTCCAAAATTCAATTTTTATAAAGGCCAGATCGAGGGTAATCACAAATTATAGTGGAAGTTCGGGTGATTTTGTTAGCTTTTACGTAAGAAAGCAAGCCCTTTTATTTAAACTTTCTAACTTTAATATAGATAATAGCAATAGCTTATATTTGTTGTAAAAATCATTGTTTGTTTGGATAAGATGGATATTAACTTGTATGTGAATATGCGTGTTTGGATATTTGTGGTATAAGCATGAAAATAGAAAACATAAGTTAGTTAGTAAGCTAAACTCTTGTTTGTAGTATGTGGTGATGATACGATCATATGTTGTGTTCATGAATCTAGTTTGTGATTTTTCTTAGGATGTGTTAAGCTAGAAAGTTAGTGTTTAAAATGGTTAGTCGCGACTTCAAAATCCTTTGGTAACTTTACTTTTAAAAATGGTTTCATAAATTTTTATAAAGTTTTAAAAAATCTTAGTTTTGTTTTTTCCAAAAATCTTGAATTAAGTTATAAAAGTATTTAGTATATGAAAGCTAAGAAATTTAAAGTCATTTGATATATATTAAACAAGTTTTGGAAATTACGGATCCTATAGCGATCGTCGTTATATACACAGTTCGCGAAAACAAGCTCCTTTTGCAAATTTAAATTATTTTTACTTAAGAATCCTTTTGAAAAGAGTATTCCAAAATATATTAAGTATTTAACAATAATATTTATTTAATGATTATATTATTAATTAATTAAGTAAGGTAATTTGCACTTAATCATTTGTTAATAAAGGTAATAAATACTTAAGTGTAATCAAGTAAGTTAATTATAATTAGTTAATTAATAAAAGGTTAATTATTATTATTTAATTATTTATTAATAAAGATTAATTAGTAGTTAATTATTTATTTTAAAAGGGGTTTAATCATTTAATAAGTACTAGTTAAGTAAAGATTTAATTAAAGACTTAATTAAGATTTAAATTATTATTTAATAAAGGTTTAATTTATTATTTTAGTTTTAATTAAGGATTATATGATTAATTAATTGAGATTAGTTAATATTTAATTATTATTAAAAAGTTTAAATTATTACTTAATAATTAATTAAAGACTAATTATAGTTTAAATAATTATTATTTAAAGATGAACTATTATCTAATTATTTATTTAAAAAGATAATTATTATTTAATTAATTATTTAAAGTTAATAATTTTTTAATTATTAATTAAAGATTTAATCATTATTAAATAAAGAGTTTATATATTATTTAATTATTAAATAAAAGTTTAAAAGTTTTAAACCACTTTATTTTTTAAGATTGGTTTTGTTTAAAAGTAATTTTCTTTTGAAGGATTTTTCTAATCTGAGGGATTTCATTGTCGATTACCCTTAAGTAACCTCAATTGAATATAAAACCTAACGACATATGTTTAGCAGAATAAAACACTATTCTGCTAATTTAATTTATAGTTGACATTTGTTTAGCAGAAATGATCACCGTTTTGCAAATTAAAATTATAATTGACATACATTTGATTGAATAATCACAGTTCTGCCATAATTTACCCGATAGATTTTGTTAACATCTATTAAGTAGTAATAAAACCCAGTTCCACTATTTTGGTAACTTGGACATTTACCTATATGTTGATTGGTTGTTATCTTTTGATCCCTTTTATATATCTACTTGTTATGTAAATTCCCGGGTTATAACTTGGAAAGTTAAACTTAATTAAATGAGAACCATTGTGGTTGCTAAGCTTCTTTCAGAACTTGTGAAGTCAAATATTTAAATTTTATCCTTTTTGAAAATGGTTTAAAATTTATTTTCATTTTAAATAGGATATTTAAAGGATAATAAAGGGATTATTTTATTAAAAATGTTTGAAGTTAATTTAATACTTTTTAAATGATTTTTTAAAATCATTATTTGTTAATGTAATTTAAAGAGAATTAAATGAAGAATGTTTATATAATGACCTGTTTATTCAAAGGTGTTTTAAATAATTGATGTTATCAAAGGAACTTTATTGATTAAAGTTTATTAAAGAAGTTTTTTTTGAATAAGAAAAGTTTAGAAAAGGAATTTTATAAATTGAAAATAGATCTTGGTATATTGGATAGAATTATATAGATGATTTTGGATAATTATAAAAGAGCTTTATAAATGATTTTGGATATTTATAAAAGAGCTTATAAATGGTTTTGATATTTATAAAAGAGTTTTATAAACAAACTTAGAGATTTATAAGGAAATTTTATAAATAGATTTAGAGTTTTGGTAAAGGAGATTTTCATAAACAAAAGAGATTTATTAAAAGGATCTATGGAAGAAATTTATAAAAGAATTTGAGATTTGGATTTTTCTTAACCGACCTTCTTAATTATGGTGGTGTGGAACTTTCATTCCATGCTTAACATCAAAGGAATAATGTTTGTGGTTATTCTTATCTCTAATTTAGATAACATTTGTTTCGATCCTTTTGATATGATTTCGAAATAAGAAATCTTTCACAAAAGTTTTGTGAGTATACTTATAACGGTGGGATAAGTGTATGAATATTTTGATAAATATTTTGGAAAGGGATTTAAATAAATAGAAGATTTATTTTGAGGCTGAGTAGTTGCTATGTGAAATTAAATCTATGAATTGTTGCTTGTTTGTTTATTTGATTGTTAAATAATCGGCTATCAAATCTTGGCCAATTTTGACTTAGCAAGTATATAAAACCTTCACGTGTTCATACAGTTTGAGTTCTCCTGGTAGAACTCATTCTGGTGAAACATCTCTAACTTTAAAGGATATATTAGAGATCCCCTTGGGACTGTAGTATAGTACGATTACTTCAAAAAGAACCGGGAAATAGTTAACTAGAAATTATCAGTTGTTGGTTCGGAGAGACCGGGATCATATATGTTATTTGAAAACCACTTTGAACCAACATAAGCGTTTGAATGGAAAACATCTTGAAGATGATTGAAGACGAAGTTATTTAAAGTGCAAGGGCTACTTGCTACTAATCCAAAGGATATTCCAAAATGGATGTGGTAGAGGTAGTACCTTCGGTTTCGTTCAGACCCAGAACGAACTTGTACGGGTGAATGCTGGCATTACATTTCTACCTGGAGGGCAATGTTTGCATTCCAAGATGGTCTGCTAAGAGGAAAGGTAAAAGCGTAGCCTCAACCCTCACACGTAGTAAATGACTAAAGCAGAGACGTGCAATAGGGCAATATGGGTCTCTCCCATTAAGGTATGACCATCCCTTATCTAGAGTCGATATCCATGTATGCTTCAGGGCCCATTATGGTTATTGCTCACAACCAAGGGGTGATCATATTTGGCGCTATCCAATAGAGATAGGGTCGGTCTTGAGTAGCAGAGGTGCAACGTGTTGTAGTCTCTAGTACATTTTATCTAGAGGTGTACTAATTCGGTGCATAGAACCGTACCCTTTCATAGTTGGAATCCATTTTCCAATACGAGCCTTCGGACTTGATTGTATACCTATTATGCTAGAATTTAATTAATGTAACAATTTCGGCTATGATTCATTATTTATTTTAAATCCTAGACCTTATTATAGTATCACTTGATTTTATATGAAAATAGTTTGGTTATCGTAAGGTAAAAACCCGTCCGTGTTTATGTGCGATGAGGTCTTACGAGATACCTTTTATTTTAAAAGGGTTTTCAAATTTAGAAACCAATATGATTGAGCTTTCTCAGGCTGGTTTACTAGACTGATCCAGGCGTTATTTTCTATAACGCTCGAGTCAACCCGAGTATATTTTCCAGATTTAGCTGGATGCTTTGGAGCTTTCAGGAGACAATCTGGATTCTCCAAGATGTATTCACATACCCTATATTCTTCCACTATTCTATTTATTTCTTTTCTATATTTATCAGCAATTGTAAGGACAGGCTATTATAACTGTCCAGACTAATAGTAGGTTAGTGTACTCTGATGTTGTGTATATAATAAAGTTGATTTCTCTTTCTAAAGATTTGTGGATATTATATATTTCTCGTCACAATATGAGATTTTGTTGTCTTTTATTTATTAACCCCAAATAACCAGTCTTTCAGATACTTAAATGATCGACACATAAATACCGATGATGTATTAAGTGTCATCTTTAGGTGTAAGAAAGGCAGATCGTTACAGTATCGCTGCATTGTTATCACACAACAAAGTTCTTGGTTCCTTGACTTATGAAGATACCCATAGTTCCACTACAAATGTATGCATCCAGACCGCTTCTTTAGCTACTTCGTTGAGGGTGACATACTCGACCTCCAATCATTGAATCAACTACTATCTCTTGGTTGGAAATTTACCAACTGCCCAATTCACCGTTCAATGTGAATACATAACCATACATTGATTTACTATCATCAATATCATTTTGAAAGCTTGAATATGTATACCCCTTCATAAGGAAGTCTTCATTCCCATATATAAGGAATAAGTCTTTAGCATTTCTTAAATACTTAAGAATACATTTCACCACTATCTAATGGTTTTCTCCATGAGTAGATTGATATCGGCCGATGCATCCTAATGCATAAGCCACTTCTGGGCTAGTACATAGCATGACGTACATTATGGAACCGATTGCGGATGTGTATGGCATCTTATTCATATGCTCCAAATATTACTGAAGAGGAGAAGAGCATATGAATAGGATACCATACACATATGCAGTCAGTTCTATAATATACGTCATGCTATGTACTAGCCCAAAAGTGGCTTATGTATTAGGATGCATCAGCTGATATCAATCTAATCAAGGAGAAAACCATTGGATAGCGGTGAAATATATTCTTAATATACCAGTCGATATATTATTTTATGCTAATGTACATGGCCTGATATATTATTTTATGCTAACGTACTTAATTAATATTTAGAGCGTATTAATATATTGGTTCTATTTGATATATTAATTAAGTAATTAATTTAGGTATATTAAATAGAAATCCATAAATGATATGTTATGTGATAACAATTACAAGGAGTTGTAATCATGAGAAAGCTACTATAACATAAAATAACATATTAAGTATTCCTAGTTAAAATGTTTCAAGAAAAGATATCGATACATCCGTTGAGATCATAGTATGTAATGTTATCTAATTATTGTGCAATGTATTGCTCATGACTGTTAGTGGCACCAAGAGATTACATATTGATAGTTATTGGATAATTATGAGTGACTTATCGTTTCCTGTTGGTTAACAACAACTAGGTCAAACAGGGAATCTCAAAGTGACGATGTTACATAGTTCTCATTACTTGAGAACAATATTGAGCTTCAACAAGGATACTCCACATTGATTATATTTAAACCATGGCATAACGACCATAGAGCGACTATAGTTAGATATGGGTTGAAGCATTGGAAGTAAAACACTATTCAATAGGGGGTTAATTTTCTCGGAATTATGAGGTATTTATCATAGTCAACTATAGTCAACCTAGAGTCAAAATCTTTGGTCAGAGTAATACGGTGTAACACCCCTAATTTTTTATAACATTATTCAGCAGATTTAATTAGATAAATTAAATAGAATAATGTAAATGAAAGTGATAAGAGGATTGAGACTTGAAATAACTAATTAAGGTCGTGCCTAATGAACTAATTAATGGGATTAAGAATGGGTTTTGGTTAGTTAAGTCACATAAGGGTATATTGGGAATTACCGCCCCTAGCTTCCACCTTTATATATATTTCGTTCCACCTAGTTACTTCCTATTCACGTCATTTTAAAACGCAAACAAAATATAGAGGAATGGCCGACCATTAAACAGATCAAGAGGAATTCAAATTAAAGCTAGAAAATCAAGCTTAGGGGAAATCAATCTCAATCCAATCTCCTTATCTAAAGCAAGGTGAATAATAATTCCATCTCTATTTTGGTTTAAATCATATATTTTTGGATTTAAGGGATAAATTCGTTTATGATATAATGGATGATGATATGCTTGATTCATGATTTGTTTGATATAAAGAAAATTGTTTAAAGGAGTTTTGAACGGTTTTAGATCAAAACAGAGATTTAAAGACGTTTAAATGCCATGGGAAAATTTTATGTTGTGAGAAACATGATTTTCGAGTTGGATTTCAATTTCGAGAATTTTTCAAGCTATGAAAAGATTATTATAAATTTCCAAAGGAAAATATGGTTATTTGGGTTTATAATTTATTTTGGAAAATATATTGAGAATTTGGGTCTGGAATTTTGATATGTTAGATAACATGATTAAAATGAATTTCTGGAATTTTTGAGGATTTTTCCAAAGTGATTTGCTATGCAAAATAAATTATTTTAGAAGAGAGACTTCTTTGCAAAAATTGGAAGGGCTCGTCTGATTAACTTAACCATGGTTTAGATTTGGATTAGCAATAGTTATTTTTTGAAAAGAATTTGAAAAAGTTAAGGCAACCAATCTAATGTTGACACGTGGTAGGTTAGTTAGAGAAAATTTTACTTATTTAAGAACTAAAACCTAGTTTGCTCAGATAATAGGTTTCGCCTGTTTTGGAATACACCTTTCGACATAGTAGTTCCGCATCCATCCTTGTCGAAACCAATACACAAGGTATCACTATGATGGTACGTAGTGGATTGGAGATAGGTAGTAGGTAAGGTGTCGAAAGCATAGCTTCCGAAGGAGATGAAACCTTGCTTTGTTTTTAAAAGGAAAGCGCCTACCTATGTTTTGTTTTAAGTCTTCGACAAGGTCGAAGCAGAAGGTTTTGAAAGAGGTTTTAAAGGGTTTCGAAAGAGGTTGCCATTAACTAAAGATTGCTTTTGGCTAGGTTCCTTACTTATAAAAGAATGTTTTAAAAGAAGGGGTTCCAACCTAGTCGATACCCTGCTGCCATTTTATAGCCTTTCGATGGTGTTGAAGATATTAACGCTGTCCGAAGGTACTTTGTTTTATAAAGTTTAAGCCACTCCCTATAGCTTTCGAAAGGGGTTATGGGTTTCGAAGGTAATGGTTTCGAAAGGGGTTTTGACACCAACCTTTTAATATTTTACCCAGATGTTTTATGCTTTTGAAAGAGATGGTGCCGATGCCATCAAGTTTTCCCCAATGCTTTATATTGGTTTCGAAACAGAAGCTTTCGATTATATTCACTTTGACCCAAATAATGTTTTAAGTATAAACCCAATGCTTTTGAAAGGGGTGCTTTCAGTGATTTGGGAAGGGTTACTTCCAATAGTGTCGAAATGGGTACTTTCAATTGGTTTCGAAACTAAGCTTCTAAAGGTTAATTATTAATATTTTAATTCATTCGAAAGGTTTTGAAAGGTAGATTTTAAAGTATTATAAGGCAGGAGCCTAATGCTTTTAAGAGCTTTTGAAGGAGGTCATCCTATGAAGTCGAAAGCTAGGTTTCGAAGGTACCGAAAGGTTTTATGACCCAAACTCTATTTTTAAAGGAAAAACCCATGGCTATATTAAAGGAGTTTTATAATGATATTAAGAAGAAGCTATCTTTGATAAAGAAATAGGTTAAGGGGATTAACCAAGTTTTATTTTAACCCACATGAGTGGTATTGCTATGCTTTATATTGCTTCTACTAATATGAATATATTCACTTTACAATGGACCCATAACTGCATTTTGGGGATAAAGGGTAGGAGAACCAGTTAGGTTATCCCAGTAGTGAATATAAATTGAATAAACTCCTGAATGAGTAGAATTGCATCCAGGAGATCAGGAAGACCAGAATATAGGATGCTAAAAATATAATGGAAGGATATTGGCCCGTGCCAATAGGTTCACAGTAAGCCCAAGAAAACTGTATGATATTGGTAGGGGCAAATAGGTTCATAGTTAGCCCATGAAAACTATGTATAGAAGAAGATGTCAGATAGATAGGTTCATAGTTAGCCCATAAAAACTATGTGTAAAGGAAGATATTAAATAGATAGGTTCATAGTAAGCCCATGAAAACTATGATTGGATACTGGCATGGCCAGTCGGTTTGTAGTTAGCCCATGAAAACTATATCCAGATGAAATATTGACAAATGTCAATAGGTTCCTAGTCAACCCATGAAAACTAGGATAAGAGTAATATTGGAGTTACCAATAAGTTCATAGTGATCCCATGAAAACTATGTAATTGGACAAGGAGTCCTTAAATGTTTAACCGGTTATTAGTCAGCCCATGAAAACTAATAGGTTAATAGTAATCATAGAAACTATAACTAAGACAGATAATCTAAATTGAATGGGGATGGGTAATCCAATATTTATTCAATTATTTTGCATATCATCATATTATTCCGTTTTGCATTTTTTTAACCATTGTGGATTCAGGCGCACAGTATATGGTTTTATAAAGGTCTTGAGATACTAGTGAGGGGAAACCCGTTCCGCTTAGCGGCGTGGTCTCACTAGATATCTAAATGATTTGAGATGGTAGATTATTATTTACACTAGGCTTTATGTCTGACTTGAAGTTTATGTTTTTCCCTTAAACTCTCGGGTACTCAATTGATTTTGAGTAGTTTGAGAGTTGAGGTTTCCAGGTACCTCCTGAGACAAATAAGCTTCCAGAGACCTGTAGGAGGCAGGATAGGTTTTAGGAGATCTCTTTTCTTTCGATTTTGCTGTGTTGATTGTAATGGCAAAGTTGTTATATTGCCTATATATACTCTGATTATCACAGGGGCATCTTCATAAGTTGCTCTGGGCATATGTTGTAATAAGTATTTTTTCTTTGAATGTGGTTTGCGAATATGGGATTATGTAACGGATTTGGAATATTTTGAAATGAAATGTGGAATTTGTTTTGCAGTTTAATTTTTTTTCATATTCATGTGTTTCTATGTATCAATGAATCTAACATCGCCGTATTTGGTTGTCGAGGATTAATAACTATGGATGATTGCAGCATCCATAGCCGTTAGTTTTAGGCCTCCAAGTAGAGGGATGTTACAAGTTGGTATCAGAGCATAGGTTTATGAAACTTTAAAAGAAAGTGAAACTTAAAATATTTTTAAACATAATCCAATGAATTTGAAAATATGATTGGGGTTGGGTTAACGCTATAGTAGCGTACTTGTATTTGATATATACTTTTATATATAAGTACGTGTTCCCCTCTCTCTTAGACCGTTCTTCTGTATCTTACTAAGGCTCATACAGATTTACGAGAAAGAAGATATGGAAGCAGGAAATGAAAGAGGAAATATAGGTAGAGGAAGAACCACAACCAATGGAAATGCTCGACCTAATACTAGCAGGAACCAAAGTTGACAGGCTAATGCTAATCTAAGTGGTGAAGCCACTGTAGGTGCTGGAAATCCACTAATAGATGTAGGGATGGTGTATCAGTTGTTGGCCAATCTTTTGGAAGCTGGAGTTGCTGGTAATGTTGGAGGACCTAATCAAGTGGCTCCAATTGGGAATAACTATGCTAAGCTAAGTAGAGAGTACACCGGTTTGGGTGGAAAGCCGTTTGTTGGAACGAGGATGCTGTTGAAGTTGAAAATTGGCTAATGAGTTGTGAAAGGATCTATACTGATCTAGGATTGGATGATGGGAAAAAGAGAAGGCTAGCCTCTAAACAGTTGCAAGGGGAAGTGCTTCATTGGTGGAATAGTGTTACCACTGGGGTACCGAAGGAAGAACTGACATGGGCTGATTTCTGGAGAAGATTTTAGCAGAGGTTTATGTCTAATGTTGCTAAGTCTGCATTGATGAGAAAGTTTATGGATATGATTCAGGGAGAGATGTCAGTGGTCGAGTATGCTGCTAAGTTTGATGAGCTGTCTCGATATGGATATGCTTTGGTTGATACTGACGTCAGAAGGAATGAAAGGTTCATTCGTGGATTGAAACATGAGCTTGCCAGAATGACCATGACCCATATCGAGATCCTTCTAATTTGGTGGTGGAGATGGCCATTCACCATGAGAAGATGCTTACTATTTCAGCTAGAGAGAAGCCAGTTGAATCCTAGGGTCCTCAGGGAACAAAGAGGAAATTCTTTAAGAAGAAGCGAGCCCAGTAAGGGAGGCTGCCATGGGAAAATTTTATGTTGTGAGAAACATGATTTTCAAGTTGGGTTTCAATTTTGAGAATTTTTCAAGCTATGGAAAGATTATTATAAATTTGCAAAGGAAAATATGGTTATTTGGGTTTATAATTTATTTTGGAAAATATACTGAGAATTTGGGTCTGGAATTTTGATATGTTAGATAACATGATTAAAGTGAATTTTTGGAATTTTTGGAGATTTTTCCAAAGTGATTTGTAATGCAAAATAAATTGTTTTAGAAGAGGGACTTCTTTGAAAAAATTGGAAGGGCTTGTTTGATTAACTTAACCATGGTTTAGATCTGGATTAGCGACAGTTATTTTTTGAAAAGAATTTGAAAAAGTTAAGGCAACCAATCTGATGTTGACACATGGTAGGTTAGTTAGAGAAAAGTTTACTTATTTATGAACTAAAACCTGGTTTGCTCAGATAATAGGTTCCGCTGTTTTGAAAAACATCTTCTGAAACAGTAGCTTCCGCATCCATCCTTGTCGAAACCAACTATGCGGAAACCAATACACAAGTTATCACTATGATGGTACGTAGTGGATTGGAGATAGGCGGAAGGTAAGGTGTCGAAAGCATAGCTTCCGAAGGGGATGAAACCTTGCTTTGTTTTTAAAAGGAAAGCATCTGCCTATGTTTTGTTTTAAGCCTTTGACAAGGTCGAAAATGAAGGTTTCGAAAGATGTTTTAAAGGGTTTCAAAAGAGGTTGCCATTAACTTAAGATTTCTTTAGACTGGGTTCCCGTAACGACCCGATATTTTCAACCATTCGCATCCACACACGTCGGAATTGAATTGCTCAAAATACCGCGTTGTAAATAAAAATTTGGCAAACTCATCATATACAGTAAATAAATAATCACAGATCACAGACACAGAGTAATATAATGCAGCGGAAACAAAGAAATAGTAGTTCATGAAGCTACTATATAAATATATCAGAGTTAAGTAAGATACAATAGGAATACCAAGATACAATAGGAGTAACAGTATGATAATCAGGTACAACTAAAAATACAACTAGAATCAACTGGATAACAAAATGAACAGATATCTAGATCTTCAAAGCAAAACTCCAGCTCCAAAGGTGAGTCTCGAATGCTATATCACTCAATCTGACCCGAGCGTAAAGCAAAACACAAAACACTCGAGTCAGGACATACATACTTATACAATGTAAACCAACTCAAGTGAACTATAATAAAGGTACAAGTAACATAAAGAATGCTTGGGCCTCCCATTCTTTAAGGATCCTTTAAACTATCTACTATGTAGTAATATTCGCTATTATAATAATGTCTAATATAAAATAAACATACTTTTTAATAGTGTCAAGGGGTTACCCATATAGCCCTTAACACGTAATAGTCCCAGTAGTCTATCCAGTATTAGCATACTCCCAAAATGGGGGCTACCCTCGATACTCCACAGGCTACGGGAGAAATCACAACTCGTAGTAAAGCTCGATATGGTAAGTGACACGGCACACAAGGCAATGCCAGGGTAGATATACCAATTACGCACACGGACTGATGGAAACGCATAACAGCCACTACCGCTCCACCTCGAACAACACTCCCAAATCAAGGGGTGCACTCAAACAAATCACAAAGTAATAGAATGGTATCGAAGAAGTGCATCTGATAAGAGGTGCTACCTCATTGGCCCGAGGTCGCTCCTGTTTTAGCCACCTTATGCCAACTCACGGGATTTGGGTCCACGTATATACCTTAGGATCGTCGCCACCGTCCTACTTCATTCTGGAAACTCCACCGCATACACAGTTGTCAAAGTGGTTTTCGGTATCGACAGAGAGTATGTCCATATCCGATCCTGGTCTCTTTAACAACCAATCATTATTATAACTCATGGATATTTATTTTAAAAACAGTATATACTTTCAAAACCAAAATATCATATCTATTTCAAACCATATCATTTATTTTAAAATAGTATATACTTTCAAAACCAAATTATCATATCCACTTCCAAAATTAAACATTTAATTATAACTCTGTGAAACCATAATAATTTAAAACCCATAGCACTCTAAAATGTAACTTTAATAACCATAGCAATTTGAAACATTACATTTTAGAAATAATGACATTTCGAAAACATAACCGTAGGTCATCATAGCATTTTGGAAAAGCGATACTTAAGAAATCATAGCAAGTTGGAAATGTAACCTTAAGGGATCATAGCGTTTTTGAAATGTAATATTTAAGAAATCAAGACATTCTGGAATGTAATACTTTCCACTTTACCATTTTATATAAAATCCAAATGTTTATATACTTACAATTTTTTTTTTACCAAAGTTATTTTATCACTTCTATTTTATTACACTAATTAATTCATTTGGATATTAAATAAACCATGCTTTTAAGTTAAATAAACTTAATTACTGTAATTTCCCATTTAAAGTTGAAATTCCTTATGTTAAGTTAAAGTATATTATTAAATTTCATTTCATTATTACAGTAAGGAACATTTATTGTTTTAATCAATATTACATTAACTAGAATTACATGTCAAATATTCATTTTAACTTACATTTTATTTTCACAATAAAGAGCATTTATTGTCTTAATCAATATCCCATTAATTAAAATTACATGTCAAATGTTCATTTTTAACATACATTTTATTTTCACAATAAAGAGCATTTATTGTCTTAATCAATATCACATTAGTTAAAATTACATATCAAATGTTCATTTTTAACATACATTTTATTTTCACAATAAAGAGCATTTATTGTCTTATTCAATCTCCCATTAATTAAAATTACATGTCAAATGTTCATTTTTAACTTACATTTTATTTTCACAATAAAGAGCATTTATTGTCTTATTTAATCTCCCATTAATTAAAATTACATATCAAATGGACATTTTTAACTTACATTTTATTTTCACAAATAAAGAGCATTTATTGTCTTAATCAATATCACATATTTCCAAATTAGGTTATATTTCCAATCTCAAATTTCCATTCATTTATTTAACATTTTTAATACATAGAAAATCATTTTTCACCTTATTAAATCATTTTAAAAACCAAATTTAAATTAAAATATCAAAATTTACATTTTTAAAATACTTAAAACTTCCAGAAAAATATATAAAATAACCACGGGTCTGTATAATATTTTCTAACCTAAGTCAAGTGATACAGATAATATATCATTTCAATCCGTAATTTACAAAGAAAAATCCGGGTTCTATCATTTCAAACCCGCAATCCCAAGTTAAATAAAATAAATAAAAATCACTCAGGCCTATCATTTCAACCCATAAAGATTTTTCCCTATTCTAAAGTCCGTTCGGGTATGTATCATTTCAACCCATAGTGATAGGGAACTTGCAGTGATGATAAGCATGAAATAAATAACAGTATACAAATAATATTATAACAGATGATATAACAGGCATATAAACAGTATTTAACATCATATAAATATATCACAAGCATGTATGAACATAACACATTATTTTATACAATTAACTTGTCATCAATTCACAATTATAAAAGTATGTATGTCTATAGTGAAGAACTCACCTTTTTAAACTAGAATTGACAAATTCAAAATAGAAATTCAAACTCCGCAAAGCACGATAAAGCACAATGCAAACTTGAGTGGATGAAGAGTCGGATCCAAATCTTGTATGCAAACAAATATTACATACTAAAGAATATGATTCAATACAAAAGAATAGAGGTTAAAACAATGGAAAAATAAATGAATCAAAGTGGCATAACTTGCCTTAATCAATCAATGGCTTGGCTACACCATATATGGGTTCAACCATCATCTTGTGTTGCTTGGTCATGATGGTTAGAGGTGTGCTAGGAGAAGATGGAGGCTGAGCCTAACTTGGAGGAAGACAAAGAAAACAAAATGAAAAAAAAGAGGAGAAGTAAGAAGGAAGCCATGACTTTAGATCTTGTATTTTTTTTCTTCACGCAAATGAATAAGATGAGTAGATGAGAAACTTTGTACGTGAAATAAAAAGAGAGAGTGGCGGCTAGGTTAAAGGAATGAATAGCTAAGGTAAGAAATAAAGAGGCTAGGCAATAAAAGGTAGGAGTTTGAATGGTTTGGGAAATAAAAAGGCAACAAATAACTTGATGTATTTATTAATTTTTTTCCTTTGTTTGCATGTAATGAAAAGAGGGGTTTGAGGAACAATACGTACGTGAATTATGAGAAGAATTCATAGTTAATGAATGTGGGAAGTAATTGGCTATGCAAATGGAAAGGCAAGGGAAAAAAGGCAACAAATAAACAAAACAAGTAACCTATATCTCTTGCAATTTCTAAGCTATTATTAAAAAGCAAACCAATCAAAAATAAAATGAATATATTCTAAGTTTATACAAATAAATAAAAGTTAGGGAAATAAACATAGGAAAAAAAAGAAAAAAATATATAGAAATCATTTAAATCCAACCCAAATCAATATATCATTTATTCCTAAATGCAAATGAAAAGGAGGATATTGAGATGAAAATGAAATATTCTTATATGTGAATGGCAAAAGGAAATACAGGGCCAAAAGATGGTTTGGATGGCAAGTAAAAGAGTGAATGCTAGGAAATAGAAAAAGGCATAAGTTTAGGAGAAAGAAACGTATATATGTTTTATTCTTAAATGCAAATGAAAATGAGAGATGGGAAATAAATTTTGTACATGAATTTTCAACTTGATATGCACGGCTATGAGTAGAGTAATTGATGGCTAGGAATGAGGAGGAAACGGCTAGGAAACTAACAAAGAGGTTAGGAAATAATAAGGTAAGAATTTACACAATGTAACATACGTCTCCTTGATTTTCTCCAGCCATTTATAAAGAGATATAAACAAATAAATACAATAAAAGTCTAGACAAATAAATAGGGAAATAAAACAAAGAGATTGATAGGAAAAATAAAAACAAAGTAGAAAATAGAAAAAAATAGAATTAAGGTAGAAAAATGAAAATATAAAATAGACAAATTTTATTGAAAACAATCGCGTGTAAACGCTGTATTTTATCTAATTTAAAAAGTATAAAACAGAATTTTACGAAACGAAAAGCAGTATACTTGAAATTTTATTTACTTTCATAATAAAAGATAAAATTCAAAAATTCAAACTTTTAAAATTTTAAATTAAAAGTCAAAGTTTGACCATATTGACAAAATTTCACATTTCAGGAAAATATTATATTTATTCATGTTTGGAATTATAATTCACATACAAATCAAAATTTATATTTACAAATCAAAATTTATATTTAAAACAACAAAATTTATATTTAAAATAACAAAAATTATCCATTTAATAAATAAAATAAAGCTTTTAAATCAGGAAATTCAATTTAGAATAATTACAAAATACAGGGTTGTTATAGTTCCTTACTTATAAAAGAATGTTTTAAAAGAAGGGGTTCCGACCTAGTCGATACTCTACTGCCGTTTTATAGCCATTCGATGGTGTTGAAGATATTAACGATGTCCGAAGGTACTTTGTTTTATAAAGTTTAAGCCACTCCCTATATCTTTCGAAAGGGGTTAGGGGTTTCGAAGGTAATGGTTTCGAAAGGGGTTTGGACACCAACCTTCTAATATTTTACCCAGATGTTTTATGCTTTCGAAAGAGATGGTGCCGACGCCATCAAGTTTTCCCTAATGTTTTATATTGGTTTCGAAATAGATGCTTTCGACTATATTCACTTTGACCCAAAATAATGTTTAAAGTATAAACTCAATGCTTTTGAAAGGGGTACTTTCAATGATTTGGGAAGGGTTACTTCCAATAGTTTCGAAAGGGGTACTTTCAATTGGTTTTGAAGCTAAGCTTCTAAAGGTTAATTATTAATACTTTAATGTATTCAAAAGATTTTGAAAGGTAGAATTTAAAGTATTGTAAGGCAGGAGCCTAATGTTTTTAAGAGCTTTCGAAGGAGGTCATCCTATGAAGTTGAAAGCTAGGTTTTGAAGGTACCAAAAGGTTTTATGATCCAAACTCTATTTTTAAAAGAAAAACCCATGGCTATATTGAAGGAGTTTTATAATGATTTTAAGAAGTCATCTTTGATAAATAAATAGGTTAAGGGGATTAACCAAGTTTTATTTTAAACCCAAAGGAGTGGTATTGTTATGCTTTATATTGCTTCTTCCAATATGAATATATTCACTTTATAATGGACCCATAACTGCATTTTTGGAATAAAGGATAGGAGAACCAGTTAGGTTAACCCAGTAGTGAATATAAATTGAACAAACTCCTGAATGAGTAGATTGCATCTAAGAGGTTAGAAAGACCAAAATATAGGATGCTAAAATATAATGGAAGGATATTGGCAGGGACCAATAGGTTTACAGTAAGCCCATGGAAACTGTATGATATTGGCAGGGGCCAATAGTTTCATAGTTAGCCCATGAAAACTATGTATAAAAGAAGATGTCAGATAGACAGGTTCATAGTTAGCCCATGAAAACTATGTGTAAAGGAAGATGTCAGATAGAATGGTTCATAGTAAGCCCGTGAAAAATATGATTGGATACTGGCAGGGCCAATAGGTACGTAGTTAGCCCATGAATACTATATCAGGATGAAATATTGACAGATGTCAATAGGTTCCTAGTCAACCCATAAGAACTAGGATAAGAGTAATATTGGAGTTACCAATAGGTTCGTAGTGATCCCATGAAAACTATGTAATTGGACAGGGAGTCCTTAAATGTTTAACCGTTTATTAGTCAGCCCATGAAAACTAATAGGTTAATTGTAATACTAGAAACTATAACTGAGATAGATAGTCTAAATTGAATGGGGATGGGTAATCCAGAATTTATTCAGTTGTTTTGCATATCATCATATTATATTGTTTTGAATTGTTTTAACCATTATGGATGCAGGAGCACAGTATATGGATTTATAAATGTTTTGAGATACTAGTGAGGGGAAGGCCGCTCCGCTAAGCAGCGTGGTCTCACTAGACATCTAAATGATTTGAGATGGTAGATTATTATTCATAACAGGGTTTATGTTCGACTCGAAGTTTATGTTTTCCCTTAAACTCTCGAGTACTTAATTGATTTTTAGTAGTTTGAGAGTTGAGGTTCTCAGGTACCTCCTAAGACGAATAAGCTTCCGGAGACGTGCAAGAGGTAGGATAGATATTTAGAGATCTCTTTTCTTTTGATTCTGCTGTGTTGACTGTAATGGCAAAGTTGTTATATTGCCTGTATATACTCTGATCATCCCAGAGGGCATCTTCATATGTCGCTCTGGGGCGTATGTTGTAATAATATATTTTCTCTGAACGTGTATTGCGAACATGGGATTATGTAATGAATTTGGAATATTTTGAAATGGAATGTGGAATTTATTTTGCAGTTAAATTTTTTTTTCCATATTCATGTGTTTCTATGTATCAATGAATCTAACACTACCGTATTTGGCCGCCGAGGATTAATAACTATGGATGACTGCAGCATTCGTAGCCGTTAGTTTTGGGCCTCCAAGTAGGGGGATGTTAAATACGGTTAATAATAAGTGTTATTACTGAACTAAGGACTTTTTATGGACTAACAGAGTTGAATATGGATGACATTGAAATTTTGACCAAAACAAAATTCCATAAATCCTAAAGTGATATAGTGTTGACGAACAGAATTGGTATTAATAATCATTACTAAAAGGTAACGCTTAAAATGTAAAGTTTGATTTTACTTATACGATCTATAAGCGATGAGCTTAGCCAAATTGTTACGCCACTGGCTAAGGTGATGTGTGAACATTAATATTTGAATTGCTTAAATACTGATCTCTAATTGAATTCACACTTGTAAGTCGCACAACTGAATCTATCCAGCCTCCGAAACACCACCCAATTTAATTGGTTTATAAGAGTTTTAAATTACTTAAACTAATTAATATTAAGAAATATTAATTATGGTTGTAATTCATGTATGGGGTGTATTTGGTAAAATGGGTTGCCTTTAGAAATGTTATGGGTGTTGTTAATAATTGATTAGGTGCATATATAATAGTTATACATATATGTATCGATATACATTATTGATATGCATTTAAATCTGATTTAAATAATATTAATTTCTATTGGTCTGAAGTATTTATTGGTTAGTTAGGATCCAATGAAGGTCCACCATAGTGATGCAAGGGAGGGAGTCCAAGTTTGACTTGGTAGGAGAGAATTATGTGAGATATTTTCTCCAATTATTCCTATAAAAGTAAGCAGGACTTCATTGTTTTGTACTACCTTTTCTACCTCCTTTTCTTCTGATGATTGCCGACCAACTCTTCTCCCAAATCACTGATTCCCGACCCCTTTTAGCATGAATACAAGGAATTATAACTATTTCCAACGATGGTGCATCAATTGTAGAAACAGTAGTGAAGATCAGGGAGATCTTAGAGACTGATATATCAAAGTGTGAATCTAAAGCAGTTCCTCTTTAGTTAATCTCTAATTTTGTGATTATATGTTAGTTAACATCATTGTAATGATTATACATATGGGATATTGTCTCCCCATAAATATTATTGTACTAAATCATATCAAACAATTAACCTACATGAAATTATTAATTTAAATTCAAGTTTAAAATTAAAATATGTGTAAATATTTTTAATTCACCTATGTTTGTACTCATATATATATATATATATATATGTATGTATGTATGTATGTATGTATGTCTATGTGTGTGTTTAATTTTCTAAATATTATAAATATTTTTCTTTGATTTTAGATGATTATTTACTAATTTTAAAACCTAAAATACTTAAAATTATTTTGAAACATATATATTAATTAAATTACTTAATATATATATATATTCGAGTGTTAATAAAAAATTATCTAGCCAAAACCTGTTTTTATATAATTACATATATACACACATATACATTTAATAAAAATTAGTTTTCACTTTAATTTTTTCCTAGGCGAATAAGATTTACATATGTGTGCATATATATGAGCTAGGATCAATAAGCCCTTTATTTAGCACCATTTCGTAGCTCCCTGTTATTAGCCACATGTTTCTATTTAAATATTTGTTCTTTCTCTCTCTTATCACATGGACCAAATATTTAAATATAAACCTATGGCTGATATCAAGAGGCTACAAATGGTACTAAATAAAGGGGGCTATTTATCCTAGCTCTCAATATATAATTTTTAAATATTTATTTTATTGTACATGTATATGTTTGCAAATCAACTATATGTTGATGCCAAAATGACATAATAGCCAAAAACCTGTTAAAATATAGAGATCTAGCAGAAAACAGCAAGAAAGTAAAGAACACACAAGAATTTTTATAGTGGTTCAGCAATCTCTGGCCTACGTCCACTTTATATTTTTATTGATTGTGGGTTTGAAGAGATTTAGAGTAACAAGTACAAGAAATTGATAGGCTCTTAAGCCTAGAACTGCTAGCAATTTTTCCCTTAGTGACTATTGTGAAGAGAGATAAGGGATCAATACGGGGAAGTGCCAAAAGTCGTCCTTTCTTGGTTGTTCTAGGGCTGGTATTTATAGAGGAACAGCTCTGCAGATTTATAGGCTCATATTGTATAAGGTCCAGATGAAGGTCCAAAGGTCCAGAGGAGAGCACGTTGGCCCAAACTCCAACATAAACCTCTCAGTACTGAGAGATTCCTCTCGGTACCAAGTGGTCTCTTTTTGGTAAAAACCCTTTTCTTTTGCTTATTATGTTTCTTATCCCCGAGTTGATGCATTTCAAACTCTTTTTTGTGATGGTTGAGTCATTCTCGACGATTTCCTTGATTCTGCTTCTCTTATCTTGATTTCTTTGCTTCCTTCTTATAAATCCCTAATGAGAAATTATCTGAGAACAACACTTCATGACGATTACTGGAGGTTTTGCATCAAGTACGAAGAGTTCGCGGGGCTTTAGGTGGAAAAAATACCTCTCGGTACCGAGAGGTACCTCTTGGCACCGAGTGCTCCACTAAGCCTTATTTGGCTTGAAACTTATTAAATTCCATCTTGTAATCCTTCTGAGCATATTTCCAAGTTCTTGAGTCATTTCGTCCTTGTATTGGCCTCCAAAATTCCAGTTGAAATTTGCATGGTCAAATTGCTGGTTAAAACTAGCCCCCAAAGTATGCCTTATGAATGTAAGGTGTGCTTTGCTTAAAAACAAGTTTCAGCAGTAGTCAACCTTTGGTAGTTGAGCCCTCCGGCCATCCATCCATCCCGATCTTGGTGAATCATTGGGTTCCTTCGGATTCTCTTGCAAATCAATGGTCATTCCAGACCGTCATAGCTAAGCACTCTAGGCCTTGGTTAAATGTTAGCCATAAGTCATGATCAGCCTATCTTTATTCGAAGGTATCATATTGTATATAAAAATCATCATGTATTCACCTAGGTTTTATCTATTTACTCTAATTACAAGTCATTCAAACCCTAACATCAGGTTAATATCTGTTCCAAGGTTCGATCTCACTGGATTGTTTATCATCCAAATCAGGTCCGATCTCTTTGGACCATTCAATCATCTAATCTAAGGTTCGATCTCACTGGACCGTTTAATCATCCAAATCTAGGGTTTGATCTCTTCAGATCGTCTAACATCCAATCTAGGGTTCGATCTCTTCGGATACTTGCCGAGCCCAATCTGGCTCGCTCTTTGGTGATTGGACTCAGCAATAAGCAAGTCCATCTGCTCACTCTCCAGTAAAGGGACATACTTTTAATCTTTCTGAATCCTTACTGAGCCCAATCTACTTACTCTCTGGTGAGGGAACTGAATGACAAGCAAGTCCATCCGCTCATTCTCTGATCAGGGGAATTACTTTTAATCTCTTTCGATCCTTGCAGAGCCCAACCCACTCACTCTCCGACGAGGGTACTCAACGACAAGTAAGCATATCCATTACTCTCTGGTAAGGGGACTTACTTCTTGTAATCTCCGCCTTATCTCTCTGGACGGGAGCACAATGATCAATATCAGCCATCACATTCAAGTGGAATTCAAAAATCAAATATTCAAATCAAAGCTAGCAAGAAAACATCCTAAATATTTATCTCAGACATCCTACTCAAAGCGTGCCTAGAGAGCAATTGAGGTATCATACACGTGTAAGCAGTCCAAGGTTATTATAGTCTTAACTATTCAAAATAAAAAAGTAAAGCATGGGAAATGAAACTGACACCTATACATCCCGATCATAGGATTATCATCCTCGACCCAGATCCCTGATCATGCCTTGATGCATTCGCCGCAGATAGTGGCTGCTCCGACTGCACTATCGTAGTTCAGTTCCTTACGTACTATTTGCAGCTGGTTGCTCCAGACCAATTCTTTTATCAAATCGTGAAGGTGTTTGCACTCATTTGTTTCATGTCTGTCTAGCTTATGGAATAGGAAAAACTTTCCACACCTTCTCTCCCGATCTGTAGGTTCCCTCTTGGCTAGTCTCTGATAGGGGATCATCCCCCTAGTATTTAGGTATATCCTCACTAGGTTTTTAGTTAGGTTAGTGTAAAAAGAGAATTTCGATTCCCTCCTCTGTTGTTTCGGTCCTTTAAAGTCATTATCAACTTTTTGCTTCCCCTTTTCTTTTCCGTATTCTACTCCAGACAGTCCTCCACCATCCACACCATTAATATTAGCATTATTAACTTTAGCATCCTCTTAATGTAGATATCTCTCAGCTTCATGGTAAAACTCTATGAGATCCATCAGCAGAACCTTTCCAATGAAATTTAAACTCGGTATTGCTTGCGGCTCCAAACACTGCCACCATTAGGATTATCGATGGGTTCGGCTTGTCAACTGCGGTGGCTGCCACATTTAATCTCATCAGATAGCTCCTTAAGGTCTCTTCGGCCCTTTTCTTTACGCTTGATAACATCATCACATTCTTTGGTCGAGAAATATGAACCCTGAACTATCTCAAGAGCCTATTCACCAACTCGATCCACGAACTTATGGAATCTTTCTCTAGCTATCTGAACTATATCACTGCTAAATCCGTTAGATATAATGGAAGCACTGTCCCATCAACTCCTCAAAAGCGCCCAACAACTCCATATGTCATATTTATTTCATTAGATGAACTGTTGGATCTGTCTTCTCATCGAACATTTCTGAAGTCGCAAGTTTGAAATCAGGAGGATTACTCGTACTCCGAATGTTAGGGGTAAATGGATTCTAGTTTACATCCTCCAAACTCTGGTCTAGTGATCCACCTCTCACTATCCTTCTGACCAACTCAGCTATTCGGTTGTTGCCGTCCAATGAAGGTCTTCGATCAACAGCTGCATTCTACCCCCTACTTCTATGGGGGAACTCCGGCACATACTCCTTTAGTTATGCACTTGTATTCTAATATATACCTCCAGCTTCATTCTGCCCCCTGTTCCTGCAAGGAAACTTTGGTACATACTCCTCCAATTGCTATGCTTATGTTTTTTGACTTGCATTTCTGACTCCCGTTAGGTTCGCTCCCGACGTTCCAACTCGTCCCAAGCCTAAACGAACATTACCCCTAAGTGAATTCTTCTCGGTATCTAGAGGATTGAGATCAATACCGAGTGGTTGTGTCGTGGGGGCATTGTTCTAGTTTCATCTGCTCTAGCTTCTGGTGCTTCTACATTAGTTCTTGGTCCCTGGTTCTAAATTCCAATAGCACCCGCTATTCCTTGTTGTCCTAACCTAAGGAAAAATCCATTTAGCATCTCCTATTGTTGAGCCATTATTTCATCTTACATTTCTTTCATCATTCTCTCCATCTTCTCTCTGGTCACGTAGATGAAATAATTAGAATTTGAGGGCACCTCCTTGCTGCCCTCATGCTTTGGTTGACTCCTTTCATTCTTAGATATGATGTTAGGCCTCTTAATATTCTCCAAACTTCGGACCCAAGCTTTAGATTGTGAAATCTAGCTCTCTTTCTCAGTAAAAGCACAAAAATCTTGATGCTAAAATGGGCACAATACCCAAAAACCTCTTGAAATATAGAGATCTAGCAGAAAATAACAAGAAAGTAAAGAATACAGAAGAATTTTTATAGTGGTTTGGCAATCTCTGGCCTACGTCCACTTTATATTTTTATTTATTATGGGTTTAAGAGAGATTTAGAGCCACAAGTACAAGAAATAGACAGGTTCTTAAGCCTAGAACTGTCAACAATGTCTACCTTAGTAACTATTGTAAAGCTTGATATGGGATGAAGATGAAAAAGTGCCAAAAGCCCTCTCTTGGTTGCTCTAGGGCTGGTCTTGTAAAGGAACAGCTCTGAAGATTCATAGGCTCATGTTGTATGAGGCCCTGATAAAGGTCCATAGGTCCATAGGTCCAGAGGAGAGCATGCAGCCCAAACTCCATCATAAACCTCGCGGTACTGAGAAGTTCTTATCGGTACCGAGTGGCCTCTTCTTGGAGAAAACCCTTTTCTTTTGCTTGTTTTGGTTCCTATCTCGAAATTGATACGTCTCAAACTCTTTTCTATAAAGGTTGAGTCGTTCCCGATGATTTCCTTAATTCTTCTTATATTATCTTGCTTTCTTTGCTTCCTTCTCATAAATCCATGAAGTTGCTCATCTATTCTTCGAGAAAAGCGCTTCATGATGATTGTTAGAGGTTTTGCATTAAGTACGAGGAGTTCGGGGGGCGCTTGGTTGAAAAAAAATCTCTCGGCACCGAGTGGTCCATTTAACCCCATTTGGCTTGAAACTTGTTGAATTACGTCTTGTGATCCTTCTGAGCATATTTAAAAGCTCTTGATTCGTTTCGTCCTTATATAGGCCTCCTAATTCCAGTTGAAATCTACTTGGTTAAAAAGCAGTTTAACACTGTACATGTTAAATCAGTTTTGTGTATTTTAATTTAAAAAAATTAAAAAGAAATATAAATAATATTTTCGAATACAAAATCATTTCATAATACTAAATATTTAAATTTAATTAAAGATATTTTGACTAATAATTTTAAGATCCATGTTTGAATTTATAAAATGTTTTACTAAGTCTTGATTAGATATTTTATATACAAAATTTGAATTAAAAATTTATTGACTTAGTCAAAATTAGATTAGATATTTTATATTTTACAACAATGAATAATTTCAAATTTTAAATTTACATTATTATAAATATAGCAAATAATGTTTTGAGTCAATTAACACATATAAATGGCCAATGTATATCTAGTGTCTACCTATGTACACATAACAATGTACACCTTGCTATGTTGCACATTACACGCCATATATTCACACATTAGTATACATTAATATACCCATAACATATAAATATTAATTTTATTAATATAGATTAATTGTTAAAGCAAAATATTAAATAAAGTATGTTTTTATATAAAACATCTAGATTGGATTTAGTGTAAATATTAGACTTCATAGGCCCAACAAGGTCCAAATAGGAGAATTTTTTTCTAAATTCACCTAGTTTATCCACTATAGACAAACCCAGTTCCAACAGTTGATTCTTAGTTTTAGATAAGTATGACCTAGTTACGGCATAAGCTTTCTTTAGTACATGGATACTCGGTTTTTCTAAAAATTCCATAGGAACAAATCTAAATTTATGAACATCTTATGTGAAGATTCATCGCTCTTTCCTGGATGTTTGTCAATCTAAAGAGATAACGTTCTCAGTACTTTTGGCCAACTAACCTACAAGTTGAAAATACGAACCTTATAGTGGTAGAAACCAACTCGATCAGTCATGAGATTGTACGCAGCTATCTCAAAATTGAAGGAATAACATATAATATCAATATAGCAAAGTACATCTTGAAAGATTTGATATATAAGATACATATGAGAGGGAGTAAATATGATGACAGACATACATAATATAAGTACAATAAGGTGCAAAAGAATAAATGAAATAAAGTAAAATTGGATAATATCTAACAGTACCTTCAAGCTCTATTACTTGCTCTCTAACTAATAGATAGTGCTCCACACACTTATACTCTTAACCTAGTCGTAAGAGTACCCAAGAGTCTTCAATGAAAATAAAACAAAGATAAATTGTGGGTTAGACATATAGCCTGGTATGTAGAGGGAACTAGCCTAAGATATTAGCTACATTTGTGCATATACTAGATATATATATATATATATATATGAAAAATACAATATAAGGGACTATGGGTATACATACCATACCTCGACCCTCTCACCTACAACCAAGAAGGTTGCACAATAGTAAAATATGGCTATAACTATAACTAAACATAGTAAAGCATATAATATGTTCCTATTATGGCATTGGGCATCTTTTGGTATGCTACTATCATATAGTCATCGGTGTGTGGAATCTACACTTTACTCCAGTAATACTATGTTATGTATTAATTATGAATCCTATACCAACCTAAAGGCCATTAGCACATTACCCATTTGTGTTTCCCGTGGAGTCAACTATAATGACTGAATATGGAGTAATGCTTCACATGATGACAATAGTGTTTTTGGATCATTTTGGGCGTGTATGAATGTGATCGAGGTCTACCCTACCCTAAAAGCTCAAGGATTCTCCTTTTTAATTTCATTGAAAGAATGTTAGTGGTGTCCTCAAGCCATTTTTATCATGTATACATATGACCAAGATCTACTGTACCAAAATAGTTCAAATAATCACCATCTCCTGATGTCTAAACACTAGACTAATCCGAAGACTATATTAAATAGTGAAAAGGATTACGAAACATTACTATTCTTCCCCTCTTCCCTTTGATAGTTACAAAGTAATATGCCCAAAGTTGTCGGTAGTATATCCTAGTCAGATTTTCTTCTCTATACCCCTAAAAGTAATTCCTGCGAATTATCTGATAACTCTATATCTATTGTTCTTATTGTTTGAGACTATTGCTCAAAATTTTCATGAAGTCGAACTTGAAACTAAAACGATACGTTGATTTAAATTTCAATACCGTGCTGGTAAACTAACCCAAAGCAACACCTAAGTTTCCCCTTTAAATATACATAGGATTTTCCTATAGTAATTCATGAGTTTCTCTAACATATGTGTTGATCGGTACTATTCGATATAATGAGCTATTTTTCTCAAGTTGCATCTTGTATCTTCTCCATTTCTTTTACTTGGAACCCCCCTTGGTCTTCCATTGGTTTTTCATTACTTTCCTTGAATTGTCTAGCCATTACCAAATATCAGTACCGATCAATATTGATCTGTACCAATTGATTGCGACAGCCCGTAGTTTAGGCAAAAATATATATATAAATTTTAAAATATTTTATAAGAGAAAGATAGTTGGTTGAAAACACAATTTTCTGGAAATGCTTGTGTATGAGAATGAGTGTGCATGCCCTTGTGCATGTGCACACTGTTCCAGAATACTACATGAGCAAGGTAATTTAGTAAGTAAAGACCTTGTAAGTAAATGTGAAATAAATTAGTGCATGACTTGTTAAGTGTGTGTACACAATAGTTTAAATATAATGCATAAATAACTTAGGCAGTTTTGGCCCAAAATTCCATAGAATAAGTACCAGCACAGTAACTTGTGTGGGTAGGAAAAAAATATAAATACACATGAACATATACATATGCACAACATTTGGTAGATACACACACATAGCTGGCTATACAAATAAGTTTATATGCATGAAAAAAAAACCAGAAAAGATAGAACAATGCCCAAGCCAAAGTCATGTATATAGTGTGTGAGGAAATTTGCCAAAAGTGGCCAAGACAAGGAAAAAGGAGAAATGGTGGGAAAGGAAAGTGGAGAGGGTGAACAGTGGGGTGAAACCAGAAATGGTGAAGGGATTTCTGATAAAAATAAATTACTTAACTAACCTTAAAACCCTAGTAACTCCCTTATATACATCATTATTTCCTACGGTTACATGTTAGAACCAGAAAACAAAATTAGAAAAAATAGGCAGTAGTTTAGAAAATCAATGGCAGGCCTGAACCAAGACTTGGGAAGGAGAACTATGGTGAGTAAATCCTCACTTGGCAAGGCATTAAGACCTATGAAAGGCAGCCATTTAACCTTTAGTTATTTTAATTTCTATTTGATGCTTTGCTTGCATTTTAGTTTAACAATTTTCTGTTGTTTCTGAGATTATGTGACTTGTATTGTCTTGTTGTCACTTAATCTATGCTTGTTTATATATGATAATTTAATGAAGGAATAACAACTGATTTATTTATATGTTTATGAACTTGAGAAATATTTTTAGTTAAAGCATGAATTAATAAGGAAAGTAGGGTGCAAGGCAGTAAGAGGAATGGGTTCTTTGGCTTATGACTTGCAACTGAAAAGATGGTTAGGGTGAAATGGAATTTCCATGTGCTGAGTCTTAATCCATCAGTAAGTATTCTTTGGAAATAGGGTTGAGTAACAAGCAAACACACTTTAATGTGTGGATTGATTGTGAGAACCTTATTACTGGGGAACCACAGAGGCATTTCACTTCTTAAAATGCTCAGATCTATGCTTTAGCTAAAGATATATCTCTGAATGAAACTGACTTGAAATAATTACAAGTGTGACTGATTAAATTGTTGAATATATGAATGGGTGAATGATTGATGGATGTATGAAAACTGCTAGCACATATTGGTTAGCATACAACAGTTTTGGGCATGACACTGCATATATAATATTGGGTCATATGAAAGAACTTAGTAATTAAACTAAGGATGTGGGTCACCTCTATCAGGTTGGGTATGAGGGAAGTGGGTATGACATAGTGGTTGGCTTGCATCAAGGTTGGGGTGTGAGTTTGCACATGGCAAGTTTATGCCCAAATAGCTTGTAGTGCACTGGAAACCAGGTAGTGGTTCCAGGCAGTGTGCACCAGTGCAACCATGAATGTAATACTGGACTTTAGAATAACATGAAATAATTATACATGCAAGGGTAAATAGGCTAGAAGTATATGGGAGTCCTAACATGTAGACTCAAGGTTGATACTTTGGCTCAATACCATGAATATTGTTGGTGCATGTTTGTGCATGATTGTGCATGTGTTGGGTGTTAGCACCAACCTGTGTGTATGTATGATGGTTGATAGGTTTTTCTGAACCAATGCTTTTGATGACAAGTTAGTCTAAGAATACACACCTGTTATTTAACAACACACACCACTGGAATAACACTTTGTGAAATTGAACTTGAGAAGGAGATTTATTACCTTGAATAAAACACTTAACCTCTGAGAACAGAAAAGATAATAATGGAACATATTTCATTAGTCTTTATGCATTAACAAGTGACTCTACTTACACCAGACATGAGTCTGACCTATTTGTTGCTTGCATCAAATGGGTGCTTCATATGCTTTATGGAGTAGGTCATGAGATGTCTGCAGGGAAAGAGGAAGCTAGGAATTAAGGAGCAGATGTGTGATGCTAAGAAGAAAACTGCTAATTAACTAAGCTAGGACTTTTGTAAAAGAATGTCTCCTTATGTTTTTTTTTTGTTACTGAAAGACTTCTCTGTATTAGTGTTTGCATTATGTTGAAACTTTGATTGTGATGTAATGAAAGGTCTAAAAAGATTATTATGGCGTAGAACTGTTTTCAGTAGAAAAGATAAATGTGTTTAGCTTTACATCATAACCTGTAAATATGCAAATTTTCATGAATCAAGTAGTGAGTTTGGTAGTAAATCTGAAGCATATGTGAACCAGTAATATATGCATATGTACTAGATTGCTTAGAGGCTAGAACCTATTTACAAATTAACTGTAAATATTATGAAGTAAGGATAAACCCATAGGCAGAAAAGAAAAAAAAAGAAGCATGAACCCAGATTTACATGAGTTTGAGGTTGTAAATGAATGAGCAAAGATAGTAAATAGCAGGTGTACATGTTTATGTGCACACAGGTGTATAGAAGCATGCACAACCTCCTGCTTTGTTATTTGAAAAGCCATAGCCTAAATGTTATGACTCAACTCACATGTTTCATTAAATATACAGATGTAAACACAAATAAACAAACAAGAATTAGTTAGTAAAATGGCACAAAGATTCAAATAGGAGAGGGTCTTTCCCAATCCTTTTTACTGTGGCTAAACAAAGTCATTTTGTTTAGAGTAAACTGAGTTATTCTATATTCAAAAAAAAAACTCTGATATTAGAATTAAAATGATTTTTATGTTTATATGTACATACAAATAGTTTTACAAAGAAGTATATCAATATTTCTATATTGATCAGATTGGATCTTGGGAAGAAATAAATAAACAAAAAAAAATTTCCAATAGAAGAAAGAGAATAGTTGGTCTTGAAAGAAAGTAGCCCTGAATTTAGCATAAACTAAATTGAGTCACTCAAACAATATGACAACTTAGGGAGGGTTGCTACATTGATGGACTTCGCCAAAATTCGACTAAATCATCTATATGGATCGGTACTGATCTATATGGTTGAATTGTTGCACTTGGACAATTTTTGCCAAATTCGATCCATATCCGCAATGATGTATTTGCACATCTTTTCCCTCTATTCCAACTACATAATATGACCATTTTGTGAACTCTAACATAACTAATGCATTGATTCTATCCACTCAAGAATTTGACAATCATATTCAAAGTGTCTTCCAAAACAACTATTCTCCTAGGATGAAATCACTCAAACAAAACCGCGATTAAGTAACACCAAACAAACATACAACATCCATATAAAAAGTAATAAAGTGCAATCTATAACAAACCTTATTTTATATTTTAGAGGGTCCTAAAATATTATTTTTAAATTTATATTGGGTCGTATAGCACTATAACTTTTAGGGAATGTTGAGTAGTGACATTTTTTTATCTAAAAAAGCTTTATCGGATGATTTTACCCATGAAAACTTGTAACGGCTATGGCTTTTGGTAGAAGCTGAATTAGGACCCAAGATTACTTCCATTGGAATGATACGATGTTTCCCTTTCCGTAGAGTGGTCAGAATATCGATTTGGATTTTCTGGCTAGAAGATATTGTTGTTTGAAGTTTGGTAGTTTTTGGAGCGACTTATTCTGTAATTAATGAGACTAGGGATAGGCCCACTAACCTATTTCGATTTTTAAGTTATTATAGGCTAAAATAACCTTCTCCAAATCAAATTTTTTCCATCTCTCGTGTAGATGTAAGCCTTTCCTAACCTATTCTTTGCCAAAGCCTTCCCCTTTCTCTTCCAAATCAAGTCTAAATCATAGATCTAGGATAGATTAATAGGGGGAATAGTTAGAGATATTCAAATCTACCTTTTAGGGAAGAAAAATCAGGGCTTTGCTGTTTGATGTTTATTTTTGGATTTCCTTGTTTTGCATGCAAATCATTGCTTTTTGGGGTTTGGTTGGTGATTTATCATCTCACATCTTATTGTGTATTTATCCGCAAGTTTTAACATATTTTGGATCCATTTTTAAAGTTAAAACTATGTTTTTATGCTTTTTTAAAACTTAACTTGAAGTAAAAAAACGGGATTAAAATAATATTTTTGGTGTTCTAATAATGTTATTTAGATGTGTGGTTTCCTATATAGATGTTGGGCTATATTATAGATACACTATATGATGATTATAACGATTTATTATATGATTTGCTTTCTTGGATGTTGATTGATGCATGTATGGTGCTTGTGCGTATGCTTGAATGGTTGAAAATGCTCATCAAAGTAGATCAGAGGTTGGAAAATGTAGAATCGAATTTCGACGAATCGACTCTAGGATGATGGGAGTTATACTGATGCGTACACGTGGGTCGAAGTATGGAGAGTAGTGATGGAATCAGTGTGAAATTGTAGTTAGGAGATACTACAACATTTCTATTCGGCGGCATTAGTTCGGCTAGGGTCATGCTCTAGTTAGGCTTCGGTTTAGGAGGAGTTTTTCCAGGGTGGTGTTGGTTCGGTGATGGAAAGACCAGACATCATTTGCTGTCTGGTAGTGCTATGGAAGTCCGGATAGGATTTGCTTTTCGATGGTTCTATGCTTGGGTGCTGAACAAGGAAGGGTGCTGGGGGTTGCTTCGTGGTGCTTTGGGTTCAACTTCGTGCAACGAGGGTCTGGCTTTAGGATTGATCTGGAGAATTGTTGAGCAATAAATGGAGCGGTGGAATTTTGGGGTGTCTTTTGGTAAGCTCGATGGGGACTTTGGGTTTTCTTTGGGGTTGCTTCAAGTCCCTCTTAGGGCCACTTTATGGTTGTTCTTAGAGCGAGGGCGCATGACTCCGAGATGACATTACGAGGTTCGTGTGGCAACTAATAAAGCAATGGCATGACGCTTTCTAACGATGACTTCTAAACTTTTATACGATGGTTTTACGATGTACAATGGGTTTTTAGAGGTGTTTTAATGACAACGACTCCATGATGGGAGTTGTGACAGTGATCTATAAGAACAAGTTCAATGAAGGAGACTTGTGAGTAAAATTTGTGACTATGTTCTACTATAGAGATAATCAAAATAAAATAACAATTGAGTTCCATTGTGGAGATGCATGCAAAGGGAACATTAACAACTCGTAGGTTTCTAGTTTGCTCGTATAAAAGGGGTACATGGGGATGCTCATCTAGATTACAACCGCGTCCATATTTTACGATGTTGATTAGCCTATACTTTTATAAGTGTGAGTCTGGTTCCTACCCTTACAAACTAGCTTGGATTCAAGTACCAAGTAACCAAGATTTAATTGAGTCTCTATTTTTTGATTATGCCATACAAGTTACCATATATTTAACATAAACGGGTGATGGTGGGGATCGTTTGATGGATGCTATGTTTACCATGGTTGTTTATAACTCTAGGGTGTCACACAATATAGGTATTTTGGACTATTTACCTAGACACTGGATATTGTACTTTAATAGTAATACACTAATATAATGATGATAATAGATTATCATATATTTTGTTATGTGCCTGCGCTTTGGATGTAGGGACAGTTCAGGTATAATTCTATGTACTCTATGTCCTTATTGCTATATACAATTTTTATTGTGTTATTGAGATGATGTATCCCACACACCAAATAGTTGTCTGATCCAAAGGTTTATGCTTTGCTTTTTATTATCTTAGGTACTCTTAAATGAGTAGATTAGGGATAATAGGTCTAGATAGAGCATGTAATTGGATGAGGTACGAGCGGGAGGCTACGCTTTCATATATCTATACTTTGGAGTTTACTATCGCTTATACGGTCGTGTAGTATTGTGGAGCTATACCAGTACTTGTATTACTAGTTTATTTTGGAGACTTGAAATGTATAAACTCTTTTACTTCCAGTTTTGTATAATCTGTGAATCTGTTGCACTCTGATGTTCTTATTTATGGTTCATTTGATTATATGACTATCTCGTCTATTTTACATCTATGTTATTATTATATTTTTTCTACGCATTGTAAGATGTTCTATAGGTTCTGTATTTTGGATTTTCGTTACTTTACACCCATGGCTATCATCCTACATCGATCGGGTACCTCCGTAGTGCACTCTACTGGTATATTGCATATCGAAGGTGTTGGGAAGTCGTCATATTTGGTATCCAAGCTTGAGTTACGCGATTCCAACTTAGGTCAACTCGCTAAAACCTATTTTGATACTTGGATCCATTACAAATAAGGTAAGAGCTATCATCTTAGAATGGATCAAGTAATATATGAGAGAGCATACTTGTTATAATATGATTTTCAAAATTATAAAGTAGTATGTATAGTATATTAGTCACATTGCATTCATGGACACTAGTTATTCCTTTTTATAAGACCGATCATTCTCATTACAACTTATAAAAATGAGCAGGCAAACGACGAATGTTGCTAAGACTTCTACTTCAAGCATAGAGCTGGGAGCAGGCAACGGGATAGTTGTGAACCCCGATATACAGGCTATGTTGAACAATATGATAAGGAACATGCTGTAGAACGCCCAAGGAGTTGCTCCTATGGAGGTTGTGGATGGCGATTCTCTAGACCAAGTGCCGAGGGCTAACTTTGCCAAACTACATAAGGATTACTCTACTTTAGGAGGAAAACAATTTTTTGGAACGGAATCGGCCTTCAAAGTGAATGATTGGTTAGACACTTGTGAATGTATCTTTGAGGATATGGAGTTGGAGGATATAATAAAGAGGAAGTTGGCCTCTATACAGCTTTAAAGGTGAGCTATGGGGTAGTGGAATGCCATCAAGATTACTAGTCATGAGGATAAAATTACTTAGGAATAGTTTAAGAAGAGATTCGAGGAGAACTGTATACCGACTACCTAAAAGTCAGTGCTATTCCAGAATTTCTTTGATTTAAGGCAGGGTGATATGTCTATGTTGAAGTATGTGGTCGTATTTGATATGTTGTCAAAGTATGGAACATCTTTTATTAACACTCCACTTAAGAAGAATGAAAAGTTTATCATAGGCATGGATGACTACTTAGGATAGAAGTTGGTGGGACATATCAATGAGCCCTTTGAGAAGTTGGTGGAAAAGGATCTCCGATTCGAGAGTCTGTTTTCGAAGTCTAGGCCAGTCGTTGATTCTAAGGATAGGCAAAAGCTGCATGCAGGCGGGGGAGGAAAGAAGAAGTGGGACAACAACAATAATAAGAGGAAGCAGCTTTAGAACAAGGACGACTAGAAGAAGGGCAAGTGAGAGCCTACTTGCTATAACCGTGGGGAGAAAGGCACTTTATTAAAGACTGTATGGCAGAAGGCACTAAATGCTACAACTACAAAAGGCCTAGGCTTATCAAAAAGGACTGTCCAGAACCGCTAAGGAATAAGAAGGTTATGTCTGCTTATGCTTTGAATGTTCTAACTTCGTTGAGTGCTCCATCATCGAAGTATAAGGGGAAGAGCATCATCATACATGGTATGCATTATATTTCTGATATACCTGTATGTATTTTATTTGATATTGGGGCTTTATATTCTTTTATATCTTAAGATTTGGTAGATAGATCGGGATTGAAATCGAGATAGTTAACCGACCTTTGATTTTTACAAACCCTATTGGAGGATCGTCTATCCTTTGCATGGTTTAACAAGGCTTAGCCTTTTCGAGTCATGGATGTTTACTAGTTTGTGATTACTTTGCTTTGGCTTTTGTGGAGTTTAGTATTATTTTGGGGATGGACTGGCTGCATAAGTATGGAGTAGTGGTATATTATGGGAGGTTGTTGGTGAGCATAAGGATGGATGATAGGCGTAGATTGGAGATAGGCTGCCTACATAACGATGAGGTGATGGTTATCTTTCTACATTCACTCGAGATCCCACACAATAAGTTACCATCTATGCCTATAGCTACAAAGTATATGAACATATTCAAGGAGATGACCATATTACCATCACATAGGGAGATCGAATTCCATATAGATTTGGTGAAGGATACTAGACCAATTGTTATGTCATTGAGTGTATAGAACCCAAAGAGTAGAAGGAACTAGAGGTGCATGTGAATAATCTTTTACAATGAGGTTTCATTTAGTGTAGTATATCAAAGTGGGGAGCACCTGAAGTATTCACTACGAACACGGATGGCTCTTTGAGATTCTGTGTAGTTTACCGTGAGCTAAATAAGTTGATGAAGAAGAACAAGTATGCACTCCCATGTATTGATGACTTGTTTAATCATCTCCATTGTGCAAGGATGTTATCTCAATTAAACCTTGCGATAGAGTTTCATCAACAGAGAGCGATGAAGGAGGGTGTGCTTATTACCGTGTTTCTTATGCCATTTGGATTCAATTAGTAGTTGGTCATGCTATTTGAGCTAACCAACATACTGGCATACTCTGTTGATCTTATGAACCGTGTCTTCGGGGATCAACTAAATAAGTTTGTACTTGTGTTCGTGGATGATATCCTTTTTTATTTAAGGATGGAGGAAGAACACAAGGAACACTTGAGGATTGCGCTCGATGTGTTGAGCAAGAACCATTTGAAAGCAAAGTTTTTGAAGTGCCACTTCTGGAAGAGGAAAGTGCGATTCTTGGTTCACGTTGTTTTTTAGCAGGGCATTGCTATAAATCTTGTAAAAGTGGCAGCAATATAGGATTAGGGTCGACCCAAGACCACTACAACCGTGAGAAGTTTCCTTGGAATGGCAGAATATTATAGATACTTTATCAATGACTTTTCTAAGATAACAACACCGTTACCAATTTGACGAAGAAGAATCAGACTTTTATTTAGGACATAAGGTACGAACATGCATTCATAAGTCTGAAGGAGAGGTTAACGAGGGCACCGATGTTAGTTATTTCGAGTGGGAATAAGGAGTTGATAGTACACATAGATGCATGTGGTATAGGACTAGGTGTGGTGTTGATGCGGAGGAGAAAGTTTGTCGCATATGCTAGTCGACAGCTGCAACCGCATGATAAGAAGTATCCGGCTCATAATTTATATTTAGCAGCGATAGTATCCACTTTGAAGATATGGATGCATTATTTGCTTGGATAGAGGTTTGAGTTGTATAAGGACCATAAATCGTTGAAGTACCCTTCTCCCAGAAGGATCTTAACCTTCATCAGGAGTGATGGTTAAAGTTCCTGGCCTCCTATGACTTCGACATTCCTATATGCCTGGTAAGGGAAATGCAATTGTTGATTCTTGAGTAGAAGACATGCCATCTTAGGAGCAATGTTCCTAGAGTGGAAGCAGTTGGAGTCAATTGTTGGTTATGATTTTAGACCCAATGTGAGTTGGAGCCAAAAGTGTTGGCTAGTTTGATGATCAGACCTACTTCGATTGAACGGATTGGCACTAGTCATAGGCGAGATGCTAGACTAACAAAGATCATGATGAAGATAGAGGAATAGTCTAAGGATATGAAGCAGTATTGGCTCGACCGTAATGGTGAGCTCCATATGGAAGTGAGATTGTTTATGCCTGATGTTGATAGGTTGAGGAGATGGGGTAAGTGCCATCATTCGAGATTAACTATACATCCTGATAGAAATAAAATGTATCGTGATATGAGGCAGATATTTTATTAGGAAGGGATGAAGAAGGATGTTGGGGCATTTATCTTAAAGTGCATAAATTGTCAACTAGTTAAAGCTGAGCAGTAGAAGTCGAATGGTTTGCTGCAACTGCTCAAGATTCCTATGTGGAAATGGGAACAAGTTTCAATGGATTATCGAGGACCGCAGGAGATTATGATAGCATTTGGGTCATAGCCAATAGATTGAAGAAGAGTGCCAGGTTTATACCCATAAAGTCCAGTAGCACGACATCCAAATTGGCCGAGTTATAAGTGAAATGGATTGTGTGATTCCATGGTGTGCCAAAGAGCATTATGAGCAATCGAGACCTTTTTCAATAGCGGGTTTCGAAAGAGCATACAAAAGGCGTTGGGGATAGAGTTGCATCCGAGTACGACTTATTATCCACAAATAAATGGACAAACCGAGAGAGTGAGTCAAATCTTATAGGATCTCTTGCGAGCTTTCATTCACGACTTCAGTGGTTCTTAGGATGATCAATTGGTTTGTTAGAATTTGCATATAACAATAGTTATTAGTCCAACATCGGCATAGCACTATTTATGGCATTATATGGCCAACCGTGCAATGCTCCTTCATATTAGCTGTAACGACCCAAAATTTCTGTCATTTGAAATTCGTATATTTAATTGATTTTAAATATTAACAAGTGAGAATTGTAAGCCGAATGAATTATAATTCGAATATAGTGATTTAATTGGATAATTAAATTATTTATTTAATATTTGAAATTCCAGAAATAATTGATAATTGCATCAAATGTGTATGAAAATGATTTATAAAGTTATATTAAATCATATTGGAGTTATAATGATGTTGTAGAACTTTTAAAATCGATTTAAAAGTTAATTTGTGAAAATTGAATATTTTAATATTTAATCGACGAGTAAAAATAGTCATTTTTCAAATAGTCTCGGATTTCGACGAAACCAATTTCATCGGATCCGTAATGATAAATTATTGTAAGGTTTCAAATTTTGTGTCAATCGGATTTACAGTTGGTCCGGGGCAAGCCAAAATGCATCGAAATCGGTTTAAATCGATTTGATTTAAATTTGATCGTTTAATTCCGTAACTCGCACATACGATCGAATTAGCTCCCGAAACATGTTCCATTGTGTTCGAAACGCGGGTAAAACCTTAGAAACGCCAGCCGGCATGCTTCGTTTGGAGTTCGGAAAATTTCGGGTGAATAGTGTTTTTGCAATTTTCTATATAAGGACGTTTTATTTTCCATTTGCAAAACAAAACTAGGGTTTTGTTCCAGCCCCCGTTCTTATCTATTCAATGGCCATAAAGTTGTTTCGTTCTTCCTCCGATTTCATCCAATCCATCAATAATTAGAGAATACTTTGAACTACAAAGTTGTAGATCTCGGCACGACGAGTAAATCCAACGGTTGATCTGCGTTATCATCGACGAGGAGAGGAGAAAAGAGGCCGCGTTCGCCTGCATTTCACGTGCGTTCTTTCACGTTTTTCGAGGAGTGTGGTCGACCAAGCTTGGCCGCGTCCTGGCCAGGGGTGCGTGGGGTTGCGAGCTACATGGTGGTGGAGGTTGATCGTTGTCGAGGCAAGCAAAGTAGCGTCAATTAGGGCAAAGGGGGCGGCTAGTGGGTTCATTCGCGTGTGTGTATACTGGAAGGGGAAGAAGATGATAATAGCGGCCTGGATTCTCTTGTTCAAAAGCAACGGCCGAGATGATAGCAAGGTTTAAAAATTAAAAAGAAAATGTGTAAATATATATATATATATATATATATATTAATTTGTCAAACTTTAAAACTGTATAACTTTTTGATACGAGGTCGAAAATCGACGAAACTGGCGGCGCCGGAATCACAGCGATGAGTAGCTCGCTGTGGTGTAGATGTGGAATCATTTCGAGCAAGCGAAAATTTTGCGTTAAATCGAACGTGTTCGATTTAATGTAAAAAAAATTGAACGCCCGACATTTTAAAAAGCAAGGTGAGAACTCCTCACTCAATCGAATTGTTTCGATTTAAATTTTAAATAGTTAGATTTAAATTGCTTGATTGTGTTGATTGTGTGAATTGGATGATGATTGCTATCTGTTGTGTTAAATAGACCCTATACGCCGTATATTAAGTGGAGGTTATTTATTAAAAACATATACCGCGATAATTCCACCGTGAAGTGGAATTGGTATTATATATGTATTTGGAGTTGATTTCCCGCATTATATAGTGGATGAGACCCTATTGCGCCGCATAATAGCGGATAGTATTTTATTAATCCCATATACCGCGATATTCCAGTTCGAAGTGGAATTGGTATTGTGCTAACATATGTGGATGAAGGGAAACAGGTTGGAGGGATCCAACTGGATTCCTCAAACATTTGAATTTGTTTCATATGTTGTGTATTGATTATTTATAATCTCCATGTGATTATATTTGTGGATTGAATTGTTGAAGGCTATGGTTTAGCCGAATATATTTTAGGTATCGTTAGATACCAGAAATAAATAAAATTGGATTTTCGAAATTCAAGTTGAAAGTTTATTGAAAAATTCATTTTTGAGAATTGGATAAATTTAAAAGGAGTTTTAAAAAGATAAAAGTTTATTTTTGGACTATATTGAATTAAATTCCAAATTTTGGGGGAAAAAGCCTTAATAAATGGATTTCGGGTAATATTATTTATAAGTTAAAGGATTTATTTAAAATTGGTTTTAAATAGATTTGAAGAGATAAAGAAATTCATTTTAAAAAAGGAAATAACTTTGGAAATTTATTTGATTTAAATTAATCAGATAATTAAAGTAATCCTACTTATGGATGTTTGGATTATATTGGATGTTGAATTGTTTGATATCCCAAATATGTTATGTTTTGTGATATATCCTGATTTGTGCTGTGATCGGTAATATGTTTATCCGTGATATATATATATATATATATATATGATCGGTGAATGAAAGATAAGCGTTATAGTTCATACCGCTTATCAGTTATATTGTTATATTTGATCTGTGATGGTTGAATGTTGTTGCACTATTGTGTTGAACCCGTGGACTACACAATACATACACAAATGTGGATTTCACGTGGAAATCGGTTAAGTCACAAATGATTTAAATTTGATGTTTTTGAAATTGAAATTTTAATTTCAATTGATTTTGAAATTGGAAATTTGGGTTTAAAGTGAAAAGCTTTTGAAATAGAATTTCAAAGATAAAACTTATTTTCGAATAACTTGATTAAGTTTTGGAATTTAAATAATTTTATTTAAATTTGAATTCAAGTTTGAAATTGAATTCTATGATTTGAAACTAGGGATTAAAGATGCTATACAAGTTATATATGGGTTAAACCATTTTAAAGGTATTGATTTAGGAATTTGAATTTAATTCAAGGGTTTTAACTCGTGTAAATATAACTGGATTTTTCCGAAACGAAAACTACTTGTTTTCAAATAATAATAGCTTTCATTTGAAGAAAGGATTTCCAAATTGTGTTGAAAGGTTTCAAGTTTGAAATGGAATTGAAATGTTTTGAAAGCTATGAAATGAGTCTTTGATTCAAAGACTGGACGAGTTAATCCAACTTGAAATAGAATTGTTTTGAAAGGCTATGAATGAATCTTTGGAAACCAGTTTTGAAAGCTATAAGTTAAATCTTGACTTAAAGATTTAACGAGTTAATCCAATTGAAATGGAAATTGTTTTGAAATCCATGAAGGGATCTTTGTGAACGAGGTGAACTTTGTGAATTGAATCTTTTTGTTTAAAAGATTAAAAGTGTGGGAATTTTTTAAACCATTGAAGGTTTTTGAAATGAATCTTTTTGTTTAAAAGATTGGAAATGGTAATTTGTTTAAACCATTTAAAGGAAAGGATTTGGGTAATAAGTTGTGACTTAATTGAAATCCTAATATCCATATGTTTTTAAATATTGTGCTCACTATTCGGGTTAGCCGGGAAAAGACCTTTGTGTCATATAACCCATTCCGAATTAGTGATACGACGATATGGATCGTATTGAAGACTGGTGGTGAAGACCGGGTATTTTCGAAACTGAAAGGACAACCTGTCAAATGTCTCTGCACCAAGTTGCTCCGGTATAGAGATTTATATCACTCTTCTTGTGATGGGAAGTCCGGACGTGATTAGTGAATACACGGATTGCAAGGGCTTCTTTGGAAGTGCCTTCGGTTCCGTTCGATCTCGGAACGGACTTGTATGGATGTGTGTCTGATGTTACACTTTGAGATGTAAAGCTGGTTTCTATCAAATACATATCTGCTGGTGGCAAAGAATTTATTCTCTTAGCTTAACACCCTTCTCTGAGACGTACGAGCTCAGAGGTTATGTAGTTGATGGTTACTAGTGATACATTCCCAATTTGGTAATGTGGCATACGAAGTGATGTTGATCATTTGTTGATCAAAGCATGGCTTTGTGGACGAGACTTCGTCGAGCCTCACAATCCGGTAATGGTCGAAACAGGAATGTTGCAGCAAGGTGTTTAGGGGTCGCACCCCTAGGGTATGTCATTTCCTTCTAGATAAAAGGTGATATCATGGTATGGAGCCCAGATATTTTACCTATCTTGATGCTGCAAATTTATTATACTTTGTGGTTGTTGCTTTGTGGTTGAGGATCCTCGGATAAAGGTCGGTAACGACCGGGGGATGGCATAGCTCGTGTGTTAGCTACCTAGTTACAGCTGTACAGCGTGAGGTAGCGTCGGCCTTGTGTTTGCAGAGAGCAGGCTGACTCTCGGGGCGTCTTTTCAGAGGCGTTTCCATTTTGGTGTAAGGAAGTTCCTTAGCCTGACAATTTGTTGGAAATCCAAAGAAACAATACGAACCTTGTATGGTTTTAGTTGTATAACCTGCTATGGAATGTGGCGGTAACCTGCTATTGAACATAGTAGCTATAGTAGGCATACAATAATGGTTGTATGTTGGCTAAGATTGATATTATACTTTCGAAATGTTTTCTTCACTATGCACTAATAATAATATCAAATCAAATGATTTTGCATTGTAAGCATGTTTGACTATCATAAGAAGAAATCTCCTCCAATTCTGCGTTTGCATTGTGTGTGTGGCGAGAGGTCTTATGGTAGTTTCATTTTCCAAAAGCATTGCGGATATTTTCCACTTCCTTTGTTATTGTTGTTTTAAAGATAAATAACTGTTTTAGTTCTCACACCAGTCACAATGACTGACCTGGAGTTTATTGTTTCTTTCCTAAACTCTGGGTGCCCACCAATTTCCACACGGGCAGTCTAGAGTCAGGTTATCAGGTCATTCTAGATTCAGGAGATGCTGTGGAGCTCAGTGGCGAGCTGGATGGCGAGACGTATCACTTGTATATGATATTATCATTCAGCTGTGTATTCTGTATGAGGACAAGTTTATATAACAATCCAGTGTTGTATTGTTGTTGTAAACTCTGATGATGATGTAATGTATAAAATGATATAGTTCTTTGATTTAAAGATTATTCATTTATCTATTATATGTTGTTCCGCTGCGATATGTGAGATTCTGATATTATTCTATGTTTTTCTGTTGTTTCTTCTTTCTTTTTCTTCTGTCTTTTTCTACCTCTTCTTTTTCTCCATAACAATTCGGTTTTCCGGCATTCGATTTCTCGGCAGTTGATACAGTGGACATATTAATGTCGATTTTTGGAAGTCGAAAATCTAGAATCGTTACATGTGGTATCAGAGCATATGTTAAGCGTTAACCTTGGTTTTGTTGGGAATTACTCATTAGAGATAGAGTCAGTAGTACTCTAGAATGAGTGTGAGTGTAATAATAGATACGAGTGCGTATTTGTTAGTGAATATGAAACTGTTTTATATTGTGTTTGCTTATCCGTTGAGCTGTTTATGAATTCTGGTCGGTATGTGGGACGCCATATTATCGATAGAGGTTTCTAAACACTTAAACGAGGCAAGTCGACATGGTATCATTTAAATTGGGTAAATGAAATAATTTTACCTCGATTCTATTTTGTATATAAAAGAAATAATTTTTCAGAAATTATTAAAGTGTATATAAATTGATTGTGTGGTTTTTGAAAATGTAAGAATATATATAAATTAATAAAAGTTGTTTGAATAAATTATATAAAGGCAACAATTGTATAAGTATGGAATTATAATTAAAATGGTTTACAATTGTGAAATAATCTGGTATAAGTAAAGAAAAATAGTGAAATTATATGAGAAAAAGATTTATAAATAAAAGGAAAATTTTTGGAAGAATTTAAGCACTGGATTCACTACTGTCACTGGGAAATAATAAGGGTGATGACTGCAGCATCATCAGTATCATTTTTGAGTTTCTGTGTGATTGATTTGCTACCATAATAAATTGAAAATTGAAGTTTTGTTGTGATAAACAAAATTGGAATTAAAATCCAAATTGAAATTGATGAATATAAGTAGAAATGAGTTTTGAACTTATAATATGAGATGATAAATTTAGCTATGGTAAATTTGGAATAAAATTTGGGTTAGCATAGTAAATATATGATTTGGAATTTAACTAAAGGAAGTTAAATAAATTAAATTTTGGATTTGGAAGTTGAATAATAAGTTGTATAACTTATAGAGTGAGAAAATGTAAGTGAAACCAAATGATAAAATGGTTAAATAATTTTGTTAAGAAAAACAAAATCTGAATTGGATTTATAAGTGGAAATTTGAAATGGAATATAACTTAAGTAAAAGTTGAATAAAAAATGAATTTGATTTTGATATCAAAGTAAATTAATAAAGTGAATTAATGAAATGGATGTGAACTTGAGTTATATAAATGAAATTCAATCTTATTTGTAAAATGAATTAGCAATTGAATTGAACTAAAGGATTGAATGTTAATCAATCGAATGTGAATAAATTGATATGGAATAATGGATGTAAGTGTTAATTCATTAAAGCTAATGTAAATTGGAATTTGAATAAATTGAATGGAAGTCAATTTAATATTAAACCAATTGGAATTAAAGGTGTTAAACCAAATTGAAAGTAAATTTAATAATTTGGTTATGTTGGTTATGATTTGGTTGTTATATGATTGTTGGTTGATTGTATATAGTATAATTCATTAAGTGTTAATGAAATCGAATTGATAAAAAAAAAATTGGAAGCTATGTGATGGAATTTGAATTGGAAGTGAACCAACTTGAATGTAAATTAGTGAATGTAAACTAATTGAAAATGAATAATTAAATGTCGTTGTATATGAATTGGTTGTGAACAATTACAAGTGATGTCGAAATTATATAAGTTGCTTATAAACCTTATTTAGTATGCATTTCTTTTAATATGCATATGTTGTAGTTGTTAAAAAGAGTAAAATGTTAATAACTTTATATATATATATATATATCACTTACATATTTAAACTGAGTATGTGTTTCCTGGAGATTTGACCAGGCAACTAGTGCTCGGCATCAGGTAGCGCTCGACATCTCAGAGTGGCCGGCATCCAAGAGTGTTCGGCGAAGCACTTGGCATCTAGGGGTGTTCGGCGAAGCACTTGGCATCCAGGAGTGTTCGGCGGAGCGCACGGCATCCAGTGGGACTCAACATCTCAGGGTGGCCGACATCCAGGAGTGTTCGGCGAAGCACACGGCATCCATAGCGTTCGGGATCCGTAATGCTCGGCAACCAGGAGACTCGGCGTCAAGTAGTGTTCGGCATCAACTAGCACTCGGCGACAACCAATGCTCAGCATCCCTAGCGTTCGGCATCATTAGAACTCGGTGATAGGAGAACTCGGCAACAAGAGCGCTCGACATCCCTTGGTACTCGGCGTAGTACTCGGCAACGAGAGTACTCAGCATCCAGAAGACATTCAGTATGCGCAACTACTTAAGGTGACAATGTCGTTCGGCCAGCGTGCACTTTTCGTTCAAGAGCTTCGGATAGAGACACGTTCGGCCTCAACTGACAATCATCTTGCACTTCCCACACATCCAGCGTACCGTTCGGCATAGAAGGACTGTTCGGCATTAGAGCGTTCGGCATACCAGGTTCGGCATGCAGCGACCACTGTACTGGGGCTAGAGTGTTAGGCCATCCAGCCCATTTGGGAAGTCCAGCCCATATTTTCCTATAAATAGAGGGGCAGGGTCACAGCGAAAGGGATCCTTTTTTGGGAGAGAACACTGGGGAGACTCTGCTATTTTCGAGACTCATCTTCTCTACTTAAACAACTTCATTCAAGCATTTGATTCACGAATTGTATTTGTAATCAACTCTAAAGAAGATCAATAAAGTTTAACCTCAAAGTGGACGTAGGCAATTACGCTGAACCACTATAAATTTGGTGTTCTTACTTTCTGCAATTAAATTAGCATTGTCTTCTCTATTTAATTTACTTTCATCACTTATATCTCTACACAATCTTTCTCTACGAGGTTAGTGACCAATTTTGGTGCTAACACTTTGGTGCTTTCACTGAGAATTGAATTCTCAGACCTCAAGGATTTTCTTTGAAGCTACTGGATTGAACAAATCCCCCAAAGAAGATCCGACTCACTGATAGGACATCCGTTGATTCTACTCAGAGTTCACACCGATAACTCTACAATGGTAAGACCACGTACCAGGTCAGCTTCTCATAATGCGGATGCCCACGAAACTGCTAGTGTGCAACAAGCAGGACCTAGCAATCAACCAGCGATTCCGAGTGCAGGAATTGCCCCTCAAGAACAGACTCCAGTTGTCACCAGAATAGAGTTCAATGACTTGATGAGAGAACTCAGGGAAAGCAGGAGACAACTAGGAGAGCAGATGCAAGCTAACGACAACCTGATGGCACAACTCACTCAACAGCAGCAACAGAATGCTGAGGGCAATCCTGCTCCTTACTCTTCATCTGACAGCTCAACATCTTCTGATGAACCTCCCAGGCGCAGACGCCGCAAGACTGACGCTGCACGAGCAGAAGCTGCTGCTCAAACAACTGGAGACCGTGACCAAGCAAGAGCTGGAAACTTCAGGACCGGAGTGCAGATGGAGGATAGAGGCCCGGATCATCAAAATGCTAACGATGTCGAACCTCAAGACGCACGATTGGCAGACCGCCAGGAGAGGAGGCATCAGCATGGTCAGGCGCGTAGAACAGACACTAACCTTCCGCCTTCCATACAGACACCAGATCTGACAGCCATGATCAGGCAGTTGATGAAGGAAAATCAGGGGTTATCGAATGATGATTGGGGAGTGTCAAGAAGTCATACTCCATTCACGGATGTTGTGTTGCAAGCGGCGTACCCCAGGAAGTTTAGTATGCCTACTATCCCTGCGTATGAAGGGAGGACTGACCCCAGACAGCACGTCATGAGGTACAAATGGATGATGGATTCAGCTAGAGCGAATGATGCCACCAAGTGTAAGTGCTTTCTGATTACTCTATCTGGGATCGCTACTATGTGGTTCACCCGACTTCCTCCGCGATCCGTATCAAATTTCGAGGAGTTGGCAAAGAAGTTTATTGAGCAGTTCAGGATACACACTACGCGCCCAAAGGACGTGATGTCTCTGTCAAGTATAATCCAAAATCCCGGGGAGTCGTTGAAGGAATATTTGAAAAGATTCCATGTTGCAGCAACTGAAGTCAGTAATCCCAACAACCATGCAATTCTAATGGCTGTAATGAGAGGTGTGGATCCAGACTTTGAGTTTGGAGACTGGCTGGCAGGAAAACCTCCGGCTACGCTAGAGCGTTTCTACTCAAAGGCACACCAGTTCATAAGAAGAGAGGAAGCTAGGTGGGTACGACAGGATAAGGCGCCAGGACCTGTCCAAGAATCAATAAAGAGCAACATTACTGTGAAGCAGTCTGGAGACAGCTCGGGAAAGGTCCAAGTCAATGTCCATAACAAGCCTGGGCAACCCAAGGAGTCCGGAGGAAGGAGTCAAGGGAAAAGGAAAGAAGCGGGGAAGTGGAAGTCGAGAATTCCAAGCTACAGCGAGTATACTCCGCTGAACACGCCACTTGAGAACATTTACCTATCCACCTGCAATACTTTTCAATACAGAAAGCCACGACCGAAAGAATCAACCAAGGAACAGAAGCGGACCGGGAAATATTGTCGCTTCCATGAGACTTATGGGCACAACACGGAGGAGTGCAGACACCTGCATGACGTTATCGAGAAGTTGATCAGGCAGAAGAAGTTGCAAGAATTTGTGAAGGACCCACAGGTAGGAGGTCAGGGAACGTCCAACCTAGGTCGTGCACCAGCTCCGCGTCATCCCGAGGAGCCTGCCCGAACCGTAGGTAGACTAGTCATAAATACAATTATCGGCGGACCTCACCCCGCAGATAAGAATTGGCAAGAGATGGAGCGATATGCAAGTTCCCTAAAGCATGCAGATTTTGAGTACTGTTCGAACATGGAGGACGGGGCCCCTGCTAAGCAGCAGCGCGTAATGACAGACGATATTGTGTTCAGAGGTAGAGACGCTGATCAGATAGAGGCTCCGACCATCGACCCCATGGTCATATCTGCAACGATCGGACCAGCATATGTGAAAAGAATTCTGATTGATTGTGGAAGTTCAGTCAACATCATCTTCAAGAAGGCTTACGATCAAATGAAACTAGAAACAAAGGACCTGAAACCGTCCAAGGCTCGTATACACGGCTTTAACGGCGCAGCGACCGATGCCGTGGGGTATGTTGAGTTACCAGTTGAACTGGGACAGAACGAGCGTCAGAGGGTGCGAATTCTACCCTTCGTAGTTCTGGATGTGGATTCTCCATATAACGTTTTCTTGGGCCGGCCGGCCCTGGCTGAGTTTAGGGCAGCGTTAGCCCCGTGGTGTTTAACTTTGAAGTTCCCGACTGACAAAGGAGTAGGTATTGTTCATGGCGATCAAGCAGCTGGTCGTTCCTGTTATGTGGCTGAGCTCCGAGAAGCCCATCAGAGGGAGAAGGGAAAGGTTGCGGACAATCCTGTTCGCATCCTTAATGCGGATAATTGACAAGTAGTGCCCGAGCCCTGGCTCGGGCATAGTTCTCGGATCTTCGGAGATATTGATTCGAGAGACGACGATGAGAAACCCAGGGAAGAGAAGGCGGCACCGGCTGAATTAACAATTGACATTTCAGTTAGCCGTGACGACCCTTTGCGAATACTGAAGATCGGATCACAACTTGGCTCCGCGATGACCGAAGACCTTAGCGACTTCCTCCGGGTGAATCTTGATGTTTTCGCCTGGACGCATTCTGATATGTGTGGGATTTCTCCCGCCATTACGAGTCATATGTTGAACATAGACCCGAAATACGTCCCAGTTAAACAAAAAAGGAGAGGAATGGATCCGGAGAGATCCGCCGCTCTTGGAGAGGAGGTGGACAAACTCAAAGCAAATGGGTTCGTCCGCGACGCCCTCTACCCTTAATGGGTATCCAACCCCGTGCTAGTAAAAAAGGCGAATGGGAAATGGAGGACTTGCGTAGATTATTCCGACTTGAACAAAGCATGCCCTAAGGATAGTTTCCTGTTGCCTAGGATCGATCAGTTGGTCGACTCCACCGTAGGACACGAGCTGTTGTCATTCATGGACGCGTACTCAGGGTACAACCAAATCCCGATGCATATTCCGGACCAAGAACACACCAGCTTCGTTACAAATGTCGGGCTGTATTGCTATGTACTGATGCCCTTTGGATTGAAGAACGCAGGAGCAACTTACCAGCATTTAGTGAATCGAATGTTCAAGGACCAGCTGGGTAGAACGATGGAAGTCTATGTGGATGACATGCTCGTGAAGTCATGACGGTCAAACGACCACATTCGAGACTTGGCTGAGATGTTCGACATACTCAGGTTTTACGGGATGAAGATCAACCCTCTGAAGTGTTCATTCGGCGTTGCATCAGGGAAGTTTTTGGGATTCATCGTCAATGCTAGGGGAATCGAAGCCAACCCAGAAAAAATCCAAGCTATTCGAGATGTGCAAGCGCCCAGGACTATAAAGCAAGTATAGAGCTTGAACGGAAAAGTAGCTGCGCTAAGTCGATTTATATCTAGGGCAACTGACAAGTGCATCCCATTCTTCGATATCATAAAGAAAGGGAAGAGAAATTTTGAATGGACGTCTAGTTGTGAGGAAGCATTCCGGAATCTGGTGAGGCATCTGGAGAGCCCACCAATGCTAGCAAAACCAGTTGACCACGAGATGTTGTACGTATACTTGGCTGTATCCCCGCATGCGATAAGTGCGGCTTTGGTTTGTGAGGAGGATCGAGTCTAGAAGCCGGTGTATTATGTTAGCAAGCGTTTAACAGGGGCAGTGAGGAATTACCCTAAAATCGAGAAATTAGCTTATTGCTTGGTGATTGCATCACGCAAGCTGCGCCCATACTTTCAAGCACATTCAATCGGTGTTTATACCGATCAACCCCTGAGGCAGGTACTCCAACGGCCGGAAACTTCTGAGAGATTGCTAAGATGGAACATCGAGTTGAGCCAATTTGATATCGCATACTTACCGCGGAGAGCCATCCGAGGTCAAGCATTAGCATATTTCATCGCTGAGTTTACCATACCCATCAAACCGGATGACCACGACATCATTCCCCATGTTCGATGGAAATTATACACTGACGGTGCATCAAACGACCGTTGCTCCGGCGCGGGCGTAGTTCTTATAACTCCGGAAAACCGATCAATCTGTTATGCCCTAAAGCTCGATTTCCCGGCTATAAATAACGAGGCCGAATATGAAGCACTGATCGCTGGCTTGAAGCTCATCAGAGAACTCGGGATCGAATCAGTCGAAATCTTTTGTGACTCACAGTTGGTGGTTTACCAAGTACGGGGAGACTACCAAGCAAAGGGGCGAAAGCTTGCTCCGTACCTCGTTCAGGTCCAAGAACTACTATCAAATCTTGAGCATTATGACATTTCACATATCCCGCGCGAACAGAACAAAGAAGCCGACTTATTGGCTAAGTTTGCAAGTACTGGCGATGCGCAGCAAATGGGATTGTATCCCGTCGAAGTCTTGCATGCCCCGAGCATAGACGAGATGAAAGTCGATCGCGTGTTGGAAACAGAAATTGAGAAGGAATCGTGGATAACCCCATTCAAACTATACCTAACGACCGGGGCTTTACCAGAAAAAAGAAGCGAAAGACGGCAGGTACTTCGAAAGGCCGCACGATACGTAATGCAGGATGGATCAATGTATCGAAAAGGATTCTCAGTCCCATTATTACGATGCATCGCTCATGATGAAACAAAGCGGGTCTTGAGAGAGGTTCACGAAGGGGAATGTGGCGACCATACTGGGGGACAAACGCTAGCAAAGAAGATCCTCCGCTATGGATATTACTGGCCCACCGTAAACCGGGACGCCGCGGACTACACAAGAAAATGTGACAAGTGTCAAAGATATGCGAAAATCCCGAGGGCTCCATCAACGGAACTCACACAAATGATTAGTCCCTGGCCATTTGCGATCTGGGGAATCGACATAATCGGCTCTTTGCCTATATCCAAAGGCGGCGCGAAATATGCGATAGTTGCAGTCGACTATTTCACGAAATGGGCTGAGGCAGAACCTTTGGCCACAATCACCTCTAAGAAGGTCGTTAACTTCGTTGTACGAAACATTATATGCCGCTTTGGCCTTCCTCGCACCATCATCATGGACAACGGGACGCAATTTGAAAGCAGAGAGTTCAAAGAGTTCTGTTTAAAGTATGGCATCGAGAAGAAGTTTGCCGCCGTGGCACACCCGAAAGCTAACGGACAAGTCGAGGCCGTTAACAAAATAATCAAGTCCATACTGAAGAAGCGTCTGGAGAAGGTTGGAGGCAAGTGGGTAGATGAACTCCCGACAGCATTATGGGCATATAGAACTACCCACAAGTCCGCGACCGGCCACACTCCATTCGCCTTGGCATACGGCTCTGAAGCCGTTATACCCGTGGAGCTTGAAGTTCCATCGCACCGAGTGACATACTATGATCCCAAGACAAACCAGAATCTCTTGTTGGAATCCTTGGACTGCATCGATGAAAAGCGTGAAGAAGCTGAATTAAGGGCGGCAGCGCATAGACACCGAGTTAAGCGTTACTACGACGGCAGAGTCCGTCCAAGGATCTTTGATGTGGGCGATCTCATTCTGAAACGAGTTTTCCTAGTACCATCACGTATGAATCCCAGCTGGGAAGGTCCATACGCCATTGAACGGAAGCTTGGAGAGGGAACATTCAAGCTAGCGACCGTTGATGGCACGACACTCCCCCGAGCATGGAACAGTGAACATCTGCGGCACTATTACAATTAGCATGTTTCCTTTCTTATTTTAGGCACTGTTATTTCCTGCATGTTTCCGTTCAGTCATAACGTAGTTTCTTTTTAAAGTTGTAATCAAGCAGTCTAGTTGATTTTCATTAATAAAGGCTTGAAGCCGTATTTTCCATGAATGACTAACGTTTCTATATCTCATAATTGGGTGACAAATTACATTATCCTGTACGACGCAAAGACTCGTGCAAACGATTCCAAATCTCTGAATCCTCGGAGCGCGGAGCGGAGTACTCTAAGTCCCCGGAGCGCGGACTAGAGTATAAATGATTTCAAATCTCCAAATCCCCAGAGCGCGGAGCGGAGTACTCTAAGTCCCCAGAGCGCGGACTAGAGTATAAACGATTCCGAATCTCCGAATCCCCAGAGCGTGGAGCGGAGTACTCTAAGTCCCCGGAGCGCGGACTAGAGTATAAACGACTTCAAATCTTCGAATCCCCAGAGTGCGGAGCGGAGTACTCTAAGTCCCTAGAGCGCGGACTAGAGTATAAACGATTCCGGATCTCCGAATCCCCAGAGCGCGGAGCGGAGTACTCTAAGTCCCCGAAGCGCGGACTAGAGTATAAACGACTTCAAATCTCCGAATCCCCAGAGTGCGGAGCGGAGTACTCTAAGTCCCCAGAGCGCGGACTAGAGTATAAACGATTTCAAATCTCCGAATCCTCGGAGCGCGGAGCGGAGTACTCTAAGTCCCCGGAGCGCGGACTAGAGTATAAACGATTCCGAATCTCCGAATCCCAGAGCGCGGAGCGGAGTACTCTAAGTCCCCGGAGCGCGGACTAGAGTATAAACGACTTCAAATCTCCGAATCCCCAGAGTGCGGAGCGGAGTACTCTAAGTCCCCAGAGCGCGGACTAGAGTATAAACGATTCCGAATCTCCGAATCCCCAGAGCGCGGAGTGGAGTACTCTAAGTCCCCGGAGCGTGGACGAGAGTATAAACGACTTCAAATCTCCGAATCCCCAGAGTGCGGAGCGGAGTACTCTAAGTCCCCAAAGCGCGGACTAGAGTATAAACGATTTCAGATCTCCGAATCCCTGGAGCGCGGAGCGGAGTACTCTAAGTCCCCAGAGCGCGGACTAGAGTATAAACGATTCCGAATCTCCGAATCCCCAGAGCGCGGAGCGGAGTACTCTAAGTCCCCGGAGCGCGGACTAGAGTATAAACGACTTCAAATCTCCGAATCCCCAGAGTGCGGAGCGGAGTACTCTAAGTCCCCAGAGCGCGGACTAGAGTATACACGATTTCAAATCTCCGAATCCCCGGAGCGCGGAGCGGAGTACTCTAAGTCCCCAGAGCGCGGACTAGAGTATAAACGATTCCAAATCTCCGAATCCACAGAGCGCGGAGCGGAGTACTCTGAGTCCCCAGAGCGCGGACTAGATTATAAACGATTCCGAATCTCCGAACTCCCAGAGTGCGGAGCGGAGTACTCCAAGTCCCCGGTGAGCGGACTAGAGTATAAACGATTTCAAATCTCCGAGTTCCCGGAGCACAGAGTCAGCGAAAAGTCCAAGTACTCGAGAGATGTGGTACGAGAAGCACGCCATGTTATAAAAATGTCTGAACGACACGAGAATGGACCGGGAGATAGTGCAACTCATAAGAACTTGAGTTATGGCTACAATTAGTCAGCAAACCAAAGAAAGACAAGAGAATCATTCAAACGAAAAAGAAACTAAAAACTTTATTCGATAAGTCCAAAATGGGGATACAGATCACTCTTACAAAATTCAGACCTCTCTATACAAACTACAAGTTGTGGAAGGTAAAAGCAATTACAAGACTTAAGCAAGAAACTCGTTGAACGAGTGTATCGATTATTTCTTCGACTTCTTCTTCTTGTCTTCCTTCGTTGTTTCCGATGACTCCTCTCCCTCATGCTTTTTCTTGGACTTTTTGCTTGCTAAAGAAATGGAGTCAGGAGTAGGAGATGGAACATCCAGCGGTTTGAACTTGCCTGGGAGAATGATTTTCAAAGGTCGGTTCCGTGGGTCGGTTACTTCCAGTATTCCAGGTTCAGCTTTGACCTCAACCTTTTTCTTCTCCTCTTCGGCAAGGCGGTCCTTCATGCTTGTCTGTGAAGTATGCTCAGAGGCGCCGGTGATTTCAATTTCATCATCCCCTTCGGCAGGAGATGAATTGTCGAGCTTTTCATCATCCAGCGCCCCGATCACCTGAGCATCGGGACCAGGGAGTACTCCCACGTGGACAACATCGCTTGTTTTCCCTGCCTCCTCCTTGGCGTCATCGCTCCTCGGAGTTTGCTCGGTGTCAGAACAACCTGCATGAAAACATAAAGAATGAGCGTTAGAACGAGTAGCCACTGCTAAAAAAGACGGGATCTTTCGACTTCTAGAGAAAGAAGAATTTCCCACCAGGTTCCGGTTGGCTATCGGTGGCGCGTGGGGTTTCACCCTCCAGGATAGGTGATAGCACATGAGCACCGAGCCCAGGGTCTTGGGGGTCATAACCAACATGCTGCTCGAATGGATCAAGTGTCGGCCTACCGGCCGATTGGGCAGCAGATTGAGCAGCAATATGAAGAGCAGTAATATTAACCCCAGATGGGCCAGCTTCAACATCTTTCTCTTTTGGAAGGGGAGAGCCTTTGCTGTAAAGTGCCAATGCTGCGGATAAATCCGATGGCTCATTCCCCCTAAGGAACTCCTTCACCAGGGCCTCCTCATCGACCTCTTCGGAGCCTGACTCGATCTTCCTAATCCTTATCAAAGTTTCCCAGGCCTCGGCTAGGGACTCTAGGTAGCCGTCACCCAAGAATGTTAAGTCGCGATGCATGAGGACGCGGGCTCCGTATTCAGCAATCAACGGGTCAAACATGCTTTTGACCTCTTCCCTGCCGGCTTCCGCGGCCGCCTCGAGGCGAGAGTCAATCTCCTCTACAGCCTTTCTTTTGCCCTCCTCGCGGGCCTCATCCTTCATTTTCTCAACCCCAGCGAGTTCATCATCGAGCTTTGTTTTCAGGAGTTGGGTAGCAACGATCTCATCACAGTATCGTTGTGATTCTTCTTGAGCAGCTACCTTATCCTCCTTTTCCTTGGAGAGTAATTCTTTCAGCTCTTTGACTTGGGTGGCGAGCGCGTCCTTTTCTTTTTGGACAGAGTCTTTTTCTAGGGCGAGGGCACCGCTGCGCTGGACTGCTTCGTCAAGCTCTTTTTTGTGAGTCGCCTCTAAACGAGTAACTGCCTCAGTAGTATCTTTTGCGCTTTGTTCAGCGGCTTCCAGCTTCGACTTATACGAAGCAAGCTCTTCGTCTTGGAGTTTGATGATTTTCTTATCGCTGCCAACCTCCAGATTCAGACGATCAATCTTGTGTTGACGCTCAACGGACACTTCCGAGATCTTCTCCACCAAGTGCACAAACGCGTCATGTTGAACATAGACGTCGTTATTGCAGGCAATGGCACTCTGCTTCACATGCCCGGGAATATGATGAATGGCCGGGAGGAACTTCAGACCATCGAAGCAAATTTTTGGAAACTTGGCCTTAAGATCGACCATCTTTTCCGCAACAGTTGGGTCCACCGCAGGAGTAGGAGGAGGAGGCTTTGAGAATTTCGCTCTTTTCTGTTGCTCTCGAACTTGCCTTGTACTCGATGAACTGGAATGTTGTTCTCGAGGAGCATCAGATTGATAACCCTTCTGTAAAGACTTCTCCCTATCCGGCTCAGTTGGAGGAGGAAGATCACGGGACTGGGAAGATTGAGAGTGTGCCTTCTTGCGGTGAGACGACTCGCGGGGACGATTGTCCCTATCTTCATAATCGCCTTTGTCCCTGCGTCTGCCTGAACCAGAATCCCGTCCAGAGTGATGAAATACAAAAGAGCCCTGAAGACGATCGAGTCCGTGAGAATGCCCCATATCACCTGCAAAGAATGGAGATAACAACGAGTTAAAAAAAGTCCGTGAGATGAGAAAAAACTTGAAGTGTATGATGGAATGCATATGTGCGTGTGTGTCCTAGTGTTCCCCCCGACGGACTTGTTCGTTTATCTTTACTAATCGGGGTGTTGTCTCCTTGGACCGGGAGTTGAACTCCCGCATTGCCTCTAGCGGGCGAAGAAAATTTCAGAGCTTCAGGATCATCGAACCCGTAATTAAGTAAATCATCGGAAATGGACAGGTTTGACAGACCCCTCAGAGAACTTTACAGATGCTGTGAGGAAGCCTCTTTCTCAGGCGGGATAGGCGTAACTTTTGAAGTGCCACCAACTTTCTCCTTTTGAACTGTATATTTTAACTTCTTCTTTCCCTTCGAAGGGGAGGATGACGTCTCAATATCCTGAACTTCGATTGCCGGATTCCAAGCGGGACCCACGTTCTCGCCCTGAGTCTCAGGAGCTTCGTCTTCTTTGCGCTCACCTTCTCCGTGCGTATCGGGAGTGCGGCGCGACGACGATCCGGCCTGTTTTTTCCCTTTACCAGACGGAGGTTTGGGAATGGTGACACCTTCTGGAAGGCTGATTCGACGACCAGGGGCTTGCAAGCCAAACCCCAAAAATGATTCATTTGAAATGATAGTCCGGATGTCTCGATCCTCAGCAGGAAGAGCTCTAATGGCTTCAACAGCCTCAGAATATCCTCGGCCTTCCGGACGTGGGTTGATATCTGAAAAGATGAAATGAAGAGTTAGGAAAAGCATGACTCCGATCAAATACGAATAGTGACTCAGTAGAGAGACTTACTGCCTTCAACCCATCTCCTAGCGAAACCAGAAGGGCAGCGCACATAGAACCATTCCTGTTTGTACAGGGCGAATTTACTACATGCCCCTGTCAAGATCTGGAATTTGTGGTATGGCTCGAGGAACATAAAGGAAGGACTGTCTTTCTGTCTCTTGAACATATAAATGTATCTGATATCACCGGCGGTTGGAGGTCTGGAGAAGAAGGCCATGAAAAGTAAGTAAGTCCCATATAGAAATGCATGGCCGTTCGGGTGCAGCTGCGACGATGCTATGTCTATGTACTGCAGTACATCCCGGAGAAATAAATTGAACGGAGGCACGCTGCCCATCCAACACATGAACTTGTTGCAGGTAGTGTACCCGACTGGGGGCAGATGAGGACGGTCGTGTCTCGAAGGAACTAACACGTCGGCAAAAGGAATCCCATGAATGGAGCATATCCGTCGCAGAGCAGGTTCGTTGATCTTCGAGGCTTGTGAATCGATCAGATTGTCTAGTAAGATTGTTGCCTCCAGAGCATCAGGTGCCAAGTTATAAGCAGGAGAAGTCGACGAATTAGAAGTATCAACAGCTCCTTGCCTTAATGACGGCCCAGGCCTGTCGGATATAGTGGCGGAGCTAGATTTTCTCGACATCCCAAATAAATAACGAACCTGGCTAAGTGCTTGAGAGAACTATACTTAAAAAACGTTGAACGTTAGAATTAGCAACACAAGTTTTCCCCCCACGTGGTGTGTGAACTAGTGCAAGCAATCGTGTACAAGCAATAAGATTTCAAAGATATAAAAATGAGCTTCGAATCGTTGCCTTCGAAGACCGTCATCGCTGACCGTCTCAAAGAGCCTGCCTGGTGGTGGTAACAGTTCCAGATCTAGAAAACATGTAATTTATGAAGTATCCGGCTTAAGTCTAATTTGACATTTATAACTGTTCGGCATTTAAATGTTGTTCGGCAATTGCATTGTTCGTCCTAAGAATAGATCAGCATGTATGTTTGTTCGGTTAAGTCATTGTCAAGTGTTCGGCTAAAGGCCTTGTTCGGCTAAAGGCCTCGTTCGGTTAAGTCATTGTCCAGTTAAAGGTTTTGTTCGGCATTCAAAATGTTCGGCCTAAGTACAATGTTCGGTTTTGTTTTGCTCGGTCTAAGTTCTACTCGGCAATAGTATTGTTCGGCCTAAACATGGTTCGGCATGTCAGTTGCTCAATATTAATGACGTTCGGCATTGATACAGTTCGGCGTCTAAGTGTGTTCGGCGACCAGAGTTCGTTCGGCTAAGTTGTTGTTCGGCGTTCTAGTGAGTGTTCGACCTTAGTTTATTCAGACGAAATACTATTCGGCAGCCTCTATCATTCGGCGCATGACAACATACGCCGAACCATAGCTATGCCTTCCAACACCCTTACCACCTCCAACGTTTTCCTTCTCCTTCTTTTTTGACTTTGGTTCGGCACGATGGAACTAAATACAATAGCCACATGTGCAAACACCTCAAATCCTTCCTCCTCGCCTCGCATTATCGTTCGGCAATGAGGGCAACCTACTCAAAAGCTTTCTACATGACAAACTTGACCATCTCATTTGAAACCTATTCGAGTTATACGAGGAGCAGTACCTAGATTGCAGTTAGGAGCTTAGGAAGGAATGTTCAAGTTGTAAATCTATTCGGCTAGAGAAAATTGCAAATCTTGGAAGAGTGACAGAAATGAAAAGGTAAAGGAGAAGGGACGGGAAGGACCTGGTTATATAGGGGGAGGTAGAAGTTGAAAAGGCTATACCCGGTAGAACCGGTCAATACCAGAGTGTTCGACATCAAAACGAAGTGCTGTTCGGCACATGAGGGCTGTCCGGCTTCGAACGTATCGTTCGGCGTCCAAACCACGTTCGTCACGCACCTCCGTCACAGGCATGCTCGAGAAGGCATCATCAAGGAAAATTGAACCATATTCAAAGCGCATCGCGTTCGGCCACGCGATACACTTTGGGGGGCAAGTGTTTCCTGGAGATTTGACCAGGCAACTAGTGCTCGGCATCAGGTAGCGCTCGGCATCTCAGAGTGGCCGGCATCCAGGAGTGTTGGGCGAAGCACTTGGCATCCAGGGGTGTTCGGCGAAGCACTTGGCATCCAGAAGTGTTCGGCGGAGCGCACGGCATCTAGTGGGACTCAACATCTCAGGGTGGCCGACATCCAGGAGTGTTCGGCGAAGCACACGACATCCATAGCGTTCGGCAACCGTAATGCTCGGCGACCAGGAGACTCGGCGTCAAGTAGTGTTCGGCATCAACTGGCACTCGGCGACAACCAATGCTCAGCATCCCTAGCGTTCGGCATCATTAGAACTCGGTGATAGGAGAACTCGGCAACAAGAGCGCTCGGCATCCCTTGGTACTTGGCGTAGTACTCGGCAACGAGAGTACTCGGCATCCAGAAGACATTCAGTATGCTCAACTACTCAAGGTGACAAAGTTGTTCGGCCAGCGTGCACTTTTCGTTCAAGAGCTTCGGATAGAGACACGTTCGGCCTCAACTGACAATCATCCTGCACTTCCCACACATCCAGCGTACCGTTCGACATAGAAGGACTGTTCGGCATTAGAGCGTTCGGCATACCAGGTTCGGCATGCAGCGACCACTGTACTGGGGCTAGAGTGTTCGGCCATCCAGCCCATTTGGGAAGTCCAGCCCATATTTGCCTATAAATAGAGGGGCAGGGTCACAACGAAAGGGATCCTTTTTTGGGAGAGAACACTGGGGAGACTCTGCCATTTTCGAGACTCATCTTCTCTACTTAAACAACTTCATTCAAGCATTTGATTCACGAATTGTATTTGTAATCAACTCTAAAGAAGATCAATAAAGTTTAACCTCAAAGTGGACGTAGGCAATTACGCTGAACCACTATAAATTTGGTGTTCTTACTTTCTGCAATTAAATTAGCATTGTCTTCTCTGTTTAATTTACTTTCATCACTTATATCTCTACACAATCTTTCTCTACGAGGTTAGTGACCAATTTTGGTGCTAACAGTATGTACAGGTACCGGGACTACCGTTCGGTTAGATTTGGTGGCGCAAATGCTTAATAAATAACTGCTTTGCTTAAAAATGCTAAAAAGGTACGCCTACGCAATAAAAAATAGGAAATATGAACTGTTTTTTTGCTTTTCCGACCGTGTGGATCGATGTATATATATTTATGTCTATTGTGATCCTACTACGATTGAACCGCGCAAAGGAGGATATGGCAAATTTTTCTGAAAATTTAAGGCGTTAGAAAAATTTTGAAAATTTTGGAAATTTTTTGTTAATGAAAAGTCAATTTCCAAATTGAAATGAAAACGTAGGAATTGAACTAGAAAATGGAAACCATTATTTTGGTTGAAGTTAAAGGTATTGGGAAAAGGTGAATATAAAATTTTCACTAAGTGGATTTTTGAAAAGTTAATGGATTTGGGCATTTTTCTTACTTTGCAATTTCGAGGACGAAATTCTTTTAAGGAGGGAAGATTGTAACGACCCAGAATTTCTGTCATTTGAAATTCGTATATTAATTGATTTTAAATATTAACAAGTGAGAATTGTAAGCCGAATGAATTATAATTCGAATATAGTGATTTAATTGGACAATTAAATTATTTATTTAATATTTGAAATTCCAGAAATAGTTGATAATTGGATCAAATGTGTATGAAAATGAATTATAAAGTTATATTAAATCATATTGGAGTTATAATGATGTTGTAGAACTTTTAAAATCGATTTAAAGGTTAATTTGTGAAAATTGAATATTTTAATATTTAATCGACGAGTAAAAATAGTCATTTTTAAAACATTCTCGGATTTCGATGAAACCAGTTTCATCAGATCCATAATGTTAAATTATTGTAAGGTTTCAAATTTCGTGTCAATCGGATTTACAGTTTGTCCGGGGCAAGCCAAAACGCATCGAAATTGGTTTAAATCGATTTGATTTAAATTTGATCGTTTAATTCCACAACTCACACATACGATAGCTCTCGAAACACGTTCCATTGTGTTCAGAACGCAAGTAAAACCTTAGAAATGCTAGCCGGCACGCTTCGTTTGGAGTTCGGAAAATTTTGGGTGAATAGTGTTTTTGCAATTTTCTATATAACGACGTTTTATTTTCCATTTGCAAAACAAAATTAGGGTTTTGTTCCATCTGCCGTTCTTATCTATTCAATGGCTAGAAATTTGTTTCGTTCTTCCTCCGATTTCATCCAATCCATCAATAATTAGAGAATACTTTGAACTACAAAGTTGTAGATCTCGGCACGACGAGTAAATCCAACAGTTGATCTGCGTTATCATCGACGAGGGGAGGAGAAAAGAGGCTGCGTTCACCTGCATTTCACGTGCATTCTTTCACGTTTTTCGAGGCGTGTGGTCGAACGAGCTTGGCCGCGTTCTGGCCAGGGGTGCGTGGGGTTGCGAGCTACATGGTGGTGGAGGTTGATCGTTGTCGAGGCAAGCAAAGTAATCACGTCAATTAGGGCAAAGGGGGCGGCTAGTGGGTTCATTCGCGTGCGTGTATACTGGAAGGGGAAGAAGATGATAATAGTGGCCTGGATTCTCTTGTTCAAAAGCAACGGCCGAGATGATAGCAAGGTTTAAAAATTAAAAAGAAAATGTGTGTGTGTGTATATATATATATATATATATATTAATTCGTCAAACTTTAAAACTGTATAACTTTTTGATACGAGGTCGAAAATCGATGAAACTGGCGGCGCCGGAATCGTAGCGATGAGTAGCTCGCTGTGGCGTAGACGTGGAATCATTTAGAGTAAGCGAAAATTTTGCGTTAAATCGAACGTGTTCGATTTAATGTAAAAAAAATTGAACGCCCGACATTTTAAAAAGCAAGGTGAGAACTCCTCACTCAATCGAATTGTTTCGATTTAAATTTTAAATAGTTAAATTTAAAATGGCTTGATTGTGTTGATTGTATGAATTGGATGATGATTGTTATCTGTTGTGTTAAATAGACCCTATACGCCGTATATTAAGCGGAGGTTATTTATTAAAAACATATACCGCGATAATTCCACCGTGAAGTGGAATTGGTATTATATATGTATTTGGAGTTGATTTCCCGCATTATATAGCGGATGAGAACCTATTGCGCCGCATAATAGCGGATAGTATTTTATAAATCCCATATACCGCGATATTCCACTTCGAAGTGGAATTGGTATTGTGCTAACATCTGTGGATGCAGGGAAACAGGTTGGAGGGATCCAACTGGATTCCTCAAACATTTGAATTTATTTCATATGTTATGTGTTGATTATTTATAATCTCCATGTGATTATATTTGATTGGAATTGTTGAAGGCTACGGTTTAGCCGAATATATTTTTGGTATCATTAGATACCAGAAATAAATAAAATTGGATTTTTGAAATTCAAGTTGAAAATTTATCGAAAAATTCATTTTTGAGAATTGGAAAAATTTAAAAGGAGTTTTAAAAAGATAAAATTTTATTTTTGGACTATATTGAATTAAATTCCAAATTTTGGGGGAAAAAGCCTTAATAAATGGATTTCGGGTAATATTATTTATAAGTTAAAGGATTTATTTAAAATTGGTTTTAAATAGATTTGAAGAGATAAAGAAATTTATTTTAAAAAAGGAAATAACTTTGGAAATTTATTTGATTTAAATTAATCAGATAATTAAAGTAATCCTACTTATGGATGTTTGGATTATATTGGATGTTGAATTGTTTGATATCCCAAATATGTGATGTTTTGTGATATATCCTGATTTGTGCTGTGATCGGTAATTTTTTTATCCGTGATATATATATATATATATATATATATATATCTGTGATCGGTGAATGAAAGATAAGCGTTATAGTTCATACCGCTTATCAGTTATATTGTTATATTTAATCTTTGATGGTTGAATGTTTTTGCACTATTGTGTTGAACCCGTGGACTACACAATACACACACAAATGTGGATTTCACATGGAAATCGGTTAAGTCACAGATGATTTAAATTTGATGTTTTTGAAATTGAAATTTTAATTTCAATTGATTTTGAAATTGGAAATTTGGGTTTAAAGTGAAAAGCTTTTGAAATAGAATTTCAAAGATAAAACTTATTTTCGAATAACTTGATTAAGTTTTGGAATTTAAATAAATTGATTTAAATTTGAATTCAAGTTTGAAATTGAATTCTATGATTTGAAACTAGGGATTAAAGATGCTATACAAGTTATATATGGGTTAAACCATTTTAAAGGTATTGATTTGGGAATTTGAATTTAATTCAAGGGTTTTAACTCGTGTAAATATAACTGGATTTTTCCGAAACAAAAACTACTTGTTTTCAAATAATAATAGCTTTCATTTTAAGAAAGGATTTCCAAATTGTGTTGAAAGGTTTCAAGTTTGAAATGGAATTGAAATGTTTTGAAAGCTATGAAATGAATCTTTGATTCAAAGACCGGATGAGTTAACCCAACTTGAAATAGAATTGTTTTGAAAGGCTATGAATGAATCTTTGGAAACCAGTTTTGAAAGCTATAAGTTAAATCTTGACTTAAAGATTTAACGAGTTAATCCAATTGAAATGGAAATTGTTTTGAAATCCATGAATGGATCTTTGTGAACGGGGTGAACTTTGTGAATTGAATCTTTTTGTTTAAAAGATTAAAAGTGTGGGAATTGTTTAAACCATTGAAGGTTTTTGAAATGAATCTTTTTGTTTAAAAGATTGGAAATGGTGATTTGTTTAAACCATTTAAAGGAAAGGATTTGGGTAATAAGTTGTGACTTAATTGAAATCCCAATATCCATATGTTTTTAAATATTGTGCTCACTATTCGGGTTAGCCGGGAAAAGACCTTTGTGTCATATAACCCATTCCTAATTAGTGATACGACGATATGGATCGTATTGAAGACCGGTGGTGAAGACCGGGTATTTTCAAAACTGAAAGGACAACCTGTCGAATGTCTCTGAACCGAGTTGCTCCGGTATAGAGATTTATACCACTCTTCTTGTGATGGGAAGTCCGGACGTGATTAGTGAATACCCGGATTGCAAGGTTCTTTGGAAGTGCCTTCGGTTCCGTTCAATCCCGGAACGGACTTGTATGGATGTGTCATGTTACACTTTGAGATGTAAAGCTGGTTTCTATCAAATACATTTCTGTTGGTGGCGGAGAATTTATTCTCTTAGCTTAACACCCTTCTCTGAGACGTACGAGCTCAGAGGTTATGTAGTTGTTGGTTACTAGCGATACATTCCCAATTTGGTAATGTGGCATACAAAGTGTTGTTGATCATTTGTTGATCAAAGCATGGCTTTGTGAAAAAGCGTAGCTTTGTGGACGAGACTTCGTCGAGCCTCACAACCTGGTAATGGTCAAAACAGGAATGTTGCGGCAAGGTGTTTAGGGGTCGCGCCCCTAGGGTATGTCATTTCCTTCTGGATAAAAGGTGATATCATGGTATGGAGCCCAGATATTTTACCTATGTTGATGCTGCAAATTTATTATACTCTGTGGTTGTTGCTTTGTGGTTGAGGATCCTCGGATAAAGGTCGGTAACGACCGGGGGATGGCATAGCTCGTGTGTTAGCTACCTAGTTACAGCTGTACAGCGTGAGGTAGCGTCGGCCTTGTGTTTGTAGAGAGCAGGTTGACTCTCGGGGCGTCTTTCCAGAGGCGTTTCCATTTCGGTGTAAGGAAGTTCCTTAGCCTGACCATTTGTTGGAAATCCAAAGAAACAATACGAACCTTGTACGGTTTTAGTTGTATAACCTGCTATGGAATGTGGCGGTAACCTGCTATTGAACATAGTAGCTATAGTATGCATACAATAATGGTTGTATGTTGGCTAAGATTGATATTATACTTTCGAAATGTTTTCTGCACTATGCACTAATAATAATATCAAATCAAATGATTTTGCGTAGTAAGCATGTTTGACTATCATAAGAAGAAATCTCCTCCAATTCTGCGTTTGCATTGTGTGTGTGGCGGGAGGTCTTATGGTAGTTTCATTTTCCAAAAGCATTGCGGATATTTTCCACTTCCTTTGTTGTTGTTGTTTTAAAGATAAATAACTGTTTTAGTTCTCACACCAGTCACCATGACTGACCTGGAGTTTATTGTTTCTTTCCTAAACTCTGGGTGCCCATCAATTTCCACATGGGCAGTCTAGAGTCAGGTTATCAGGTCATTCTGGATTCAGGAGATGCTGTGGAGCTCAGTGGCGAGCTGGATGGCGAGACGTATCACTTGTATATGATATTATTATTCCGCTGTGTATTCTGTATGAGGACAAGTTTATATAACTGTCCAGTGTTGTATTGTTGTTGTAAACTCTTATGATGATGTAATGTATAAAATGATATAGTTCTTTGATTTAAAGATTATTCATTTATCTATTATATGTTGTTCCGCTGCGATATGTGAGATTCTGATATTATTCTGTGTTTTCTGTTATTTCTTCTTTCTTTTTCTTCTGTCTTCTTCTACCTCTTCTTTTTCTCCATAACAATTCGGTTTTCCAGCATTCGATTGCTCGGCAGTTGATACAGTGGACGTATTAATGTCGATTTTCAGAAATCGAAAATCTAGAATCGTTACATTAGCGGAAAGTAGGCGAGAAACTGGTAGGGCCCAATATGATCAGGGAGACTTCGAAGAAGATCGAGATCACTCTGCAACGAATGAAAGCTACTCAAGAAAGATAGAAGAGCTACATGGATAAGAGAAGATAAGTTATAAAGTTCCCTATCGGCGATATGGTGTTTGTTAAGATCTCTTCATTGAAGAATGTTGTTTGATTTGGTACTAAAGGGAAGTTGGCGCTGAGATTCATTGATCCTTTTTCGATACTAGAGAGAATTTAGAACCTCACTTATAGAGTCGATTTACCTAAGAAGATGGCGGGAGTGCACAAATGTGTTCCATGTCACTCATTTGCAGAAGTTTATAGATGGCTCGGACATGATAGTTGAACCGAATTAGCTTGACGATATTGACATTGAACTAGAAGCTTCGAGACCTCGTAGCATATTCGTATCATAGAGCGAGATACGATGCGGCTTAGGAGGAAAACGATAGAGTTAGTAAAAGTTCAATAGGGGGTGAAGACGATTGTACTTTGGAGACCAAAGAGAGCACGATGACCACTTATTTGAAGCTCTTTGCTTGGTGAGACTTTCTGTTTATCCCATTTACTTCCACTTTCGATATCATATTAGGTAGTCTAGTATCCTACATGCTAAAATAGGCATAGATATTATTTCTTTCTTCTTTGTGCATATGTGTATAGTTGATGTTTCGTATGATTGCTCGTGGTAGTTAGTTATGCGGGATAGCTATGTTTGACTTTGCCGTGGTTGTGTCAGAATTTTCAGAGGTGAAATTCCTAGAGGGGAGAGTGTAATGACCTGTATTGTAGGTATCGGAGGTTCGTAAAATATTATTTTTAAATTCATATTGGATCAAATGACACTGTAACTTTTGGAGAATGTTAATAGTGACATTTTTATCTTAAGTAATTTTATTGGACGATTTTACCGTTGAAAATTTATAATGGATATAACTTTTGGTAGATGTTGAATTAGAGCCTGACATCACTTCCATTGGAAAGATACGATGGTTCCACTTTCGTAGAGTGGTCATAATAGCAATTTGAACTTTATAGCTAGAAAATATGACTGTTTGAAGTTTAGTAGTTTTTGGAGCAGTTTTGTGACGCCCCACCTCTATACCCACGCTAACCAAGAACACTACGATGTAGTGCTGTCAATTAGCACGGAGAATAAGGCTGTTGAGGAGCGACCATCCGTGTAACTTCTTTGCGCGAGCACCGATATGTCAGATAGAATAGAATGCATATCTTTTAAAGAGGAAATCCAACATACCGATACAAACACAAAGCTATCACATGGTGGCTATATATAATCTTCGGAAACAAATATAGAAATAAACATAACACAAATCAGTCAAAGACAATTCATATCACAAAGGCGGAATAAGATATGAATATTACACCTAAAAGTGTACATCAAAGTAGTGGTCAAATAAGATCCACAATAACACAAAAGAATAGATACAAGTGCAAGACAATAGAATACGTATACATCAAGGAGTCTCATCACAAATGCATACAACAAAAAAACTACTAAACTAGAGTAGTTAGCCAAAAGTCAGAAGATGGCTCCAGATAAGAAGTCATGAGGAAGCACCTGTAAAATCTCAGTCTGACCCGAGTATTATTTAAGAAGAAAATAATAAACGGATCAGTCTAGCTATAATTATCAGATAAAATGAGATAGAATATGAGATATGATAATAGAACGTATGATAACAAAAAGGTGTCATACTATGAAAAGTATACATTAGAAATCCCACAAAAGTCATACAATATCTCAATAATCTCAAAACAGAGAAAAGAATGTCATATTCTTAATTTAATTCACCAAGCCACAATAAAATGACATACTCATCAATGTCAATGGTAAAAGCTGGTGAAACATAAAATTCCAGAAATCAATAATTAGAAATCAGAAATCACAAGAAAAGGATGGCCAACCCCAAACAGGAGCCTGAAAGCCGGTACATTGACGCAGTGCAAACGGTACGTCCAATGAACCAGAAAGCCGAGACATCGATGTAGTACAAACGGTACATCAGATGAATCAAACATTGACGCAGTGCAAACGGTACGTCCAATGAATCGGAAAGACAGAGACATCGATGTAGTACAAAGGGTACATCAGATGAATCGAACATTGACGCAGTGCAAACGGTACGTCCAATGAACCAGAAAGACAGAGACATCGATGTAGTACAAACGGTACATCAGATGAATCGAACATTGACGCAGTGCAAACGGTACGTCCAATGAATTGAACAATGACGCAGTGCAAACGGTACGTCCAATGAATTAGAAAGCCGAGACATCGATGTAGTACAAACGGTACATCAGATGAATCGAAACACATTAAAAGTACTTGGGTTGCCAGCCCACAAAGAAATGAGACGAAGCTCAATAAAATGAAGTACAGTCCTTCATACGGACAAAGAGACATCGCACAATTGCTAGTCTAAATCATAAAATGATCATCATGATCAGCGAGAAGTGTCAATCACACCAAGCTAGTAAATATATGAGTTTAGCTTCATGTCCCATAACCACTTGCTTAACTTAAATATTTACGAACAAGCTGTAAATCTTCACTAGGAAATTGTCACGAAAAGGGTTCAATCGAACAAGTCCAAGAGCTAACCGACGAAGTGAACGCAAGCGTTTCATACCACTCGTTTTACTAAGTCGTTTAAGTCGATTTCTCATTCGAGTGAAGTAAAGGCTTATATATATTAGTAGATTGAAAATCGTTTTGAGAAAACGAACTTTTGATATTAAAAATAGTATTGAAATCGATTTGATGAAAAAGTTTTGATATTTACTACTAGTATTAAAACCTTCATATCTTTAAAGTGACAAGTCGTAAAACGATTGTTGGAACAATCTATCACAAAAATTCACATTCAGAGACGTGAATAAAATCCAAGGAAATCAGCTTAAAACGCATCAAAGTGGAAGTTCAGATGAATGCTTTTCAGATAAGATTGCGGGGGTCCAGGGGGCAGCGCCCCGTCACGGTACGACCTAGTGAAGGCAAGCGGTCCAGCGACCTAAGGAAAAATAGGTCATACGACCTAAGGAATTCGCGAACTAAAAAGACCAAGTGTAAGGTCGGCGACGACCTACGACTTACAGAGTCCTGCGACCTAAGTGGGATGCGACTTAGTGGGGCATAGGTCGGAGACGACCTACGACTTAAGGTCAAGCGACCTAAGGAAAAATGGTCCAACGACCTAACTCGAACGACCTAGAGGGTCGAACGACTTAACTGGAGGATAAGTCGGAGACGACCTACGAGATATACTGGCCGACCTAACTCGAGCGACTTAAAGACTTAGCAGGGTCGAGCGACGTACGAGCTACGACCTAAGGTGACGAGGGGCGTTAGGTCGGAGACGACCTAACACTTGACTCGCGAACGACTTATGGAAAAGAAGCTTAGGTCGGAGACGACCTACAAGATAAGCCAGTGCGAGCGACCTAGAGTTTGCCTGGGGAATTATAGGTCGGCAACGACCTAAGACTTAAGAGCCAACGTCCTATGACTTAAGAGCCATACGACCTATGACTTAAGAGCAAATACGAGCTACGAGCTAAGGTCTATACGACCTAACGACTTATCCCAGTACGACCTAAGCCAGGACGAGGTAGCTGAAGGCAACGACCTAACTCTTAACTCGCGAACGACTTAGCACACCCAGAACGACTTAAGGCCTGGAACGACTTATGCTCCATGTGACTTTTCAACACGAACGACCTACGACTTAGGCTTAACTCGCGAACGACCTAGCGAAGGCAGAACGACCTAAGTGTAGTTTTTTCACCAAAAACACTAAAATTTTGGGTTTTTCACCAATCCAATCCAAACCAAATGCAAATGCTGATGCTAAAATGATAGGGAACCATTTCCAACAGTCCAAGATAGATATAGGCAAGATGTGAGATCAAAGATCTCACCTTTTCCACGAAATTGATGTTGGAGAGCTTAAGAGCAAAGCAAGAATCAACCCCTAGCTTGAATCTATGTTCTTCACCTTGAATTCGGAGTTTGATGTTGAATTTACTAAAGATCTCGAGCTTGGAATTTTAATTTCTCTTTCCCTCCCCCATTTTGGTGAAGTGATGAAGAGAAGAGGGGGTTGGGCTGAGTTAGAAGAGGTGCAGCCCAAACCAAAAGCCCAACACAAAAAGTGACGAAAATTTCACTATCTCCAAACATATCGAAGTTTACACTCAAAAAGATCGCAAACGTCATTTTGGACTCAATGGAGGTGGTCTCGAGTCCTAATTTGACCGTATGCAAAAGGTAGCTTTTCGGACTAACATCCGACTAACGATAAAATATTTAAATATAAAATCGATAAATATGCGGGTTGTTACAAGTTTGATAGGTAATTAATGAGATTAGGGTTAGGTCCACTAACCCATTTCGAGTTTTAGGCTATTATAGGCTGAAATAACCTTCCCCAAATCATTTATTCCTTCTCCCAAATTGATCTAATCCTTCATTAACCCCTTCTTTGCCAAAACCTTCCCATTTCTCTTTCAAATCAAGTCTAAATTATAAATTTAGGATAGATTAACAAGGGGATAACTAAAGTGAAAGTGTACATGTAGTACTAAGGATCGTGTAATATGGTATATAAGTGCGGAAACTGATAATAGCAGTAAAATAAAAATTAAAGTAAGCACACCAGGAATTTTTATACTGGTTCGAACTTCCCGTTCTACGTCCAGTCCCAGAATACCCTCTGGATTTAAACTAAACCCCTCACTTAACCCGGAGGAATAGGTATACGACACCTGAGCAGCCGAACAGGAATTTTTCCGCCTCAACAACCGAAGAGGACTTCAACTTAATACAAATAGTTTGTAGACGAATGTGTTCTGAATAACACTGATTGTCTTTTGATAGTACAACTTTCCTATAATCAAATCCTCAAGAGTATATATGTGTGTGAAGATTTAGAAGGAAGATAATCACGTAGAATCGAAGTATATGAATTAAATCAAGGATTCTAGTGATATTAAATAAGAATGAATGCTTTTATTTGCAGAAATGAATAGAGAATAGATTTCAGAATTATAAACAAGAATCGGTTATTGTAAAAGTGAATTGAACATGTTTATATAGTTGTAGAATAGTTACAATCTTTCATGAAGAGTTCTAATCAAGAGTTGTGTCCATATCTGTTGGATTAAAGAACATTTCTCTTCATGAACAATTGCACCTCTTCAGAAAAACTAGCCGTTGTGTTCTGGTCGGTAGACCGAGAACCCTGGGCCGGTCAGCTGAGTTTACAAATGTAATTAAAACGGTGCATATCTGTGCACTAGACATAGAGTCAGTCGACCGAAGATTCTGGTCGGTCGGCCGACCTGCTGTTATTTGCACAGTGTACACTTATTTTGTATAAATCATTTTGTGTGTATGTGTGACTACTTGAGGAATGATTTTAATAATATTCTAAGACTCAAAATAAAATATTCATACTAAAATTTATAGCCTTGTCTCCTTTGTAGTGTGCAAATATATGGTTATTCTCCTTTTTATCGCTTTCGTATAGTATTCTTGTCGTATGATCTCTGAAGCTTGTGTCATGAATCAAAACTCATGAATCAACATTCTCCCCCTTTTTGATTGATGACAATACTTATGTGACGAAGTAGAACTTATCTATATTATAATTCTCCCCCTGAATATATGGCGACTTTTCTGCAAAAAAATATGTTAGCTTTCATACATTTCTCCCCCTTTGTCATCGACAAAAAGGAATACTTACTAGATGTAATATGCGAATCATTGAATCTTTAATATTACATATTCAAACCAAAATAGGAATAATTAAAGATGTTTGCTTAATATACAACATTTAAAAAAACATATAGTTCATAAGGAAATTCTTGAAATTAAAATGTAAAACAATACGATTACTCCTCATCATCATCGGAATCCCAAAATTCTGGACGAATATTTTCTTCCGGAGGAACATTTTCCTTACCACGTCTTTGAGTGTGAGGAGCATGTGTTCCGGATGTACCAGAACTTGTGTTATCTGAAGTAGACCAAGAGAAATTCAGTGCGGGTCTTTTTCCGGGAGTAACAAAGGAGGCACCGGCTTCGGAAGTACATGATAAGGCATCCCATAAATTTACGAAGAAGCCTTTGATCTTCTTGAAACGACCATCAATTTTTCGTAGCCGGCTATCTAAGGCTATTTGGTTTTGTGCCAAAATGTCAATGGCCGCTTCCGTGCTCATTCCGGGAGTTGGTCGTTGAATTGAGGATTGGCGGGTTATACGTTCCGTAGCATGAGTAGATGGTTAAGGTGTAGAATAGCTACGACGCAGTTGTTCTCTCGGAGTATTACTCCATTGCTCAAATCTGATAAATCGAGGTGGAGCATCCGGTAATTTCATTAACTTTATGGTTCGTGAATCAAACATATGGACTTTGGAGGTTTCAGATTCTGGAGCAGTGATGACGAAACTATTTATCAATCTCATTATGTATTCTCCATAATAGATATGAAGCATCTTTCCTTGGTTAAAAGTGAGAAATTCACCCATAATAAGTTATGACCAATTAACTCGTATTTTCCTACAAATAGCATACAATGCTTTAAAATTTTCAGGATATACGAGATGATATGAACCACCTCTAGGAACTAAGGATTTCATCATGAATCGATGTAGGAGTCGAGCTTTTGGTCTAAGCGATGATGTTAGTCTAAAATCTGGTGCATCATCGAAAAATAGATGGCTTATTTGGTCACGAGTTGATATATTACAATCTACATCGTGTAATGAGATACCACCCGGTCTAACATCCAAAATGTGGTTAATTCGATCAATGGAAAGAAAAATCGAAGTGTCACAAACCGATGTCCAAATACAATTTTCAGTGTTTCTTGGTGGATTTACAAGGTTGAGATTTGCTAGAAATAACTTGACCATTATATGATTAATTTTCAAGTTATTTTTCCTATGGTCAAGAAATGTATCAAGACCACTTTCAAGGGTGGCATTTTCAATACCGTAGGAGGTAAAATCAGGATAACTTACAAATGATTCTTCAAAGATTTTGGCATCTTGAAGTTTTATCCATCTTTGAAGAGCTATATCATTAACTAGCCATGAAGCAATTTGTGTATCTACTGGAGTAGATGAAGAAGAGCCACCGGTTGTCTTTGATTTCTTCTTGGGAGCCCTTTGTTTTTGGAAGAAAAGATTAAAGATTTGAGAAGTTTTAATGGGGGCTAGGTTAAAAACTGTAATTGGGAAAGTGGGAGTGAATAGGTAAGTTGAAAAGTGAATGGATGGGCTGTTTAAAAAGAAATAGAAGTAGCAGTTTTATACATTCGGTCGACCGAATGACTGGGTCGGCTGACCGAGCTGTTAATCTGAAGGGTGTTAAAACTCTCAGGAAGGGTTCGGCTGACCGACTCAGATATTCGGTAGACCGACCCTGTTGGAAATTTTTGTTTGAAATTCTCGGGAAGGGTTCGGCTGACCGACTCAGGGGGTTCGGTCGACCGACCCTGTTAGAAGTACATTTTTGCAGTTTTATTTATGATACAAATATAGAAATATATTTTATTATCAATGTACTATACATCTTATTTGTAATACCAACAGCATACATATATATATATATATACAACATGCTTAGCCACCGTTTTACAATCTTCGTTCCCATGAGTTTGGAGATGGAACATTTTCTATCGGTGACCATCTTGGAGTTATTGGTGTTTGAACAGGATTTGACGATGATGAGGGTCTATAAGTAGGTTCAGCAACATCATCCTTCTTTGATGAACAAATTTTCATGGCAATCTTTTCTAGAAAACATAATCGTCTTGCCGTGACATTTTGTTCATAGTAGAGTTCCCGTTGCATATCCATTTGTTGTTGTTGGTAGTGATGTATTTCATCAATTTTTGTTTGGTGGTTGGAGATATTACCATCGTATTCTTCCCTTTTTTCTTTTCAGGTGTATAGCCTGTATGGGAGTCTTCCCATGGTTTCCACCCGTGTCGGGGGTCTTTATCTGGAGAGGAGAAGTCTATAACACGTTTAGGCATGGAAAGGTAGGATATGGGCCATTTTCGGGGATGCGATCAAACAATCGTCGTCCGGAGATGTGTATGATAGATGAGAATTTTCAGAGTTATAGTAATCATTGTTTGAAGACATTTTTCAAGTTTTGTTTTGTAAAAATTTTGTAGTTCTAAACAATAAGCATAGTACATATATATAACCATCTATTTTCTGAAAAATTAGTGGTTTGAAACAAATTTTAACTATAATCACAGAATTTTAAGAAAAAATTGTTTGTATATGTATGATTTATAATTAAAGAGCTAAATATAGTTTTTTCTGAAAACAAAACAGATAAAACAAATTTTTAAAGTGAACTAAAACAAGAAACACCCATAGCTCAAGTAGCTATAACACAACATCTAACAAACAAGTCAGAGGTCATGAGTTTGAGTCCCGCTTTGGTCAGAAATAAAACAATTTTTGTTTTTCGATATTTTTGCATATTTTTATTCATAAATCTTTAAACGACATTATACCTAAATCACGTCTTAGTTTTATAAAAATATTTTCATTTAGCGGTTTAGTAAAAATGTCAGCAATTTGATTTTCAGTGTTGATAAATTCTAAATTTATTAATCCTTTTTCCAAACAATCACGAAGAAAGTGATGACGAATATCAATGTGTTTTGTTCGTGAGTGATTGACCGGATTTTTAGAAAGATTTATTGCACTAGTATTATCACAATAAATTATTGATTTTTTAAGATGACAATTAAAATCTTGTAGTGTTTGTTGCATATATATGACTTGTGCACATGCCAAAGCAGCAGATATATATTCTGCTTCACACGTTGATAAAGAAACACAGTTTTGTTTCTTACTAAACCAAGAGACTAAGGAACGTCCAATGAAATGAAACGTTCCGCTCGTACTTTTTCGATCCGTCCAACTTCCTCCAAAATCAGCATCGCTATAGGAAACTAATTCGAAAGGACATTCTTTCGGATAAAATAGTCCGAAATCTTTGGTTTTAGTTAGATAACGAATAATGCGTTTAACTGCTCTCATATGTGACTCTTTGGGATTTGCTTGAAATCGAGCACATAAACAAACACTCATCATAATATCGGGTCGACTCGCTGTTAAATAAAGTAAAGAACCTATCATACTACGATATAGCTTCTGATCAACACTTTTGCCATCTTCATCTCTATCGAGATGAATCATTGTGCTCATAGGAGTTGGTTTGGCAGTAGTGTTTTCCAGACCGAAACGTTTAATTAAATTATAAAAATATTTTTCTTGATTAATAAAAATTCCATTTTCAATTTGTTTAATTTGTAATCAAAAAAATATGACAATTCTCCCATATGAGACATTTCAAATTCATTTGTCATTATAGTTGAAAATTCCTGACATAGTTTTTCATTTGTCGAGCCGAAAATGATATCATCAACATATATTTGAATTATTAAAATATCTTTATTAGTTTTCTTAATAAAAAGCGTTTGATCTACTTTACCAATTTCAAAACCAGATTCTAATAAATAGCCTTTAAGACGATCATACCAAGCACGTGGTGCTTGTTTTAAACCGTAGAACGCCTTTTTGAGTTTATAAACATGATCCGGAAATTTTTCATGATTAAACAAAGGTGGTTGTTCAACAAAAACATTTTCTTTTATGAATCCATTTAAAAATGCACTTTTAACATCCATTTGATACAGTTTAAAATTATGAAAACACGCGTAAGCTAATAAGATTCGTATAGCTTCAAGTCGGGCGACCGGAGCAAACGTTTCTTCGTAATCAATTACTTCTTCTTGATTATATCCTTGTGCAACTAATCTAGCTTTATTCCTGGTTATATTTCCTAGTTCATCTGCTTTATTTTTGAAAACCCATTTAGTACCGATGACTGATTGATCACTGGGTCTAGGAACGAGTTCCCAAACTTCGTTTCGTTCGAATTGATTTAGTTCTTCTTGCATGGCAAGAATCCAGTAGTCATCAGTTGAAGCTTCTTTTATATTCTTAGGTTCTATGTTAGAGAGAAAAGCTACATGACCAACTTGATTTAGTTGATGTCTGGTTTTAACATTCGTATTAACTTCTCCAATTATATTTTGCACAGGATGATCTCTTAAAATTCTAGGTGGAGATTTTATTATATTAGGAGTAACATTTGTATTGATTTCATGAATATCAGAATTTTCATTTGTATTACTATTTTCATTCTGTGTAGTTTCATCATCAGAATCAATAGTAACAATTGGATTTATATTTTTAAAATTTTCGTCGAATGAAACATGTAAGCTTTCTTCAATAATTTGAGTTCGTTTATTATAAATTCGATAAGCCTTGCTTCGTTCCGAATATCCAACGAATATTCCTTCATCGGATTTTGGATCGAATTTGCCTAGCTGATCTTTAGTATTTAAAATAAAACATTTTGAACCAAAAACTTTAAGATATGAAATATTTGGTTTTCTTCCATTTAGAAGTTCATATGGAGTATTCTTAGTTAATGGTCGAATAGAAACACGATTCAATACATAACAAGCAGTAACCACAGCTTCTGCCCAAAAGTGTTTCGATAAAGTGGTTCCATTTAGTAAAGTTCTTGCACATTCTTGTAACGTTCTATTTTTCCTTTCTACAACTCCATTTTGTTGTGGTGTTCTAGGAAACGAAAAATTATGGTTAATACCTTTCTTGTTACAAAATAGTTCAAAAGCTTTATTTTCAAATTCGCCTCCATGATCACTTCTTATATTTTTAATTTTGAAAGTTTTAATATTTTGAATTCTTTTAACAAAAACTTTAAAATTATCAAAAGTATCACTTTTATTTTTCAAAAAGAAAATCCAAGTATATCTAGAGAAATCATCTATAATAACAAAAACATATCTATTATGATTAATAGACTACACTTGAGTTGGACCAAAAAGATCCATGTGTAAAAGTTCAAGTGGTTGTTCTGTAGATATTACTTTCTTTGATTTAAAAGAAGATTTTGTTAATTTTCCTAATTTACATGCATCACAAAATATGTTAGTTTAGAATTTTATATTGGGTAAACCTTTAACTAATTTATTTTTAGCTAGTTTGTTGATACTATTAAAATTGATGTGACAAAATCTTTTGTGCCAAAGACAAGAATCGTTTTCTTTAGCCACTAGACACAAATTCGAATCATTATTAACATTCATATTTAAGATATAAATATTTTTATCTCTTTTTCCTTCGAAAATAGTGTTATGATTTTTATCAAAAATATTACATTTATTTTCTGAAAAAGTTATATTAAAACCTTTATCGCATAGTTGACTAATACTTAATAAATTGTGTTTTAAATTTTTAACTAATAAAACATCAGTAATGAGAGGTAAATTAGAGGTACCGTTGCTATTGACATTGCCTTTGCCGATGATATATCCTTTTGAGTTATCTCCAAAGGTGACTGCTCCTCCATTTGAGTATATAATGTTTGACAACATTTCTTTGTTTCCAGTCATGTGTTTTGAGCAACCGCTATCTAAAATCCATTTTCCTCTCTTCTTATGTGGTACCTGCAAAAAGTTTATAAAAAGTTGTACCCAATCTTTTTAGGGTCCTAAGAGTTAGATCTTAGGAAGCCAAACCCATACGGGTTCAGAATTCCCTTTATAAACATAATCTTGTTATTATGAACAGTTTCCATAAACATTTTGATATGTTTATTCCTTATCAAAACATTATTTGTTTTTGGAATCCATATCTTGATGGTTTTAGTATTTGGATAAACTGTTTTCTTAATATCTTTCTTAATTTTATTATTAATCCTACTTTTAGCAAAATTATTTTGTTTCTTAAATCCTAATCCTGATTTATTGTTAGAGGATTGAGAGTTTTCTAGTATACTAGAAAGATTTTCTCTCCCTTTATTGAAATTAGATACATTTTTAGAAATATCATCAAATTTTATTTTAAGACTAGATTTTTCTAACTCTAAATCCTTAATCTTAGAGTTTAAACTATTATTTTCGAAAAGTAAAACATCATTTTTATTTTTCTGAATTTCTAGTTCTTCAGATATTGATGTAATTTGAGAAGATAAGTTAGAATTCGATTGTTGAGAAATTTCAAGTTCTTCTTCCAATATTATCTTCTCATCTTTCAACATATCTACTTCTAAAACTATTCTATCTAACTTTCTTTGCAACTCCTTATTTTTCTTTTTAAGTTGCTTTGCTAAATTTACTAATTCAGAATTTATTTCAATTAAATCTTTAAAAGTAAAATCACTTACATCGTCTGACGAAGCCATGAAGCATACATCACTTACATCGTCTGACGAAGCCATGAAGCATACATTTGCTTGTTCACTATCACTTTCACTCTCTGATGAGGATGATGAGTCAGTGTCGTCCTAAGTGACTGAAAAAGCTTTTCGTTTGGTTTTGTCCTTCTTGAAGTTATTCTTTTTACGATCTGGACAATCCTTCTTCATGTGTCCTTTCTTATGACATTCATAACATTCCATTGTTGAAGATGATGGTTTGCTGCTATTGGAATTGTTGTTGGTATTATTTTTGTTTCCCTTGAATTTGTTACTGTTGAATTTCAAAAACTTTTTGAAATTTTTGGCGATCATTTCCATATCTTCATTATCTGAATCGGAATCATCTTTTTCTGCTTGGAATACCACATTTTTCTTTTCTTGTGCTCCATTTCGTTTTGCCTGCAAATTTACTTCGTAGGACAATAAATTACCTATCAATTCTTCTGGTTTTAATGTTGACAAATCATTTGCTTCTTCAATAGCTAGGACTTTTCGTTTCCATTCGTCCGTTAAAGAATTTAAGATTTTTGTAACAACATCAAAATCAGTAAAATTTTGTTCTAATGATAATAAATCATGATAAATATCCTGAAATCAAGAGTACATGTCATTTATAGATTCATTTGGCCTCATTTTAAAGTTTTCAAATTGATGTTTCAACATAGAAATTTTGCTTAATTTAACTTTGTTCGTTCCTTCATGCGAAACTTTAAGAGTTCTCCAAATTTCATAATCGAAAGTGCACATGCTAACTCTATTGAATTCATTTCTATCTAATGCACAAAATAAAATATTCATAGCCTTAGCATTTGATGTAGCATCTAGTTTTTGTGTGTTACTCCAAGTTGAGTATTCTCCAGTAGGAGTTGTGTACTCACTTTGTATAATATTCCAAATATCAAATCCACTTGATTGCATATAGATTCTCATTCTAGTTGACCAATAATTGTAATTTATACCATTGAAAAGTGGAGGTCGTGATGTTGATTGACCTTCTGTGAAACTAGAATTAGTGTTAGTGTTAACATCGTTAATTTGTGTGGTTGCCATATTACTAGAAATAAATATCAAATAACTTTGTGATGGTTATAGGATAACCTTGCTCTGATACCAAATGAAAGTGTACGTGTAGTACTAAGGATCGTGTAATATGGTATATAAGTGCGGAAACTGATAATAGCAGTAAAATAAAAATTAAAGTAAGCACACCAGGAATTTTTATACTGGTTCGAACTTCCCGTTCTACGTCTGTAACGACCCGGAATTTTGGACCATTCGCATCCATTATAAGTGTATAGGTAGACACTCATGCCGGAATTGAATTGCTCAAAATACCGCGTTGTTAATTTAAATTTGGCAAAACTGAACATATACAGTAAATAAATAATCACAGATCACAGACACAGAGTAATAAATGTAGCGGAAAGAAAAGAGATAGTAGTTCATGAAGCTACTATATAAATGTATAAGTTACATCAGAGTTAAACCAGATACAACGGAAGAGTAATACGATACATCAGATACAAATCAAAATACATCACTGGAATCATCGATACTGAAAGCAGAATAGATGGCTGGATCTTCAAGCAAAGCTCCAACTCCAAAGGCGAGTCTCGAATAATGGTACACTCAGTCTGACCTGAGCGTAAAGCAAAAACACAAGACACTCGAGTCAGGATTAACATTCTTATATTAATAAATCCAACTCAAGTGAAATAGCAATTGAAATACAAGTAACTCAAAGGATGTTTGGAATAACCATCCATTAAGGATCCGTTAAACTATCTACTATGTAATAGTGTACGATAAGTAGATAATGTCTATTAGTAATATAAGATATCAAAATAGTGTTAAGGCGTTACCATTATCCCCCTTAACACATTTTTATTCCCAAGAGCATATACAAGACCGTAGTTTCCCCAAAACCGGAAGTCACCAGAGGGCAATCCATATACTAAAGGTACAAAACAGATTCGTAGTGGTCGCGAATAGGGAATACAAGTATGACAAAGCACATGAGGCAATACCCAAGGTAGTGATACTACCGTTCGCCTGATCCGGACTGGTGAGAACGCATCGCCGTAGCGACCGCAACACCGTGAAACAACACTCCCAAAATCAAGGGTGCACCAATCGACAACAAGTAATGAGTAATTCGAAGAAGTGTGTTCACTTGAGGTAGCTAATCCTCCATTTGCCCGGCACGGCTCCTGTTTTAGTCATTTCCAATTTGACACAAGTGTCAAGGCTATCCATTATCGTTCTCTTTCTTCAGTCATCACGTACATCATTCCAACCACTTCATTCTGGATCATCACTCCGCGTATAGTTATTAAAGTTGTTTTCGGTTTAGATAGAGAGTATATCAATAACCGATTCTGGTCTCTTTAATAACTTTCATGATTATTACCCCGATTGGTCGTTTAATAAATTTCAAAACCAAATCAATTTCAATTTCAATTAGAATGTAAACCAACATTTCATTTGTCTTCCTAAATCAATTTCCATAATTTACGTTTCAAAACTTCCAAATTACCATTTCAAAATCTTATAATTCAATTTCAATATCTATTTAAAACCATTCAAATATTGATTCAAGTTCGAATATAAGTTTTATTCCGAAATCATTTAAATTAATTTAATTTAACATTCAAATCAATTTAACTTCATTTATCGATTTCATTCAATATTCGTTAAGTAAATTTATCATTCAAAACAATTTCTATTAAATTTCCAATTCATTAAATCCATTATTTAAATTCAACTTCCTTATATCAAAACTTACAAATTGAATTAAATTAAATTCATCAAATCAAATTCTTTAACTTTCAAGCCTTACATTAATTTCAATAAATCACATTTTATTTCTTGTTAAAGAAATTCAATTTCACTTATTTAATTACTTAAATAATTTTCCAAAACTTAATTAATAAAGAAACTCAATTTCAATTATTTACGAAGTAAAATTCACTTATTCAAAAGTTCAATTTCTCTTATTAAAGAATCCAATTCAATTTAATCATTAAATAATTCAATCTTATTTAATTATTAAATAATTCAAAACTTAATTATTAAATAATTTCAAAGTTTAATAATTTCAAACTTAATTATAATTTCAAACTTAATTATTAAATCATTTCAAACTTAATTCAATCATTTCTCAAATTAAACAACATTCTTTCATCAATTTCATTTTTAATATTTTGTTTCAGATTTTTTTTATATTAACATTTTCCTTTCATTAAAAATTCAAATTTCAACTTCATTTCAAAACCATATTATATTTTCAAATAAAATCTTCATTTTATTTTTAAATCAAATTATTGACCAATCGGGTTTTATTTAATTCTCTATCCTAGGTCAAGTTCATTTGGGTATGTATCATTTCAACCCGATTCCAATTCAATTCAAAATCAAAACATAGCAAAGGGAACTTGCAGTGTGATAACTGGGATGGTGTCAAAGTAAATAAACAAGCAATAACAACAACCAATATCAATCCAAAAATCAATCAATAATCCCGAAATAATCGTATTAATTCGCATTGTTGTTTGTGCGAATTAATATAATTATTTCTATAATCTACACTATCATTTCATGTAGATTAAAGATTATTACATTACGGTTCTTCACTTGTCATCTATTTACAATTTCATACATCATCAATTTAACAACATACATTCAGCGGTTCAAAGTGTAATTAAACAAATCCTACGTGTCAATAAATTTAACAGTTAAAGGGGTCATATTATACAAATGTCAGTTAATCAAATTTAACATTTAACTATCCTATATCAAGTTCAATTGCATACTATTTATCATTTTAACATTAACAATTTAACGTCCAATATAAACATCAACAATCAATCAATTATCAGTCAAACTGTATTATCATCGCATAAATAATTAACAGATAATGGTGTCAGATGTCATAGGTGAACTGATATAGGCAATAGCATATATAACAGTGTAATTAACTAACAGCAACATATTTCAATTGTTGTTTCAATTGAAATCAAATTTAATAAATAAAAGAACGTTAATCGTGAGTGATTGCTCACCTTTCGAGGCTAGAGAGATTTGACAAAGAAGTGAGCTACAAGTTCCAAAGCAACACTAGATAGATACGATTTGATGAAGAAACAGGCACGACGGACAAAGCTGATGAAAACACATCAAATCAGTTTTGGTATAAACTGAAAATATATACATTATTAATTTCTTATTAAATCAATATTTCATTTTAAGATAAACATTAAACAAAACACATATGTAAATAAAACCATTGTTTTGTATTAAACACATATATAAATAACTTTATCAAATTCATTATATATATATATAAGACAATCGAAAATAATTCAAAATATAACTAACGTAAATTTATATTCAAACAAGATATTGCAACAAGCTTTTTTTTTTACAAAATACCTGTAACTCAACGTTGTCACATGCAAAAAAATCAATGCAAGAAACCATATTCACTTTTGTTGCAAACTTACTAGAATTGATTGGATCAGTAAGTTTACAATAACCGTCCAAGTGAACATATGATCAATTTACAGACCGATTAGCGAAAAGATGCTATGGTTCTTTGATTACTTTCGGGCCTAAAATCTTCAACAGTGAACCAGAGAGTTGAATAAGGGACAAGTTTTAAAACACACGTATAAAATACATTATGTATATCTTTTCAAAAAAAAATTCGACATTCCTTTAATTGTATATAGAGTATAAATATACAAACACAACTATCACAATCAGACTGAATGCAGACAAAGATTTGTAAAATCTACATGTATAAAATGTTTGTACGTAACACACCTCTAAAACAATATGTATAACAGTGTTATAGAAATACCACCGATTACCAAAGCCTGTTTCCTAATATATAAATTCATACAACTAGTGTGTATATATAACAACTGTCGTACTTATGTATGCTCAACTAACAATTTTTTTTAACCTATGTGCAGTAAAATAGAAAATATACACAAAAAAAAATCAATAAAACTCAACCGACCCATATATATACATGTATATAATAGACCTATGAACATAGTATAACTCAAATAACCCATATCATATATATGCAATTTTTAGAACTAACCTATATAAAATACATACATGCGGTGGAGATGTGACGGAACGCTCGGTAGAGAAGAAAGTCGAGGTGGGTCGGCTTGAGAAGGGGATGGTGGCTTCGGCGAGTTGCTGAGGTGGCCAAAGTGGGAAGATGCTGCGTTGGCGAAGGGAAGAGAGGAGGAGGAGTTCGGTGGATTTGGGCTTGATGGCAGGCGACGACGCGGATTCTGGTGGAGGTGGCAACAGGTGGTTGGTGAGATGGTGGAGGGTTGCAAGTGTATTGCAAGTGGAAAGAAGGTGAAACTTGCTCAGCACAAACGTTTCAAGGAAATAAATGTTGAAGCTTCTTTTCTTTTTTGAAGCACAGAGAAGGACATATGTATCTCTTTATTTCAACAAAGAAGAGAAATTTGGAGCAAGCATAGAAAATGAACGAACATGAATAATTATCAACAGGAATAATGAAAGGCACACGTGAATCGAGAGGAAATATTTATGATTGATGACTATTGGTTAATTCACGGTGGGCAGTGAATCGTCACGGGGAGATCAAAAGTTAAATATGGAACTGATAGCCAATTGTTTTGTCGATGACACCACGTACCGGATGCCAAAATGCACAACTGAATATACTGCGGAGATCAGCAAGACGAGACGGTCAAAACGGTATACAGATATCAGTGGTATGATTGAATTATAAAAATTCGAATTTTCTACCAGCGGAAAATGCAAGAGAAACGATGAAAAATAAGATCGACGGAGCCCAAGATGTCCGAATTTGGAAAAACGACAAACTGACATCTTGCTCAGAAGATGGTTTAGAATTTTTCTATGTAAAAATATTTAGGTTTCGGAAACATTTTATTTTCATCGCTTTTTAACTGATTAAATTGAAGTAAATTTACGCGCGAAATAAACTTTCGTATTTTCGGACGAAAATTTACCAATTGCTATGTTTAACTAGACGCATTCCAAATATCAAATTTATATTTCAAAATTTTATCGTTTAATATTTCGCAAAATTTTAATTAATAACGTTATTAAAACCAGTTAAATTTACGGGTCGTTACACTCTCCCCCACTCAAAACTTTTCGTCCTCGAAAAGGAAGGAGGTAGGAGAATAGAAACAACCAGAAAGAAAATAGATTTGAAATACAAAATAACAATTTATTTAAACCATATAAATTAAATTTAAATTAATTGATATTCAATAATTGATTTAATCCATTTGATTTCACTAAAATCAATCTCAACTATTTCTAAATTCATTATCTTATTATCCCATTTCTTAAATTTACAATTTCTAAAATCATAAATTTTTGAATAGTCTTTTATTATAATCATATTTTTCAGCAATTTAAATTCTTCTTTATTCCAAATTATTGTTAAATTAATTCTACTTAATATATCTACTCACATATATTTAACTCATATAAATTAATTTAAAACATAAAAGTTTCAATTTAAATTAAGTGGAAATTAGGTTGAAGGGCTTCTATTTTCAAGGTAATAAGTTTTAAGGACAACACTTCTGAATAATTAGTTTTAAGGACAATCTACAGAATAATGATAAATTCATTTATCTTTTTAAGTTATACAGGAAAATGATAAATCCTTTTAGCATTATTTCTGTATAACTAAAAATGATAAATTCTTTTATCCTTTTTCTGTAAAATGTACTTAAAACTAATTTTTCAAAAGTAGTGTCCTTAAAACTTATTACCCTACCCAAATAAGCCCTTGAAGTGAAAATCCCCTTAAATTAATTTATATTTACTAATTGCTTTCAAATTCAAGGTATTTTCATAAGTTGATCAAATTTCAATTTATTAATTCTTTCAAAACAAATTTATTAATTCTTTCAAACAATTTATTTCATTATTAACTGAGTTTTACTTTTTATCTTATCTAACTCTATTGACATCTTTATAATCAAAATTTAGTGTATGACATTTATTATAAACACTCAAATTTCATTTATAAAATTATTTTATATTGTATATTATCCAGTTACATTTTAACTTATGAATGATTTTAGGTAAGTTGTATTAGAATGCAGTTGAACAATATACCAATAAAATTTTCCCAATTCAATTTATTCAAGTTCAAATATCAATTCCAAATTTTTGTTTTATTTATAGTTAAAATCATCCTTTAGCAAAACTTAAGAATTAGATTTCCGATTTACTCAAACAATTTAGAGATATATATAATATATTTATCAAATCAAATTAAATTTTAAAATAAGGTACTTATATATATAAATCAAATTATACTGAAGAAATTCAAATCAAAATATTTTTCAAAACAAAACCGTAGCAAAGCTACAGAATAGTATCTCCACTTCGAAACTCGAAAATGAATGTCGATGATGCGGCCGCCATCACCGAAATTATTTTCTAGCGACAAAGAGAAGAGCACTGATTTCAACATTTAAAAGTTCTTTGAAAACGATTTCTATTCGAAAATACTTTCAATATATATCCTTTAAAATTTTAAAAAACCAAAGTTCGAAATCACCGGAAACTAATAAATTCTCAAATTTCTGAATTTAATTCATTTCAAATTCCAATCAATTTATAACCAAGTTTATAAATTCATTTATTTATATTATGCAATAGTCAATGGTTTACAAAACAATAAATAAAAATCAAATATTATTATTTCAGATAACAAATTCATTAACAATTTAATTTCAGAAAACTTATATAATATAATCACACAAAACTTTTATTTTATTTACCAAATTTGAAAACGATATTGTGTCAGTTTGCTCTGCTCAAGTGTTTTGGAAATCCTATCGATAGCGTTGATCAGACGAATCGGTCGAAAACCCAAATCAACAACTCAAACAACACAACATATATTAAAACATTTTTAATATTAATTTACAAATACACTTCTTTGCTCGACGATACAGGAATGAATTTTTCAAAATAAGGATAGGGATTCAATTTTGATAGAAATCAAATCAAAGAGAATTTTTGATTCGAAGATAAGTCTGAAACAGAAGATAAGATGATTTAAATAACAAATAAGAAGATGGATGAGTTTATATAAATCACGGGCAACCTTAACCGGGTCAACCGTGACTTCAAGAAAAAGATCGTTGTAGAATTTCGAGGTAAATCGACATTCGATCTCAAGAAATAGAATTCAGGTATAGCAGGAGATAAATAGCATCATAAACCGAGGATACAGAAATCTCCGGTAAATCAATGCCAATTGTAAAGGAGTTTTGCTCCTTTACGAATCATTCGAAGATTGGCGAGACCGCCGATCTATTATAGATATCATTCAAAATGGAGTTATGGGGTGCTCCCGAATTGAAAGAAGACGAATAGTGAGGGACACGAATGAATTTCGGAACCGAGGGGAACGTTCCAAAATTCAAAGGAATTGAGTCAAGGGAAGAGATTGAAACTCGAATGAGAGTGATTCTGTAAATATATTTACCCTATATGATAAGTTTTGCCTAGAGCTACCAAAGCTCTGATACCAACTTTAACGACCCGGAATTTTGGACCATTCGCATCCATTATAAGTGTATAGGTAGACACTCATGCCGGAATTGAATTGCTCAAAATACCGCGTTGTTAATTTAAATTTGGCAAAACTGAACATATACAGTAAATAAATAATCACAGATCACAGACACAGAGTAATAAATGCAGCGGAAATAAAAGAGATAGTAGTTCATGAAGCTACTATATAAATGTATAAGTTACATCAGAGTTAAACCAGATACAACGGAAGAGTAATATGATACATCAGATACAAATCAGAATACATCACTGGAATCATCGAATACTGAAAGCAGAATAGATGGCTGGATCTTCAAGCAAAGCTCCAACTCCAAAGGCGAGTCTCGAATACTGGTACACTCAGTCTGACCCGAGCGTAAAGCAAAAACACAAGACACTCGAGTCAGGATTAACATTCTTATATTAATAAATCCAACTCAAGTGAAATAGCAATTGAAATACAAGTAACTCAAAGGATGTTTGGAATAACCATCCTTTAAGGATCCGTTAAACTATCTACAATGTAATAGTGTACGATAAGTAGATAATGTCTATCAGTAATATATGATATCAAAATAGTGTTAAGGCGTTACCATTATCCCCCTTAACACATTTTTATTCCCAAGAGCATATACAAGACCGTAGTTTCCCCAAAACCGGAAGTCACCAGAGGGCAATCCATATACTAAAGGTACAAAACAGATTCGTAGTGGTCGCGAATAGGGAATACAAGTATGACAAAGCACATGAGGCAATACCCAAGGTAGTGATACTACCGTTCGCCTGATCCGGACTGGTGAGAACGCATCGCCGTAGCGACCGCAACATCGTGAAACAACACTCCCAAAATCAAGGGTGCACCAATCGACAACAAGTAATGAGTAATTCGAAGAAGTGTGTTCACTTGAGGTAGCAAATCCTCCATTGGCCCGGCACGGCTCCTGTTTTAGTCATTTCCAATTTGACACAAGTGTCAAGGCTATCCATTATCGTTCTCTTTCTTCAGTCATCACGTACATCATTCCAACCACTTCATTCTGGATCATCACTCCGCGTATAGTTATTAAAGTTGTTTTCGGTTTAGATAGAGAGTATATCAATAACCGATTCTAGTCTCTTTAATAACTTTCGTGATTATTACCCCGATTGGTCGTTTAATAAATTTCAAAACCAAATCAATTTCAATTTCAATTAGAATGTAAACCAACATTTCATTTGTCTTTCTAAATCAATTTCCTTAATTTACGTTTCAAAACTTCCAAATTACCATTTCAAAATCTTATAATTCAATTTCAATATCTATTTAAAACCATTCAAATATTGATTCAAGTTCGAATATAAGTTTTATTCCGAAATCATTTAAATTAATTTAATTTAACATTCAAATCAATTTAACTTCATTTATCGATTTCATTCAATATTCGTTAAGTAAATTTATCATTCAAAACAATTTCTATTAAATTTCCAATTCATTAAATCCATTATTTAAATTCAACTTCCTTATATCAAAACTTACAAATTGAATTAAATTAAATTCATCAAATCAAATTCTTTAACTTTCAAGCCTTACATTAATTTCAATAAATCACATTTTATTTCTTGTTAAAGAAATTCAATTTCACTTATTTAATTACTTAAATAATTTTCCAAAACTTAATTAATAAAGAAACTCAATTTCAATTATTTACGAAGTAAAATTCACTTATTCAAAAGTTCAATTTCTCTTATTAAAGAATCCAATTCAATTTAATCATTAAATAATTCAATCTTATTTAATTATTAAATAATTCAAAACTTAATTATTAAATAATTTCAAAGTTTAATAATTTCAAACTTAATTATAATTTCAAACTTAATTATTAAATCATTTCAAACTTAATTCAATCATTTCTCAAATTAAACAACATTCTTTCATCAATTTCATTTTTAATATTTTGTTTCAGATTTTTTTTTATATTAACATTTTCCTTTCATTAAAAATTCAAATTTCAACTTCATTTCAAAACCATATTATTTATTCAAATAAAATCTTCATTTTATTTTTAAATCAAATTATTGACCAATCGGGTTTTATTTAATTCTCTATCCTAGGTCAAGTTCATTTGGGTATGTATCATTTCAACCCGATTCCAATTCAATTCAAAATCAAAACATAGCAAAGGGAACTTGCAGTGTGATAACTGGGATGGTGTCAAAGTAAATAAACAAGCAATAACAACAACCAATATCAATCCAAAAATCAATCAATAATCCCGAAATAATCGTATTAATTCGCATTGTTGTTTGTGCGAATTAATATAATTATTTCTAGAATCTACACTATCATTTCATGTAGATTAAAGATTATTACATTACGGTTCTTCACTTGTCATCTATTTACAATTTCATACATCATCAATTTAACAACATACATTCAGCGGTTCAAAGTGTAATTAAACAAATCCTACGTGTCAATAAATTTAACACTTAAAGGGGTCATATTATACAAATGTCAGTTAATCAAATTTAACATTTAACTATCCTATATCAAGTTCAATTGCATACTATTTATCATTTTAACATTAACAATTTAACGTCCAATATAAACATCAACAATCAATCAATTATCAGCCAAACTGTATTATCATCGCATAAATAATTAACAGATAATGGTGTCAGATGTCATAGGTGAACTGATATAGGCAATAGCATATATAACAGTGTAATTAACTAACAGCAGCATATTTCAATTGTCGTTTGAATTGAAATCAAATTTAATAAATAAAAGAACGTTAATCGTGAGTGATTGCTCACCTTTCGAGGCTAGAGAGATTTGACAAAGAAGTGAGCTACGAGTTCCAAAGCAACACTAGATAGATACGATTTGATGAAGAAACAGGCACAACGGACAAAGCTGATGAAAACACATCAAATCAGTTTTGGTATAAACTGAAAATATATACATTATTAATTTCTTATTAAATCAATATTTCATTTTAAGATAAACATTAAACAAAACACATATGTAAATAATACCATTGTTTTGTATTAAACACATATATAAATAACTTTATCAAATTCATTATATATATATAAGACAATCGAAAATAATTCAAAATATAACTAACGTAAATTTATATTCAAACAAGATATTGCAACAAGCTTTTTTTTTTACAAAATACCTGTAACTCAACGTTGTCACATGCAAAAAAATCAATGCAAGAAACCATATTCACTTTTGTTGCAAACTTACTAGAATTGATTGGATCAGTAAGTTTACTGTAACGACCCAGAATTTCGAACAAATTAAATTGAAAATATTTAATTAATTTTAAATATTTGAACGATGATTTAATTTGAATCCCCGATCTAATTTTGAAATTTGCGATTAAATTATAAAATTTAATCGATTGAAAGTTTAATAAAAATTTAAATCTTCAATTTACAGTTGAAGAAAAATATTTTGAAAGTTTCTAAAATTCGTATTTATAATACTGAAAATAACAGAAGCTTCAGAATTGAATTTTAAACTGTTTTGCTCAGTTTTGAATTTAATTGTTTGAACCGATATTTAAAAATAGTCATTTTTCAAACAGTCTCGGAATTCGACGAAACCAGTTTCATTGGATCCGTAATATTGAATTTTTACCGGATTTCAAATTTTGTAGCTTTCGGAATTAACGTGTGATCGTACAAGGTATAAACGCTTAGACGATAATTATCGATTCAATTTAAATATCATAATCTGAAAGAAAACAAATCGCAGTCGAAATTATTTCACATCTATCGTTTCTTTTCATCAGCTACGAGCCACCCTAGCATCCGTTTTTCGTCGCCCTAGTTGTCTCCATTGCGTTAAATCACGCAACCCATTTTCTGTTTCCTTAGTTCTAAATCGAAAAAGAAAATGGCGGATCTAAAATCATCACTCCCTCCGTCTTTTCCAAACTCAACCGAAGTTGCTTCAAAAATAAAAAAATAAAAAAAAAACGAACGAAGTCATTCCCTTTTCCTAAATTAAAAATCAAAACAAAGTAATGGCCGAAGCCAGGGGATCGCGAATCCCGTAGTCGCGAGGCAGACTCGAGCGGGGTCCAAATAGCAGCGCGATGCCGCGAAGCTCGCGACAAGGAGGTCTCGCGCACACGAGGGGTCTGGCGAACTCACGTCGTCGAATCAAGGGGAGGCTGGAGTCTCGATTGGTTTTGGGTTTCAGGCACGTGGGAGTCTCGAGTTCGACGAGGCCAAGGCAGGCGACGAGAAAAAGTTGGGTCGCGATGTGGTGGAGTTGGCGATCGAAGGCAGATCGGTTCGGGGCTAGGGCTCGCGTACGGTGGCGCGCGCGTGGGTTCTTGAGCATCTGGAAGTGGCGGCGGTGCCAGAGGAGACTCGAAAAGCTCGCGTGTAAGAGGGAGGCTGCGTTGGGATTTTTGGGTATGGCTTCTCATTTTGTTTCGAACTGCTTTTCTAAAATAAAAACAAATAAACTTTGCAGAAGAAATAAAATGAATTTTTATTTCTATTTAACATGCATATGTAATAGTGAATTGTAAATTGCAGTGTGTTTTAAAAAGACAACTGTTTTGAAAATATTAAATGTGAGCAGTATTGATTCTACTGTAAGTTTAGAAATTTATATTTTGATTTAAATAAGATTTATAGAAAGAAATAATAATAGGAAATTTGAAGTGTTTGAAAATTTAATTTAAATAAAAAGGTAGATTATGGTGGTTTAATTGTTTAAGTAAACCCATTTAATTTTTCCAGTTCTTAAAGATAAATTATTTAAAAGGAAATTGAGTTAAATAAAATTCTTAGCTAAGTAGAACTATCAAAAGGAAATGAATTGTTTGGATTTTCTCGAATTTTAATAAGCTGTATAAATTGTTTTATACAAGGTTAAAAGATCGTGAAAAAACAACTGGGATGAAAAGGGGATGGCAAATTAAAAGCTAAGGTGAGATCTTCTCATTCAAATTTGAATGTGGAATTTTTACAGTTATTGATTTGATTGATATGATTGCTATTCGATGTGATATTAGATATAGTAGGATATATATCTATATATAGCAATATATACATATTGGCATATGTATATATTGGATTGATGATTTCCCGCCTCGTATAGCGGATGAGACCCTATTGCGCCATTAGTAAGCGGATTTTTATAAAACCTATATACCGCGATAATTCCGTACTGGAGCGGAATTGGTATTGTGCTAACATCTTTGGATGCAGGAAAACAGGTTGGAGGGATCCAACTGGACCCCTCACATTGATTGAATTTATTTCTATTGTGATATGAATCTGTGAATGATTATAGTGATGCTATTAATCATATTGATATCTGGAAATTGTTTGAAAAGCTAAAATTTAGCTGAATGGATGTTTGGCATCATCGGATTCCAAAGATTAACGAAATTGAATTTTTGAAATTCGAGTAGAAATTTTCTAAGTGAATCAATTTTAGAAATTGAATAAATTTTGAAGAAAGGAATTTTTAAAGTATAAAAAGTAAATTTTTATAATCTTATCAAATTTATTCCAGAATCAAGTGAAAATGTTAAATAAATGGATTTCGTAAAATAGTGATTATAAATTGAAGAATTTAATTTAAGAATCTGGATTTTTAAATAGATTGAAAGAAACGATTGAAATTTATTTTCTTAAAAAGGAATTTATTAAAAGAAGATAAGTTGGAAATCCGATTAGAAATTTACTTGGTAAATTGAAATGATTTGGGAAGTAAATGTAAAATGACTTCAATTTAAAGAATCCATTTAAAAACAGGATATTGAAAAATTTGAAGGAAAATAAGAATTTATTTTAGTAGGGATAAATAAAATTAGAAATCAATCTGTAATTGATTTAATATTTGGAAATGAATTTTTGAGAAATCAGTATGGAAATTTTATTTCAAATGTTGAAAATAAATAGATTTATGAAATACTTATTTTAAATAAGTATGGAAATGCTTTTCCAATATGAAATGAACTGTTTTGAGATTTTATCTTCTTAAAGATAAATTAAAAATGAATATTGGAATTGATTTGAAAATCGTATATCAGTAGATATTTTGAAATATAAATTCACTATGGAAATTATGAAGGAAAGGGAAACTGTTTAGAAAAAAAAACGTTGATTTATTTTTGAAGTGTGGAAATTTTATATCTAGTAAAAGATATTTTTGAAGATGAAATAATTTGGAAAATTATTTGGAATCTGATGATGTTGCGCATCTTTATTGATAGTTAAATAACCGACTATCAATAATTACCTTGAATGACATTTGTTGTGAATTGGATGGATTTGAATGCCACACTTATTTTTGAATAATCGCTCACTATTCGGGTTAGCCGGGAAAGGACCATGGGGTCGTATAACCCATTCCGAATATGTGATACGTCGTTATGAATTGCATTCGAAGACCGGTGTTGAAGACCGGATATTTTTGAAAACGGAAGGATTACCGTCGAGTTACTCTACATCGGCTGATCTCCGATTTAGAGGTTTTATCACCCTTAGTGACGGGAAGTCCTGACGTGATTGAAAATTATCCGGAAATGCAAGGGCTTCGTGAGAAGTGCCTTCGGTTCTGTTCGATCCCGAAACAGACTTGTATGGATGTGTGTCTGACGTTACACTTTGAGATGTAAAGCTGATTTCTTTCAAATACATTTCTGTTGGTGGCGGAGAATTTATTCTCTTAGCTTAACACCCTTCTCTGAGACGTACGAGCTCAGAGGTTATGTAGTTGAAATTTATCAGCGATATATCCCAATTTGGTAACGTGGCATACTGAGTGTTGCTGTGAAATGATCAGTGTTTGATCATTTGTGATATGATCATTTGTTTGATCTTATATCTTTGTGATCATAGGTTGATCATGTTTGTTTGACCCGAAGCAGGGCTTTTTGAGAAAGCGTAGCTTTATGGACGAGACTTCGTCGAGCCTCACACCCCGGAAATGGTCGAAACAGGAAGGATGCGGCAAGGTTCTATGGAGTAGCGCCCCTTAGTGTATGTCATTCCTTCTGGATAAAGGTGGTATCATGGTATGGAGCCCAGATACTTAACCTCTGTGGTTACTGCATTATTTTTCTATGTGGTTTGTTGGAAATCGGGGATCCTCGGGAAGATCGGTGACGATCGGGGGATGGCATACGCGTGTCAGTAGTTACCTATTTTTGCAGAGGTAACCCGGCCTTGTGTTGGCAGAGATCTAACCGTAATGTTAGGTTATTTCTCGGGTCGTCTATTCCAGGGACGTACCCATCGTGGAAAAGGAAGTTCCTTAGCCTGATCATTTGTTGGAAATCCAAAGAAACAATACGAGCCTTGTACGGTTTTAGTTGTAGAACCTGCCATTTAATATGGTAGCTATAGCAAGCATACTATAATGGTACCTATGCTGGCTAAGATTTATATTCTACTTTCGAAATGATTTCTACACTATGCACTAATAATAATATCAAAAAGAATTTGATTTTTGCGTAGTAAGCATCTTTGACTATCATAAGAAGAAATCTCCTCCAAGTCTGCGTTTGCATTGTGTGTGTGGTAGGAGGTCTTATGGTAGTTTCATTTTCCAAAAGCATTGCGAATTGACTTTAAAATTTTTCTGTTGTTGTTTTAAAGAATAACTGTTTTACGATCTCACACCAGTCACCATGACTGACTCGGAGTTTATTGTTTCCCTTCTAAACTCTGGGTGCCCACCAATTTCCACACGGGCAGTCTAGAGTTAGATCATCAGGATATTCTGGATATTCTGGAGCTTTGGAAGTAGCTGGATGGCGAGACGTAGTATTTGTATCTGATATATTTATTCCGCTGTGTATTCTGTATGAGGACAAGTTATATAACTGTCCATTGTTGTATTGAGTTGTATATTGACTTTGTTGATGTATGTATAAACTGATAAAATTCTTTGTTTAAAAGATTACTGATTTATCTATTATATATTGTTCCGCTGCGATGTGAGATTCTGATATTGTTTTCTGTTCTGATGTTGTTCTGTTCTGTTTTTCTCTTCTTCTTCTACTCTTTTCTTCTTCTTCTGCCTTTTTCTTCTTTCTTAAACCCTCACTATTGGAGTTTCCGGCACTCGATTGCTCGACAGTCGATAAAGGGAGTATCGATGTTGAATTTTCGAAAGTCAAAAATTTCGGTATGTGACAGCGTGGTATCAGAGCATATGGTTAAGCGACAACCCTGCTCTGTTGGGTGTTACTCATTAGAGATAGAGTCAGTAGTACTCTAGGATGAGTTGAGTGTAATAATAGATATGAGCGCGTATTTGTTATTTGAATATGAAATTGTTTTGTATTGTGTTGACTTATCGGTTGATTGTTTATGGATTCTGGTCGGTGCAGTCTAGCTAACTGTAATCGATAGGGGTTTCTAAACTCTTAAACAAGATAAACCGACACAGTATTGTTTTAAATAGGGTAAATGAAATAATTTTGCCCAAAACTATTTTTGTATATAAAAGAAATGATTTTCTATGAATTATCATAGTATATGGATGCATGGATGTTAGGAAAGTGATAATATTGAAATGTTATCATTATTATATGAAATTGAATAAGAAATGAATTCATATACAAATGAAATTTAAGAATGTAAACTATAAATGTGACTTATAATTGGAAGTAGAATTTCAGAGAAGTTTTTGGAAATGTTTTGAAAAGAATTTTAAAATTTTGGAGATTTGAAAAGTTTAAATTCTTTTTGATTTGAAAATGAATTTCAAAGGTTTTGAAAAATATTTTGGAGAGATGAAAGCTCTAAACTCTTTTCGGTCGCTGGAAAATAACTTCGGTAATGACTGCAGCATCATCGATGTTCATTTTCGGGTTTCCAAAGGAGGAATTGCTGCCATATTGTTTTAAATGGAAAATTTGGGTTTTGTTTTGGAAATTCGAAGGATAATTTGAATTGTCTTCAAATGATTTTGAAATGTTGGTAAGATTCTGGAATACCATCTGAAAATATCTATGAATATTATGAAGTTGAATTTGATAAATTGAGACTTGAATTGTGAACTAAATAAAAGAATGGTTCGGAATTGCAAATAAATTCAAGTAAGAAGAAATAAATTTCAAATGAATGGAATTTACAATTGTAAGTGAATAAAATCGAAACTGAATGTTGAAACAAATTTGAATTGTGTGAAATAAAATGAAGCTTTAAGATTAGTTTGAAGTGAACTAAAGATAATTGATGAAATTCAATATTCAGAAGTAAACTGAATCTAAAATAGATTGAAAGTGTAAATTAAATTCAAATGAATGTGAAATGTGAAATTGAATGATAATGGATATAACTTCAATAGTAAACTAGAAATGGTATAAGAAGTTGATATTAGAAGTTTGTAATAAAATTTGCAAAATAGTTGGATGTTATAACTAGATATTATGGCTAGTAGATATACAGGTATAAAGATAAATTGAATTTGATTTCACAGATAATTTGAATTGCTCGACAAAAGGTACGTATTTGAATTATAATATGAGTTTTGATGATTTCTTGTCTAGCCGCTTGGCTTTTTCTTTTTCTTTTTAAAATCTGAGAGTCCGTAGGGACATTTTGTAGTTGTGCCGTATTAGCCGCGCAAAGGAGACGCTGGCGAAATTTTTCAGAAATTTAGGGCGTTAGAAAATTTTTGAGAAATTTTGGAAGTTTAAAATTTGAATTTAAAATTTGAATTTTGAAGTAAACAATGATGTTTGAAAACTATAGAAGGTTTAGAAATTTAGTTGAATGATAACGAATCTCTAATAGAGAGATTTGTTTTGAAAATTTATAAAACTTTTTTGATTGTGGAAAATAGTAGACGAGTTAAGGACATTTTTTTCCTAACTTGTAATTTCGAGGACGAAATTCTTTTAAGGGGGAAGTCTATAACGACCCAGAATTTCGAACAAATTAAATTGAAAATATTTAATTAATTTTAAATATTTGAACGATGATTTAATTTGAATCCCCGATCTAATTTTGAAATTTGCGATTAAATTATAAAATTTAATCGATTGAAAGTTTAATAAAAATTTAAATCTTCAATTTATAGTTGAAGAAAAATATTTTGAAAGTTTCTAAAATTCGTATTTATAATACTGAAAATAACAGAAGCTTCAGAATTGAATTTTAAACTGTTTTGCTCAGTTTTGAATTTAATTGTTTGAACCGATATTTAAAAATAGTCATTTTTCAAACAGTCTCGGAATTCGACGAAACCAGTTTCATTGGATCCGTAATATTGAATTTTTACCGGATTTCAAATTTTATAGCTTTCGGAATTAACGTGTGATCGTACAAGGTATAAACGCTTAGACGATAATTATCGATTCAATTTAAATATCATAATCTGAAAGAAAATCAAATCGCAGTCGAAATTATTTAACATCTATCGTTTCTTTTCATCAGCTACGAGCCACCCTAGCATCCGTTTTTCGTCGCCCTAGTTGTCTCCATTGCGTTAAATCACGCAACCCATTTTCTGTTTCCTTAGTTCTAAATCGAAAAAGAAAATGGCGGATCTAAAATCATCACTCCCTCCGTCTTTTCCAAACTCAACCGAAGTTGCTTCAAAAATAAAAAAATCAAAAAAAAAAACGAACGAAGTCATTCCCTTTTCCTAAATTAAAAATCAAAACAAAGTAATGGCCGAAGCCAGGGGATCGCGAATCCCGTAGTCGCGAGGCAGACTCGAGCGGGGTCCAAATAGCAGCGCGATGCCGCGAAGCTCGCGACAAGGAGGTCTCGCGCACACGAGGGGCTCTGGCGAACTCACGTCGTCGAATCAAGGGGAGGCTGGAGTCTCGATTGGTTTTGGGTTTCAGGCACGTGGGAGTCTCGAGTTCGACGAGGCCAAGGCAGGCGACGAGAAAAAGTTGGGTCGCGATGTGGTGGAGTTGGCGATCGAAGGCAGATCGGTTCGGGGCTAGGCTCGCGTACGGTGGCGCGCGCGTGGGTTCTTGAGCATCTGGAAGTGGCGGCGGTGCCAGAGGAGACTCGAAAAGCTCGCGTGTAAGAGGGAGGCTGCGTTGGGATTTTTGGGTATGGCTTCTCATTTTGTTTCGAACTGCTTTTCTAAAATAAAAACAAATAAACTTTGCAGAAGAAATAAAATGAATTTTTATTTCTATTTAACATGCATATGTAATAGTGAATTGTAAATTGCAGTGTGATTTAAAAAGACAACTGTTTTGAAACTATTAAATGTGAGCAGTATTGATTCTACTGTAAGTTTAGAAATTTATATTTTGATTTAAATAAGATTTATAGAAAGAAATAATAATAGGAAATTTGAAGTGTTTGAAAATTTAATTTAAATAAAAAGGTAGATTATGGTGGTTTAATTGTTTAAGTAAACCCATTTAATTTTTCCAGTTCTTAAAGATAAATTATTTAAAAGGAAATTGAGTTAAATAAAATTCTTAGCTAAGTAGAACTATCAAAAGGAAATGAATTGTTTGGATTTTCTCGAATTTTAATAAGCTGTATAAATTGTTTTATACAAGGTTAAAAGATCGTGAAAAAACAACTGGGATGAAAAGGGGATGGCAAATTAAAAGCTAAGGTGAGATCTTCTCACTCAAATTTGAATGTGGAATTTTTACAGTTATTGATTTGATTGATATGATTGCTATTCGATGTGATATTAGATATTGTAGGATATATATCTATATATAGCAATATATACATATTGGCATATGTATATATTGGATTGATGATTTCCCGCCTCGTATAGCGGATGAGACCCTATTGCGCCGTTAGTAAGCGGATTTTTATAAAACCTATATACCGCGATAATTCCGTACTGGAGCGGAATTGGTATTGTGCTAACATCTTTGGATGCAGGAAAACAGGTTGGAGGGATCTAACTGGACCCCTCACATTGATTGAATTTATTTCTATTGTGATATGAATCTGTGAATGATTATAGTGATGCTATTAATCATATTGATATCTGGAAATTGTTTGAAAAGCTAAAATTTAGCTGAATGGATGTTTGGCATCATCGGATTCCAAAGATTAACGAAATTGAATTTTTGAAATTCGAGTAGAAATTTTCTAAGTGAATCAATTTTAGAAATTGAATAAATTTTGAAGAAAGGAATTTTTAAAGTATAAAAAGTAAATTTTTATAATCTTATCAAATTTATTCCAGAATCAAGTGAAAATGTTAAATAAATGGATTTCGTAAAATAGTGATTATAAATTGAAGAATTTAATTTAAGAATCTGGATTTTTAAATAGATTGAAAGAAACGATTGAAATTTATTTTCTTAAAAAGGAATTTATTAAAAGAAGATAAGTTGGAAATCCGATTAGAAATTTACTTGGTAAATTGAAATGATTTGGGAAGTAAATGTAAAATGACTTCAATTTAAAGAATCCATTTTAAAACAGGATATTGAAAAATTTGAAGGAAAATAAGAATTTATTTTAGTAGGGATAAATAAAATTAGAAATCAATCTGTAATTGATTTAATATTTGGAAATGAATTTTTGAGAAATCAGTATGGAAATTTTATTTCAAATGTTGAAAATAAATAGATTCATGAAATACTTATTTTTAAATAAGTATGGAAATGCTTTTCCAATATGAAATGAACTGTTTTGAGATTTTATCTTCTTAAAGATAAATTAAAAATGAATATTGGAATTGATTTGAAAATCGTATATCAGTAGATATTTTGAAATATAAATTCACTATGGAAATTATGAAGGAAAGGGAAACTGTTTAGAAAAAAAAAACGTTGATTTATTTTTGAAGTGTGGAAATTTTATATCTAGTAAAAGATATTTTTGAAGATGAAATAATTTGGAAAATTATTTGGAATCTGATGATGTTGCGCATCTTTATTGATAGTTAAATAACCGACTATCAATAATTACCTTGAATGACATTTGTTGTGAATTGGATGGATTTGAATGCCACACTTATTTTTGAATAATCGCTCACTATTCGGGTTAGCCGGGAAAGGACCATGGGGTCGTATAACCCATTCCGAATATGTGATACGTCGTTATGAATTGCATTCGAAGACCGGTGTTGAAGACCGGATATTTTTGAAAACGGAAGGATTACCGTCGAGTTACTCTACATCGGCTGATCTCCGATTTAGAGGTTTTATCACCCTTAGTGACGGGAAGTCCTGACGTGATTGAAAATTATCCGGAAATGCAAGGGCTTCGTGAGAAGTGCCTTCGGTTCTGTTCGATCCCGGAACAGACTTGTATGGATGTGTGTCTGACGTTACACTTTGAGATGTAAAGCTGATTTCTTTCAAATACATTTCTGTTGGTGGCGGAGAATTTATTCTCTTAGCTTAACACCCTTCTCTGAGACGTACGAGCTCAGAGGTTATGTAGTTGAAATTTATCAGCGATATATCCCAATTTGGTAACGTGGCATACTGAGTGTTGCTGTGAAATGATCAGTGTTTGATCATTTGTGATATGATCATTTGTTTGATCTTATATCTTTGTGATCATAGGTTGATCATGTTTGTTTGACCCGAAGCAGGGCTTTTTGAGAAAGCGTAGCTTTGTGGACGAGACTTCGTCGAGCCTCACACCCCGGAAATGGTCGAAACAGGAAGGATGCGGCAAGGTTCTAGGGAGTAGCGCCCCTTAGTGTATGTCATTCCTTCTGGATAAAGGTGGTATCATGGTATGGAGCCCAGATACTTAACCTCTGTGGTTACTGCATTATTTTTCTATGTGGTTTGTTGGAAATCGGGGATCCTCGGGAAGATCGGTGACGATCGGGGGATGGCATACGCGTGTCAGTAGTTACCTATTTTTGCAGAGGTAACCCGGCCTTGTGTTGGCAGAGATCTAACCGTAATGTTAGGTTATTTCTCGGGTCGTCTATTCCAGGGACGTACCCATCGTGGAAAAGGAAGTTCCTTAGCCTGACCATTTGTTGGAAATCCAAAGAAACAATACGAGCCTTGTACGGTTTTAGTTGTAGAACCTGCCATTTAATATGGTAGCTATAGCAAGCATACTATAATGGTACCTATGCTGGCTAAGATTTATATTCTACTTTTGAAATGTTTTCTACACTATGCACTAATAATAATATCAAAAAGAATTTGATTTTTGCGTAGTAAGCATCTTTGACTATCATAAGAAGAAATCTCCTCCAAGTCTGCGTTTGCATTGTGTGTGTGGTAGGAGGTCTTATGGTAGTTTCATTTTCCAAAAGCATTGCGAATTGACTTTAAAATTTTTCTGTTGTTGTTTTAAAGAATAACTGTTTTACGATCTCACACCAGTCACCATGACTGACTCGGAGTTTATTGTTTCCCTTCTAAACTCTGGGTGCCCACCAATTTCCACACGGGCAGTCTAGAGTTGGATCATCAGGATATTCTGGATATTCTGGAGCTTTGGAAGTAGCTGGATGGCGAGACGTAGTATTTGTATCTGATATATTTATTCCGCTGTGTATTCTGTATGAGGACAAGTTATATAACTGTCCATTGTTGTATTGAGTTGTATATTGACTCTGTTGATGTATGTATAAACTGATAAAATTCTTTGTTTAAAAGATTACTGATTTATCTATTATATATTGTTCCGCTGCGATGTGAGATTCTGGTATTGTTTTCTGTTCTGATGTTGTTCTGTTCTGTTTTTCTCTTCTTCTTCTACTCTTTTCTTCTTCTTCTGCTTTTTTCTTCTTTCTTAAACCCTCACTATTGGAGTTTCCGGCACTCGATTGCTCGACAGTCGATAAAGGGAGTATCGATGTTGAATTTTCGAAAGTCGAAAATTTCGGTATGTGACATTACAATAACCGTCCAAGTGAACATATGATCAATTTACAGACCGATTAGCGAAAAGATGCTATGGTTCTTTAAATACTTTCGGGCCTAAAATCTTCAACAGTGAACCAGAGAGTTGAATAAGGGACAAGTTTTAAAACACACGTATAAAATACATTATGTATATCTTTTCAAAAAAAAATCGACATTCCTTTAATTGTATATAGAGTATAAATATACAAACACAACTATCACAATCAGACTGAATGCAGACAAAGATTTGTAAAATCTACATGTATAAAATGTTTGTATGTAACACACCTCTAAAACAATATGTATAACAGTGTTATAGAAATACCACCGATTACCAAAGCCTGTTTCCTAATATATAAATTCATACAACTAGTGTGTATATATAACAACTGTCGTACTTATGTATGCTCAACTAACAAATTTTTTTTTAACCTATGTGCAGTAAAATAGAAAATATACACACAAAAAAATTCAATAAAACTCAACTGACCCATATATATATATGTATATAATAGACCTATGAACATAGTATAACTCAAATAACCCATATCATATATATGCAATTTTTAGAACTAACCTATATAAAATACATACATGCGGTGGAGATGTGACGGAACGCTCGGCAGAGAAGAAAGGCGAGGTGGGTCGGCTTGAGAAGGGGATGGTGGCTTCGGCGAGTTGCTGAGGTGGCCGAAGTGGGAAGATGCTGCGTTGGCGAAGGGAAGAGAGGAAGAAGAGTTCGGTGGATCTGGGCTTGATGGCAGGCGACGACGCGAATTCTGGTGGAGGTGGCATCAGGTGGTTGGTGAGATGGTGGAGGGTTGCAAGTGTATTGCAAGTGGAAAGAAGGTGAAACTTGCTCAGTACAAACGTTTCAAGGAAATAAATGTTGAAGCTTCTTTTCTTTTTTGAAGCATAGAGAAGGACATATGTATCTCTTTATTTCAACAAAGAAGAGAAATTTGGAGCAAGCATAGAAAATGAACGAACATGAATAATTATCAACAGGAATAATGAAAGGCACACGTGAATTGAGAGGAAATATTTATGATTGATGACTATTGGTTAATTCACGGTGGGCAGTGAATCGTCACGAGGAGATCAAAAGTTAAATATGGAACCGATAGCCAATTGTTTTGTCGATGACACCACGTACCGGATGCCAAAATGCACAATTGAATATACTGCGGAGATCAGCAAGACGAGACGGTCAAAACGGTATACAGATATCAGTGGTATGATTGAATTATAAAAATTCGAATTTTCTACCAGCGGAAAATGCAAGAAAAACGCTGAAAAATAAGATCGACGGAGCCCAAGATGTCCGAATTTGGAAAAACGACAAACTGACATCTTGCTCAGAAGATGGTTTAGAATTTTTCTATGTAAAAATATTTAGGTTTCGGAAACATTTTATTTTCATCGCTTTTAACTGATTAAATTGAAGTAAATTTACGCGTGAAATAAACTTTCGTATTTTCGGAAGAAAATTTACCAGTTGCTATGTTTAACTAGACGCATTCCAAATATCAAATTTATATTTTAAAATTTTATCGTTTAAAATTTCGCAAAATTTTAATTAATAACGTTATTAAAACCAATTAAATTTACGGGTCGTTACAACGTCCAGTCCCAGAATACCCTCTGGATTTAAACTAAACCCCTCACTTAACCCGGAGGAATAGGTATACGACACTTGAGCAGCCGAACAGGAATTTTTATGCCTCAACAGCCGAAGAGGACTTCAATTTAATACAAATAGTTTGTAGACGAATGTGTTCTGAATAACACTGATTGTCTTTTGATAGTACAACTTTCCTATAATCAAATCCTCAAGAGTATATATGTGTGTGAAGATTTAGAAGGAAGATAATCACGTAGAATCGAAGTATATGAATTAAATCAAGGATTCTAGTGATATTAAATAAGAATGAATGCTTTTATTTGCAGAAATGAATAGAGAATAGATTTCAGAATTATAAACAAGAATCGGTTATTGTAAAAGTGAATTGAACATGTTTATATAGTTGTAGAATAGTTACAATCTTTCATGAAGAGTTCTAATCAAGAGTTGTGTCCATATCTGTTGGATTAAAGAACATTTCTCTTCATGAACAATTGCACCTCTTCAGATAAACTAGCCGTTGTGTTCTGGTCGGTAGACCAAGAACCCTAGGCCGGTCAGCTGAGTTTACAAATGTAATTAAAACGCTGCATATCTGTGCACTGGACACAGAGTCGGTCGACCGAAGATTCTGGTCAGTCGGTCGACCTGCTGTTATTTGCACAGTGTACACTTATTTTGTATAAATCATTTTGTGTGTATGTGTGACTACTTGAGGAATGATTTTAACAATATTCTAAGACTCAAAATAAAATATTCATACTAAAATTTATAGTCTTGTCTCCTTTGTAGTGTGCAAATATATGGTTATTCTCCTTTTTGTCGCTTTCGTATAGTATTCTTGTCGTATGATCTCTGAAGCTTGTGTCACGAATCAAAACTCATGAATCAACATAAAGGTCTTCAAATATTTGTTTTTGAGGAAGAAAAATTGGGGCTTTGCTATTCATTATTGGATTTGCCTCATTTTGCATGCAAATTACTACTTATGGCGTTTTGTTAATGATTTATCATCTCACATCTTATTATATATATATATATATATATATATGTTTTAACATATTTTTGATCCATTTTTAAAGTCAAACCACATTTTTATACTGTTTTAAAATCCAACTTGAAGTAAAAACGAGTTTAAGATGACTTTTTAATGTTCTAATCATGTTATTTGGATGTATAATTGCCTATATAAATGTTAGGCTATATTATAAATACACTGTATGATGATTGCAATGATTTGTTGTATGTTTTTCATGCTTGGATGTTGATTGATGCGTATGGTGTTTATGTATATGCTTGAATGGTTGAAAACGCTCATCGGAGTTAATTAGAAGTAGAAAAAAATAAAATTGGATTTCTATGGATCACTCTAGGATGTTCGAAGTCGTATCGATGCATATGGAATGCACATGAGTCAATGTACGGAGCGTAGCAAAGGAATCGACGTGAAATTGATGTTTGGGGTATATACGTCATTTATGTTCGAAAATATTGGTTTGACTAGTGTTATCCGGGTTTATAACCCAGCAAAATTCAAAGAAAGTCGGAACAGCTTCGTCGAGTCAGAACAGATCAAGAGCCAACCAAAAGGACTAGAAAAGCCAACCAAGAAGGGTCAGAGAAAAAGAAAGCAAAAACATGCTAAGGTGATGGATCGCTAGCGATCCATAAGGTTCGCTCGTAGGTCCACCAATCCTCTTGCATCATGATCCGATAGGAATTCTAGGAATGATGGCTAAGTTTGATGGAATTTCAAGCTAATTAGATCGAGAAGTGAGCATTTGTCTAATTCAATTAGTAGTCCAATGCAAGTAGTGTATGGATCGTCATTAAAACAAGGCACAAACTACAAAATTACATGGAGAACACCAACACGAAACAACAAATGCAATCCAGAAGACAAAGTCCAAAAATCCACTAAGTACATGGGTCGCTAGCGATCCATGCACTATGGATCGCTAGCGATCCATATGATTGTGCCAGATTGCCATGAAGTTTAAAGAAGAGGATAAAGGAAAGCATCACAAGCAGTTGAATCGTCAGCAACCCAAAAGCTATGGATCGCTAGCAATCCATAACCTATGGATCGCTAGCGATCCATCAGATTGACTCGGTTCACTATGAATTTTTCAGTGCACCTTCGTATGTTCGTTTGCAAGCATCTGGCATGGTGGCCTAGCCTAATAGCTTTCCAACCCCTATAAATACAATCCTACCTGCAACATAAACAAGATCTTCTGAACTGGCTGCTGAAACTCTGTAGAAACTATTCTTCACTCTTCACCTCCCGCACAACATTCATCTATAGGGTTCACTATGATTTTCCGGTGAACTCTAACACTGGTGACTTGATCTAGCTTATAAGATTCAGTCATATTATAATCAGATTCAACTTGTAATTGCAGTCAGTCAATAATAAAGGTTATAAAGTGGACGTAGGCTTCGTTAACAACCGAACCACTACAAAAATCTCTTGTTCATTTATTCTTTTCTGCGATTTACTATTGCTTTTTTTATTTTATTTGCCTTGATAAACAAGACCATTGCTTTCACACTCAATCTAGTGTGTTGATCCATTTTTTGGGTTAACATTTTGGTGCTTTCACTGAGAACCCAACTCAGGAAAAGATCTAGCTATCTACTTTGGATCAGACAAGGTTCAGAAGTTAGATCCTTAATTTCTATTCGAAAGATCTGCTGCTAAGAATCAATGGCTCCGAGAAGAAAAAGGACTGCTTCTGGAAGATCCATAGGGGTGGTAATTGCCGGAGAAGAGATGAATCATCAACAAACTAAAGTAAATGGAGCTAACGTAGGGGATCAAGTGCTAGGATCCTCCAATCAATGCGGAGTTGTAACTAGAGTTGAATTGAATAAAATGGTTGACGAAATCTATCAAAAAATGGAAAGCAGTCAGACAGCTCTTTTGGACAAACTAAATGTCGTCTTGACCTTACAATCACATCCTGCTCCAAGAACCATGGCAGAACCCGTGGCTGTCGTAGAACAAGAAAATTCTTCTGTTTCTGGCCTAAACAGAAGGAAGAGGAAGCAGCCGCAGAAAGGAGTGATAGCTGGAACCATAGAAATCGACATAGAAGGAAACACAAGCACTCCACCGACCATGAGACAACCAACTACGAACTTAAATCTAGGAGCGAAGACCCCACAAGAGGATATTGTCATGGACCTTTCCGATTCGAAAGATGGAGGGTAACTTGACGAAGGCAAGTTAGAAGGAAATGCCAGGGATATCCATACTGCCCCAATCAGGACAACCGCAAGCCAACGGAATTCGAAGGGAGTGGCTCTTTTGAAGACAGGAGAGCCTAGGCTTTAGCTCACTAACCAAGATCGTTTGCAAAGCCAATCACTCGGTGTAGTTACTAACAGTCGACCCTCGGATTATTGGATATCTGAGACATATATCGCGGACATGGTCAAGCGACTGAAGGATGAGAGTAAGAACAGAAGGGATGATGAATGGGGATCCGCTCCAAGTCGGACTCCTTTCACCGATGAGATTATGAATGAGCGATACCCAGAAAAATTCACTATGCCAACTTTTCCATCCTATGACGGAACGAGAGACCCGAAACCCCATCTATACAAGCACAGCTGGTACATGGACGGAGCAAATGCTTTGGGTGCCGTTCGATGTAGATGTTTCTCAATTTTTTTAGAGGGAATTGCTCCATGTGGTTCACTAGGCTTCCACCAAGATCCATCTCCACTTTCGACCAACTAGCAATAAGATTCCTCGATCAATTCAGACTTCACACGATGTAGCCTAAAGATGCGATGTCCTTGTCTGATCTATTCTAGGGACGAAATGAATCCTTGAAGTCTTCCATGAATCGGTTCAACACCACGGTGATAGAAGTAATCAATCCGAACGAGGATATGGTTTCCGTGGCCTTGGTCCGTGCCATCTAGCTCGAAACTGAGTTTGGAAAATGGATCAAATGAAACAACTTACCACTAGGAAGGACTTCAACCGTAAGGAGAGTCAATACTTGAGATTGGAAGAGGTGCAAGAATTAGAAAGGAAATCTACTAGCTTACAACCGATGAGCGTTGAACAGAATGGCATGGTGATGAACCAGGACATAAATGCCTCCGGGACCGCTGAAGGAAGTGCGGGAAAGGGCAGAAATCAGAATTCCAACAAACGAAACGGCAATAATAAGTGACTTAAAGGCTTCAGGCTCGAAGATTACACTCCACTCAATGATATCCGGAAAACATCTATCTCGCAACACAGTGGACGGAGGAGTACTAGGAACCCCCTAAAAAGGAAGCAATCGAACGGCAAAAGTGGTCCAGAAAGTACTGTAGCTTCCATGAGACGTATGGCCACAACACGAATGAGTGCGTCACCTAAAGAACTTGATTGAAGAGCTAATCTGGGAAAATAAGCTTCAGCAATATGTGAGAAAATCACAAAATCCCGACCAACCCATGGCTCTCCAAGCTCCTAGGGATCGAAGGAACTGAGCTGGAACCAGGGAAGAGGGATCTAAACAAAATGACCAGAGACTCATCATTGGAACGATATCTGGAGGACCTCATCCCGCACTAAGGAGTTGGGGAGAAATGGAGTAGTATGCAAGCTCGTTAAAACACACTCCGAAGGATTCGTGCCTTGTAATCGAAGATGGAGCCCCAGCCAAGCAGCAAAAAACTCTAAATGATGATATAGTATTCTGAAATTGGGATACCAAAGGGATTGAAGCTCTAAATCTCGATCCTATGGTAGTGATAATAGGAACATGACCCGTTGTGCTTCGACGAGTATTGGTAGACAGCGGAAGTTCTATGAATATCCTCTTCAAACGCACCTTTGATCAGATGAAGATCAGCATGAAACATGTTTCTGCATGCTAAACCAAAATTCAAGGATTCACCGACGAACCCAAACAACCCGTCGGAATGATTGACTTTCCTGTAGAACTTGGGGAAGGTGATCGAAGAGTCACCCACATCCAAACATATTTATGCACCTTCTTGGGATGACTTGCACTGGCGGATTTCAGAATTGCTTTAGCCCAATGGTGCCTTACCATGAAATTCCTAACGGAGAATGGAGTTGGGGTGATCAAATGAGATCAAAATGGCGCCAGAGAATGTTATATCGCAGAACTACGCGAACCTAAGAGAAAGGAAAAAGGGAAGAATGTGGGGAGAACTCTCCACATTCGTGAACCTACCGAATAGCAACTACAGAGTCGCCTCTGGCTTGGGGACCATAGTCGATTTGACAAGACTTTGGAACCTAGAAAGAAGAGTTCAGGGGAGGATCGTGCAGCATCAGCAGAATTGATGGTGTCTATCCCAGTTGACATGGATGACCCAACACGGGTCCTGAAAATTGGATTGCACCTTATAAACAAGATGCGATTGGAACTCATGAAATTTCTTCGTGCCAACTTGGATGTATTTGCCTGAACACATTCCAATATGTATGCGGTATCACCGAAAATTGCATGCCATGCACTCAACATTGATCCCAAGTACACACCAGTAAAGCAGAAGAGGCATAGCCTGGGCCACGAACGGTCTAAGGCATTGAGAGAAGAAGTAGATAAGCTGATGGCCGATGGTTTTATCCGTGATGCGACCTACCCCGAATGGGTATCTAACCCGGTTCTAGTCAAGAAGTCCAATGGGAAATGGCGAACTTGTATCGACTACTCAGACTCAAATATAGAATGCCCGAAAGATAGCTTTCCTTTGCCCAGAATTGACCAGCTTGTGGATGGGACGGCCGTGCATGAACTGCTATCATTTATGGATGCATATTCAGGATACAACCAGATCCTGATGTACGAACCTGATCGGGAAAACACCATCTTCATCATCGATCTAGGATTATACTACTACAGAGTAATGCCATTCGGTTTAAAGAATGCTGGGGAAACCTACCAAAGATTAGTAAATGCCATGTTCAAGCATCAGATCGGAAAAACCATGGAAGTCTATGTGCATGACATGTTGGTTAAATCGCAAATAGCTTCCAATCACTTGGATAATCTTGCCGAAATGTTTGAAATACTCCAAAAATATGGGATGAAGCTCAATCCACTCAAATTCCACTTCGGGGTAGCCTCCGAAAAGTTCTTGGGATTCATATAGTGAGTGCCAGAGGCATCAAAGTAAACCCAGAGCAAATTACCGCCCTACAAGAAGTCAAAGCCCCAAAGAACAGGAAGGAGTTACAAAGCTTGAATGGGAAAGTCACAGCATTAAGTCGGTTCATCTCAAAAGCCACCGATAAATGTATACCATTCTTTGATGCACTAAAGAAAGGAAAGAAGAACTTCGAATGGAATGAGGCTTGTTAAACTGCATTCGAAGAGCTGCTGCGATACATGGAAACCCCGCCAATCCTATCGAAGCCAGTAGACGGAGAGAATTTTTTCATCTACTTAGCAGTCTCCCCTCATGCATTAAGCATTGCTCTTATATGTGAAGAAGCTAGGATCAATGAACCATGTATTACATCAATAAACGTTTTACTGAAGTTGATAAAAATTATCCGAAATTGAAAAAGCTAGTGTATTATCTCTTGATCGCACCCAGAAAGTTATGACTATATTTCCAGGCACACCCAATCAAAGTATTGACCGATCAACCCTTGAAGCAAGTATTGTACTGTCCCGAGACTTCTGGGTGGCTCATCAAATGGAATATCTAATTGAGTCAATATGAAATCACTTACCATCCTAGGAGGGCAATCAATGGGCAAGCATTGGCAAATTTCATCGCCGAATTTACCATACGGGATAATGAAGAGGAAATAACACCGGAAGTTGAAACACTATGGAAGCTCTTCGTCGATGGTGCATCTAGAAACTTCTGTTGGGGGCGGGGGTAGTGCTTGAGACACCCGAAGGATGAGCCATTTGCTATGCCTTACGATTAGAATTCCCAGCAACAAATAATGAAGTAGAATATGAGGCATTGATAGCCGGGCTAAAAATTGTGAAAGAGCTGCAGATAAAATCCATATACGTCTATAGTGACTCTCAGTTAGTCGTCTATCAGGTGAAAGGCGAATACCAAGCTCGAGGGGAGAACCTTGCCCCATATCTATCTAAAGTGCAAGAGTTGTTGAACGACATCGAACATAACACAATTGCTCACAATCCGAGGGAGCAGAACACGAAAGCTGACTACTTGGCTAAAATGGCCAGTTCCGGGGAAGCATAATCGTTGGGACTAGTCCCGGTTGAAACCCTGACCACTCCAAGCATAAGCAAAATGGATGTCAACTAGATCTTTGAGATCGCCATTGAACCAGAAACGTGGATGACGCCGATCAAAGACTACTTACATATAGGAACTCTTCCCGCTGATAGGAACCAGTGGAAAAAGCTTCTCCGTAAGGCACCATGATTCATGATACAGGATGGGATACTCTACCGAAGGGGGTTCTCTACCCTTTGCTCAGATGTGTGACCGATGATGAAGCTCAAAGGATACTAAGAGAATTTCATGAAGGCGACTGCAGAGACCATACCGAGGGCAAACCCTTGCAAAGAAAATCCTCTAATATGGGTATTTCTGGCCAATAGTAAATCGCGATGCAGTAGATTACGCCAGACGGTGCTACCGATGCCAAAGATTCAACAAGCTCTAAAGAACTCTCTCAATAGAGATAACGCAAATGGTCGGCCCATAGCCATTCACAATATGGGAATTGATCTGATTGGCGTATTGCCAATAGCTAAAGGAGGGGCTAAATATGCTATAGTTGTCGTTGACTATTTCACCAAATGGGCCAAAGTGAAACCGCTGGCCACCATTACCACAAAGAAATCCATTAACTTTATTAGTAAAAACATTATTTGCAGGTTTGGTGTGCCATAGAAAATCATCATGATAATGGGACCCAATTTGAAAGCGCCGAGTTCAAAGGCTTTTGCAAATGCTTCCGAATCGAGAAAAGCTTTTCCATGGTCGCTCACTCGCAAGCAAACGAGCAAGTGGAAGCAATAAACAAGATTATCAAGTCTACCATCAAAAACTGGCTAACTAAATCCTTAGGGAATTTGGGTCGATGAACTTTCACTCACACTATGGGCTTACAGAACAACACATAAAGCAGCAACCGGGCATACCCCATTCGCCCTGGCATATGGTTTAGAAGTAATGATCCCCGTCGAACTAGAAGTCCCCTCTTATTGAAGGCAGAATTTCAACCAGAGGCAAAACGAGCAGCTCCTACTCGAGTCGCTTGATATGATCGACGAGAAGAGGGAAGAAGCCGAATTAAGGACCGCTGCTCACCAAAAAAGGGTCGCACGGTACTTCAACTCCAACATTCACAACCGAACATTCAAAGTGGAAGACCTTGTCCTCACACGAGTCTATCCCATACCGGGAACCTTTGGGCCAAACTGGGAAGAGCTGTATGTGATCAGTCAAAAGCTAGGAGATGGAACATTCAAACTGACAACCGTCAACAAAATCCAAATTCCCCGAGCATGGAACAAAGAATCACTGCGTCGTTCCTTTAACTGAAACAATCTAATGTACTTCTTATTTTCAGCAAATACGCCATCCTGGAATATCGAGGGAATTGTAAATAGGCAGAACTTGCCCAACATTTCTTAATAAAATTGCTTTGCTTTTTGAACCAATAAAACCATGTTCATAAAAGTAACCTGCTGAGTCGACGGGATCAAATCGGCTCAAAACCACCCAATCGCTGCTTGAGATAGTGGAACCACGCTCAAGTACGTCCCACTTACCCTCCGGGTCGACGAAAGCAATCGACTGAAACCATTGGATCGGCGGAACCCGATCCCCGCCTTTTAAGAACCGGTGTTGCTCCAGCGACGCCGGGAAGGCCCAAATCAAAGCTGCACACTCCCATAAGCCGCGCATTACCTTTTGAGCCGTGGAATCATGCTCTCGAATCATAACTCTTCACATTGCCTGAAGATCGGCAACGTCAAAAAGTTCCAAACCGTTCTGAATCGATGGGTCGTATCGATCATAGAAGCCGCGCATCTCATAAGCCATGCACAATCTCAAAAGCCACGCATTTCAAAAGCCGCGCACACTTTTAAGTACCGATATTGCCCCGACGATACCAGGAAACTCCTCACGTTCCCCAAAGGTTATCAACGTCGAGAAGTTCTGAACCACACCGGATCGATGGGACATATCGATCCCAAAAGCCACGCACCCCATAAGCCGCGCACACTCTCGATAGCCACGCATCCCATAAGTCACGCATACTCTTAACTACCGGCATTGCCCCAACGATACCGAGAAACTTGTCCATTGAAGGAATAACAAGAGTCAACCCACTCCCACTTTCGGGAGCAACGGGTATGAATCCAACAATATCAAACTACTACGAGTTAATGAAAGTTCCAATTATTGACCGACAATAAATCTAAAATCAAGTCGTACAAATCATAAGTTCCCGAAGAAAGGAACCAAAAATTGAGTCTAATTACGGACATAAAAAAAAATCACTCGGATCAACCGATCATTCGTCAAGTGTTCGGAGTAACCAGCCCCGTGAATTGGGGGGCGTACACACCGATACTCAAAGAAAATACTCAAAAACAAAAACTAAGCACTGCATAGTTCTGTTACTCCAAACAAAGAATTCTGGCGGTAATCACACGACTAGATAAAATAAAATAGCAGTAAATAAAGTTCGCACAATAGCATGAAACACAGATAAGTAAACAGATAAAGTTCCAATCAAAATGTCAGCATTGTATTACTTATAGCGTTTTCCATACAAATTCATTAATATGGGGGGCGTACCCACACAATATCAGCCAACAAAAAGAAAAATACAGATGCTACAACAATTAAAGCAATAAGTGCAGACTCTACACCTAAACAAAACACGTATCAAACAAAAAAATGTCCCAAAAACTGGCTCCACTGCTATCTGGACCTGTTAATGCCTCTTTCCACTGCTCCCCTTCCCACCATTAGTTGGAAGTTTCTGCTTCCCCTTAGAATCCTGACCAAGGGTGGTGTCGCTGCCTGTAATATCAACTATCTCCTCGGCCCCAGCATCCACTCCCTGCTCTTCGACCTTCTCGGAAGACTCCCCTTTGGCCTTGCGCTTCCGGGGTTTGCAGGAGCTCCTCGAAGATTTTATTGCTTCGACCTTTTCCTTCTTAACGGCAACCAATTGCCGTTAAGATTTATGCATCTGGCTAGTCTACTCCTCCTTCTCTCGAGCTTTAGCTGTTGTGAAGTCACCCTCCAAAGATACAAAAGGGACGTTTAGACATACAATGCAGCGATCTTCTCGGATTCCGGCCCTAATTGTGATCCAGCCGTAGGCGCAGAAATCGAAGCAGTTGCAGAAATAAGCATCGAGGTAGTTGAAATAGTGGTAAGCCCAAGCACCGAGGAAACCGCAGGGTCAGTAGGTAAAGAGGATGGACCTATAAGATCAAAAATGAAAGCATTAAGTTCGTCTTGTTCTTGTGGTGTGAGCTAAAAATTCTCAAACTTAGGAGAAACAAGAAGGTTACCTACATCAGAGGAACGACCGAGGATGTCAATCTCATATTCCCCACCTTCCCCTTCTTTTGATGGTCGCACGATCTTCGGAGAAGTTCCGGGCCACCTAAAGTTTCAGTTGCAGCTGCTGAAGGAACAGACGATGAAGCAGCACCGATGGAACCCGCCAACCGATTGAAAGGCTGACTTGATGGTCCGCCAGGCCCAGAAATGAAAGGCTCCGACAGCTTTGGCAGTTGCAGTCATAGCAGCATCGGCAGCCTCCTGTTCCTTCTCGATCTGAAGGACCTCTCGGTCCTTTATCAGTGCTTGGGAAACTGTGCTTGGGAAAGAAAATAGGGATTTTGTAGAATAATGGCATAAGTCCCAAGTACGGAGAAAAAGGTGCACAAAAGTAAAACGGGAAATGTAAGGTTTTCCGTTTTCCACTTTCTTTATAACATAAGAAATCGAATTTGGAAAATTAGATTTTTTCTAGAATTCAAATATTAAAAGTTGTATGGTAGGATTTGGATGAAAAATTCGTTGAACTATGCCCCTATTCAGTAGGAGTGTGGGAAAAACTGGGTGAAAAACATTTTGAGTTTTCAAAAAGATTGCATTCATATAGAAATTGCAAGTATATTTAGGATGTGTGCATCATGTTTTAAAATAAATTTTTAAAGAAGAGAAGCATTCATATAGGAGGTACCGCTTAGAGATTCATGTACATGCATATATTTCATGTTGAATGACACTTTGCACAAGTACATGAATGGTCGCAAAATTGGATGTACACAAATGGATTTTAGCATTTTTGTGGTGGGCTTGGATTTTAGCATTTTTGCGAAAATTCCGGACCCACTGGAATTCGGGTTGTTACAGTATGGAAAATCTGGTCAATAGTTCTTTATTCGACCTTGGAATAACTAGAAGAAGTATTTGACCTATAATAAATCCCATAGCAACGTATCGAAACTCAATAAGTAAAGGAGAGAACTTACCACCTCCCCCCTGTTGTCCAAAGGCAGCTAAACCCCGTGGGACATCTGACGAAGAAGTACTGAGTCTTAAACCGAGACAAATTGCTTTGAAGCTGTAGCATAATCTTGTGATTCCTTTGGGCCTCGATAACGACAAGGGATGGCCACTCGTATCTCCTCTTAAACGCGAGAAGATATCTCAACTCATAAGAACTCGGGCACGATTAGATGTCCGCATAAACAGAATGTGAAGGCAACTCAAGATTGCATATCCATTAGGATGAATTTGGAATAGGGGAATTCTCAAGTTTGCAAGAGTTTCTTTCAAGAAGTCATTGAAGAGAGGCACTGCTCCGTTTAATCACATGTACCGATTGCAAGCAGTGTATCCCGGGGATGGCGTATAGGCAAACTCATTCTTCTCTGGTAGGCGCACATCGTCCTCTTGAATGTCGTGTTGCAAGCAAATGTTATGCAGAACCTTAGCGGAGATTACGGAGGAAGCTCTCTCCAGTGGATTAAGTAGAACTCTAAAATTCGGAGGAGTCCGGTCTACAACCAGGCCAACCGGAACTAGTTGATCGTATTTAGCTTGCAAAGCAGAAGAGGAAGGGGCAACGTACGACGATTCAGCTTCTGAAAGTCCTGGACTTCCTTCATTGGACTTACAGCGAGAAGACGTATACTTCATTCTATACAACAGTACTTGCATCCAATGCGGTCAAGTAAATCTATCTTTAATTAAAAATTCCCCTACAACACTTGAATTCCAAAGGAATATCAATTTACACTGACATATCGGATTTCAAGTATATACTGAGGCAAGTGTGGTGTGTTACCTATTGGGGGTAAGCTCGGTGTCCTGAACACTACAAACGCTCTATTCCATATAGATAGTTCGCTCATAGTAAAGAATGAATAAGGCTTTTCGTATCATTTTTTGAAATTATTTCTTCTACTACCCGTTATCGATCAACGATTGATAACGGATCCATTGTTCGAAGCGATGTGGAAAGCTCTTCCCAGTTCAGGTACACCAATTATGTAATAACGAGACCAATCTGAACTCTCCGAAAGGCGTAAACAACATAAGCTGCACGCGGGACGCTATCTTAAGCCGTTATTCCCCTTCGGAAGGATTAAAACCAATTCGCGATACATCGTGTTGTATTAACAATGTAACTTAGTACAAGTCAATTTTGATTCCGTGGATGAAGACAGCAAAACATGTCAAGCACCGCAAAGCCCGAGTGTCGTTCCGTGAAGAATTCAAGACTCGATTTACTATCTTCTTCCACTAAATCAAAATCAGCTCGAATTTTCCACGATAATCATCACCAATACAACCCCGTCATCGAATTGCTAAGCGAATGCCAAAATCAACATTACCCACCTATAATTAGGAATAAAAAAGAAGACGCGAATGGACTTGGAATGATTGGTGGCCTATGGGAAGAAGGGTCAGCAGCGATCCAAGGGAAGTTCGGTGGCGATCCAAGGAAAGCAGATCGATGGTGATCCAAATGGGTGGGATCGGCGGCGATCCAAAGACGAGGTTTTTGGAGCTAGGGTTGAAGTCAAAGCGACGGTGAACTTTAGAATAGTCAACGACAAGAGGCTTCGGTGGTAGATGGTCGGCGACAGCGATAGAAGTGATGGACTTAGGGTTTGGTTGACTTAGGATCGAGTCGCAAGGAATTAGCTCGGGCTGTAAGTGGAAGGTAAGAGTATAGGATAGGTCAGCTCGATTGAGTTAAATAGGAGATTTGGCTTTAATAAATGCTAAGTCTTTGGATCGCTAGCAATCCATCAAATTGCATCCGGTCTCCTCCAAATTTGCCAAGCATGATCCACATGTTATTAGCAAGCATCTTAATGGTTGTGGAATCAGAATTGATTTGTTGTAACGAGCAACGTTGATTCACGTCAAAACTCAACGAGTAGTTGAACAGCCAAAGCCAAATTCGTGTGATGGCTTTTCCATGATCACTTAAACCTCACTAAGCAGGAACTCGAAAGTAATTACTTCAAGATAATGCCTTGTTTCCAACGAAGGCATACTCTGGAGGGCAAATGTTATTCAGGTTTTAAACCCAGCAGAATTCAAAGAAAGTCAAAACAGCTTTGTCGAGTCAGAACAGCTCAAGGGCCAACCAAAAGGACTAGAAAAACCAACCAAGAAGGATAAGAGAAAAAGAAATTAAGCAAAAACATGCTAAGGTGATGGATTGCTAGCGATCCATCTCATATGGATCGCTAGCGATCCATACAGTTCTCTCATAGGTTTACCAATCCTCTTAAATCATGATCCAATAGGAATTCTAGGAATGATGGCTAAGTTTGGTGGAATTCCAAGCTAATTAGATCGAGAAGTGAGCATTCGTCTAATTCAATCAGCAATCCAGAACACAAAGTCTAAAAATCCACTAAGTACATGGGTCACTAGCGATCCATGCAATATGGATCGCAAGCAATCCATGTGATTGTGCCAAATCGCCATGAAGTTTAAAGAAGAGGATGAAGGAAAGCATCATAAGCAGTTGAATCGTCAGTGATTCAAAAGCTATGGATCGCTAGAGATCCATAACCTATGGATCACTAGCAATCCATCATATTAACTCGGTTCGCTATGAAACTTTCAGTGCACCTTCGTATGTTCGTTTGCTGGCATCTGGCAAGGCGGCCTAACCTAATAGCTTTCCAACCCTTATAAATACAATCCTACCTATAACATAAATAAGATCTTCTGGACTGGCTGCTGAAACTCTACAGAAACTATTCTTCACTCTTCTCCTCCTGCAGAACAGTCTTTTACAGGGGTCACTATGATTCTCCAGTGAACTCTAACACTGGTGACTTGATTTAACTTACAAGATTCAGTCATATTATAATCAGATTCAACTTGTAATTGCAGTCAGTCAATAATTAAAGTTATAAAGTGGACGTAGGCTTCGTTAACAGCCAAACTACTATAAAAATCTCTTGTTCATTTACTCTTTTCTATGATTCACTATTGCTTTTTCTATTTTATTTTCCTTAATAAATAAGGCCGGTGCTTTCACACTCAATCCAGAGTGTTGATCCATTTTTTGGGTTAACAGCTAGAGTCTTGCTTGGGTTTGGTTTTAGGTTTGAGAGGGAGTTCGCCTGGGGTGATGTTAGTTCGATGAAGGAAAAACAAGACAACATTTGTGGTCCAATAGTGTTACGGAAGACGGGACAACATTTGATGTCCGGTGGTGCTATGCTTATGTGCCGAACAAGGAAGGGTGCTCGAGGTTACTTCGTGGCACTTCATGTTCGACTTCAGTTTAAGGAGGGTCAGGCTTCGGGATCGATCAGGAGAATTTCTAAGTAGGAAATTGAGCGGTGGAATTTTGGCGTGGCTTTGGGTAAGCTCGAGGGGGACTTTAGGTTTGCTTTGGAGATGCTCCAGGTCTATCATTAGGCCACTTCGGGGTAGTTCTTGGAGAGTGGACACACGATTCTGGGAGATGTAAGGCGACTTTGAGGTTCGTGTGGCGGCTAGTGAAGTGATAGCATGACGCTTAGGCAATATGACTTTGGAACTTCAGTATGATGGCTATAGGACTTACGATGAGTGTTTATAGGTGTTCCAATGATGATGACTCAACGGTAGAAGTTCTAATGGTGATCCATAAGAGAAAATTCTATGATGAGGACTTTTGAGTATAATTTGCGACTGTGTTCTACTATTGTAACAACCCACACCCAATGGACCTCAATTTTCACTAAATAAAAAATCCAAGTCCACCAAAGTACGGATCATTGGTTTGTTATCCAGCATATAAAATAAACAAATGCATATCAAAGTACTAACAATATAACTCACAACGGAATAATAAAATATAATAAGTCACATATTTACTAACCAAGAATGACACTTCCAATGTCTAGTGTCCTTGTCAGCGTCGAGCAAGCATAAGGAACCTGTCCTTTCACTATTCCCACCTTATAGCAGCATCTATCCATCTAGGTATCCTGTGGGTTGTAATGAGGAGGGGGTCAGAACAATGTTCCGGTGACTGGTAAATCATACATTTTATACCTAACACTAGTTTATGACGATTGCCTTCTATCACATGTTATGTCTATTTTTCATACTTTTTATTAGTCATTCCAACTTCACGTACGCGTACGATACACTCCATTTACCAGTATAGAATATAACTACATACACACATAGAGACATACGTACATACATACACATTAGTACCACGGTCTCCCGTTGGATGAGGATACTATCCCCACTAGTATCCATAACTCAGCATCCTATCAGGATCCATCACCCTCGTCGTATCACGTTCTCATCGCCGTGCAAAACAAGGAACTTTCATAGTGCCTAATAATAGCTTTTTAATAATTTAGTCGTACTTTATCTTGCTTTTGAGGATTTTCGACTTGTCTGCTTCCTGATTTGTAGACTCATCTTTATGAACTATAAATAATAATGGACTCAACACTGTAGGCTATGGACTCAGCTCCATGGACTACCCCATGCATTTCTGAATGACCTCTCCAAAAAGGGTTAGCTAGCCTTGTCTCATAATAAACAAATTAGCAAACAACTGTGGCGGTGCATGACCTGACATGGACCGTACACTAGTAGGGAGTGTATCCCATTAGGTGTAACCCATGTCTTTTCCATTGACCGCTCAGGACATATGACGTTCTCGACCTATGTCCAGCCCCTACTCATTAATTTGTTACCAACATAATGACATAGCGCCATTCTTTACTCATCATCCTATTAGATTTCCTACTGCAATTAAGGTAATACCGCCTTTCTATTTATTGAAGCAAACTCTACTGGGGTATTCCTTCATCTGTATGCAAGCATATATACTTTATGGGTTCTATGGTTGGATATATCTCATATCAGTATAATGTATACACAACTGCTGGTAGCTCCTTGCGGTGGGCAAACTTCTATTGTGTAATACTATTGACCTCACATTCTAACCCATTCTAATGAATATGTCATTCTATTCATTTAATCATTTATTAACTTTAATAGTTCACACCCATCTTAAACGCATACTTAAGACTACGTGTGTGTGTGTATTCATCCTTAATTATTTTGCCTCTATAGGTTGCCATTAATCATAATTCTTTACTTTTTATTCGTTTACATCTTACTTGATTCAAGACTATTTACCTCTTTCGTTTTAAAAGATTTAAAATGTCTTTTCCCATTCTTTTACCTTTTTTCCATTTTCTATTTGTATTCCCTTTTTAACCTTTAATTTATTCTTGCCTACTCTTAGATTTCTTTTTATTTAATGTACCAACCCAACATTTTATAGTTTAATTTTGAATTTTTAATTAATTTTAAATATTGAAATAATTGAATTTAAACTTTAATAACTTGAATTCAAATATAGGGATTATTTAAAATATTTGAATTATGAACTAAATATTTGAATGGTGTATTAATTATTAACTAAATGGATTTAATAGACCTAGTTAACTCCTTTTAATTAATAAATAATAATGTTGGATCCATTTGTAAATTTATTTGCAATAATAAATTGTAACGATCCCTTTTTAAGCCAATTTAAATTAGTAATTAATTTAATTTTTAGAATTAAATTGTGAATTTATTTGGATATTTCTCCAAAAACAAATAAAATATATGTGTGTGTTTATATAGATTGTAAAAAGAATTTTGATTGGAAATTCAAGAATAAATATCTTGTAAACAAATTGGATTTAAAGACTTTATATTTTGGGAAGCTAAAATATATAGGTATATATGATTTTTATTTATGTATAATTAGATTTTAAAAGTTATATAAGTATAGGTAATATAAAATGTATGAATACAAATATATAGACATAAGATTAAAAATATGTAACATTAATAACATATAAACTAACAAGTATAAACTCAAAATTCAACATGCAAAATACAAGTGGAAGCTAAGGAGAACATGTATAAACACTTGTAGGCTTAAATTTAATATGTATTAACAAGTGGCAAGATGTATTTGTTTTTCTTTTTAAATTTACAATGTAAATAAAAATCAAGGTTAAGAAACCAGGTTTTATACTTCACAAACCTGGGAACAAAGAAAAAATAAACCAAGCTGATTCATTTCTCAATTCTTCTCTTCAAACTTAAAACCTGAAAATCAAACCTGGAAGCAAGATCCAGATCAAAGAAATAGAAACCAAAAATGAAAAAAATCAAACTAAAAATCAAATCCTGGAAACTAAAGCAAGCAGTAAATTCAAGAAGCAAATTCAAGTTCAAAGATTCAACATATACAATCAAGTAACAGATTCAAAACCAATTGGGAATCAATGCAAAACAAAGATCAGAGAAATTCTACTCAACAGTCAAGCAAATCAAGATTCAAATTCAACATTAAGAGGTCAGATCAATTAAATACAAAATCCAGATCAAAATAAGGCAGTCTGTCCTCTGTTCTTCTTTCCAAAGTGAGTAAACACTTTTTAAAACCTAATTCATGCTTGATGTTGTGAAGTAAATCTGTGAAGAATTTTTGAATATATGAAAGTATGTTTATATGTGAACAAAATATATGTATATTTGGTTGTGCATGTCTGGGAACAGACATATGCTCCCATGTTCCAAGTGTTACAGGTTTCAGTCTGTTTCAAAAACCAAAATCTCTTCTTTTAATTCTTGTTAGGTAGGAATGTTAAAACAAAAATGTGTTTGAATTCACCAGAACTTAATTTTAAAAATACTTTTAAAAATAAATAACAAGTGGATGTAATCTGGAACAAGAAAACACAGCAAACTCAATTCATGATAAAAATTTGATTCCCTTAATTATTTGATTTAATTATATAACCTAAAACGTTTTTGAAAACGTTGATTTTTAAAATTGGAATCAAGATTTTAAATTGTGTATCGAGTAAGAAATACGTGGTTGAACGGAAATTGCATTTTGGGTAAAATCTGGTGATCGGCGGAGTGCTATTGGTCGAGATAAATGGTGAAGGTGGCTGGAAGGAAGGAGATCATCGGGAAAATAATCGCTTAAATTCTAGATGACCGTGGTGGCCAGGAGACGGTGAACTAAGGTGTTTAAGGCTTGTTTGGTCGTCAAAGTTTTCGAAGCATTTTCATCGTTTAGGTTGAATCGGAGGTGACCGGTATGGGTGGGAGCGATGTGTCGTGGTGTGGCGAAGATTTGGACATGTTGGCGTGAGTTCAGTCGATCGGTGGTGGCGATGCGAGGTGAATTTGTGATCGAGGTTGGGTTTCAGGTGGGTGATCGAATTGCTCGATTTCGATCAACGGCGCGATCGTGGGTACTAGGTGGTCGTAGCGATCAAGTGAGGCTGTGGCGACGTGCTGGAGTTCTCGGCAAGGACTGGAGTTGGTCGGAGCTCCTGTACATGTGCACATGTGCACTTGGGTGTTTGGGGTTGTTTGAGCTAGGGAAGAAGATGAATGTCTAGAAGTCGAACTCGAAAAAATGATGTGGTGGCTCGAGTTCATCTACGAGTAGTTTGCAAGTATAGTAACAGTTTAAAAATTTAAACAAGTAAAGTTTAAAAGGAAAAAAAAGAAGAAGAACGCGAGTGACTCGGGTATTGGCTCGAGTAAATAGGCAAGTGGCTCGGGTTAAAACCCGAAGTCGTCTCGGGTTTGTGTTGAAAACAGTTTTTGAATTTGATATTTAACAAGTTTTTCAAATTCTAAATTTAATTCTTTATTTTAAAATAATTCTTAAGTTATTTAAATGGTATAATTAAGTAATTTAAAGGATAATGGTTTTAATTAACTTAAGTATTTTAAGTTAGATTCATATGTTTAAATTTCAAGGATTATTTAAATAAGATTTTAAAGATAAGCGGTTTATCTTGAATAATGATTTTGATTAACTTAAAGAGTTTAAGTTAAATTATATGATTATGTTAATTTATCTCAAAGGTTATTTAAAATAAGATTTTAATGATGATTATTATAATTAATTAAGGATAATTAATTAAATGGTAATTAATTAAGGGTTAATTAATTAATGTAATTAACTAAAGAAAATTAATTAAAGGATAATTCATTAATTGGTTTCTTCTGATTCTTTGGTTGAGCACGGCTTCCAATTCGTCTTAAAATGTATGCTGCTGAAAGGGATTCTTATTGATCATCTTTGGCAAAATTGTTTTGAAGGTTTCAAGTACTTAGAGGATTTGCTGTATCACTTCAACATTATAAATGAGCCAAATATTGGTAAAGGGTATAGGGACAAATTTGGGGATCCAGAGCTTTACTTTGGCAAGACTGTTACTCGTCCTAACTCGAAAAAGGTAAATCCAGTTGGTGTTACAGGAAAAGATTCTACTGGTTCTGTCCTAAATAAGGATTGTTCAAGTTTCGACCCTATGTCGATCGACCCCGATGTTGTAGCGTTTGATCATTCATCAACTGCTAAGCCTGAAATTGAATTGAAAGATAATTTTACTCATGTTAAATCCAAAAAAGGCAAAAATCTTGATAGAAGTTTGGAGAACTTCGTGATTCCTACTGCAAACAGTTTCGAATATCTAGATTCGGCATCTTCCTTAGAGTTCATTGAGGAAGTAGTGGATAGTGACAAGCGTGTCCATTCCTTGTTTGATTGTTTGATGGAAAATCATTCGGTAGAGTTGGTTTGTAATGTAGCCTCGGTTGATAATGATGGAGACAGTCAAGGTGACAGTCTAATGAATTTTTATTTTGTTAATGAGTTCTTGTTTGACCACGATTTGGATCATCAAAACACTTTGCAAATGGAGGTGGATCGGGTTTCTTCAATGGGTAAAGATATGTGGTCAACAATTTCAGCAGTTAATCTGCCTTTGGTATTTGATTTATCTGATCAGAACTCAAGTTTGGATTCCTGTAATAGTGACAGTGAGTTGAAGGACGATTTGGGGTTATCTATAGAATCTGATGTATCTGCATTTTCAGTTGGTTGTGAGTTTGTTGATTTAGAGATTGGATCTTGTCACCTGAGCAGCTTAATGAGTTTGATATTATTGTTGAACCAGAGAATTATGTTGATGATGAGTTCAAAAATTTGATAAATGTTTCTCTTGATGATATGCACACTGTTACAGTTGTGTATGATTCGTAGTCTCAGGACAATCTAGAAGAAGTTGGTGGTCTGTTTGATATCCCTGAACACTTAGCTAATCGCTCGATTGTTTTGAAGGAGTGTATATTTAGTTCTGATTTTAGAGAAGGGAAATGCTCTTTTGATTGCTGTTTTTTGTGCTCTGGTAGTTCTGCTTGGTCAGACTTTCTTCATGTGATGGATATTGATCTAGTTGAGCAGGAACCTTCTGTTGTTGGGAACTCGTTGTTAGATGTGGAGAAGCACTTCGACAATTTGTTAAATCTTTCAAATGCTAGTGTGCTTCGTCCAACAGATATTGTTATTTTTCCAGGTTTCTTCGGTGATGACTTATTAATTGATAATGCAGTAGTCTTGAGTGATAGTGATATCAGTTTGGGTTTGTGTGTTTCTAAGCCACTTTTTGATATCAATTCGAATTGTTTAAATCTTATGGATTGGATTTTGGGATCTAAAGTTGTCGATGTTCTGGATGAAGTAGAGTCTTTTGTTGTTTTGGATAATCTATTGGAGGTTGGGTCTGAATCTAGGGTGGCATTGAAAGAGGTTGTAGCGGATGTGCACATATGCACAAGTGACAGCGTATCTTTGGTGGATTTTGGGTCAGTTAATCATAGGAAGGTGGAAGCTGCATCGGGTATCTCTTCAGGAGATGGTACTTTATCATTGTTCTCTTTTGTTGAGGCAGGGTCTAGTTCAGTCAAGGGCTCGGATTCATTTTGGCTTGAGAGTGGTAGTAGATCAGCTCCTAGCTATTCTTCGTCGAAGAAAAGAAGGTGCAGGAAATCAGTAGCTTCTTGTGGGATGGTTCGTCGAAGTGCTAGGATACGCAATTGCCATCCACAGTCTTTTGGTGAGTTACCTGGATTGAGTGCCACGTGTGTCGCTTCGAATCCAGGCTCAGGTATGAGTTATTTTATGGGTAGTACATACTCCACCTATGCTTTAGGCAGCTTATCATCTTCTGAGTTTAGACAGCTTGCTTGTGATACTTCATTTATTTTTTCTGATATTGAGATTGATAGAGAGTATATTAGGCGTAAGGAGTTAGAGAGGGCTAGTTCAGTTAGCTTATGAGGATCATTAGTTGGAACATTAGAGGTTTGAATGATTTGAATAAGTGTGATAAGGTTAGAGCGTTCTTTAAAGATTATTCTATTGACATTGCTTTACTTCAAGAAACAAAAATTGACTGTCCAGATTTTCGTTTCTTTAGAAGATTAGGAGGTTATCACTTTAGAAAATGGGTTTTTCTACCTTCTGTGGGTTCTTCAGGGGGTGTTATGATAGGGTGGCGGGATAATTGTTTTAAGATGCTTCAATGTATTACTAAACAACATTCTCTTCATATTATTTTTATTAATCTTTCTGATAATTCGCTTTTAAATATTTCTAATGTTTATGGGCCTAACTCAAAAATTGATCGGAGAATTTTATGGGAAGAGTGCCTAGAATTTAGATCTTTAGCTCCGGGTTCTTGGATTTTGGGGGGTGATTTTAATGTTACGCGTTTCATAGGCGAGCGTTCTCCCAGGGAAGGGGATTATTCTGCAATGGAGGAGTTCGATCATTTCATTATCAATTCTAATTTGATCGAAATTCTCCTTTCAAATAGGGAGTTTACATGGAGTAACGCTAGAGAGTCTCCTTCCATGGCTCTTCTTGATAAATTTTTTGTCATTGATGAGATTGAAGATAAATTTCCAATCTGTAGAGTCACTGGTTTACCGTATACGTACTTCGATCATTGTCCAATTATCCTTATTTGTGAGCATCTTAGAGTTATTTTTAACAATTTTAAATTTGAAAAGATGTGGCTTTTGGAATCTAACTTTGTTAATATTGTTAAAGGTAAATGGGCTTCTTTGAGTTTTCATAATATTAGAAATAAGGAAAATTCTGCAAAAGTTTTTGTTTTTAAGCTTAGGGAGCTTAGGTCTTTTCTTAAAAACTGGAACAAAAATGTTTTTGGAAATCTTAAAATTAAAAAAGACAATATTCTTAATGAAATGCTCAAAATTAATAAGATAGAAGAATCTAGATCTCTAAATATAGGTGAACGTAATGTTCTTACTAATTTAAAAGATGAATTAAATTCTATTTTAGAAAAGGAGGAGGTTATGTGGAAACAACGATCCAGAATTCAATGGATCAACGAAGGTGATAATAAAACAATTTTTTTTCATAATATAGCTAATGGTAGAAAATGTAGTAATACAATTAACTCCATATTTGTTAATAATATAGAGTTAGTTGACCAAAGAGATCTTAATAAGGCTTTTACAAACTATTATAAGGATATTTTTGGTTCTAAAAGCAAACATAGAATCAATGTTAGATGGATAGATCTGTATCCATCGGATTCTATTGTTTATTTATCTGAGTTAGATAATTCTTTTACTGAAGAGGAAATTAAGAAAGCAATTAATGATATGCCAAGTGATAAATCACCTGGACCTGATGGTTTTCCTATATTATTTTACAAAACTTTTTGGGATGTTTTAAATTTTGACTTAATTAATTTGTTTAATGATTTTTATAATGGAAATTTGCAATTAGGGAGATTTAATTTCGCAAATGTTATTTTGCTGCATAAAAAAGTAGGAGCTAACAACTTAAAAGATTTTAGACCTATTTCTTTGATCAACTGTTCAGTTAAAATCATTTCTAAAGTTCTTGCTAATAGACTTAGTTTAAAAATGAATGATTTAATTGATTGTTCACAATCGGCTTTTATTAAAGGGAGAAATATTACTGATGGTGTGGCTGCTGTTCAAGAATATATTAATTACTGTTGTAAAAATAATATAACTTGTGCGATTTTAAAACTTGATTTTGCTAAAGCATTTGATTCAGTAGATTGGGATTTTCTTGTAGATATTTTTCATGCTAGAGGTTTTGGTCATAGATGGATTAGTTGGATTTTGACTTTGCTTAAAACTGGAAATTCTAGTATTATGGTTAATGGTATTCTAGGTAATAAAATACAGTCAAAGAGAGGTTTAAGGCAAGGGGATCCCTTATCACCTTTGTTGTTTAACTTAGCCGCTGATGTTTTTTCTAAAATTATTAAGAGAGCAGTGGATAATGGATCTCTAGGAAGTATTGGAAATGACATTTCGCGTAATGGTATATCAATTCTGCAATTTGCGGATGACAACCTTACTTTTTTCTTCTCATCTTCCTAGACACATTATTACTCTCAAGTTTATTCTTTATAGTTTTGAGCTTTTATCTGGTTTAAAAATTAATTTTGACAAAAGTTCAGTTCTTGTTTTAAATGATTTTGAAAGAGTAGAAAACTTAGTTTCTAATACTCTAAATTGCAAAAGTATGAATTTTCCTTTTGAATATCTAGGGTTTGTGATTAGACCTTCAAAACTCAAGCATGATGATTGGCTTATTATTATTGATAAAATTAAAAATAAGATTTCTAATTGGAATGGTAGATTTCTATCTAGAGCAGGTAGGCTTGTTTTAATAAACTCGGTTTTATCAGCTTTACCGATCTATTGGATGTCTATGCATCTGTTTCCAGATTGGGTTATTGATAAAATCGATAAAATTAGAAGATGTTTCTTATGGAGTGGGGATAATATTAATAATAATATAAAATGTCAAGTAAACTGGGAAACTGTTTGTAAAACTAAAAAGGAGGATGGTTTAGGAGTTATTAATTTATGCAACATGAATTTGTCTCTCTTAGGTAAGTGGCTTTGGAAGTTTAAAGATATAAATGATAATGCTATTTGGAAAGAGATCATTTCCAAATATTATTATAACGGTAATTTCAATTTACATCAATTTGTTTTTTCTTCTTCCCATTATTTTTCTAATTTTTGGAAAAATATTTTAAAGTGTTTTGAAATTTTTAACTTAGGAACTAAGACTATTGTGCATTCTGGAAATTGTACTTCCTTTTGGCATGATAGTTGGATTTCGGTATTGCCTCTCAAGTTTGATTTTAAGGATTTGTATGATATTTGCAATTTTAAGTATGCCTTAATTAAGGATGTGTATTCTCCAGAAAATGATCCTCCTTGGAATTTCAGTTTTAACAAAATTTTAATAGGTTCTACCCTTAGACAACTTTCTTTGCTTTATGCTAGATTAGAGCTTTATAACATTGATAATGATAATGATTTTATTAGTTGGGAATGGGATAAGAGTAAGAAATATACTCCAAAATCTTTTTATAGATTTATTAATTTTTTGGGTACTTTAAATAACTCTTTTAAATACTTGTGGAAATCTAATGCTCCTCCTAAATCCAAAATTCACATGTGGTTAATACTTTATGGAAAACTTAATACAATAGAATTTTTAAAGAGAAAAAACATTCATAATGATAATAAATGTTATTTTTGCAAACTGCATCTTGAGGACATAAATCATTTATATTATGAATGTTTGGACTCTAATTACATCCTTACTAATACTTTTAAATTTTTTAACTTTAATATAATTAATAAAATTTCGGATTGTGAATTCTACTGGAAAAATTATAGATTCAAATTCAATAAAAATATTAGATTTTTACTAGATACTATATTTATTATTATTAGTTGGTTTATTTGGTTTGAGAGAAATCAAAGAATTTTTAATAATAATAATAGTCATCTCAACAAATTGATTTTTTCAATATCTACATTTTGTCTTAATTGGATTTCTAATCCCAAATATAAATTAGCTAAAAATATCCATTTCAAACGGTATCTTAGCAAGGTTAGTTATAATATTAATTTTTTTAATATTAACAATAGCTTTTATAACACTAATAATAACATTTTTAATATTTTTCCTAATTCTTATGATAATCTCACCTTAAATCATAGTTTTCTTATGATTTAAGATATATCAGTCTGATTCGTTGTTTATGTTTACAACTTTTTTGTTCCTTTATTTTTTGTCCTTTTTGTCTTATTTTGGTTTTTATTTCATTCCTTTTAATACACATATATGTATATTTACTATATAAATATACATATATATGTATCATTCTAACTTTTTTCCTAGTCTTGTTTCAGATATAGATTTTGGGAGATTGTGTATTAGGTTCATTTTGCAAGTTTCTCTCATCTTCAGTTTGCTGGATATCAGATAGTAGAGACGTTACCAGAGCAGAGTTTCTTCATCCAGGACTTCTTGCTGATATTCCCTCAGATATAGGATTCTGCTATCTTCGTTATGGAGTACTTTTTCAGAGCATTCACTTCTTCTGGTTCTGACCTTTTGGAGCTTTCTTTTTGTTTTAGCCTTTTTGGTACTTCTAACATCTTAATATCGGGTGGTGGCCATGCCGGAACTTGATATTGAGGTGAGATGGGTGGTGGCCTTGCCGGAACTCATCTTAGGAGTACTTGAGATTAGCTATCTTTTTTTTTCTTTGTTCTTGTTACCTGCCAGGCATGTTGGCAGCTCCTTATTTTCGTGTTATATATATATTCGTATGTGTGCTCTCCTCTATGCATAGAGGATCACATATTTTTCTCAAAAAAAAGGTTGATTGAGTTATTAATTAAGGTTGATTAATTAATAATTAAAGGTTAATTAATTTATTATTAAAGGTTAATTAATAAATGATTAAAGGATAATTAATTAAAATGGTTTGTAATTAATTAATGTTAATTAACCAGGATTAGAAATTCATTCATAAGTAATTAATGTGGTTTAAATTAATTTTAATCAGGGGATTAATTGACCTTGCTTATGGATGATTGAATTGTATTGAATGCCTTGAATTGATTGGTATCTCTGATGTGTGACGCTATGTGATATGAATTGCTTCGATTTGAGCTGTGATAAATGTAATTTATTTATCTGTGATGAATTTATATTATTTATCTTTGAATCTATGAATGAAGATAAGCGTTATAGGATTATACCGCTTATCGATATTGCTGTGCTTGGAATTTTGATGATTGATGATATTGTATTGTTGTGTGTAAAACCCCTGGACTACACCACACACACACAAATATGGATTGCACGAGGAAATTGGTTAAGTCACAGATATTTTAAATTTAAATATTATTTTGTTTTAAAGTTGAATTTTGAATCCAAAATGATTTTGGAAATGGAATTGGGTTGAATATGAAAAGCTTTTGAAAAAGAAATTTGAAATTGAAATTAATTGAATAGAATATATCTTGTTTTGAAGTTATTTTGGAAGCTATGGTTTGAAAGGTTTATGCAAGTTATACAATAAATATATATGGATTTTAAACCATTTTAAATGTATTATTTTGGGAATTTAAATTTAACCCAAGTTTATACTTTAAAAGCTATAACTTGTGCATATTTGATCGGATTTTTCCGAAACGAAAGTCTTTGTTTTCAAATAATAATAGCTTTCATATAAAGAAGAATTTCCAGTTTTGTTGAAGAGGGTTTTCACGTTATAAATGAATCTTTGTTAAAGATTGAATGAACTTTGTTTTTAAACTGAAAGAGGATTTTGAAAATAGATCTTTTGTTTATATATATTATGGATGAATCTTTGTGAACTTTGTTTTCAAAATTAAGAGGATTTTAAAGGAGTATCTTGTGTATAAAAGATTTGAAATTGAAATGTTTTGAAAGCTATGAATTGAATCTTTGTTAAAGATTTGAATGGGTGAATTAAGTTTTAAAAAAAGGGATATTGTTTTGAAAGCTATGAATGAATCTTTGTGAAAGATTGGTGAACCTTGGTTTAAAAAATTTAAGTGGATTTTAAAAAGGTGAATCTTTTGTTTAAAAGATTAAAGTGGAAATTTGGTAAACCATTTCAAATGGAAAGGTTTTGGGAAATATGTTATGACTTAATTGAGATCCCAATATATCCATACGGGTTTAAAATTAGCGCTCATTATTCGGTTTAGCCGGTAGAGGACTTTGTGTCATAAAACCCATTCCGAATTAATGATACGACGAAATGGATAGCATTTGAAGACCGGTGGTGAAGACCGGATATTTTCAAAAAAAAGGATTTCTTGTCGAATGTCTCTGCACCGGCTGATCCCCGGTATAAAGATTTATATTACCATATGTGATGGGGAGTCCGGACGTGATTAGGGAATATCTGGATTTGCAAGGACTTCTTTGAAGTGCCTTCGGTTCTGTTCGGACCCGGAAAAGACTTGTATGGATGTATGTCTGGCGTTACACTTTGAGACGTAAAGCTGGTTTCTATCAAATACATTTCTGTTGGTGGCGGATAATTTATTCTCTTAGCTTAACACCCTTCTCTGAGATGTACGAGCTCAGAGGTTATGTAGTTGATGGTTACTAGTGATACATTCCCAATTTGGTAATGTGGCATACGAAGTGCTGCTGATCATTTGTTGATCGAAGCATGGCTTTTGTGAAAAGCGTAGCTTTGTGGACGAGACTTCGTCGAACCTCACAACCCGGAAATGGTCGAAACATGAAAGTTGCGGCAAGGTTATTAAGGGTCGCGCCCTTAGGGTATGTCCATTTTCTTATGGATAAAAAAGTGGTATCATGGTATGAAGCCCAGATACTTAACTTATGTGGTTGCTGCAAAATCTATTGCTTTGTAGTTGTTGGTGATTGAGAGCTCTTAGATAAAGGTCGGTTACGACCGGGGGATGGCATACTTGTTTGGTAGTTACCTAGTTACAACTTCATTATAGCGCGAGGTAACGTCGGCCTTGTTTGGCAGAGATTCGGTTAGGTTCTCGAGGGCGTCCTTCCAGAGGCGTACCCATTTCGGTAAGGAAGTTCCTTAGCCTGACCATTTGTTGGAAATCCAAAGAAACAATACACGCCCTGTAGGGTTTTAGTTGTATAACCTGCCATTTACTTATGGTGGTAGCCTGCCGTTTAGATGGTAGCTATAGTAGGCATACTACGAAATGTGTATGCTGGCTAAGATTAATATTATACTTTCGAAATTTTTTCTGCACTAAGCACTAATAATAATATCAAAAGGATTTTGCGTATCAAGCATGTTTGACTATCATAAGGAGAAATCTCCTCCAAGTGTGCACTTGCATTGTGTGTGCGGCGGGAGGCCTTATGGTAGTTTCATTTTCCAAAAAGCATTGCGGATTTCTTTTGTCTTCTTTTGTTAAAGATAAACTGTTTTTGTTTGCTCATAGCAGTCCCATGACTGACCTGGAGTTTATTGTTCCCTTTCTAAACTCTGGGTGCCCAAAATTTTCCACATGGGCAGCCTAGAGATTAGATTTTCCAAAAATTAGATAGTAGATGTAGATTCGGTAGCCTTCAGCTTTCTGTTGGAATTCTTTGAAGTCGTTGGATTTTGGCGATCGCATTCATGCCTGACCTTGCTTCATTACAACTTGATGGTGGTTCGAGGTTGATGTTTGGAGTTCTGGCTATGGAGTTGATGTATGTTGATTCATTCTCTTTTGAAGATCATGTTGGAGTTATCTCTTCTGTTGTTATCTCTTCCGCTGTTGTATATTGTCTATGATATTGTTGTAACCATATTGTATCAACTGATTGTGTATCAATGATATTCATTTTCTTCCGCTGTGTTGTTGTACTTAATGTGTTATAAGCTCCGGCGAATCGGATTCGAACGTTTGAATCTGTGGATTCGAATACGAGTGAAGTATGGATGTCGATTTCCGAACGTGAAAATCCAGGTCGTCACATAAATAGTTCTAATAAATAAAAGAAAATAATTTGTTAACAAAATGACTTGATTTTCAGTAACGTATTTTTGGATTTTTTTCTTAAATATTTAAATTTTCGTTTGACGTATTTTACAGCAAATGATGGTATTTTTAAAATTTCACAGAATTAAATAATTTGTGTATTTTATTATTGATTTGTGATCGTGTTGCATTTTGGTGCACTATCATAATTTTATTTACATCGTTCGTGGTTTGAACGCAAACGGAATATTGTGTAGTGGAGTACTACAAATATTTCTTTTAAAATTATTTTAAATCAACATCAAAACTTAAATTTTTAAAAGGACTTGATGTTGATGTGATATAAGCTTGTAAAGTTGAGTTCGCTTAGGAATCTAAGTTTACCTTTGAATTTTATTTAACCTAATTTTGAAGCAAAGTAAATAGGTCTTAATTATAAAATCAAATAAATCCAACACTTACCCATTTTTCTTCATTCTCTAATTTCCTCTTTTATTCATTCCTATAACAAAACAAAATGGCTTCCCTCACTTAAAAATCAAAATCAAAAGTTTTAATCAATGAAAAATTACAAAACTAAGTCCGTTGAGTTTGTCTGAATGAGGACTTTGAGTTTTACAAGTTTGGTGATGATCGGTCGGGTATTATGATGATTGATGTTTTGACAGTCAACCTAGGGCTTGATGTTATAGGGGATTCAAGCGTCGTTTAACATAGTGGAAGGTGGCATTGTGCTAGTTGGCTAAAGCCGAGGCGGTGGTGCAAATACGAGGATAATCGATCGCGTTTTGTTGATCACGATTTTTCCTAGGTTGTGGTAAGGGACAGTTTGGCAGAGGTCCCTAATAAGTTTCAAAATACACAAAAACTCCAGTAAAAAAAAGTTTGTAAATTAGGTCCCTAGAATTAAGTTACCGAATAATGGCATACACTTATACAATTATTCAGTGAATAATTGCAAACATTTATACAATTATATCAAAAAATTGCAGACATTTCCACAATTATTCACTGAAAAATTGCGGAAATTTCCGCAATTTTCTCAATTATTCACCAATTTCCACAATTTCCGCAATTTTTCACCGAAAAAATTGCATAAATTTATGCAACTTTTGGATATAATTGGATAAATGTCTGCAATTATTCAGTGAATAATTGCATAACTATACGCAATTGCTTAGTAATTTAATTCTAGAGACCTAATTTACATACCTTTTTTTACTGGGGTTTTTGTGTATTTTGAAACTTATTAGGGACCTGAGCCAAATATTGACTTGTGGTAAAAGGAGTGTCAAGTCGTGTTTTGCTTAGTTGGTTCGAGCGCCGTTTGTTGGTCATGGTTGGATGGAGATTGCGAAGGGGAGTTGTGCGTTGAATCGTCGAGGGAGGAGTGAGAGATGAGGAGAGAAGAGAGGCCAATGCACGGCCATGTGCATATCTGATGTGCACGATTTTGAGATGGATGGAGAGGGATTAGAAGGAGGATTTAAATTAAATAAGGTAATTAATTTGTTAGTTAAATGATTAAGTATTTAATTTTGAAATTTTATAAAATGCATAACTTCTCCATACGAGGTCCAAATCGAATGCGATTAGTTGCATTGCACTCGTAGGATCATTAGCTATGCAATGGAATTGGTTCTGTTGAGATTGGAGCCAGATGAATTTTCGGCTAAAATCAAACAGACCAAACTGGAACGCGAAAGCATCAAATGGAATTTCGGTGGGTTTAATCACGTTTAAATAAATTATATGATATCTGTGTTGTTATAGATTATTGTTGAATGTTTGGATGACCATTTATGTTATTGTTTGGTTGTTTCTTTGAATTTAAAATTCCCTCCTAAAAAGCTGGATAACATAAACAACCATTGTGTTGTAGGGACAAAAATAAAAGGAAAGTTGAAGTGTATGTAGCGAATAGGTCGCTATGAAACACTTTGAAATGGGTATTTACATATGAAATTTATAGGGGACTTTTGTAGAGAGACCCTACAAGGTTTCTCACCAATATTTTTTTATTGACTTATATTCTTATGATGCTTTTATTATTGTTTGGTTGAAATATTTGTCACATATTGTTTGATTGTTTAAGTGTCGCTACAACGATTACTGCTGCAACGTCACTTATGAAATATCATCCCCTCATACCCTTGTTGTACTTTGAATTTGAGCTTGCATTTTAATAAAATAAATGTTTGGTCGAGTTTTTACACTTTGAAAGTGTTTAAACTATATTTTCAAATATTTTGAGAATTCTGAAAACAGAGGATGAATGTTGATTTAGAATTTATAAATGGAGTATAAATTTAATTTATTATCCTTTTGGATAATTAACGCTGTTTGAATTTATAAAGAGACCATAAATTTGACTATTTATTCTTCAAGATAATTATTGTCGATTTAAATTGAAAAAAGATTATAAATTGGATTTAGTTATCTTTCGGGATAATTATTGTTATTTTCCATTTATATAAAGGTTATTTACCTTTAAGATTTTGTAAAAAAATTTCAAATGGGTTTGTATGGATTGTACAAGTTTTTGAAAATAATTTAAGGGCTTAAATATATTTTTATAATTATTTAATTATAATAAAGTTAAATAAATAAATTTATTAATGATGTTTAAATTTAATCAACTGATTTGAATAAAAGTGATTAAAGTTAATTAACTAATTTAATAAATCTTTTAAAGTTAATTAACCATTTTAAAATGATATTTAAGATTAATCAATCATTTTAATAAATGATGTGTAAAGTTAATTAATTGGTTTAAATACAGGTGTTTAAAATTAATTATCTGATTTAATAAAGGTCTTTAAAGATAATGATTTATTTATTAAAGGAGATATAAAGTTGATTAATTCTCTTTTGAGATAATTAATATGGTTTTTAATTTATAATAGTATCTTAATTGAGTTATTATATTCTAGGATAATAAATGTTGTTTTGAAATTTATAAATGATAGTTTATAAATGAGGGAATCTTTAAAAAGGAATATTTTTAAAAGAGTGTTTTGAAAGTGATTTACAAATATTTATGATGTGAAATTGTAACGGTTGCGACTTTTTGACGCTCGAAAGTCGACATTAATACGTCCACTGTATCAAATGTCGCGCAATCGAATGCCGAAAACCGAACCATTAGGGTTAAAAGAAGAGGTAGAAGAAGACAGAAGAAAAAGAAAGAAGAAACGCAATAACATAAACAATATCAGAATCTCACATTCGCAGCGGAACAATATATAATAGAAAATTATTGGTCTTTTAAACAAAGAACTATATCAGTTTATTCAATACATCATCAGAGTCAATATACAACTCAATAAAACAATGGACAGTTATATAAACTTGTCCTCATACAGAATGCACAGTGAAAATAAATAACAAGTACGGAAGTACGTCTCGCCATCCAGCTTGCCTCCAAAGCTCCAGAATATCCTGATAACATAACTCTAGGCTGCCCGTGTGGAAAATTATGGGCACCCAGAGTTTAGAAGGGAACAATAAACTCCGAGTCAGTCATGGTGACTGGTGTGAGATCGTAAAACAGTTATTTTCACAAAGAAAATAAAATTAATTCGCAATGCTTTTGGAAAATGAAACTACCATAAGACCTCCCGCCACACACACAATGCAAACGTAGAATTAGAGGTTATTTCTTCTTATGATAGTCAAAGATGCTTACTACGCAAAACCATTGGATTATTATTATTAATGTCTAGTGTGGAAAACATTTCAAAAGTATAATATAAATCTTAGCCAGCATGCAACCTTTAACGACCCGTGAATTTCGTTAATTAAATTTGTCATATAAAGATTTTGAAATTAAATCTACAAAGAAATATAATTGTTATAATTTGTAATGAAGTAAATGTTAAGAATTAACCTATGAAATATTTTATTTATTAGAATAGACCTAATTCAAAAAGGTTGAATTAAATAAACCCTATTTATTGGAACCTAAAATTTTTGGTATGCAAATTTATAATAAATGAGTTATTGCAAGAAATTGAAATTTGAATGAATGAAAGTAGGGAAAGGATTTTACCCGGATGTAATTGTATATGCAAAGTAAAGGAAGGTATTAAATTGTTCAATGTAATAAAACCTTGGAAACGGTAGTTGATTGTAAATTAAGGAAACGTGTTAATGCAAAGTTAATATTTAACTAACTTGAATGAACGTTACAATTTAATTGAAATTCATATATTATGACTTAGCTATAAACGGAATATAATAAAAACAAATGTGATACAATGTTAGAAATTAGATGTAGCAATTGTAGTTAAAATTAACAATTTAAATTATATTGCCATTAATTAAAATAGTGTAAATTGGCATATTTGGTTTTAAGTGTATTATAAGAAACAAATGAGAATGTTGATGAATGGAATTAGTATTGGAAAATAAATGGTAACATTTGATATTGTAAGAAATAAAGGCTTATTAATGTAAGAAAACCAAAGGCAAACATTTAAGTTATAAATGTTATAATAAATATAATTATAATATGGCCATTGCATAAAGATTTGACATATGAAAATAGTAACGTTTGTGTATAATAGTAAAGTAAATATTATGTAGGCAACTATGATAATTTGTTGGAAATAATAAACCTTAGTGTATTGTAAGGTTACCTGTTTATTTCGTTGGAAATCAATTAGAGTAAAGGAACCTTAATGTATATTAGTAAGAATTAACGCAATGACTAAATTAGTGCACACCCTATTAATTGAAAAAGATGGTAAAGTTAGGATTGATGGGAATTAAGGTAAATTTATAGATTGGTTTTAAAACCTAAAGTTATGTGGGTAATTAACAATATTTCACATTTTGAAAACATAGCCTTTAATACAAAGTAAGATAAATAGGAGTATATAGTGTAATGGAATATAAGACAAAAAGGTAACTAAGTTATAGATTTATCAACTTTTAATTTACATCTAAACTTTTTTCAAGGTAATAAATGCAATGATTGTTTATAGTAATTGAGTGGAATTCCAATTTGTTGGAATAGAGTAAATGTAAATTGGGTAATAAATTTAATATAGGAAAATGAACTTAAATGTTGAATTAATTAATTAATATATATATATATATATAATTACTGATGATTGTTGGAGTGGAAATAATCAACTTATAAAAAGTGATTAGGAGTTGTGACCACAAAAATTTTATGAGTTATGCATATATTTAATTCATTCAATTGAATTTGGAGATCATTGCAATGAATCTAAAGGAAATGTTACGTTAATATAAATTGGGAATTGGGGAATCAATTCAAAAGTTTTTAACTAAGAAAGTAATACGTAACAATTTGAATAAAATCAATGCTATACAAGAATTGTGATTTTTGTTTGTGAATAGTGAATTCCTATGTGTAATTAAGGTTTGATAACAATTATTGGATATTACCTAATTAATGGGTCAATGAATTCATTATAAGTTACCCGTTTATTTGGGTTGATAATTAATAGGGGAATCAAATTGAAATTAGTTGTACTTTAATGGATATTAATGAGATTAATTACTACCTTAGTTGGAATTTGATGAATTTGGGAATTAGTGTACAATAATAGGTTAAATTGAAAATAACTGAAATCTAACAGCTAAATATTATGTTAATAGAGATTTAAAGGAAATCTAAGAATATTAGTGTAATAGATTTTGAATCGAATGTTGATTTCATCCGGTGTAATATTGAATTAAATAAAACGTGGAAATCAATTTGAAATCAAGAGAAATTAAGTAGCACAATAATTGGAAATAATTAGTGATAATTTAACGAATTAAATGATATAGTAACCGGAAGTAATATGCAATTAATGGAAAATTTATACAATCAATGTAGATAAGAAATTTTAATGATTGTAATATAAAATAACAAAAGTGTGAACGGAAATTTATAGAAATGTCAACTTTCTCTATAAATATCCTGCTATAAACCCTAGCCTCCCTAATTCTCATTTGTCTGTACATAAATTCATTCTATTCCTCCTCTTCCTCAATGGCAGACAAAATTCTATATTTCCAGATCCAATCTCAAATCAAATCCAAAGCTGAAAATTCAAACTCCTCAGAAAAATTCAAAAAAAAATTATATCGAAGATCTTGGTGTATGCATCTCAGATCTGCAGTTCGTTCTTGGATCTGAGTTTCTGTATAGCCGAAATTGGTTCATTGTTTTATTTATTTATTTATTTTTAATTTTGATTTAAAATCATTCAAACACGCATATCTTCCTCATACGAACTCCAATTCACACGCGGGTTTTTGCGTTAGGATCGTATCTGAATTCCGGACACTTTGACGCTAGTTTGGACGAATTTGGAGACTATCAAATTTTTGAATTTTAATTGGATTTGAATTCAATTTAAATTCAAAAGGTGAGTGTTTTAACCCACTCACAACTTCTAAGATTTCTTATGTTTGTTAAATTAAATTTTGATGTGATTTAAAATTTATCTATGATTGTTTGGGCATATATTTAATCATCATCTCAGTTAGATAGCATTTATTTAAATTAAATTGTTATTTAATTTTATTATTGCATATAATTTGACAGTTAAATTTATTTATTATTGCATATAAACTGCCAGTTAAACAATTATTAATTTTTATTGAATATAAACTATTCGTTGATGCCTGTTATATTTTATATGCTTTATATTGATGTTTTGTTTAAATTGGATGATGATGGTAATAAATGGTTGTTTATTGATATTTGGATGAATGGATGCTATATTTTATATTGTATAAACTGCAAGTTATTATGCATTTTCATTCCATTCGGGATTGCGGTTTGAAATGATATATAACCGTAAACTTTTATTTTTAAAATTACGGATTGAAATAATAAATATCTGTATCTCTTGACCATAGGATAAAAAATTATATACAGGCACCGTGGTCTATATATAAAATATTTTAAAGTGATTTTCTGTGGTTTGGAAAGAAATATGTGGTTTAATAAATATTAAATTTTGATATTTTATAAATATTATTTTATATATGGTTAAATTCTAAAATTTAAGCTATGTGATGTTTTAAGTTTGATTTACGAATATTTCAAGTTTGAGCTTTATTTAAGTGATATTGAATTTATTAAATAAATATTTCTAAACTAAATAATAGTAAATTGAATTAAGGTATATACAAGATTATCAGATTTGGTTGGGAATTTTGGAATATTTAAAGTCTTGAAATATATCAAAATTGAAATGTTTTATTGAAATTAAGGTATTATTGTTTTCAAAGTATTGGTTTTCGAAATTGTTATAACTTTGAAAGTAATATGGTTTGAAAAATGAATTTATTTGAAATGGAATTTATTTAAGAATTATCTGTGAATATATTGATTGGAAACCTACTGAAATTGAAAATTTAGAATATGATTTCAAAATGGGGTTTGGGTTTAAGATGATTTAAAGAATATTTCAAGTTTATATAAATTAAAGAAAGATTAGTGATTGGAAATTGGGTTTTATTTATATAAGATATTATTGAATTGTTTTGGAAATGGAAATGATATATTATTAAATTGGGTTTTGAAATGGAAATAATACATTGATAATTTTGGTTTGAAATAGTAATTATATTTTGGTTTAAAGTATATACTATTTTGAAGTAAAGGATATGTTTTGAAATGGAAAAAATATTTTGGTTTTAAGTATACACTATTTTGAAGTAAAGGATATGGTTTGAAATGGCAATAACATTTTTGGTTTTGAAGTATATACTATTTGAAATAAAGAATATGTTTTGAAAGGGCAATGATTGTGTTTTAAAAGTATATATATTTTTAAATGACCATGGTGTTATAATAACGTTTGGTTGTTAAAGAGACCGGGATCGGTTATGGACATACTCTCTGTCGATACCAAAAACCACTTTGACAACTGTGTACGCGGTGGAGTTTCCAGAATGAAGTAGGATGGTGGCGACGATCCTAAGGTATATACGTGGACCCAACTCCCATGAGTTGGCATAAGGTGGCTAAAACAGGAGCGATTGATGGACCAAGGAGGTAGCACCTCTGATCAGACACACTTCTTCGATACCATTCTATTACTTGTGATTGATTTGGTGGCCACCCTTGATTTGGGAGTGTTGTTCGAGGTGGGCGGTAGTGGCTGCTATGCGTCACCACTAGTCCGGATGCGTAATTGGTATATCTACCCTGGCATTGCCTAGTTGTGCCGTGTCACCTACCATATCGAGCTTTACTACGATTTGTGATTTCTCCCGTAGCCTGTGGAGTATCGAGTGTAGCCCCCATTTTGGGAGTATGCTAATACTGGATAGACTACTGGGACTATTACGTGTTAAGGGTTATATGGGTAACCCCTTGACGCTATTAAAAACAATGTTTATTTTATATTAGACATTATTATAATAGCGAATATTACTACATAGTAAATAGTTTAACGGATCCTTAGGGGATGTGAATCCTGAGCATCTTTTAAGTTACTGCACTCACGTTAGACACTGGATAGGAGATGTCAAATCCCATAAACATCTCTGACGCCGTTCCACTCATATATTTATCATTGATTTAACTTACATAAGATCTTTTAGTTCTGACTCGAGTGTTTTGTCTTTTCAATTCGCTCGGGTCAGGCTGAGCATTTCAGGATTTGAAGGCCCTATTTCTGAAGGACAAAGACGAAGATTTTATTATTACTATTTGTTATATATTCCACTACACCATTGTATTCCGCTGCATAATTATCATTCTCTGGTATGTGTAACTCTGATATGTATTGTATAAGTATAATCAAATGTTTTGTAAAACAGCGTCATGAACTGTTATTTGATTATTATATTTTATCGTTCCGCTGCAAGATTCTATTTTGTTTCTTTTATTTCTCCATTTTTTTCTTATTTACCCCATAAAAATCCACCCTTTTGTATGGTTTAAGTTGGCACGTGTGTCTGCTTAAGCATACAAAAAGGCGGGATGTTACATTATTGTATGCCTACTATAGCTATTATGTTCAATAGCAGGTTACCGCCACATTCCATAGCAGGTTATACAACTAAATCCGTACAAAGCTCGTATTGTTTCTTTGGATTTCCAACAAATGGTCAGGCTAAGGAACTTCCTACTGCCACATGGGATCGCCTCTGGATGGACGTCCCGAGAACCAACCTGGCTCTTTGCCAACACAAGGCCAGGTTACCTCTGGGAATAGGTAACTACTACACGAATATGCCACCCCCTGGTCCTTTGGGACCTTTATCCGAGGCGCCTCGATCACAAAGCAACAACCACAAAGAATGAGATTGGATCAACCACATAGGTTAAATATCAGGGCACCATACCTGATACCACCCTTTTCCAGAAGGAGATGACATACCCTAAAGGGCGCGACCCTCATAACCTTGCCGCATCATTCCTGTTTCGACCATTTCCGGGGTGTGAGGTCTGACGAAGTCTCGTCCACAAAGCTACGCTTTTTCACAAAGCCATGCTTTGATCACAATTGATCAATAAATGATCAACACACAGCAACACTCAGCATGCCACATTACCAAATTGGGAATATATCGCTGATAACCTTCAACTACATAACCTCTGAGCTCGTACGTCTCAGACAAGGGTGTTAAGCTAAGAGAATAAATTTTCCGCCACCAACAGAAATGTATTTGAAAGAAATCAGCTTTATATCTCAAGATGTAATGTCAGACATGTAACCATACAAGTCTATTCCGGGTTCGAACAGAACCGAAGGCACTTCCAAAGAAGCCCTTGCAATCCGGATATTCACAATCACGATCGTACTATCCTTAGCCACTCTTAACTGGTGAAATCCCATTGCCAAATCCATCTGAGAAAACACCTTAGCTTCGTGAAGCTGATCAAACAAGTCATCTATTCTCGGCAATGGATACTTGTTCTTCTTAGTCACTATATTCAGCTCACGATAATCCACACACAACCTCAACGATCCATCTGCTTTGGTTGCGAACACAACTGGTGCACCCCATTCGGACACACTATGCCGAATGAATCATTTCTGCAAAAGGTCATCAACCTGCACCTTCAACTCTTGCTGTTCCCTAGGCGCCATCCGCCTAAGAGGCATCACAACAGGTCTGGCTCCTTCAACTAGATCTATACGAAACTCGATCTCTCTATGCGGTGGAAACCCTTTGACCTCGTCAAAGACATCCTCAAATCCATTAGCGATTGGCACAGATGACAGTCCATCCCGTGGAACAACCAGCGAATACATGAAGCTCATGAAGACGCCTTCTTCATGCTTACATCGTATCACAATCTTTCGCCCCTCCACATTCTCGACTGTCACCTCCAACCTCTCACAATCAACCTTTGCCGCATACTTCCTAAGCCAGTCCATACCCAAAATAATTCCGAACCCCGCAAAGTTCAGAACAAAACAATCACAAACAAAAGAGCAATCATGACTCGATACAATCAGACCACGGCATAACATACACAAACAAGACGAACCCCCGATTGGATTAGTCACAACCAATGGCCTATCAACAATATCCAGTTCCAAACCCAACCGGCCTACAAGTTCACTACAAACAAACGAATGCTACGGCCCAGTATCAAATAACACTCTTACTGGAACTTCACATAGGAAAAGAGTACCTTGAACCACTACACTCTTTCCCTTCTCTTCAACCATAGGAGCTTTCGAAGACGATGGAACAGCTCCTAAAGCATAAGCTTGCACAATCTGCTTGTCCTTCCTTGGTTCTGGACAATTCTTCCTGATATGCCCCGGCTTGGCACAGTTGTGACACTTCATCGGCACCTTCGGATTCTTGCAATCCCTGGAGAAATGGCCCTTCTGCTGACAATTGAAGCAGGTCACCTCGCCTTTCGGCTTCTTCTGACCATCCTTACCCTTTTGCTGCTGCTGCTTCCTTTTCTTGCTTCCATCCTGCTGTGGTTTAGACTCTCCCCTGGTCACAGCAACAACAGATCCTTCCTTAGGAAACATACTCTCATGCCTGAGAGCTTTCTCCACAAGCTTCTCAAATGAATCATCCAAATGATCCACCAACTGTCTCCCAAGATAACTGTCCAAGCCTGTCACAAACTTCTCATTCTTCTGATACGAAGATTCAATATACGACCGGGCATACTTGGACAAAGCTTCAAACTCAGAAACATACTCAAGAACTGGTCTTCCTCCCTGCTTGAGCTCCACAAACTTCTTGAACAGAACAGACTTCTGAGCTGTAGAAATGAACTTAGCTTCAAATCTGACTTGGAATTGCTCCCAAGTAATCTCTTCCTCCGGAGTGTTAATGGTGATAGAGTTCCACCAATCAGAAGCTCTTCCTTGAAGCTGTCTTGATGCAAGCTTCCTCTTAGTTGCATCCTCGATTCCCAAATCACCAAAGATCCTTCTACAAGCATCTATCCACCTCTGGACCTCAATGGTTGGTTCCATTCCTAAGAAAACCTTTCATCCAAGAGCAGTATAGTCCTTACACAGCTTAGCAAAGTCCACCAGTTTTGGAGTTTGAACTTGAACTCCAACATCCACCGATGGCCCCGGAGTTGGCATCCTTCTCATGATCGAAGTCATCATAGCTTCGAACATAGCAGCATAATCAGCAGCCCCCTCAGTAGCACGGCCTTCCCTAGCAGCTGGTCTCCCTCTTCGACTCATTCTCAATATCTATAAAAAGGAATGGTTAGCACACCTAGAGAAACAACTGCATAAAGGACTCAAACTCTACTAAGCTACTATATTATATATAGTAATCATCCATCAAAATACAATTACGTCTCTCATACGTATTTACGTCAGCGAGCGTTGGGTAAAATCGATTAACCAAAGCTCTGATACCAAATGTGACGACCGCCCATGACCCCTGCACCGAACCTAGAGATAGTGCGCTGTAATGTGTGCCAGGAGACCATGGAAGATTGCCAAGGTAAATTAAAACAACAAAATCTATCGTATTACTCACAGCGCATGGACAAAATATAATAGAACATATACATAGTGAAGCTTCACAGAATAGAATCTCATCAATAAAACTTCATAATAGTTGAATACAAACATCTGAATAGTCAATACATCAAGCCTCACTACATAACACTCAGAGAATATACAAACAGCGGAACATCCAGTAAATATAGTAAGAAGATAATATGCAACCCTCCAGCTCGTCTTCGACATCAGCATCGTGGAAAGCAAGAACAGCACCTGTCACCTGCTACCTAGTCTGCCCGTCCCAAAATGGACGAACAGCCCAAGGCAATAAGAGTTAAAACATAAAGCCTTGAGTCAGACAACAGTCTTAGTGAGCGGTAAATTAACTAACAACATACCAAAAGAGTATAAAGGAAAAGGAATAGGAATACAACCCTCCCACTCCACCTCTTTCTACAGTGATAGCCCCCAGACACACACTAAGTAGAAGCAATCATAGCAAAGCATACAATTTAAAGTAAAGAAATTATCACTCGAGTCAAGGGCGATGTTTTCCAAGTACAAACCCCCAAGGCCTAAACCAAGATCTGATAAGCACCCAGAAAACACTGCTCTTGAGTCCGAATGACGATACAACCAAACATCCATGACTCTGGATATCACTGTTATCATTGCTTCGATATCATCGTTAATTGAATGACCGCCTCATTCTTTCATCCGTCCGTCAAGGGCTAATGGAAACCCCGGTTCTTGACATAACTCTGCACGTCATCGTGACCCGTGCCTAGGACTATCGAATCTGCCCAGAGTACTTGACTACCCAATCAGTAGCCTTCAGGGACTATCGAATCTGCCCAACGTACTCTTGCTTTGAGCATGCTAGAACCTTCAACAACGATGAGATCTCAGCCTTCTAGTCATCCTCCTCGATGACTATTTCCATACTAGCTCAAGCGCCTCTCGAGCAAACCATTATCCTCAAACTCGAACATTTCACCGAGTTATCAACATGCTTGGAATGATCCCGTCTGGATTAGACCAAGGCTATCTCATATCATGCTTCGCCTCATCATCATCATAGCAAAGCTTCATCTCAACATCATCATCAAATCTATCCATATGAACTTCCTCATCCGCCACATATGCCACAAGCAGTTTTCCCAATTCAAGAGCCTTTCCCTTAGCTTTTGAATCATCTTCGGTCTAAATAAAATCATCAATCATCTAATTCATAGCAATCAATCAAGTCAAACATTAATCCAAGTAATCAAGCATTCAAATATGATCTAAATAGACAATTATAACAATAATGGCAATTTCGTAATTAAAGAGTCAAAAGTCTAACAAACATGAAAACATGAACAATATCTCTATAATCTTGATAAATGAACTTGCATAGGTTAATACTTAGTAAAATGGATGTCAAATCATCATGAACCATGGATCTATATGGATCTATACTTAGGTTTACGAAAATGCATGGAAATCACTACTTTACACCAAAATCAAGCCAACAATCCGATATACTCCTTTGGATCCGTGTGAGAGATAATCACCACTGACCAAATCACCTAAACAACCCAAAAGCAACACACTTCAAATCTGGACAGCGAAGGATCTAACTTGATCTATCACGAATCCGCTTCAAACGATGAAATCTCTCTTCGAAGAATGTAGATCTTCAATCTAAGCTCTTCGATCTTCAATTTGATCTTCAACTTGGATGGATGGAATCACTAGATTAGAGTGGAGAAAATAAGTGAAGAGGTGTAGAAGTCGAGCTCTGAAAATGGCAGCACTACGTCGCTTCGAAATCCGGATCCCAAAAAGTGAGAAAAACCCTCCTATTTATAGGCTGATTTCCCCTTAGGTCGCTCGGAGTTAGGTCGTCCACGACTTACGACCTAAAACCCCCACGACCTAAAAAGCCCACGACTCAACAATACCAGCCTAAGACCTAACACTTAAGCGCTTAGCGACCTAACGACTTAACACCCAAGCGCTTCTACGACCTACGACCTATCACTGCGCACGACCTAACAGATCCAATGACCTAACACCTGTGCGCTTATGCGACCTAACGACTTAACAGCTTAACTCCTAAGTCGCTCACGACTTAACAACTCCCAGGTCGCTCACGACCTAACACTCAGCCAAAACCCAACGACCTAGCGCAGACACACTTCCTCGCGACCTAACAACTCAACAGAGTCACGACCTACGACTTAACTGAGACGCGACCTAACTAACTTAGCCAGGATACGACCTAACTCCTTAAGTCGTCTAACTCTTAGGTCGTTAACTCGCTAACCCTCTTTGGTCGCTAACTCGCTAACCCTCTTAGGTCGCTAACATCCTATAGGTCGCTCCAAACTAACACACGACCTAAACCACTATACGACCTAACTGCTAGGTCGTTAACTCTCTTAAGTCGTCTACCCCATAAGTCGACCACTCCTTAAGTCGCTCAATTCCTAAGACTGCCAACTCCCCTTAGGTCGTCAACCCTGTTAAGTCGCTAACCCTTAGGTCGTCCACTACCTTAGGTCGCTCCAACACTCTACGACCTAAGCCACCACACGACTCAACTTCCAAACGACTTAAGCTCTAGATGACTCATCAACAATGCGACCAAATGATAACTGTTTTACGATGTTTCGATCCGTAAAAATACGGGTCGTTACACAGAATCACATCAAATTTCATACTGAAATTTTAAATACATACCTTTTGTTGAGAAATTCAAATTTACCCTCGAAATCAAAATCCAATTCCATTTTCCTACAGCCTTTATAATCCCTGTATACTTTACTTAACAACAATGGCCAAATTCACTTATTGGATTCCCAATACCTATTTTACTTAAGAATTTTCCTCAATTCATTTCTTAAGTTCAATATAAGTATTTACATACTTCTATATTTATTTTCACTTTACTAACAAAGTTATATATTCATTTCCATTCAACTTTGTATTTTCAATTCCATTTGAATTCAATTTACAATTTCATTTTAGATATTGAATTCTATTTACCTTATCTCAAATTCAATTTTGAAATCATTTGTCATTAAGTGAAAATTTTCAAAAATTTCAAATTTTTTTCTAACTTCCAAAATTTTCAGAAAATTTTGGCGGGGTCTCCTTTGTACGGAGGAGCTTTTACAATTTGACAAAAGATATAAATATATATACATCGACCCACTCGGTCGGAAAAGCAGAAAAACAGTTCATATTTCCTATTTTTATTGCGTAGGCGTACCTTTTTAGCATTTTAAGCAAAGCGGTTTATTTATTGGCATTTGCGCAACCCAAAATGCAGCCAAACGGCTTCCAAAAACATGTACTTACTCAGTTTAAACACGTAAGTGACATATATCGGAAATCTATTAACATTTCACCTATTTCAATAGCAAATACATAGATTTCATAAGCAATGCATTCAAAATAATTTCCATTAGCAATTTATAAAGTTTCAATACAAATTAAATTGCTTTCATCTAATTTATATTCAATTCAATGGTTTCTATACAAATTAAATTGCTTACGACCAATTCACATACAATTTCCATTCAATTCAAGTGATCTACAACTCATTTTCTTCATTCTATTCATTTTTAGCGAAACGAATTCATATCATTTCAATTGATTCAAAAATCAATTTTTATTTTCTTTATTAAGCCATAGCATTTATATATCTTGTTTACGTCAAACGACAAACAAATTTTTATGCAATTCGACGAAATTTATGTAAATAAACTATCACTTGAACTCATAACCATTTTAAATTGATTCTAACTCAATTCATATCAGTTTCATTTCCATTTTCATTCAATCTTGCATTATCAATTTCATTCTTCATTTATTTTGGTTCAATATAAATATTCCACATACACATTATATTTATTTTCAATTTTCCACTTCAGTTAATATCTACTTATATTTAAACAGGATTTCCAATCCCATTCGAATTCAATTTACCTTTCATTTATAATTATTGAATTCAATTCATTTCCAAATCATATTTACTTTGTCATTCCTTCAATTAGTTTCACTTACTAATTTTATTTCAATACTTCACTTTGTTTATCAAAAATCAAATTAAATTTCCAATTCCATTCATTCATTTGGAAATTTATTTCTACTTACTTGAATTTTATCTGCAAATTTAACTCACAATTGAATTTTTATTTAACTAACTCAACTTCTTTATTTCATGAATTAATTAATTTTCATATTAGTTTACTTGAATTCAATCCATTTTATTTTTATTTTTTCCAAGTTTGGATTTTCCTTTAACTTGATTCAAATCAAATTCCATTTTTGTTTCAATTTCCAATTCATTTATTTACAAATGTAGCTCCATTTGTTCATTCTCAAATTCGTTCATTTTCAATTTGAATCTCATTCCAATCAAATTCGAATATTTTTATAAGTTATCAACTTATTTACATTCCATAACATTTTAATGAAATTCCAAAGTCTTTTTAAACAATTACTCACATTTCATTTCAATTTATAAAAATCATTTATACACTCACATTACCAATTTCATTCCATTAATGAATTTTACTTTAAATATTTTCCTGGAATTCTATTTTCAATTATAAATCACATTACAATTTACATTTACAAATCTCATTCGTATAGGAATTCATTTCCTTATATTTTCAATTCGTATTTATAAATTCCATTTGTCAAATGAATTTATCTCCAAATCTTTGGTTATACCATTATTTCTTATTCAATTTTCATATAATAATGATAATGATTCGATATTATCACTTCCTAACAACCAAGCATCCATATACTATAATAATTCATAGAAAATCATTTCTTTTCCATACAAAAATAGTTTTGGGTAAAATTATTTCATTTACCTTATTTAAAACAATACTGTGTCAGTTTATCTTGATTAAGAGTTTAGAAACCCCTATCGATTACAGTTGGCCAGACTGCACCGACCAGAATCTATAAACAATCAACCGATAAGTCAACACAATAAAAAACAAATTTTGTATTCACTAACAAATACGCGCTCATATCTATTAATACACTCAACTCATTCTAGAGTACTACTGACTCCATCTCTAATGAGTAATTCCCAACAGAGCCAGGGTAGTCGCTTAACCAACAGCTCTGATACCACATGTAACGGTTGCGACTTTTCGACGCTCGAAAGTCGACATTAATACGTCCACTGTATCAAATGTCGCGCAATCGAATGCCGGAAAACCGAACCATTAGGGTTAAAGAAGAGGTGGAAGAAGACAGAAGAAAAAGAAAGAAGAAACACAGAAACAGAAACAATATCAGAATCTCACATTCGCAGCGGAACAATATATAATAGAAAATCACTGGTCTTTTAAACAAAGAACTATATCAGTTTATTCAATGCATCATCAGAGTCAATATACAACTCAATACAACAATGGATAGTTATATAAACTTGTCCTCATACAGAATGCACAGCGGAAATAAATAACAAGTACGGAAGTACGTCTCGCCATCCAGCTTTCCTCCAAAGCTCCAGAATATCCTGATAACATAACTCTAGGTTGCACGTGTGGAAAATTATGGGCACCCAGAGTTTAGAAGGGAACAATAAACTCCGAGTCAGTCATGGTGACAGGTGTGAGATCGTAAAACAGTTATTTTCACAAAGAAAATAAAATTAATTCGCAATGCTTTTGGAAAATGAAACTACCATAAGACCTCCCGCCACACACACAATGCAAACGCAGAATTGGAGGAGATTTCTTCTTATGATAGTCAAAGATGCTTATTACGCAAAACCATTGGATTATTATTATTAATGTCTAGTGTGGAAAACATTTTGAAAGTATAATATAAATCTTAGCCAACATACAACCATTATTGTATGCCTACTATAGCTATTATGTTCAATAGCAGGTTACCGCCACATTTCATAGCAGGTTATACAACTAAATCCGTACAAGGCTTGTATTGTTTCTTTGGATTTCCAACAAATGGTCAGGCTAAGTAACTTCCTACTGCCACATGGGATCGCCTCTGGATGGACGTCCCGAGAACCAACCTGGCTCTCTGCCAAAACAAGGCCAGGTTACCTATGGGAATAGGTAACTACTACACGAATATGCCACCCCCGGTCCTTTGGGACCTTTATCCGAGGCGCCTCGATCACAAAGCAACAACCACAAAGAATGAGATTGGAGCAACCACATAGGTTAAATATCAGGGCTCTATACCTGATACCACCCTTTTCCAGAAGGAGATGACATACCCTAAATGGCGCGACCCTCATAACCTTGCCGCATCATTCCTGTTTCGACCATTTCTGGGGTGTGAGGTCTGACGAAGTCTCGTCCACAAAGCTATGCTTTTTCACAAAGCCATGCTTTGATCACAATTGATCAATGAATGATCAACACACAGCAACACTCAGCATGCCACATTACGAAATTGGGAATATATCGCTGATAACCTTCAACTACATAACCTCTGAGCTCATACGTCTCAGAGAAGGGTGTTAAGCTAAGAGAATAAATTCTCCGCCACCAACAGAAATGTATTTAAAAGAAATCAGCTTTATATCTCAAGATGTAATGTCAGACATGTAACCATACAAGTCTGTTCCGGGTTCGAACAGAACCGAAGGCACTTCCAAAGAAGCCCTTGCAATCCGGATATTCACAATCCCAATCGGACTTCCCATCACAAGAAAAGTGATATAAATCTCTATACCGGAGCAACTCGGTGCAGAGACATTCGACAGGTTGTCCTTTCATTTTCGAAAATACCCGGTCTTCACACCGGTCTTCAATTGCAATTCATACACGTCGTATCATTATTCGGAATGGGTTATCTGACACAAAGGTCTTTTCGCAGCTAAACCGAATAATAAGCGTTTGTTTTAAAAACAAATTCAAATGCCATTTCAAAGGCAATATTGATAGTCGGTGATTTAACTATCAACAACATTCACAACAATCATCAGATTTAAATAATTTTCCCAAATTATTTATTTTCAAAAATATCTCCACAAGATATATTTTTCCACACTTCAACACTTTGAAAATAAATTAAAATCAGTTTTCATCTTTCAACTTTTGAAAATAAATTTCAAATCAATTTCCTTACACGGAATATATTCCCAAATATTTCTTTTAAAAACCAACTTTAGAACTTTTGATTTATATTTTTAAAAGCTACTTTGGAAATATATTCAGCTTTATAGTGAGAATACACTTTCACTTCAAAATGGTCCATTTAAGCCAATTAAATAAATCCTTATCGATTTATTTTAAATTTACATTCAAATCTGTAAATTTATTTCCACACTTCAAAAAAAATAAATCAGTGTTTGTTTTTAAACAAATTTCCCTTTCCTTTATAAATTCCATGTGAATTTACATTTCCAAATATTCACTTTTTATACGATTTTCAAATCGATTTCTCAAATATTCATTTTCAACTCCAAATCAACTTTTAAATTGATTTCTAAATTTATTTCAACACAAATAAAATTTTCATTTAACATCAAATAAATTTTCATATCAATTTCCCAAAGATTTAATTTCAAATACCAAATCAATTACAAATTGATTTCTAGAAATTTATCACTTTTAAATAAATTCCTTTATTCTTTCCAAATTATTCAATATTCCATTTTAAATGAATTCTTCAACTTTTAAACAATATTATTCCAAACCCATTAATTAATATCTTTTCCCATATTTTGGAATTTATTCGGTAAGATTTCGAAAATCAAATTTAATACTTTAAAATTCCTTCTTTCAAATAAATTCAATTCTTAAAAATAAATTCACTTAAAGTTTTCCACTTTAATTTTCAAAATCCAATTTATATTCATTTCTGGTATCCAACGATACCAAAAATACATTCAGCTAAATTTTAGCCTTCAACACATTCAATCGTCAATATAATCATTCATAGATTATCAATAATCATCACACAATATATGAAATAAATTCATACAATTTGAGGAATCCAGTTGGATCCCTCCAACCTGTTTCCCTGCATCCAAAAATGTTAGCACAATACCAATTCCACTTCGAGGTGGAATATCGCGGTATATGGGATTTATAAAAATATCATCCGCTATTATGCGGCGCAATAGGGTCTCATCCGCTATATAATGCGGGAAATCAACAACTCCAATATATATATATTCCAATATATATATATATATTGCTACATATTACTATATATATATACTATCACATCCAAACACACAATCAACACAATCAATAATTTTAAATATAACTATTTAAAATTAAACAAAACCCTTTGTTTGAGTGAGAAGATCTCACCTTAGCTTTTATTTATTTTGCAATCCATTTTCATTCTCGGCTTGATTCCTTTCCGGTATTGACCTTGTATAAACAATTTTGCAATTTATTAATATTCGAATAAATCGAACAATTAAATTTCCATTTAAAATTTGAGTTAACTTATAATTAGTTTTAAACTAATTCCTTTCTTTAAAAATCTAGTCTTTATAAACTCCATATTGTTTTAAAATTCCTATACTTTCAAAATCCTATATATACATATATTTACTGTTTCACCTATATGTATACATTTATTTAATTGAAAACAGATTTATCTTCATTTTACTGTAAAAACTTTTCTGTATATATATACATTCAAAAAAATATTTTACTGTGCTTTTAAAATCAAATCGATCTGTATATATATTTTTCAGTTTTCCTATAAGATTATATATATATATATAAAATTTTGTAGATAAACTAAAAATACCTTACAGCTTCGAACACTCCTCCTTCGACATCGAAGAACCCACCATCAACGCCTCACACTGAGCTCCAGTTCACGGCCACCACTTTCTCACCATCGAGACACCACTGCCTCCGCACCTCGAACACACGCGTTGAACTCGACCGCAAATCGCGCACGCCAGCCTCGCGTACGCGAGCGCCGCTCCAAATCACGGCGTCGCCTAAACTCTTCGAATCGCCCCCCGAGATTCGCGTGTGCGAGCGCACGCCTCCATCACGATGTCGCCGCTCTCTGTTGCTCGATCTCCTTTTGCGCAGTTGCGATTAAATCGCGATTCGTATCTGCCCTTTTCTTTTTCTTTTTTTAGTCTCGAACGATTTATGTTTGAATAGAAGAAGAAGGGCTTTCGAATTTTTGGGGACGAATGCGCGATTTTTGATTACTAATGTACGCGGCCATTTAAAATTCAGAGCATTTGATTTTGTTTTTCAAACGACAGGGCTTCGGCCATTAATTGATTTTGAACGAGAGATTTCCTTTATTTTTTTTTTGAAAATCTGTTTGCGTGATGTTAAAAACGAAATGAAGGGGAGACAAGAGGAGATGTTAACGTGTAGAGAAAGGCTGCCGTGCTTCAGAGTTGCAGAGAAAAGTTTTGATGTGAGGGAATTTCAACTGAAGTCAACTAGGATAAAATTATTCAATTTAAATTCAAATTCGTATGGACTCGAAAACGAAGTTAAAAATTTCGACTTCCTATCAAGGCGTGCCGCTAGGCGTTTATAATGTTATGCGCCTATTCCGAACGTAATGGAAAAGGTTTCGAGTCCAAATTCGATCGTATGGAGAAGATAGCTTTTTGGACCAGTTATTAAATTAAATTTTCGATTTAATTTCAGCGCGTTTGCTTATCGTACGATCACACTATAACTCCAAACACTACGAAAATTAAAATCCGATAATAATACAATATTACGGATCCAAGGGTACTGGTTTCGTCGAATTCCGAGACCGTGCCTCGGAACGCTATTTTCAAATTCAATTTAAACAACAAAATTTCAAAACTGAACAAAACAGTTCCAAATTCAATTCTGAAGCTTCTATTATCTTCAGTATAATCAATATGAATTTTCTAAGACTTCATATTATTTTTAATCAGCTTAAAACTGAAGATTCAAATTTTTACCCAGATTTAATAATTAAATTCAATAATTTAATTACCAAATTCATTCTAATATCTCGAATTTCAAACTAAACTATCATTCGAATATTTAAACTCAATTAAATATTTACATTTCAAATGTCAAAAATTCAGGGTCGTTACAATCTTCCCCCCTTAAAAGAATTTCGTCCCGAAATTACAAGTCAAGAAAAATGCCCCAATACCCGTTTATCATTCTACCAAAACCAAACAGTTTTATCAAATTTTCAAACAAATCTTTTCACTAAAGATTCGTTATCACTTTGACTAACTTTCCAAAATCAACCACAAGTTCCAAATAATATGGTTTTCTTAACAATTCAAATTCAAATTTTGAATTCAAAATTTTCTCAAAAATTTTCTAACTCTCTAAATTTTCGAAAAATTTCGCCAGCTTCTCCTTTGCGCGGCTAACTCGGTACAACTACAAAATGTCCTTACGGACTCCCAAATTCCAATATAAAACAAAATGCCAAGTGGCAAATTCAGAATGTGACGACCGCCCATGACCCCTGCACCGAACCTAGAGATAGTGCGATGTAATGTGTGCCAGGCGACCATGGACGATTGCCAAGGTAAATTAAAACAACAGAATCTATCGTATTACTCACAGCGCATGGACAAAATATAATAGAACATATACATAGTGAAGCTTCACAGAATAGAATCTCATCAATAAAACTTCATAATAGTTGAATACAAACATCTGAATAGTCAATACATCAAGCCTCACTACATAACACTCAGAGAATATACAAACAGCGGAACATCCAGTACATATAGTAAGAAGATAATATGCAACCCTCCAGCTCGTCTTCGACATCAGCATCGTGGAAAGCAAGAACAGCACCTGTCACCTGCTACCTAGTCTGCCCGTCCCAAAATGGACAAACAGCCCAAGGCAATAAGAGTTAAAACATAAAGCCTTGAGTCAGACAACAGTCTTAGTGAGCGGTAAATTAACTAACAACATACCAAAAGAGCATAAAGGAAAAGGAATAGGAATACAACCCTCCCACTCCACCTCTTTCTACAGTGATAGCCCCCAGACACACACTAAGTAGAAGCAATCATAGCAAAGCATACAATTTAAAGTAAAGCACTTATCACTCGAGTCAAGGGCTATGTTTTCCAAGTACAAACCCCCAAGGCCTAAACCAAGATCAGATAAGCACCCAGAAAACACTGCTCTTGAGTCCGAATGACGATACAACCAAACATCCATGACTCTGGCTATCACTGTTATCATTGCTTCGATATCATCGTTAATTGAATGACCGGCTCATTCTTTCATCCGTCCGTCAAGGGCTAATGGAAACCCCGGTTCTAGACATAACTCTGCACGTCATCGTGACCCGTGCCTAGGACTATCGAATCTGCCCAGAGTACTTGACTACCCAATCAGTAGCCTTCAGGGACTATCGAATCTGCCCAACGTACTCTTGCTTTGAGCATGCTAGAACCTTCAACAACGATGAGATCTCAGCCTTCTAGTCATCCTCCTCGACGACTATTTCCATACTAGCTCAAGCGCCTCTCGAGCAAACCATTATCCTCAAACTCGAACAGTTCACCGAGTTATCAACATGCTTGGAATGATCCCGTCTGGATTAGACCAAGGCTATCTCATATCATGCTTCGCCTCATCATCATCATAGCAAAGCTTCATCTCAACATCAACATCAAATCTATCCATATGAGCTTCCTCATCCGCCACATATGCCACAAGCAGCTTTCCCAATTCAAGAGCCTTTCCCTTAGCTTTTGAATCATCTTCGGTCTAAATCAAATCATCAATCATCTAATTCATAACAATCAATCAAGTCAAACATTAATCAAAGTAATCAAGCATTCAAATATGATCTAAATAGACAATTATAACAATAATGGCAATTTCGTAATTAAAGAGTCAAAAGTCTAACAAACATGAAAACATGAACAATATCTCTATAATCTTGATAAATGAACTTGCATAGGTTAACACTTAGTAAAATGGATGTCAAATCATCATGAACCATGGATCTATATGGATCTATACTTAGGTTTACGAAAATGCATGGAAATCACTACTTTACACCAAAATCAAGCCAACAATCCGATATACTCCTTTGGATCCGTGTGAGAGATAATCACCACTCACCAAATCACCTAAACAACCCAAAAGCAACACACTTCAGATCTGGACAGCGAAGGATCTAACTTCATCTATCACGAATCCGCTTCAAACGATGAAATCTCTCTTCGAAGAATGTAGATCTTCAATCTAAGCTCTTCGATCTTCAATTTGATCTTCAACTTGGATGGATGGAATCACTAGATTAGAGTGGAGAAAGAAGTGAAGAAGTGTAGAAGTCGAGCTCTCAAAATGGCAGCACTTCGTCGCTTCGAAATCCGGATCCCAAAAAGTGAGAAAAACCCTCCTATTTATAGGCTGATTTCCCCTTAGGTCGCTCGAAGTTAGGTCGTCCACGACTTACGACCTAAAACCCCCACGACCTAAAAAGCCCATGACTCAACAATACCAGCCTAAGACCTAATACTTAAGCGCTTAGCGACCTAACGACTTAACACCCAAGCGCTTCTACGACCTACGACCTATCACTGCGCACGACCTAACAGATCCAACGACCTAACACCTGTGCGCTTATGCGACCTAACGACTTAACTCCTAAGTCGCTCGCGACTTAACAACTCCCAGGTCGCTCACGACCTAACACTCAGCCAAAACCCAGCGACCTAGCGCAGACACACTTCCTCGCAACCTAACAACTCAACAGAGTCACGACCTACGACTTAACTGAGACGCGACCTAACTAACTTAGCCAGGATACGACCTAACTCCTTAAGTCGTCTAACTCTTAGGTCGCTAACTCGCTAACCCTCTTAGGTCGCTAACTCGCTAACCCTCTTAGGTCGCTAACATCCTACAGGTCGCTCCAAACTAACACACGACCTAAACCACTATACGACCTAACTGCTAGGTCGTTAACTCTCTTAAGTCGTCTACCCCATAAGTCGACCACTCCTTAAGTCGCTCAATTCCTAAGACTGCCAACTCCCCTTAGGTCGTCAACCCTATTAAGTCGCTAACCCTTAGGTCGTCCACTACCTTAGGTCGCTCCAACACTCTACGACCTAAGCCACCACACGACTCAACTTCCAAACGACTTAAGCTCTAGATGACTCATCAACAATGCGACCAAACGATAACTGTTTTACGATGTTTCGATCCATAAAAATACGGGTCGTTACATTCTCTCCCCCTTAGGAATTTCGCCCCCGAAATTCCAAACAAACAAGAGCAATCAAAGACTATTCTGCACGCCTACCATCCATAGCAATCAAAAAAACATGCATCCAATTCTAGCATAGCATGCAGAATTCTAAAACTAGAACAAGTTACAATATCATGAGATGACACGACACCTTAGGGCCATACCTTGAAGAGTTCAGGATGAGCTGCTTTCATCCTCTCTTCCACCTCCCACGTACAGTCGTTATCATCATCACTCCATTGTATCTTGAGCAACTTAACTACCTTCCTCCTAAGCTGTTTCGTGTCGGTTCCCACAACACGAAGCGGCTTACGAGGTCTCTTATCGACTGGATCAACTTTGAAATCTTCACAGCTATCAGCAGAAACCACTGTATTCGAGTCGTGCACATACTTCCGTAGATAGTATACATGAAAAACATTGTGCACACTCGACATCTTCTCTGGTAACTCCAATCTATAGGCGAGCTTTCCAATTCGCTCGATGATCGGGAATGGTCCAACAAATCTCGAAGTCAACTTCCCTTTCTTCCCGAATCGAATAACATTCTTCAATGGAGAAATCTTCACAAAAACCATATCGCCTACGTCGAATTCCAAATCCTTACGACGCTTATCTGCATAACTCTTCTGTCGGTCTTGGGCTGCCTTCATTCGTTGCCGAGTGATCTCTATGCAATCCGAAGTCTGTCGAATCATCTCTGGCCCAAGTATCAGCTTTTCTCCGGTCTCTAACCAACATGTCGGAGAGTTACACGGTCTTCCATACAATGCCTCATACGGTGCCATACCAATGCTTGATTGGTAACTGTTGTTATATGCAAATTCCACCAAATGAAGGTGATCTTCCCATGATCCTCCGAAATCCAAAACACAAGCTCTGAGGAGTTCTTCCAAAACTCGGTTGACTCTCTCGGTCTGACCATCTGTTTGAGGGTGATTAGCGGTACTCAAACATAACTCGGTTCCCAAAACTTCCTGGAAGCTCTTCCAAAATCCACTAGTGAACAATGGATCTCGATCGCTCACTATACTCTTTGGAATACCATGGAATCGAACTATCCACTTAACATACAACTCAGCCAACTTTGATGCGGTCCTAGTCGATCGAACAGGAATGAATCTTGCACTTTTAGTCAGTCGATCTACGATGACCCAAATTCCTTCATTTCCCGTTCTGGTTCTAGGTAGTCCATTAATAAAATCCATCGACACTTGTTCCCACTTCCATGTAGGAACCTCTAATGGCTGAAGCAATCCACTGGGCTTCTTCTGCTCAGCTTTCACCAACTGGCAGTTCATGCACTTGGAAATAAAATTTCCAACATCCTTCTTCATACCTTCCCAGTAGTAGGTTCTCTTCATATCCCGATACATCTTATTTCCTCCTGGATGAATTGTCAGCTTCGAGTGATGACTTTCCTCCAGAACTTCACTTCTCAATTCATCTATATCGGGAACAACTAGTCTTTCTTGCTTTCGAAGCCAACCCTCTCGATCGACCTCGAATCCTTTATCCTTTTCTGGGTCCAATCCATATTCCAAATCACGGATAACCTTGACAAGCTTATCGTCTCGCTTTTGGCTCTCGCCAATCCTTTCCAAAAGAGTGGGTCTTATCGATAAGTTTGCCAACATCTCAGGTTCCAATTCACATCTGGGCCTGAAGTCAAATCCAGCTAAATACTCGAGACTCTTCCATTCAGAAAACATGGCTCCCAATCCTGCATGTCTTCGACTTAACGCATCTGCCACTGCGTTACCTTTTCCCGGAGTATAATCTATACCAAAATCATATGATGCCAAAAACTCTAGCCAACGTTGCTGCCGAAGATTCAAATCCTTTTGGGAGAAAAGATACTTCAATGACTTATGATCTGTAAACAACTCGAATCGAACTCCCAATAGATAATGTCTCCACATCTTCAGAGCAAAAACAATCGCCGCTAACTCCAAATCATGAGTCGGGTAATTCCTTTCATGCGGCTTCAGTTGTCGACTTGCATACGCAACAACTTTATCCCTCTGCATTAGCACCGCTCCAAGTCCAGTACCACATGCATCGGTGTAAACCACCATTTCATCATTCCCACTTGGAATAGTCAAAACAGGAGCACTTGTCAGTCGCTCTTTCAGGATTCTAAAAGCCTGCTCACACTTATCTTCCCACTTGAACACTTGGTTCTTTTTCGTCAATCCTGTTAACGGTGCAGCCACCTTGGAGAATTCTTTGATAAACCGTCGATAATATCCTGCTAATCCAAGAAAACTTCTCACATCAGATGCATTCTTAGGTCTAACCCAATCCTGGATTGCTGCCACCTTAGCGGGGTCAACCGCTATTCCATTTCCAGAGATAACATGGCCTAAGAACCTCACTTCACTCTTCCAGAAGTGACACTTCGAAAACTTAGCCTTCAGCTGATGTTTCCGCAGGATTTCCAAAACAATACGCAAGTGCGTCTTGTGCTCTTCTTCAGTTCTGGAATAAATCAGAATATCATCCACGAACACAAGCACGAACTTGTTCAACTGATCTCTGAACACTATATTCATAAGATCCACAAAATATGCTGGCGCATTAGTCAACCCAAACGGCATTACCAGCCACTCAAAGAAACCGGATGGTGTCCTAAAAGCAGTCTTCGGCACACTATCCTTAGCCACTCTTAACTGGTGAAATCCTGTTGCCAAATCCATCTGAGAAAACACCTTAGCTTCGTGAAGCTGATCAAACAAGTCATCTATTCTCGGCAATGGATACTTGTTCTTCTTAGTCACTTTATTCAGCTCACGATAATCCACACACAACCTCAACAATCCATCTGCTTTGGTTGCGAACACAACTAGTGCACTCCATTCGGACAAACTACGCCGAATGAATCCTTTCTGCAAAAGGTCATCAACCTGCACCTTCAACTCTTGCTGTTCCCTAGGCGCCATCCGCTTAAGAGGCATCACAACAGGTCTGGCTCCTTCAACTAGATCTATACGAAACTCGATCTCTCTATGCGGCGGTAACCCTTTGACCTCGTCAAAGACATCCTCAAATCCATTAGCGATTGGCACAGATGACAGTCCATCCCGTGGAACAACCAGCGAATACATGAAGCTCATGAAGACGCCTTATTCATGCTAACATCGTATCACAATCTTTTGCCCCTCCACATTCTCTACTGTCACCTCCAACCTCTCACAATCAACCTTTGCCGCATACTTCCTAAGCCAGTCCATACCCAAAATAATTCCGAACCCCGCAAAGTTCAGAACAAAACAATCACAAACAAAAGAGCAATCATGACTCGATACAATCAGACCACGGCATAACATACACAAACAAGACGAACCCCCGATTGGATTAGTCACAGCCAATGGCCTATCAACAATATCCAGTTCCAAACCCAACCGGCCTACAAGTTCACTACAAACAAACAAATGCGACGCCCCAATATCAAATAACACTCTTACTGGAACTTCACATAGGAAAAGAGTACCTTGAACCACTACACTCTTTCCCTTCTCTTCAACCGTAGGAGCTTTCGAAGACGATGGAACAGCTCCTAAAGCATAAGCTTGCACAATCTGCTTGTCCTTCCTTGGTTCTGGACAATTCTTCCTGATATGCCCCGGCTTGGCACAGTTGTGACACTTCATCGGCACCTTCGGATTCTTGCAATCCCTGGAGAAATGGCCCTTCTGCTGACAATTGAAGCAGGTCACCTCGCCTTTCGGCTTCTTCTGACCATCCTTACCCTTTTGCTGCTGCTGCTTCCTTTTCTTGCTTCCATCCTGCTGTGGTTTAGACTCTCCCCTGGTCACAGCAACAACAGATCCTTCCTTAGGAAACATACTCTCATGCCTGAGATCTTTCTCCACAAGCTTCTCAAATGAATCATCCAAATGATCCACCAACTGTCTCCCAAGATAACTGTCCAAGCCTGTCACAAACTTCTCATTCTTCTGATACGAAGATTCAATATACGACTGGGCATACTTGGACAAAGCTTCAAACTCAGAAACATACTCAAGAACTGGTCTTCCTCCCTGCTTGAGCTCCACAAACTTCTTGAACAGAACAGACTTCTGAGCTGTAGAAATGAACTTAGCTTCAAATCTGACTTGGAATTGCTCCCAAGTAATCTCTTCCTCCGGAGTGTTAATGGTGATAGAGTTCCACCAATCAGAAGCTCTTCCTTGAAGATGTCTTGATGCAAGCTTCCTCTTAGTTGCATCCTCGATTCCCAAATCACCAAAGATCCTTCTACAAGCATCTATCCACCTCTGGACCTCAATGGTTGGTTCCGTTCCCAAGAAAACCTTTCCTCCAAGAGCAGTATAGTCCTTACACAGCTTAGCAAAGTCCACCGGTTTTGGAGTTTGAACTTGAACTCCAACATCCACCGATGGCCCCGGAGTTGGCATCCTTCTCATGATCGAAGTCATCATAGCTTCGAACATAGCAGCATAATCAGCAGCCCCCTCAGTAGCACGGCCTTCCCTAGCAGCTGGTCTCCCTCTTCGACTCATTCTCAATATCTATAAAAAGGAATGGTTAGCACACCTAGAGAAACAACTGCATAAAGGACTCAAACTCTACTAAGTTACTATATTATATATAGTAATCATCCATCAAAATACAATTACGTCTCTCATACGTATTTACGTCAGCGAGCGTTGGGTAAAATCAATTAACCAAAGCTCTGATACCAAATGTGACGACCGCCCATGACCCCTGCACCGAACCTAGAGATAGTGCGCTGTAATGTGTGCCAGGCGACCATGGACGATTTCCAAGGTAAATTAAAACAACAGAATCTATCGTATTACTCACAGCGCATGGACAAAATATAATAGAACATATACATAGTGAAGCTTCACAGAATAGAATCTCATCAACAAAACTTCATAATAGTTGAATACAAACATCTGAATAGTCAATACATCAAGCCTCACTACATAACACTCAGAGAATATACAAACAGCGGAACATCCAGTACATATAGTAAGAAGATAATATGCAACCCTCCAGCTCGTCTTCGACATCAGCATCGTGGAAAGCAAGAATAGCACCTGTCACCTGCTACCTAGTCTGCCCGTCCCAAAATGGACGAACAGCCCAAGGCAATAAGAGTTAAAACATAAAGCCTTGAGTCAGACAACAGTCTTAGTGAGCGGTAAATTAACTAACAACATACCAAAAGAGCATAAAGGAAAAGGAATAGGAATACAACCCTCCCACTCCACCTCTTTCTACAGTGATAGCCCCCAGACACACACTAAGTAGAAGCAATCATAGCAAAGCATACAATTTAAAGTAAAGCAATTATCACTCGAGTCAAGGGCGATGTTTTCCAAGTACGAACCCCCAAGGCCTAAACTAAGATCAGATAAGCACCCAGAAAACACTGCTCTTGAGTCCGAATGACGATACAACCAAACATCCATGACTCTGGTTATCACTGTTATCATTGCTTCGATATCATCGTTAATTGAATGACCGGCTCATTCTTTCATCCGTCCGTCAAGGGCTAATGGAAACCCCGGTTCTAGACATAACTCTGCACGTCATCGTGACCCATGCCTAGGACTATCGAATCTGCCCAGAGTACTTGACTACCCAATCAGTAGCCTTCAGGGACTATCGAATCTGCCCAACGTACTCTTGCTTTGAGCATGTTAGAACCTTCAACAACGATGAGATCTCAGCCTTTTAGTCATCCTCCTCGACGACTATTTCCATACTAGCTCAAGCGCCTCTCGAGCAAACCATTATCCTCAAACTCGAACATTTCACCGAGTTATCAACATGCTTGGAATGATCCCGTCTGGATTAGACCAAGGCTATCTCATATCATGCTTCGCCTCATCATCATCATAGCAAAGCTTCATCTCAACATCATCATCAAATCTATCCATATGAGCTTCCTCATCCGCCACATATGCCACAAGCAGCTTTCCCAATTCAAGAGCCTTTCCCTTAGCTTTTGAATCATCTTCGGTCTAAATCAAATCATCAATCATCTAATTCATAGCAATCAATCAAGTCAAACATTAATCCATGTAATCAAGCATTCAAATATGATCTAAATAGACAATTATAACAATAATGGCAATTTCGTAATTAAAGAGTCAAAAGTCTAACAAACATGAAAACATGAACAATATCTCTATAATCTTGATAAATGAACTTGCATAGGTTAACACTTAGTAAAATGGATGTCTAATCATCATGAACCATGGATCTATATGGATCTATACTTAGGTTTACGAAAATGCATGGTAATCACTACTTTACACCAAAATCAAGCCAACAATCCGATATACTCCTTTGGATCCGTGTGAGAGATAATCACCACTCACCAAATCACCTAAACAACCCAAAAGCAACACACTTCAGATCTGGACAGCGAAGGATCTAACTTGATCTATCACGAATCCGCTTACAACGATGAAATCTCTCTTCGAAGAATGTAGATCTTCAATCTAAGCTCTTCGATCTTCAATTTGATCTTCAACTTGGATGGATGGAATCACTAGATTAGAGTGGAGAAAAGAAGTGAAGATGTGTAGAAGTCGAGCTCTCAAAATGGCAGCACTTCGTCGCTTCGAAATCCGGATCCCAAAAATTGAGAAAAACCCTCCTATTTATAGGCTGATTTCCCCTTAGGTCGCTCGGAGTTAGGTCGTCCACGACTTACGACCTAAAACCCCCACGACCTAAAAAGCCCACGACTCAACAATACCAGCCTAAGACCTAACACTTAAGCGCTTAGCGACCTAACGACTTAACACGCAAGCGCTTTTACGACCTACGACCTATCACTGCGCACGACCTAACAGATCCAACGACCTAACACCTGTGCGCTTATGCGACCTAACGACTTAACAGCTTAACTCCTAAGTCGCTCGCGACTTAACAACTCCCAGGTCGCTCACGACCTAACACTCAGCCAAAACCCAACGACCTAGCGCAGACACACTTCCTCGCGACCTAACAACTCAACCGAGTCACGACCTACGACTTAACTGAGACGCGACCTAACTAACTTAGCCAGGATACGACCTAACTCCTTAAGTCGTCTAACTCTTAGGTCGCTAACTCGCTAACCCTCTTAGGTCGCTAACTCGCTAACCCTCTTAGGTCGCTAACATCCTATAGGTCGCTCCAAACTAACACACGACCTAAACCACTATACGACCTAACTGCTAGGTCGTTAACTCTCTTAAGTCGTCTACCCCATAAGTCGTCCACTCCTTAAGTCGCTCAATTCCTAAGACTGCCAACTCCCCTTAGGTCGTCAACCCTGTTAAGTCGCTAACCCTTAGGTCGTCCACTACCTTAGGTCGCTCCAACACTCTACGACCTAAGCCACCACACGACTCAACTTCCAAACGACTTAAGCTCTAGATGACTCATCAACAATGCGACCAAATGATAACTGTTTTACGATGTTTCGATCCGTAAAAATACGGGTCGTTACACAGAATCACATCAAATTTCATAATGAAATTTTAAATACATACCTTTTGTTGAGAAATTCAAATTTACCCTCGAAATCAAAATCCAATTCCATTTTCCTACAGCCTTTATAATCCCTGTATACTTTACTTAACAACAATGGCCAAATTCACTTATTGGATTCCCAATACCTATTTTACTTAAGAATTTTCCTCAATTCATTTCTTAAGTTCAATATAAGTATTTACATACTTCTATATTTATTTTCACTTTACTAACAAAGTTATATATTCATTTCCATTCGACTTTGTATTTTCAATTCCATTTGAATTCAATTTACAATTTCATTTTAGATATTGAATTCTATTTACCTTATCTCAAATTCAATTTTGAAATCATTTGTCATTAAGTGAAAATTTTCAAAAATTTCAAATTTTTTTCTAACTTCCAAAATTTTCAGAAAATTTTGGCGGGGTCTCCTTTGTACGGAGGAGCTTTTACAATTTGACAAAAGATATAAATATATATACATCGACCCACTCGGTCAGAAAAGCAGAAAAACAGTTCATATTTCCTATTTTTATTGCGTAGGCGTACCTTTTTAGCATTTTAAGCAAAGCGGTTTATTTATTGGCATTTGCACAACCCAAAATGCAGCCAAACGGCTTCCAAAAACCTGTACTTACTCAGTTTAAACACGTAAGTGACATATATCGGAAATCTATTAACATTTCACCTATTTCAATAGCAAATACATAGATTTCATAAGCAATGCATTCAAAATAATTTCCATTAGCAATTTATAAAGTTTCAATACAAATTAAATTGCTTTCATCTAATTTATATTCAATTCAATGGTTTCTATACAAACTAAATTGCTTACGACCAATTCACATACAATTTCCATTCAATTCAAGTGATCTACAACTCATTTTCTTCATTCTATTCATTTTTAGCGAAACGAATTCATATCATTTCAATTGATTCAAAAATCAATTTTTATTTTCTTTATTAAGCCATAGCATTTATATATCTTGTTTACGTCAAACGACACACAAATTTTTATGCAATTCGACGAAATTTATGTAAATAAACTATCACTTGAACTCATAACCATTTTAAATTGATTCTAACTCAATTCATATCAGTTTCATTTCCATTTTCATTCAATCTTGCATTATCAATTTCATTCTTCATTTTTTTTGGTTCAATATAAATATTCCACATACACATTATATTTATTTTCAATTTGCCACTTCGGTTAATATCTACTTATATTTAAATAGGATTTCCAATCCCATTCGAATTCAATTTACCTTTCATTTATAATTATTGAATTTAATTCATTTCCAAATCATATTTACTTTGTCATTCCTTCAATTAGTTTCACTTACTAATTTTATTTCAATACTTCACTTTGTTTATCAAAAATCAAATTAAATTTCCAATTCCATTCATTCATTTGGAAATTTATTTCTACTTACTTGAATTTTATCTGCAAATTTAACTCACAATTGAATTTTTATTTAACTAACTCAACTTCCCTATTTCATGAATTAATTAATTTTCATATTAGTTTACTTGAATTCAATCCATTTTATTTTTATTTTTTCCAAGTTTGGATTTTCCTTTAACTTGATTCAAATCAAATTCCATTTTTTTTTCAATTTCCAATTCATTTATTTACAATTGTAACTCCATTTGTTCATTCTCAAATTCGTTCATTTTCAATTTGAATCTCATTCCAATCAAATTCGAATATTTTTATAAGTTATCAACTTATTTACATTCCATAACATTTTAATGAAATTCCAGAGTCTTTTTAAACAATTACTCACATTTCATTTCAATTTATAAAAATCATTTATACATTCACATTACCAATTTCATTCCATTAATGAATTTTACTTTAAATATTTTCCTGGAATTCTATTTTCAATTATAAATCACATTACAATTTACATTTACAAATCTCATTCGTATAGGAATTCATTTCCTTATATTTTCAATTCATATTTATAAATTCCATTTGTCAAATGAATTTATCTCCAAATCTTTGGTTATACCATTATTTCTTATTCAATTTTCATATAATAATGATAATGATTCGATATTATCACTTCCTAACAACCAAGCATCCATATACTATAATAATTCATAGAAAATCATTTCTTTTCCATACAAAAATAGTTTTGGGTAAAATTATTTCATTTACCTTATTTAAAACAATACTGTGTCAGTTTATCTTGTTTAAGAGTTTAGAAACCCCTATCGATTACAGTTGGCCAGACTGCACCGACCAGAATCTATAAACAATCAACCGATAAGTCAACACAATACAAAACAAATTTTGTATTCACTAACAAATACGCGCTCATATCTATTAATACACTCAACTCATTCTAGAGTACTACTGACTCCATCTCTAATGAGTAATTCCCAACAGAGCCAGGGTAGTCGCTTAACCAACAGCTCTGATACCACATGTAACGGTTGTGACTTTTCGACGCTCGAAAGTCGACATTAATACGTCCACTGTATCAAATGCCGCGCAATCGAATGCCGGAAAACCGAACCATTAGGGTTAAAGAAGAGGTAGAAGAAGACAGAAGAAAAAGAAAGAAGAAACACAGAAACAGAAACAATATCAGAATCTCACATTCGCAGCGGAACAATATATAATAGAAAATCACTGGTCTTTTAAACAAAGAACTATATCAGTTTATTCAATACATCATCAAAGTCAATATACAACTCAATACAACAATGGATAGTTATATAAACTTGTCCTCATACAGAATGCACAGCGGAAATAAATAACAAGTACGGAAGTATGTCTCGCCATCCAGCTTGCCTCCAAAGCTCCAGAATATCCAGAATATCCTGATAACATAACTCTAGGTTGCCCGTGTGGAAAATTATGGGCACCCAGAGTTTAGAAGGGAACAATAAACTCCGAGTCAGTCATGGTGACAGGTGTGAGATCGTAAAACAGTTATTTTCACAAAGAAAATAAAATTAATTCGCAATGCTTTTGGAAAATGAAACTACCATAAGACCTCCCGCCACACACACAATGCAAACGCAGAATTGGAGGAGATTTCTTCTTATGATAGTCAAAGATGCTTATTACGCAAAACCATTGGATTATTATTATTAATGTCTAGTGTGGAAAACATTTCGAAAGTATAATATAAATCTTAGCCAGCATACAACCATTATTGTATGCCTACTATAGCTATTATGTTCAATAGCAGGTTACCGCCACATTCCATAGCAGTTTATACAACTAAATCCGTACAAGGCTTGTATTGTTTCTTTGGATTTCCAACAAATGGTCAGGCTAAGTAACTTCCTACTGCCACATGGGATCGCCTCTGGATGGACGTCCCGAGAACCAACCTGGCTCTCTACCAACACAAGGCCAGGTTACCTATGGGAATAGGTAACTACTACATGAATATGCCACCCCCGGTCCTTTGGGACCTTTATCCGAGGCGCCTAGATCACAAAGCAACAACCACAAAGAATGAGATTGGAGCAACCACATAGGTTAAATATCAGGGCTCCATACCTGATACCACCCTTTTCCAGAAGGAGATGACATACCCTAAAGGGCGCGACCCTCATAACCTTGCCGCGTCATTCCTGTTTCAACCATTTCCGGGGTGTGAGGTCTGACGAAGTCTCGTCCACAAAGCTACGCTTTTTCACAAAGCCATGCTTTGATCACAATTGATCAATGAATGATCAACACACAGCAACACTCAGCATGCCACATTACCAAATTGGGAATATATCGCTGATAACCTTCAACTACATAACCTCTGAGCTCATACGTCTCAGAGAAGGGTGTTAAGCTAAGAAAATAAATTCTCCGCCACCAACAGAAATGTATTTGAAAGAAATCAGCTTTATATCTCAAGATGTAATGTCAGACATATAACCATACAAGTCTGTTCCGGGTTCGAACGGAACCGAAGGCACTTCCAAAGAAGCCCTTGCAATCCGGATATTCACAATCCCAATCGGACTTCCCATCACAAGAAAAGTGATATAAATCTCTATACCGGAGCAACTCGGTGCAGAGACATTCGACAGGTTGTCCTTTCATTTTCGAAAATACCCGGTCTTCACACCGGTCTTCAATTGCAATTCATAAACGTCGTATCATTATTCGGAATGGGTTATCTGACACAAAGGTCTTTTCGCGGCTAAACCGAATAATAAGCGTTTGTTTTAAAAACAAATTCAAATGCCATTTCAAAGGCAATATTGATAGTCGGTGATTTAACTATCAACAACATTCACAACAATCATCAGATTTAAATAATTTTCCCAAATTATTTATTTTCAAAAATATCTCCACAAGATATATTTTTCCACACTTCAACACTTTGAAAACAAATTCAAATCAGTTTTCATCTTTCAACTTTTGAAAATAAATTTCAAATCAATTTCCTTACACGGAATATATTCCCAAATATTTCTTTTAAAAACCAACTTTAGAACTTTTGATTTATATTTTTAAAAGATACTTTGGAAATATATTCGGCTTTATAGTGAGAATACACTTTCACTTCAAAATGGTCCATTTAAACCAATTAAATAAATCCTTATCGATTTATTTTAAATTTAAATTCAAATCGGTAAATTTATTTCCACACTTCAAAAAAAATAAATCAGTGTTTGTTTTTAAACAAATTTCCCTTTCCTTTATAAATTCCATGTGAATTTACATTTCCAAATATTCACTTTTTATACGATTTTCAAATCGATTTCTCAAATATTCATTTTCAACTCCAAATCAACTTTTAAATTTATTTCAACACAAATAAAATTTTCATTTAACATCAAATAAATTTTCATATCAATTTCCCAAAGATTTAATTTCAAATACCAAATCAATTACAAATTGATTTCTAGAAATTTATCACTTTTAAATAAATTCCTTTATTCTTTCCAAATTATTCAATATTCCATTTTTAAATGAATTCTTCAATTTTTAAACAATATTATTCCAAACCCATTAATTAATATCTTTTCCCATATTTTGGAATTTATTCGGTAAGATTTCGAAAATCAAATTTAATACTTTAAAATTCCTTCTTTCAAATAAATTCAATTCTTAAAAATAAATTCACTTAAAGTTTTCCACCTTAATTTTCAAAATCCAATTTATATTCATTTCTGGTATCGAACGATACAAAAAATACATTCGGCTAAATTTTAGCCTTCAACACATTCAATCGTCAATATAATCATTCACAGATTATCAATAATCATCACACAGTATATGAAATAAATTCATACAATTTGAGGAATCCAGTTGGATCCCTCCAACCTGTTTCCCTGCATCCACAGATGTTAGCACAATACCAATTCCACTTCGAGGTGGAATATCGCGGTATATGGGATTTATAAAAATTTCATCCGCTATTTTGCGGCGCAATAGGGTCTCATCCGCTATATAATGCGGGAAATCAACAACTCCAATATATATATATTCCAATATATATATATATATATATTGCTACATATTACTATATATATATACTATCACATCCAAACACACAATCAACACAATCAATAATTTTAAATATAACTATTTAAAATTAAACAAAACCCTTTGTTTGAGTGAGAAGATCTCACCTTAGCTTTTATTTATTTTGCAATCCATTTTCATTCTCGGCTTGATTCCTTTCCGGTATTGACCTTGTATAAACAATTTTGCAATTTATTAATATTCGAATAAATCGAACAATTAAATTTCCATTTAAAATTTGACTTAACTTATAATTAGTTTTAAACTAATTCCTTTCTTTAAAAATCTAGTCTTTATAAACTCCATATTGTTTTAAAATTCCTATACTTTAAAAATCCTATATATACATATATTTACTGTTTCACCTATATGTATACATTTATTTAATTGAAAACAGATTTATCTTCATTTTACTGTAAAAACTTTTCTGTATATATATACATTCAAAAAATTATTTTACTGTGCTTTTAAAATCAAATCGATCTGTATATATATTTTTCAGTTTTCCTGTAAGATGTATATATATATAAAATTTTGTAGATAAACTAAAAATACCTTACAGCTTTGAACACTCCTCCTTCGACATCGAAGAACCCACCATCAATGCCTCGTAACTGAGCTCCAGTTCACGGCCACCATTGTCTCACCATCGAGACACCACTGCCTCCGCACCTCGAACACACGCGTTGAACTCGACCGCATATCGCACACGCCAGCCTCGCGTACGCGAGCGCCGCTCCAAATCACGGCGTCGCCTAAACTCTTCGAATCGCCTCCCGAGATTCACGTGTGCGAGCGCACGCCTCCATCGCGATTCGCCGCACTCTGTTGCTCGATCTCCTCTTGCGCAGTCGCGATTAAATCGCGATTCGAATCTGCCCTTTTCCTTTTTTTTTAGCCTCGAACGATTTATGTTTGAATAGAAGAAGAAGGGCTTTCTAATTTTTGGGGATGAATGTGCGATTTTTGATTACTAATGTACGCGGCCATTTAAAATTCAGAGCATTTGATTTTGTTTTTCAAACAACAGGGCTTCGGCCATTAATTGATTTTGAACGAGAGATTTCGTTTATTTATTTTTTCGAAAATCTGTTTGCGTGATGTTAAAAACGAAATGAAGGGGAGACAAGAAGAGATGTTAACGTGTAGAGAAAGGCTGCCATGCTTCAGAGGTGCAGAGAAAAGTTTTGATGTGAGAATTTCAACTGAAGTCAACTAGGATAAAATTATTCAATTTAAATTCAAATTCGAATCGACTCGAAAACGAAGTCAAAAATTTCGACTTCCTATCAAGGAGTGCCGCTAGGCGTTTATAATGTTATGCGCCTATTCCGAACGCAATGGAAAAGGTTTCGAGTCCAAATTCGATCGTATGGAGAAGATAGCTTTTTGGACCAGTTATTAAATTAAATTTTCGATTTAATTTCAGCGCGTTTGCTTATCGTACGATCACACTATAACTCCAAACACTACGAAAATTGAAATCCGATAATAATACAATATTATGGATCCAAGGGTACTGGTTTCGTCGAATTCCGAGACCGTGCCTCGGAACGCTATTTTCAAATTCAATTTAAACAACAAATTTCAAAACTGAACAAAACAGTTCCAAATTCAATTCTGAAGCTTCTATTATCTTCAGTATAATCAATATGAATTTTCTAAGACTTCATATTATTTTTAATCAGCTTAAAATTGAAGATTCAAATTTTTACCCAAATTTAATAATTAAATTCAATAATTTAATTACCAAATTCATTCTGATATCTCGAATTTCAAATAAAACTATCATTCGAATATTTAAACTCAATTAAATATTCACATTTCAAATGTCAAAAATTCAGGGTCGTTACAGAAATCCAAGCACAAGTTCGGGTTTAAAAGAAGTTTGATTTGGTTATAGAAATGATAAGAAATTTAATTTTCGTAAATGATATCTCTTTATGGAAAGGATTTGGTCATACTCTTAATACTAAACGTCGAGGTATGGAAACTCGTTTCTATCTCGAAAGTTAAAAATGTCATTGAGGCAATGCCTAAAGGTAACACTACCTTAACTTGCTCGGCTTCATTTTCAACCGAGGGATAGTACAAGTTTGAAATCAATGAGTAGTGGTAAGGGCATGGGATTTAATTTCCATATACGACCATTTTAACTCTTCCCAATAGTTGATTTATTAACTATCGATTCAGCTTTCTTCTTTTTGTATCGTCGAATTTAAGATGATTTGTTGCTCATTTGTGCATTGATATCCTTTGTCAAAAATGACTAAATCAAAAGAGCGAGTGGGGGTCAAGCTATATGGGGTTGCTCCCATTAGAGTATTTTCATTTCTGCTCTAGATTTTTTTTTTGATGGTATGCACGCATAGATGTGAAATACTCGGATTCTTGGTAAGGTTGGCGGAGTTCGGCTTGGAGTTTCCGAGAGGTGCCATAGAGTGTATGACTCTCTCTAGTATATTTTCTAGAGGTATACTTTCGATAAGGAGGGCTCACCCTCCTAGTCATTGTTGGAAAATTCCTTTCCTTGTTGATTCAAATCTTTGAATTGCTTTCTTAATTACATCGAGATGTGACTGGAGTTCTTCTTGATGTTTAATTATTAGTGTCCATTCTATAATTTTGGATTCTAACCATGTTTATACCCTTCATTTTCTAGTTTTGGTTTTGTTAATTCTCTTCCATTCATTCATGTGTGGGAGTTGTTCTTGTAAGGTAAAACCTATGCTGTGTTTAGTGGCGCTGTAACGACCCACCTTTTTGAACGGTTTAAATTGACAATAAACCACACATGTCAAACTCAAACCATTCAAAAGGGAGGATTGTTATGGGGTAAATAAGAATAGAAGAGAAAAGAAGAAAAAAAACATAGAATCTCACAGCGGAATGACAAAATATAATAATCAAATAAACAGTTCATGAAGCTGTTTTACAAATAACATTTGATTACACTTTTACAATACAGATCAGAGTTACGTACAACAGAAATGAATAAATAATGCAGCGGACAACATGATGTAGTGGAAATAATATAATAAATAATAATAGTATTAAATCTTTATCTTCGTCCTCTAGAAAAGCAGTCTTCGATACACTGAAAAGCTCATACTGACCCGAGCGAATTGAAAAGACAAAACACTCGAGTCGGGACTAAAGATCTTATGCAAGTTAAATCAACGGTAAATAAATATGAGTGTAACAGCGTCAGATATGTTTACGGGGTTTGACGTCTCCTATCCAGTGTCTAACGTGAGTGCAATAACTTAAGAGATGTTCGGGATTTCCATCTCCTAAGGATCCGTTAAACTATCTACATACATAGTACAATACGCTATTATAATAGTGTCTACAGTAAAGTAAAGTATTAAAATAACGTTAAGGTGTTTGTAACATCCTGACATTTTAAACAATTCGCATCCATACATGTCGGATTTGAATTTCTCAAAATATCATATTGTTAATTTAAATTTGGCAAAACTCAGCATATACAGTAAATAAATAATCACAGAATCACAAACACAGAGTAATATAACAATAATGCAGTAGAAACAAAAGAATAGTAGTTCATGAAGCTACTATATATATATAATAGAGTTACACAAGATACAACAGAAGTCTCGAATACATAGATGTCTTAATACAATAGTCAAATACAAGATCAGAATACATCACTGGAATCAACTGAATAACTGAAAGCTGGATAGATAGCTGGATCTCCAAGCGAAGTTCCAACTCCAAAGGTGAGTCTTGAACACGGAACCACTCAGTCTGACCCGAGCGTAAAGCAAAACACAAAACACTCGAGTCAGGATTAACATTCTTATATCAATAAATCCAACTCAAGTGAAATATCAACTGAAATACAAGTAACTCAAAGGACGTTTGGGATAACCATCCTCTAAGGATCCGTTAAACTATCAACTATGCATTAATATACGCTATTATAATATGTCTAAAGTAAAGTGTACTATTTAAAAATAGCGTTAAGGTTTTACATTTTCCACCTTAACACATTTTTAGGTGTGCCAATAGACTATATAGTACCGTAATACCCCGTAAACTCGGGCTACCAGAGGATACTCCAAAGGTACGACACAAATCAAACTCGTAGTAAAGCACGCTAGGGTAGGTGACACGGCATAACTAGGCAATGCCAGGGTAGATATACCAATTACACTTCGGGGCCGGTGGTAACGCAGAGCCGCAGCAATCGCCCACCTCGAGCCACACTCCCGAATCAAGGGTGCGCACCAAATCGATCACAAAGTAATAGAATGGCATACAATGGAGTGTGTCCGATAAGAAGAGCTACCTCATTAGCTCGTCAATTGCTCCTGTTTTAGCCACCTTATGCCAACTCACGGGAGTCGGGTCCACGTATATACCTCATATAGAATCGTCGCCACCATCCTACTTCATTCTGGAATCTCCACCGCGTACACAGTTGTTAAAGTGGTTTTCGGTATCGACAAAGAGTATGCCCATATCTGATCCCGGTCTCTTTAACAACCAAACGTTATTATAACACCGCGGTCATTTCAAAATAGTTTATGCTTCAAAACCAAAATATCATTTCCATTTCAAAAACCAAATCAATACGATATCATTTTCACTTCAAATATATACATTTCCAAAATCCTATCACTTTCCAAAGTTATAATACTTGCGAAACCAAAATAATTTGAAATAATAATACTTTGAAATTCATAACTTTGGAAATCATAACACTTTCCTTCAAAAAGTTTAGATATTAAAATTAGTATATATAAATAAATTGTTTATAAAATAAAAATAGTTTATATAAAATAGTTATAAGTTAAAATAGTTTATAATAAAATAATTTATATTGAAAATGATTTATATTAAAATAGTTTATATTAAAATAATTTATAAAGTAAAATATAAATAGTTTTAGATATAGTTTAAAAATACTTTATATAATAAAATAGCTTCCCCAAATTTCACATATCGATTCAAATCCACTCGAATTCCAGAATTCAAATTAATCCAATCTCAAATCATCAATTTCAAATTTCAATTCAATTAATCATTATATCGATTTCAAATACCGATTTGAATCACAAATAAACCATCTCAATTTCAATATATTTCAAAGTTATATATCAAATTCGCTTTACTATTATTTAGTTTTGAAATATTTAGTCAATCATTTCAATAACATCTACATACAACTTCAATTTACAAATTTAAAATAAACAAAATACCCCCATTTAAATTTATATAAGTTTGAAAATTTTATTTAAGTCACTTTAATCAAATCCAAGTTATAAAACCATATCTTTAAATTTCAAATTTAATAAATTTCAAATCAAACTTATTTAAGTAAAATTCTTAAATAAATATAATTTCAAATCAGTTTCAAATCTAAATTTATTAAAATCATTATAAACTCTATATTTGAAATTATAGATATTAAATAAATACTTAAACATATCATTTATCAACTTTATTAAATCAACTTTAATAAATCTTTAAACTCAATATTGATTGAAACCATATATTTCTCTTCAAAACCATAGAAATCACTTTCCAAAATATTTATATATAAACCAACGGTGTCCGTATATAATTTTCGATCCTATGGTCAGGTGATACAGATATTTATCATTTCAATCCGCAATTTAAATATATATATGGGTATATATCTTTTCAACCCGCAATCCCAAATTCAATTCAGATGAAAATCGCTTAGGTTTATCATTTCAACCCATAACGATTTTCTCCTATTCTACAGATCGTTTAGGTATGTATCATTTCAACCCATAGTGAATTCTATACTAACAGGGAACTTGCAGAGTGATAATAGATATGATAATAATATAATAGGCATATATGATCAATATAAATAACAGATGATGGTGTCAGATGTCACAGGTGAACAAATACAGATAATAGCATATATAACAATGTAAATAACTAATAGCAGCATATTTCAATTGTCGTTTCAATTGAAACCAAATCTAATCAATATAAGAACGTTAATCGTGAGTGATTGCTCACCTTTCGAGGCTAGATAGATTTGACAAAGAAATGAGCTATGAATTCCAAAGCAACGCTAGATTTGCACGAATGAAGAAAACAGGCAGGACGGACCAGAAGCTGATAAAATGGGAATCGATGAAACAAATCAAAATCGATTTTGATATAAACTGAGAATACATACATTATTATATTATAAATATATATATATATATATTTAGTATTTTAGTTTAAGACAAAAATAAAATAATATAAAGATTTCAAAATCATAATTCTTAAACTCAAATGTTGAAAAAACAAAAATATATACGTATTTTAAAACCCATACTTATATCTTCTTACCAATACAACTCACATTCATATTATATTCAAACCTTTACAGACTATATATATACATAGCGGACTTATACAAAATCTTATATATTTACTGTAACTTATATATATAAAACTGTATATATAAACTTACTTACGCATAACACTTGTGATCAACAATATATATATATAACTATAACTAATGTGAATGGACATATATACAAACTGTAAGAAGGAGGATAATAAAACAAAATTGCAAACTTGCAAATAAATAGCTTTATATATCTCGTATATATATACGAACAACAGTAAATATGTAATTTATATAAAATATATATAAACCTTATATTAAACATATTTCAACATGTAAGTCTAAGTTTATATAAAATAATATATATAACACTTGTATAACATATCCTTTAAACAAAACAGAGACAAAAAAATTCAACTTGTATAACAGACTATAGATAAACTATATAACTTTATTATTTTATAACTATATATACATATAAAATTCAACTACAATATACAAGCACTTGAATATATGTTCGTAATATATATATATATATAAATCAAGTATCTGATAACTCACAGAACATACCCAGCCCATAACGTATGGCAAGGGGAGCAAGCTATGCAGTGGTGGCCCGGAGGAGTGAAGAAATGGTGGAGGCGCGGCAGATTAGGCTGGTTCACGGAGGAAGACGGGTTCACGGAGGAAGGCGGGTTCACGGAGGTTGACGCGGAGGGAGGGAAGAAGGCGGAGGTGGCCAGGGCGGAGGCCGAGGTGGGTTGCTTGGTCGGCGAGCAAGGCAGGGCGAGTGGCTATGGGTTTGGCGAGGAACCACGCGTTGCAGGCAAAGAAGAGGACGAGACGTATTATCTCAAGCAACAACAACCTATTTTATATAAATAAAGAAAATTTTGTGAAGAGAAGAGGAAGGCTGGAAGCAAAAGAGATATGGCATAATAGAGATCATGGGTCACGCTTTGGACAATATGCAACATTAATTTATGATGGAAAACGAAACGTGGCTTTCAAATAAAAGGATAAACAAAATGAATTTTGAACGGTGGAATGGAAGCTTGAGTAATATATATTTTGAAAAGCAAATGTCAGATCAGAAATGAAAAGGCAATGTAACCTCACACGAATAAAAATATAGAATATTTGCAATGCGAAGGGTCAAAAGTAATTTCAGAATTTAATAAAGCAATAACAGATTGTTTACACGGCTGGAGATTTGAAAAGGTACATGGAACGAGATGGCACAAATGCGGTACCGATACGCTTACCGTTTCGTAGGTTCCATTGCGTATTGGACTCCAAAACACAAAAATGAATATACTGTGAAGATCAGCACGACGAGATGATCATAACGGTATACAGATATCAGTGGCACGATCATCCTGTCAAAAGTCGATAATCGGTACCATAAATGCTACTAATTTGCCATAAATAAGATATACGGGGCAATAGCAGTCCAAATTTGGAGAAACGAAATATGACGTCTCACTCAGAAGATGATTTACAAATTTATTATGTAAACTATTAATGTTTGGAAAAATTTTATCATCATCAAATATTAACTGATTTGAATTGGAATAAAATTACACAAGAAAATAAACTTCTATATTATTTGATGAAAATTTACCGATTGCTATGTTAAAATAGACATATTCCAAATATTAAATTTTTATTTCAAAATTTTATTGTTTAAAATTTCACAAAATTTCAATTAAATATATTAATAAAACAAATAAAATTATTAAAAATTTACGGGTCGTTACACTCTCCCCCACTCAAAACTTTTCGTCCCCGAAAAGGAACGAGGTAGGAGAATAGAAACAACCAGAAAGAAAATAGGTTGGAAAACAGAATAAAAAAATTAATTTAAACCTTATAAATTTCAATTTAAATTAATTAATATTTAACAATTTGGTTAAATCCATTTATATTAAATCAATAAATAGTCATTCAATTTAAATTTGTTAGTTCAAATTGTTAATTCTAATCATATAAATTTCAATTTAAATCAATTAATATTCAATAATTGATTTTAATTCAAGGTATTTCATTAAGTTGATCTAATTTCAATTTATTAATTCTTTCAAACAAAATTTATTTTATTTATCTCATTTATTATTCAATTAACTTTCATTCTATTTATCTTTATTAACATTATTATTTTTATAATAAAAATTAAGTGTATAACATTTATTATGACCACTCAATTTTATTTATGAAATCGTTTAACATCAATTTACATTGTAAATTATTCAATTTCATATTCAGCTTCTGAATGATTTAGGTAAGTTGTATTAGGATAAAATTGGGCATTATAGAAGTAAAATCTTCCAATTCAGTTATTCCAAATTTTAAATATTTATTCAAAAATTTAGGCTTCATTTACTAATTGAAATCACCCTTTGACATAAATTTAAGAATTAAATTTCCGATTCACTCCAAACAATTTAGAGATATATATATATATACACTATATATATCAAATCAGATCTAAAATCATATACCAATATATATTATAAATCAAGTTATACTTTAGAAATTCAAATCAATTTAATTTCCAAAATAAGAGTGTAGAAAAGCTACTAAGTGGCCTCTCTACTTCGAAACTCAAAAATGAATGTCGATGATGCGGCCGCCATCACCGAAATTATTTTCTAGTGACAAAGAAGAGAGTACTGATTTGAACATTTAATTTTTTTTGAAACAATTTCGATTTGAAAATACTTTAAATAATACACTTTAAAACTTTAAAACCAAAGTTTGAAATCACCGGAAATTAAATTCTCAATTCTTAATTTAAATTCATTTCAATTCCCAAATCAATCTATAAACCATGTTTATAAATCCATAAATTGAACAATAAATGATAATCAAATATTATCATTTCAAACAACCAATTTAATTAACTATTTAACTTCAGAAATTTATGCTTATATATATAATATACAAAATTTTATTTCATTTACCATTTGAAAATAATATTGTGTCAGTTTGCTTTGTTTAAGTGTTTTGGAATTTCTATCGATAGCATTGATCAGACAATCGATCGAAAACCCAAATCAACATTAACAACTCAAACAACACACTATAAACATTTTAATATAAATTTACAAATACTCTTCCTCGCTCGACGATACAAGAATGGATTTCAAAACAAGAATAGAGATTCAGATTAGAGGAACTCTAACCAAAAGAATTCAACTAGAAGGTAGACTTGATAGGGAGATAAATAGATTACAAAGAGAGAAAAGAATGGATAGACTTATCTAAATCGCGGGCAACCTTAACCGGTCAACCGTGACTTCAAAATAAGATCGAGGCAGAATTCTGGAGCAAATCGACATTCGATCACTGGAGATAGAATTCGGGTATAGCAAAAGATAACAGCATCTAAATCGAGGATACAGGAATCTCCGGTGGATCAATGTTGTTGTAAAGGAGTTTCACTCTTTTATAAATCATTCAGTGGAGCTATGGGGTGCTCCAGAATCAAGAGAACACGAATAGGGAAGAAAAATGGATTTCGGAAACGAGAGAAACATTCCAAAATTCAAAGGAAACCGAGTCAAAAGGAAGAAATTCAAGCTCGAACGAAAGTGATTCTATAATCAACTTTACTACATATGCCGAGTTTTGCCTAAAACCAAAGCTCTGATACCATATGTAACATCCTGAAATTTTCAACCATTCGCATCCATACATGTCAGATTTGAATTGCTCAAAATATCAGATTGTTAATTTAAATTTGGCAAAACTCAGCATATACAGTAAATAAATAATCATAGAATTACAGACACAGAGTAATATGACAATAATGCAGCAAAAACAAAAGAATAGTAGTTCATGAAGCTACTATATATATAACACAGTTAAATAAGATACAACAAAAGTCTCAAATACATAGATGTCTCAATACAATAGTCAAATACAAGATTAGAATACATCACTGGAATCAACTGAATAACTGAAAGCTGGATAGATAGCTGGATCTCCAAGCGAAGCTCCAACTTCAAAGGTGAGTCTCGAACACTGAACCACTCGGTCTGACCCGAGCGTAAAGCAAAACACAAAACACTCGAGTCAGGATTAACATTCTTATATCAATAAATCCAACTCAAGTGAAATATCAATTGAAATACAAGTAACTTAAAGGACGTTTGGGATAATCATCATCTAAGGATCCGTTAAACAATCTACTATGTAGTAATATACGCTATTATAATATGTTTAAAGTAAAGTATACTATTTAAAAATAGAGTTAAGGCTTTACATTTTCCACCTTAACACATTTTTAGGTGTTCCAATAGTCTATACTGTGCCGTAATACCCCGTAAACTGGGGTTACCAGAGGATACTGCATAGGTACGACACAAATCAAACTCGTAGTAAAGTACGCTATGGTAGGTGACACGGCACAACTAGTGTAATGACCCAAGATTTTAGGAATTTATCTTGGAAAAAAAATATATAAATAAGCTTAAAATAATTTTTAAATAGTTTTTAAAACCATGTTTAAGGGAAAGATGAGATAGCTTGATATGGTGTAATAAAATGATGTGCATTTGTGCACAGAAAATACACATGAGTAAAGCTAGATCCCTGGATATTATGAATGTGTACATGATGCTTTGTATGGAAAATGTGTATATATATATATGTATATATATATATATATATATTTACTGATAAATAAAGAAAACCCTCAAATGTGCTATATGCAGAAATAAAACTAAGTATACATGTGCATATATGTATCAGTATAAAATAATATAGATGTATATATATGGATATAAGTTATTGTCTGTAAAACATATATGTAAGTATACTAACTAAGTATTAGAATTTAAACTAGTAATAGGAAACACACAAATATGTTTTTCTCTGGTGGATAAATAAGAAGGAAACACCAGATAATAAAGTAAAGGCTAAAAATAGAAAATGGGAGGAAAACAAAAATGTATTTTGTATGGGCTGAATTAAGAAAGAAAGAAATATGTATATAATATTGCTGGAAATCAGATCACACATTTAGCATGCAAATGGACAAGAGAAAAAGCATTTTATGGAAAAGTAGAATTTCTGAAAATAACCAAAGTAGATAACCACTTTTCTCTTCACCAAATTAAGCCGGGGAGGGTAGAATCTTGGGTTCAAATAAAATGCAGATAACATAATTTTCTGGTGGGCAAAAATGGCTTTAGCCAATACCCAAAACCCTAAGGAGAACTCTGTATATTTATAAGCAGCAGCCTCCTCTCCTTCTCAAAAAAAACCCAGATCTCTTTCTGATATGATATTGGATAGAAATATAAATAAATACCCAGAAAATAAAATGTTGAATATAAGCAAGTAGTGTTGGTTTTGGCTCAAACCAGAAGGACTGATAAGCATATGGGCTGCAATATACATATGTATATGTGCTGAGGCTTAAAATGAAAAGGAATTAGGAGTGCAATAGGCTTGCCTATGTGCTGACACTCCTGATTCAAAGAAAATATACAATACCCACCCAGCAAATAGATTTTGTGATTAGGAAGCTTGGTCAATCTGAGTTAATTAAAGCACAGATGTTTGCAATAAAATCTTCCCATAGAGCCATAAACCAATGTTAGTTGTCTATATCTCTTTAAAATTGCAAGAAAATGTTTTAATAAGTACCAATACTTAAATTGCTTGGTTGTCTCTGTTTGTTATATGAATGATGAGGAATGCTATGAGATGAATGCTTGTTTCAGTAAAATGACCCACTGATTAGGTTGCCTTGAAAAATTTAAAAGAGGAAGTATCTGAGAACCTGATTAGGGAATGGGGTCAAGACTACTGCAGGAATGACTTGTGTTCTTGAGTAATGCAAGTTGACACATGGCTTGTTTAAGTCCTGAGATCTTTGTGTAATGGAGTGAATTAGTTCATTACAGTGTGTCCATTGATTCATAAAATTGCAGATGAGACCAGGATAGATAAATATAACAAGGGAAGAATATTTGACATAACGAGGAACTAGAGTTTTTCCCAGAAAGGAAATATGAGGAGGGAATATATGATTTAACTCATGTTGGTTATCTTTCTGTTTTGTGTGAATGATTATTGGATTTATGACTGAATTGGATGCCTGAATGTATGTGCCATATCTATATATAATGTCTCTGGAAAGAAAGATTAAAGTGTGCACATGCACAATGACACAGAATATGCACACAAGTATTACTTGTTTTCAAAGGGCAGAACTTTATGTATATGTACTTAATTAAATTTTAACTTAATCAATTAATTGCTTTTGTGAATTTTCTCATACCAGACATGTGTCTGACCCTAGTGTGCTAATGGCATCTGGGGTGTCTCATTTAAAATGAGGCAGCTTCAAATGCTTTTTCAGGAACAGCAGCCTCTAGGTAGGAGTAGAAGTAAAGCATTGAGAAGAAGATTATAGCATGCTAGAATTAGATAGATAAGAGCTTAAAAGATGAAATCTGCATGTATTGATATTTTGAAATTTCCATTGTATCCGGTACTGAGTGATGCTGGATACTTGGTTAAATATTTTGTTAAGAATTTAACTTGTAACTGGAATTTAAATTATATGAGTTTCATTATCTGGAAGGTTGAAAGGTTTTATCTATAATTTTGTAAGTAAACTGAGTAAGAATGAAAGCAAATAGTAGAATTACATTTTATAAATGTATTAGTCAAATCTTGAAGTCTATGAATAATTTTAAGGATTGAAAAAGTAGAAACAGTTGGGTCTTGAAGATCAACATAGATAATCTTACTTAGTGAAAAATGTATCCAGAACATAAAGGCATATGGTAAGAGAATTAGGAGTCTGCATGTTTTCAGAATTGCCATTTTACATCATGCCATTGTCTATACCTGGATTGCATTTTATTTAGCTTAGTATCATGGCATCAAGGAATCAAGCCTCTGGAATATGATAATTCATTTAAAAATACCCCAGATATGAGTTTGCATATAAGGTAGATTTATAGGAAAGCAAACATAGGGAATGATAGAAGCTTATATCATTTTCAAAGCACAGAAACTCTACTATTAATTTTACAGATAATCATAACATAATTATCTGGGTTCTATGGATCATATTTCATAGAGGATCCATCAAGCTATCAAAGAACAAAAATCATGTTGTTACCTATTTGAACAAACAATTTTATTACATAAACGAAATTTAGCTATGTGGGGATTGATTAAATTTAATCAATCACTATAACCTCTTGTTTGCCATAACCTGATCTAACAAGAGGGGCACATGCATCTTCATATGTGTGTGCATATCCTTGTGGTTGCACTGATATATCTATATTAGTAAAACTTTTGATCCTGGATAAAGTTTGTTTATTGGAAAAAGGAAAATGACCCTGGAAAATATATTTGTTAATGAATGATATATATATATATATATATATATCACTTTGTAAAAAAAAATCCTTACAAAATTAAGGCAGTAAAGAGAGGGTCATTGCATTTGGTATCAGAGCTATGTTATTAAACATAGCAGAAATAAAGATCAAGTTCTCTGATAGAAGTAAAATTTAAAGAGACTAAATATATAACAATGTTTTCAGTGTAAATAAAACCACTGAAATAATAAAATTACCAATCAAACTAACCAGCTATGTAAATTATTATTAGCAAACTATGGTAGGAAGACCACCAAATCAGGGAGCAGGATCTTCCAATGCACCACCAATGGTCAATCTACAAGACTTGGTGAGAGCATTTAGGGATGGGGCAGGACAAAGGCAAGAAAATCCCTATGAAGAACTCTCAAAATTACTTAAGACATATACTCATTTAGGAGGCAAAAGCTTTGAAGGGACAGAGAGTATTATGGAAATTCAAGCATGGTTGAGAACATTGGATAGAATTTTCAATGACATGCAACTTGATGATCAAAGAAAGAGGCAAGTGGCTTCGAGACAGCTAAAAGGAGTAGCTTTAAGCTGGTGGGAAGTAATCATTGCAGGAAGAAATGAGAATGAAATCACTTGGAATCAATTCAAAGAGATGTTGGAAGCAAGGTTTGTACCAGCATCAGCTAAGACTACCTTGCTAGAAGAATTTATTAGACTTAGACAAGGAACTATGACTGTCACAGAATACACTCAAAAGTTTGAAGGGCTTTCCACATATGGAGCAATGCTTGTAGCAGATGAAGCATCCAAAAATGATAGGTACATAAAAGGTTTGAACCCAGGACTTAGCAGAGCCATGTTACCTTATGCTGACAGGACCTTTGACCATGTGATAGACTTAGCTTTGAGGTTGGAGCATCATGACAAGGAAAGGGAAAAATTCAGAAATTTCAAGAATAATAACAGTAAGAAGGGTAAGGGGAGATATCATCCTTATGATAAGAAGAAAGAAGAGGCCAGTACTAAGTCTACTGGGGATATTAAAGCTAAGGAAACCAAGAAGATTGTGTGCCATCAATGTGGAAAAGAAGGACATATCAAACAAAGATGTCCAGAATTGAAAGGAGGAGCTTTCAAGTGTTATTTATGTGGGAAAGAAGGGCACATGAAAAGAAATTGTCCTGAGAATAAGCAGCAAGGAAAATTAGCAAACTTGGAAGAAAAAGCCAGAACAGTGGAGATCAATGCTGAGAAGCACAGTCAAGTGGAAGGTACACTATTTATTTGTAATGTACCCATAGCAGTAGTATATGATACTGGAGCAACTCATTCCTTAATTTCGTATGAATTAGTTAAAATGCTGAAATTAAGTTGCATATTGGTTGAAACCCCTTTACATATACAAAGTCCACTGGGAAGTTCTAGTGTTTTAAACATGATCTGTGTGGATGTGGGATTAAACATAGGAGGAGATACTTTTATTTCCAATTTATATGTTTTAAACTACCCAAACATAGGTGTTATTTTGGGAGTAGACTGGTTAAGGCAATTCAAGGCCATAATTAACTTAGACTCATCCACCATATCATTGCAAAACCATGGAAGCCAGAGGATCACAATTTTATGTGAAGTGTCCAAGGGAAGAAAATTGTGTCATTTGATTAATTTGGGAAAAGATTTCAGTAAACATATTATTGAGGAAATTCCTATAGTCAATAAATACTTGGATGTTTTTGAGGAGGTAAATGGTGTTCCAAACCATAGGCCAGTGGAATTCCAAATTCATTTAGTCCCAGGAGCAAGCCCAGTGATTAAAAAGCCAACAAGAATGGGGCCAAATGAACTAAAAGAATTAAAGAAACAATTAGAGGAATTAGAAAATAAGGGTTTTATAAGACCCAGTAATTCTTGCTGGAGGGCACCAGTGGTGTTTGTTAAGAAACAAGATGGTACTTTGAGACTCTGCATAGATTATAGGGAATTAAACAAGGTAACCATTAAAAATAAATACCCACTGCCAAGAATAGATGATCTTTTTGATCAATTGGCTGGAGCAAGAGTATTCTCTAGGCTAGATTTAGCATATGGTTTTCATCAAATGAAGGTGGAAGAATCAAGCATCAAGTACACTGCCTTTAACACTAGATATGGGTTGTATGAATTTTTGGTTATGCCATTTGGTTTGACCAATGCACCATCATACTTTGTAGATTTAATGAACAGAACCTTTAGAGATTATTTAGACAAGTTTGTGCTTATTTTTATAGATGACATTTTAATTTATTCCAAAACAATGGAAGCGCATGAAAGTCATCTGCACATGGTTTTGTCTAGACTAAGGGAAAAAGACTTAAAGGCAAAATACTCAAAATGTGAATTTTGGAAAGAAGAAGTGCATTTTCTTGGCCATGTTATATCTGCCCAAGGAATTTCTGTGAACCCCAATAAAGTAGTGGCTATTCAAGCATGGAAGAGGCCAAGCACTGTGAGTGAAGTGAGGTCATTTATGGGGATGGCAGGATATTATAGGAGGTTTATAAAAGATTTTTCAAAAATTTCTACACCACTTACTAACCTAACCAGAAAGAACCAAGCTTTTGTTTGGTCAGAAAAATGTGAAAAGTCTTTTGAACAGTTGAAGGAGGCATTGGTGAATGCTCCAATTTTAAAAGTACCTCATGGAAATGAAGAATTAGTTGTATACACTGATGCTAGTGGATTTGGCTTGGGTGCAGTGTTGATGCAACAAGGCCAACTCATTGCATATGCATCCAGACAACTTAAACCCCATGAAGTTAGGTATGCCACACATGATCTTGAATTAGCAGCTGTGATCTATGCTTTGAAACTTTGGAGACATTATTTGTTAGGCACTAAGTTTGAACTTTACACTGACCACAAGTCTCTAAAATATTTATTTTCACAAAAAGATTTGAACATGCGGCAACATAGATGGGTGGAGTTCTTAGCTGCCTATGACTTTGACATACTCTATACACCAGGCAAAGCAAACAAAGTTGCAGATGCTCTAAGTAGACAACATGCTAAATTGGCTATGATGATGATAGAAGAATTTAAGGACTTGTCTTTGCTAACTGAGTTAGAAATTGGGGAGAATGGTTGTGTGCACATTGATGAGCAGATGCATGGTGCACAAGAAAATAAAGGGAAGTTAAGCTTAATGACACTTCAATCAGATTTAATTCTGAAGGTAGAAAAAATGCAAGAATAGGATGCAAACTTATTAGAGAAGAAAATTCTCCTCTCAAAAGGGGAGGAAGTGATGAATTACCATATTGATAAAAATGGTTATATGAGATACCAAAATAGGATGTGTGTGCCAGAGGACACCGAATTGAAGAAAGAGATATTGAATGAATATCACAGAAGTAAATACTCCATACACCCAGGCAACACAAAAATGTACCAAAATTTGAAAAGAGACTTCTGGTGGAAGGGAATGAAATCCGATGTAGCTAAATACATTGCCAAATGTATGACTTGCCAACAAGTCAAGGCTGAAACCCAAAGGCCATCAGGGTTGATGCAGCCTCTTAGTGTACCACAGTGGAAGTGGGAAGATATATCTATGGATTTCATAGATGGGTTGCCTAGATCTAAGAGAGGAAATACAAGTATATGGGTGATAGTTGATAGGCTAACCAAAGTAGCACACTTCATCCCAGTCAAGTCAGAAAGGACAGCACCAAAATTAGCTCAAATTTTTATGAAGGAAGTGGTAAAATTGCATGGCATTCCCAAAACCATTGTGAGTGATAGGGATACCATCTTCACTTCAAAGTTCTGGAGAAGCTTTCAAGAAGCAATGGGAAGTGAACTATGTTTAAGTACTGCCTACCATCCTCAGTTAGATGGGCAGACTGAGGTAGTAAACAAGGTTTTGGAGGACATGTTGAGAGCATGTGTATTGGATTTTGGGGGCAACTGGGAAGATTATCTTCATCTAGTTGAATTTACATACAACAACAACTATCAAAGCACCATAGGAATGGCTCCATTTGAAGCCTTATATGGTAAGCCTTGTTTGTCACCTGTTTGTTGGGTAGAAGCAGGAGAAAGGGTTATTTTAGGGCCTGAGTACATACAAGAAACTAAGGAGAAAATTGAGTTGATAAGGAGAAGAATGGCAGCAGCACAAGATAGGCAAAAGAAATTTGCAGACAAGAAAAGGAGGCAGGTAGAATATGAAGTGGGAAATTTTGTTTTCATCAAAATCTCACCTATGAAAAATGTGTTGAGATTTGGGAAACAAGGCAAGTTAACCCCAAGATATATTGGACCATACAAAATTCTGGAAAGGATTGGTCCCTTGGCATATAAGTTGGAATTGCCAGAAAACATGCAAGGCATACATGATGCTTTTCATGTATCACAAATGAGAAGGTGGGTACATGACAAGGCAGAAATTCTGGAGACCCCAACACAAGTGCAAATAAATCCTAATTTGATATATTAAAAAGATCCAGTAGGGATTTTGGCAAAGGATGTGAAGAAATTAAGAAGTAAATCACTGAAACTTGTAAAAGTACAGTGGAGTCTTGAACCTAGTGATTGCACATGGGAATTAGAGGACAAGGTTAGGATGAGCTACCCTAAGCTATTTTCAGATTAGAGGTAAATCTTTTTTTATTTTGCTTTTCTTTTGGATGCATGTATTTTTGGTTATTATCATAGAACTAGAAATCTAAATGGTTGAGGAGTACTTGTTTTCTGATTTAAGCTTGGAAAATTGTGGGACACAATTCCTAAAAGGTGGGGTGTATGTAATGACCCAAGATTTTAGGAATTTATCTTGGAAAAAAATATAAATAAGCTTAAAATAATTTTTAAATAGTTTTTAAAACCATGTTTAAGGGGAAGATGAGATAGCTTGATATGGTGTAATAAAATGATGTGCATTTGTGCACAGAAAATACACATGAGTAAAGCTAGATCCCTGGATACTATGAATGTGTACATGATGCTATGTATGGAAAATGTATATATATATGTATATATATATATATATTTACTGATAAATAAAGAAAACCCTCAAATGTGCTATATGCAGAAATAAAACTAAGTATACATGTGCATATATATATCAGTATAAAATAATATAGATGTATATATATGGATATAAGTTATTGTCTGTAAAACATATATGTAAGTATACTAACTAAGTATTAGAATTTAAACTAGTAATAGGAAACACACAAATATGTTTTTCTCTGGTGGATAAATAAGAAGGAAACACTAGATAATAAAGTAAAGGCTAAAAATAGAAAATGGGAGGAAAACAAAAATGTATTTTGTATGGGCTGAATTAAGAAAGAAAGAAATATGTATATAATATTACTGGAAATCAGATCACACATTTAGCATGCAAATGGACAAAAGAAAAAAGCATTTTATGGAAAAGTAGAATTTCTGAAAATAACCAAAGTAGATAACCACTTTTCTCTTCACCAAATTAAGCCGGGGAGGGTAGAATCTTGGGTTCAAATAAAATGCAGATAACATAATTTTCTGGTGGGCAAAAATGGCTTTAGCCAATACCCAAAACCCTAAGGAGAACTCTGTATATTTATAAGCAGCAGCCTCCTCTCCTTCTCAAAAAGAACTTTGAAAAAAAACACCATATAAAAACATAAGGCAAGTGAAGGAAAAGAGCTTGAGGCTAAAGGCAGAGGTTTATCAATTAATTAAGGAAGCAAAGAAGAGAACTAGGTGAGAAAACTCACTCAACAACTTAAGGCACTAAGTCCTAATGAAGGCAGCCAGTTATAAATTAATTTTTCTTAAAAGTGTATGTGATTATCTTTTAGAAATTAAGGATGCTTTAATGCTTGATGGTTGTTCTGATTGTTTTATTCTGTGAATATTCTTAATATGATCAGTATGCATGAATAAGTAATTTAAAAACCCAGATCTCTTTATAATATGATATTGGATAGAAATATAAATAAATACCCAGAAAATAAAATGTTGAATATAAGCAAGTAGTGTTGGTTTTGGCTCAAACCAAAAGGACTGATAAGCATATGGGCTGTAATATACATATGTATATGTGCTGAGGCTTAAAATGAAAAGGAATTAGGAGTGCAATAGGCTTGCCTATGTGCTGACACTCCTGATTCAAAGAAAATATACAATACCCACCCAGCAAATAGATTTTGTGATTTAGGAAACTTGGTCAATCTGAGTTAACTAAAGCACAGATGTTTGCAATAAAATCTTCCCATAGAGCCATAAACCAATGTTAGTTGTCTATATCTCTTTAAAATTGCAAGAACATGTTTTAATAAGTACCAATACTTAAATTGCTTGGTTGTCTCTGTTTGTTATATGAATGATGAGGAATGCTATGAGATGAATGCTTGTTTCAGTAAAATGACCCACTGATTAGGTTGCCTTGAAAAATTTAAAAGAGGAAGTATCTGAGAACCTGATTAGGGAATGGGGTCAAGACTACTGCAGGAATGACTTGTGTTCTTGAGTAATGCAAGTTGACACATGGCTTGTTTAAGTCCTGAGATCTTTGTGTAATGGAGTGAATTAGTTCATTACAGTGTGTCCATTGATTCATAAAATTGCAGATGAGACCAGGATAGATAAATATAACAAGGGAAGAATATTTGACATAACGAGGAACTAGAGTTTTTCCCAGAAAGGAAATATGAGGAGGGAATATATGATTTAACTCATGTTGGTTATCTTTCTGTTTTGTGTGAATGATTATTGGATTTATGACTGAATTGGATGCCTGAATGTATGTGCCATATCTATATATAATGTCTCTGGAAAGAAAGATTAAAGTGTGCACATGCACAATGACACAGAATATGCACACAAGTATTACTTGTTTTCAAAGGGCAGAACTTTATGTATATGTACTTAATTCAATTTTAACTTAATCAATTAATTGCTTTTGTGAATTTTCTCATACCAGACATGTGTCTGACCCTAGTGTGCTAATGGCATATGGGGTGTCTCATTTAAAATGAGGCAGCTTCAAATGCTTTTTCAGGAACAGCAGCCTCTAGGTAGGAGTAGAAGCAAAGCATTGAGAAGAAGATTATAGCATGCTAGAATTAGATAGATAAGAGCTTAAAAGATGAAATCTGCATGTATTGATATTTTGAAATTTCCATTGTAGCAAGTACTGAGTGATGCTGGATACTTGGTTAAATATTTTGTTAAGAATTTAACTTGTAACTGGAATTTAAATTATATGAGTTTCATTATCTGGAAGGTTGAAAGGTTTTATCTATAATTTTGTAAGTAAACTGAGTCAGAATGAAAGCAAATAGTAGAATTACATTTTATAAATGTATAGTCAAATCTTGAAGTCTATGAATAATTTTAAGGATTGAAAAAGTAGAAACAGTTGGGTCTTGAAGATCAACATAGATAATCTTACTTAGTGAAAAATGTATCCAGAACATAAAGGCATATGGTAAGAGAATTAGGAGTCTGCATGTTTTCAGAATTGCCATTTTACATCATGCCATTGTCTATACCTGGATTGCATTTTATTTAGCTTAGTATCATGGCATCAAGGATTCAAGCCTCTGGAATATGATAATTCATTTAAAAATACCCCAGATATGAGTTTGCATATAAGGTAGATTTATAGGAAAGCAAACATAGGGAATGATAGAAGCTTATATCATTTTCAAAGCATAGAAACTCTACTATTAATTTTACAGATAATCATAACATAATTATCTGGGTTCTATGGATCATATTTCATAGAGGATCCAGCAAGCTATCAAAGAACGAAAATCATGTTGTTACCTATTTGAACAAACAATTTTATTACATAAACGAAATTTAGCTATGTGGGGATTGATTAAATTTAATCAATCACTATAACCTCTTGTTTGCCATAACCTGATCTAACAAGAGGGGCACATGCATCTTCATATGTGTGTGCATATCCTTGTGGTTGCACTGATATATCTATATTAGTAAAACTTTTGATTATGGATAAAGTTTGTTTATTGGAAAAAGGAAAATGACCCTGGAAAATATATTTGTTAATGAATGATATATATATATATATCACTTTGTAAAAAAAAATCCTTACAAAATTAAGGCAGTAAAGAGAGGGTCATTGCAACTAGGCAATGCCAAGGTAGATATACCAATTACACTTCCGGGCCGGTGGTAACGCAGAGCCGCAGCAATCGCCCACCTCGAGCCACACTCCCAAATCAAGGGTGCGCACCAAATCGATCACAAAGTAATAGAATGGCATATGATGGAGTGTGTCCGATAAGAGGAGCTAACTCATTAGCCCGTCAATTGCTCCTATTTTAGCCCCTTATGCCAACTCACAGAAGTCTAGTCCACGTATATTACTCATTTAAAATCGTCACCACCATCCTACTTCATTCTGGAATCTCCACCGCGTACACAGTTGTTAAAGTGGTTTTCGGTAGCGACAGAGAGTACGCCCATATCCGATCCCGGTCTCTTTAACAACCAAACATTATTATAACACCGCGGTCATTTCAAAATAGTTTATGCTTCAAAACCAAAATATCATTTCCATTTCAAAAACCAAATCAATACGATATCATTTTCACTTCAAATATATACATTTCCAAAATCCTATCACTTTCCAAAGTTATAATATTTGCGAAACCAAAATAATTTGAAATAATAATACTTAGGAAATCATAATACTTTGAAATTCATAACTTTGGAAATCAAAACACTTTCCTTCAAACAGTTTAGATATTAAAATTAGTATATATAAATAAATAGTTTATATAAAATAGTTATAAGTTAAAATAGTTTATAATAAAATAATTTATATTGAAAATGATTTATATTAAAATAGTTTATATTAAAATAATTTATAAAGTAAAATATAAATAGTTTTAGATATAGTTTAAAAATACTTTATATAATAAAATAGCTTCCCCAAATTTCACATATTGATTCAAATCCACTCGAATTCTAGAATTCAAATTAATCAAATCTCAAATCATCAATTTCAAATTTCAATTCAATTAATCATTATATCGATTTCAAATACCCATTTGAATCAGAAATAAACCATCTCAATTTCAATATATTTCAAAGTTATATATCAAATTCGCTTTACTATTATTTAGTTTTGAAATATTTACTCAATCATTTCAATAACATCTACATACAACTTCAATTTACAAATTTAAAATAAACAAAATACCCCATTTAAATTTATATAAGTTTGAAATATTCATTTAAGTCACTTTAATCAAATCCAAGTTATAAAACCATATCTTTAAATTTCAAATTCAATAAATTTCAAATCAAACTTATTTAAGTAAAATTCTTAAATAAATATAATTTCAAATCAATTTCAAATTTGAATTTATTAAAATCATTATAAACTCTATATTTGAAATTATAGATATTAAATAAATACTTAAACATATTATTTATCAACTTTATTAAATCAACTTTAATAAATCTTTAAACTCAATATTGATTGAAACCATATATTTCTCTTCAAACCCAGAGAAATAACTTTCCAAAATATTTATATACAGACCAACGATGTTTGTATATAATTTTCTATCCTATGGTTAGGTGATATGGATATTGTAACAACCCATATTTTAACAAATATTTTTAAATTAAATTTTTTTGAAACTTTGATTTTTAAATCATTTTTAATTTGAAATATTGGAATTTTCCAATGTATTTTGGGATTTTGTTTATATTTTGTTTACCAAATATAAATAAATATTGATTTTCTGAAAATTTTATATTTTGGTCAACTCTGGTCAAACTTTGACTTTCAGTGAAATTTTAAATTTGAATTTTAAAATTTCCAACCTTTTTCTCTAAAGCAGTTCTTGTTTCTGATATTTGTCCTGTTTTTCGTTTCATCAAATTTTGTTATATACTTTTAAAAATTTATAAAACTCAGCGTTTTATACGCAAAATCTTTTCTGTATTTTATTTTCTATTTCTATGTTCATTTGTTTATTTTCTAATTCATATTTTCTATTTCATTTCTATTCTCTATATTTTTATTCTCTACTTTCCATTTTCTTTTATTCGATAAATGGGCTTCTGAAATTCAAGAGGCACAAGTTTCTTTTCTTAAATGTGTAGTGGTGCCTTTTCCTTACCCTTAGCCGTTCATTTCCACTTGCCTTAGCCGTGCATAACATTTGTTTCTCATCTCCTTTCTCATTTCATCTCCTGACAAAAATATTTGCAGTAAGTTTCCATCCTACTTCATCTTTTTCATTTTTACTTTCTCTTTTGTTTATCAAGCATAGTTTGGCCATCACCATGCTCATAGCCGACCTCATCTCCTCCTCATCACCACCATGATGACCGGCCTTCAACCACCACCACCATCTCCACCTTGATGCCGTGACCATGATCCAAAACCCACCACCAAAACATGATTCAAACCCCCTAGCCGATCTCCTATACATCATTCCCTTCCTCCTTGTAGCCTCGGCCACCACCACCACTGCCATCTCCTCCAGCCCATGACATCACCACTGACCTTAGCCGCACCACCTGATGATGATGACCTGACCTGACCAAGCCCAAGCACCCAGGCCGAGCCATACTTGCCTAGGCCGAACCCACTTGTAGCCACAACCTTTCACCTACCTTGTCCTTTTGCCTTCACAAACCCCTATCTCTTCACATACCTTTGCTTAGCCATGATTTTGTGACCATGGCCAAACCAATGTGCTTCAGATCTGATCATGGCCGAACCATGTTGATAGTGGTCTAGCCCATTGTGATGTGGTCGAGCCACTTTGTTGGTCAAATCTTTTGTTTCCACTTTGTTCTTTCTATTTTGCTTATCTAATTCTTATATTCTTTTGTGATTTGAATATACCCTTATATTATTTGTTTATTTGTTATTGCAAGATCTACATCTTGGTTCACCTACTCCTCCTCGAAATTGATTCGTGCTTTGTGAAGTTTGTGTTGTGCTTTGAATTTTGATCTCTAGCTTTAGAGGTGAGTTTATCACTCTCGACAAATCGTACTTATATAAATGTGAAACAATGCCACTTGAATTGTAGTAGTTGATATGCTATGTTATAAGTTCACATCTACATGTTATCTGACATTATATAATGATATTACCTGTTTATATATTTGTTACATCACCTGACATCATATGAAATGTTTTACTGTTTATTTATTTTCTGTTCCTCACACTGCAAGTTCCCTATTAGTATAGAATCACTATGGGTTGAAATGATACATACCCGAACAGATTTTAGAATAGGGAAAGGTCGTTACGTGCTGAAATGATAGGCTTGGGCTATTTTTATTTGACTTGGGATTGCGGGTTTGAAAGGATAAAACCCGGAAATTTAACTAATTACGGATTGAAATGATATATTATCCGTACCACTTGACCTAGGTTAGAAAATATTATACAAACCCGTGGTTAGTTTTAAAATATGATTTTCTAGAAACTTTTAAGTATTTTTAAATGTAAAAATATTAAATTTTTGACTTAAATGGGATTTAAATGATTTAAATAGTGATCCTCTATAAGTTAGAATTTTATAAGTTGATAAATGGTTTAAATTGCAATTTAAAATTTGATTTAACTTAATAACTGAAATTTGAGTTAAATGGAATTTTAAGCTTAACTTAGTAACTAAAATATTTTATTTATGAATTGGATATTTTAGAGTAAAAGAAAATATTAAGTTATTTGTTAAAATGAAAGTTAAGCAACTTATAGTGAATTTTGACTTGATAAATGAATTAGAGTTTTAACTTGGATAATTATTGATAAAATGTTATTTTATTAAATTATAAGTTAAATGATATCCTAATAAATAATTTTGAAAAGTGGAATAAGTTTGATAAGTTAAAAATGATAAAAGTTGAAGATATATTGTTTAAACATGTTATAGTAAGGCTTATAACAGAAATGTAGCATTCCAGAAATGTTGTGGTCAATGTATTGTTTTTTAAATCTACTACTGTCTCTATAGTAGCATTATGTAAGTGCTGCTGTTTCTGAAATATATGGTTTTTCAAATTAACACTGTAACTATAGTAGCATTCTGTAAGTGCTGCAGTTCTGAAGTATGTTGTTTTTTCCAAATTTCCACTATACCTACTGCAGCAGTTTATAAGTACTGCTGATTCTGAAATGAACAGTTTCCAAATTTACACTATACTTACAGCTACAGTTTCTGAATTGTATTGTTTTTCAACCTATCATTTTAGTTACAGCAGCATTTTCTAAGTGCTGCGAATGCTGAAAATACAATGTTTTGAAATACTATAATTGAATAAGTGAACTTAGAAATTGCTACAATTTTTGGAAATTGAATATTTGATTGAAAGTATGATGACTTCATATTTAAATGGTTTAAATGAATATGTTTTGATTTAGAATATAAATCATTTTGAAATTTATAACCATGGGTTATAATAACGGTTGGATGTTATAAAGTGTGGCTAGAGGTGGGCAATTGCTGCAGCTTTGAGCTACCCTAGTCACATTAACACTACTACTTTGCATAGCTACTTTACTTTGGACATTATTAATGGCGTATATTACTGCTTATTAGATAGTTTAACGGATCCTTAAAGGATGGGCGATCCCAAGCATCCTTTAAGTTACATGTGCATTGCTATTACAGTTCACTTGAGTTGGTTTACATTGTATAAGTATGTATGTCCTGACTCGAGTGTTTGTGTTTTGCTTTACGCTCGGGTCAGCCTGAGTATCACAGCTTTGATTCATCTTCTGGAGCTAGAGATTTGCTGGAGCTTATTTGTCTATCTGTTCATCTATTTCTATTCCAGTTATTTCCTGTCCAGCCTTTGCTTGTGTATTAATGACTTATGTACTCAGACTTCTGTTGTATCTGGTTTATCTGTTTTATCTGTTTTTCAGACTATGGTATTTTGTATCTGTTTCTGAGAGTATGTATGTAGTAGCTTCATGAACTACTACGGTATTTTATTTCCGCTGCGAGTTATTCTGATATTCTATGTTTGTGATTCTGTGTTTGATTTTATTTGCTCCAAATTTTCTTAACAATCCACTGTTTTGAAGTATTCAAGTCTGACATGTGTGGGTTTATTGTCGATTTGAATCGTCAAAAATAGTGGGATGTTACATTTGGTATCAGAGCTTTAATTTTAGGCAAACCTTCTGCGGAGCAAAAACTCATTTGAGATAGGGTTGAAATACCCCAGAATGAGTGAAATCAATCTCAGAATCCTTTCTTTGTGAGAGAACTTATTTTCAAAGTATAAAATGATTTTAAACTGATTTTCAAAGGATTTTCAATGATTATTTTGATATAAATTTTCTTGTTTGAAAGCAAAAAATTTCTATACCTTATTCCTTTCCTTGTCCATCTTGGTTAGAATTCTCATCAGTTAGGATTCCTTTGAATTTTGGAACGCTTCCACTTGCTATGAAATCCATTCTTGTCTTCCCCTATTTGTATTCTTTTGATTCTGGAGCATTCCATATGTAACGACCAGATATTTTCAACCATTCGCATCCATTATAAGTGTATAGGTAGACACTCATGCCGGAGTTGAATTGCTCAAAATACCGCGTTGTAATTAAAATTTGGCAAATCTCAGAATATACAGTAAATAAATATAATCACAGATCACAGACACAGAGTAAAATAATGCAGCGGAAGTAAAAGAAATAGTAGTTCATGAAGCTACTATATAAATATATCAGAGTACATAAGATACAATAAAAGAAATAGAGTACAACGGAAGTATAAATAAGATAACCAAGTACAAGCTGAATAGAGCAACATAACGGAAGTCGATAGAACAAGACTAGCAGATAATCTCTAGCGATTCAAATCTCTAAAAGGTGGAAATCCAAATCTGTGAATACTCAGGCTGACCCGAGCGTACAGCAAAACACAAACACTCGAGTTAGGACAATATATACTTATATAATATAAACCAACTCAAGTGAACTGTAATAAGGTACAAGTAACTTAAAGAATGCTTGGGACCGCCCATTCTTTAAGGATCCGTTAAACTATCTACTATGTAGTAATATTAGCTATTATAATAATGTCTAATCAGTAAAGTATAATCATATAGAAAATAGCGTTAAGGGGATGGAGAACCTTAACTCGGTCGGATCTTAAAATCATAATCGTAGTAAAGCTCGATATGGTAGGTGACACGGCACAACTAGGCAATGCCAGGGTAGATATACCAATTACGCATTCGGACTAGTGGTGACGCATAGCAGCCACTACCGCCCACCTCGAACAACACTCCCAATCAAGGGTGGCCACCAAATCAATCACAAGTAATAGAATGGTATCGAAGAAGTGTGTCCGATAAGAGGTGCTACCTCCTTGGTCCGTCAATCGCTCCTGTTTTAGCCACCTTATGCCAACTCACGGGAGTTGGGTCCACGTAACATACCTTAAGAACGTCGCCACCATCCTACTTCATTCTGGAATCTCCACCGCGTACACGGTTGTCAAAGTGGTTTTCGGTATCGACAGAGAGTATGTCCATATCTGATCCCGGTCTCTTTGCCAACCAATCGTTATTATAACACGTGGTTATAACTTTTAAAAACAATACTTTACTTCAAAATAAGATATCATTTCAAAATCATGTCTTTATCAAAATAAAGATTTATCATTTCCAAATCATTTCAATATTCTAAAATATCGTATCCTTTCAAACTTCTTTTCAAATCATTTTAATACATCAAAATATTATATCTTTTCAAACTTTATTTCAAATCATTTTTATATATCAAAATATCATACCTTTGATAGTTATACTTCGAAACCAAAATCATTTTATTTCAAAACTATGTTCATTTCAAAACAACATCATTTCCATTTCAAACATATATTCACCTTTCAAATAGTCTATACTTTCAAAGTTATAACTCTTTTGAAACAAAACATTTGAAATCATTATACTTTGAAACTCACAGCATTTCGAAATCATATATTTAAAATCATCTTTTAATTCTATACATTTACAAACTTATTAAATTCAAACCATCAAATTTCAATTCAATTACAGTTTACCAACAAACCGTTTCAAATCTTATCAATTCCCAATATAGATTAAATCCACAAAATACAATATTCAATCTTTAGTATATTTCAAAACTTTAAATCTCCCACATTTCATAAATCCAATATCATTTAAATAAACTCAATTAATATATACTTCAAATATTCATTTATCAAATAAATTAAATAAGTCAGAAATCAAGTATCATTTCAAACTCATTTCACAATATCAAAATATTATTCAAAACACCATTCATTTTTATTCATTTAAATGCCATTTAAATCCATTCATTTTATTAAATTTAAATACCATTTTAAACTCACATTAGAAATCAAATTCTTCCACTTAAATATCTCTTCATTATCTTTAGAAATTTAACATTTAATTTCCCAAAATTATATCATTTTCCAGAGATTATTTTTCATTAAAATTAATTTAAAACAACAAAATATAGTTTCCGTAGCACTTATAAAATGCTACGTAAAGTTATAGTTTAAAACAGTTAATTAACAAAAGACAGCGTTAAATGCTGTAATAGATTTCTTTTAAGTTTCAATTAACTTACATGTTAAGTTTAACCACTATAGCACTTACAAAGTGCTATAATAGCCTTTATTTCAAATTAACCTTTTAGTTCATTTAAAACACTACAACATTTACAAAATGCTGTAATATCCTTTACATTACATTTCAAAATGCTGTTAAATCATATTCAGAGTTTTATTTACAATTCCACAAATAATTAACTTTTAATATAAATCATTTTAACTTATAAAATCATATATTTCACATTTAACACAATCATTTAAATACCTTTATTTCTATGATTTTATAAAGTCAAATTTCCATACAAAAATCAAATTTAATAACAATTAAATTTTCATTTCTTTAATTAAATTATTAACTTAACAACTAAGTTTAAATTTCCAAAAATATAGCTTATTTCCATTTATTTTACTTAATTAAAATTTCACTTTTAAACAAATTTCACAAAATTCAATTTAAGTTATATTTCCAAATTCAGCTTAAATGTTCATTTATTCCATATTTTAATTTATACAAAATCATTAACACCTTTAAAACATTATTATTACTTAATAAAAATCATTAAATTCATCTTTAAATCAAATTTATCATATTTTCTTACTTTACAAAAATTCCATTTATAAACAAAATCATAAATTCCAAAATTAACTTATATTTCAAATTCTACTTCACCATTTACTTAATTCACTTATTTAATTTGTAGAAAATCACAAATACTTTATAGAAATCATTTTAATGAAATTTAAATCAAAATACCATAATATTTACATTAAAAAAAAGTATTTTAAAAATTTCAGAAAAATATATAAACCACGGGTCTGTATATAATTTTCTAGCCTAGGTCAAGTGATACGGATATGTATCATTTCAATCCGCAGTTTACAAAGAAAAACCGGGTTTTATCATTTCAAACCCGCAATCCCAAGTAATATAAATAAATAAATAAAAACCGTTCAGGCCTATCATTTCAGCCCATAACGATTTTTCCTTATTCTAAAGTCCGTTCGGGTATGTATCATTTCAACCCATAGTGATTCTAATCTACAGGGAACTTGCAGTGTGATAAATTGATATAAATAAACAGAATAGCATGAGATAACAGTAATAGATGATATAACATATGTAATAACAGGGGTAAACATTATATGATCATAATATAACAGTTACAACAGGATGATATAATTTTACAGATTCAAATGGTGTCAGTTTACTAGTTATATAAGTACACATTGTCTAGTGAGAATTACTCACTTGTTCAAGCTGGAGATGACAACCACAAACGCACAACAAAGATTTCCAGAGGCACGAGAGCACGATAATTATTTGAGTGTGGGAGAGCCAAAGCTAATTGCCTTGTCACATTCAAACCAAACAATTACAAACAACATAAGATTTCAACCCAAAAATTCAATAAACAATGCTAGAAATGGATGCATAAACAAAGTCAAAGTGTTTGCACTTGCTTCCTACCACCTATGCTTCAGCTCCAGATCTGAAAGGGCATGGCTAAAGGCATGGTTTGGATCAGGTATGGTCTGGAAAAGGTGCGGCTACAAGGTGATGAAGGTGAGTGGAAGTTACAAGGTGTTGAAGGCAATGGAATACCAAAGGGTTTCAAGGCAAAGTGTGGCTTTTGTTGCACCATAGGGTTCGGCCCCTTGCTGATGTCGCTTGGCCATGGTATGTGGTGGTCAGGTGGTGGCTGGAGTGTGGGCCAGAGGTGGTGGAAGGTCAGGTCAGAGGTGGTGGTGGTGGAGGTAGTGGTGGCAAAAGGTGGTAGAAGGAGGAGATGACAATTCTAGGTCATAAGTGATAGTTTGTGATGGTTTTTGGTGGATTTTGTGTAGATCTTGGACTTGGATTGGTTAGGCCTGAGGAGGAGGGTTGCTAGGATGGGTGATGGTCAGAGGAAGGGGGTCGTGGTGGTCGGCCAAAGCCTGGAGGAGGAGGAACCAAACTATGAAGGTAGAGAGCATATGCAGTTTCAATAGAAAAAACATAGAAAACAAGGAAGAAAGAAGGAATTTTTACCCAAAATTTTGAAGCCATGGCCGTGATTTTTTTGTAGGAGAAAGAGAAGTGTTTGCGTGAAAAAAATGAAAAGAAGTCCGCTGAAAAGAATAGGGTATGCAGGGCCAAAAACATTGAAGAGAGGAGTTGAGAAAATGAAAGGTCGGGAGGTGAAAAGCCATAGGAATTTCAATAGTTTAAAACTTTTCATATTTCCTCTAATTTCTTTTTAAGTTTTATATAACTGAAATATATATATAAACTCAGATAAAATACGAAAATTTAGTAAATAAACAAAAATAAATTAATTAATTATTAATTATATAAAATTTAATTAAGTAAAACAGCAAAAATTGCAACTAGTCTTGAAAATATGAAAAATAAATGCAATGAACTTTGGAAAAAGTTTATGGACTTGTAAAACATTTATAAACAAAGATAATAACATAAAATAAAAATGCATTCACAAAATGAATAAATAAATTTTAATTAAATATAATTTAATTGAAGAAAATAGCAGAAAAATAGAAACTAGCCTTTAAAAATAGAAAATAAATTCAATACGCTTTGGAAAAATTATATAATCACTTTAAATTATTTAAAAGACAAAATTATACATAAAATAAAATACTAACACATATTAGAACAAAATATGACAAATAAAATATAATTTAAAATAGACAATATTGCTAAATACATCAGTTTACACACAATATTGAAATATACATAACTTTCACAATTTAACTCCGTTTCCAACGAAACGAAAAGCTGTATCCATGGAATTAAATCTATTTTCATAATAAAAGATAAAATTTTAGAATTTGAAATATTTAAATTTAAAGTTCAAAAGTCAAAGTTTGACCAGTTTCAATAGAAATTCACTTTTCAGTGAAATATCCAATTTATACTAGTCTGAACTATAAATCACTTAATAGTCAACATTTATATTTAAAATGAAATGTTTGAAATAGAACAAGTTTAAAATAATTTAAAATAAAATAAAGTCAAAATTTAAAATATAGGCCAAAATCTAGGGTTGTTACACTCTCCCCCACTCAAAACTTTTCGTCCCCGAAAAGGAATGAAGTACGGGAAAACACAGGAAAGATAAAATTGAAATGAGATTAAGACAAGATGACAAAAGATTGAAATTATACCTGATAACTATGGTTATAGGTAAGTTTAACAAGGTGGAGATGGTCTTCCCAAGATTCTCCAGAATCAGGAACACAAGTACGAAAAGATCCTCTAGAATCTGATTCACTCTTTCCGCTTGACCGATAGTCTGTGGGTGGAAAGCAGTGCTCAGATTTAAAATGAGTACCAAAGATTATAAAGATTATAGAAAGATTTCTAAGCAAAAAGATTATAGATAGATGCCTATACCAGTCTGTAGAAAGATAAGGAAAAATAAGGACAACTAACAGACAGTTTGAAAAACAAAATTAGGTAATAAGTTTGAAAAACAAAATAAGATAATAGGTTTGAAATTTCCATGGTTTCAGCTTAACTGATAATTAATTTTACACAAGTTAAATAAATCTTAACTATCTCTAATTTCATTATCTTATCATCAAATTTTCTTAAACAAACAATCTCTAAAATCATGATTTGATTAAAATTAAGTGTATAACATTCAATAAATTTAATTCTTCTTTATTCCTAATTATAATTAAATTTATCCCTCTCAAATATTTTATCACATATGTTAAATATGCTTACACTTATTATAACTGTTTTAATTTATTCCTAATTCCCTTAACATCATTTGTATTGTAAATTATTCAATTAACCTTTTAGTCTATTTACCTGTGCTAATCTTTTTATAACTAAAATTTAAGTGTATAATATTTATTATAACCACTCAAATTTTATTTATAAAAATCTTTTTATATTGTATATTATCCAATTACATTGTTAACTTCTAAAAATTAAGGTAAGTTATATTGGAATGCAATTGAGAATTATACAAATAAAACTTTCTAAAATTAATATACACTATAAACATCCTAATTCAATCATTTCAAGCTTGAATCATCTATTCAAAAATTTTGATTTTCTTTTTATACTTGAAGTTATTATTTAAGATAGAATTTAAGAATAAAATCTCTGATTCCTTTCAAACCATTTAGAGATAGATAAATGTATGTACATAATTTGTCAAATCAAATTTAAATCATATATCTATATATTTTATAAATCAATCATATTTTAGAAATTTATATCAATCAAGTTTCCCAAAACAAAGCTGTAGCAAGACTACAGAATGGTTTCTTCACTTCGAAACTCGAAAATGAACGTCGATGATGCTGCAGTCATCACCGAAATTATTTTCCAGCGACAAAGAGAAGAGCACTGATTTTTAATCTTTAAAATTCTTTGGAAACAAATTTCTATTCAAAAATACTTTAAATAATATATCCTTTTAAAGCTTTAAACACAAAGTTTGGAACCATCGGAAATTAAATTCTCAAATTCTTGATTTAAATTCATTTCAATTCCCAAATCAAATTTATAAACAACTATTTATAAATTCATTTATAGAATGATAAATCAAGTATTATCATTTCAAATAATCAATTTAAATCAATTTATTAAGTTCCATAAATTTACTTATATCAAAATTTATTTCATTAACCAAATTTTAAAATAATATTGTGTCAGTTTGTTCTGTCAAAGTGTTTTAGAAATCCTATCGATAGCGTTGATCAGACGAATCGATCGGAAACCCAAATCAACATCAACAACCCAAACAACACAACATATAAAACAAAACATAGATTTAAAAGTACAATTTAAAAATGTTTGGAGATAGTTTGGAAACAAAAGACAAGATGATTAAATAACAAAATAGGGAGATGGGTAAGCTTAGATAACCGCGGACAACCTTAACCGGGTTAACCGTGAGTTAATGAATAAGATCAAATGTGGATGTTTCTGGGGTAAATCTACATCCGATCTCAAGAGATAGAGTTTGGAATAACAAAAGATATTAGCATCTAAACCAAGGATAGATATAAATCTCTAGTGAATCAATGCTAATTTGTAAAGGAGTTTCCCCCTTTACCAGAAAATTAGGATATTGGCGAGACAACCAATTTACTATAAAGATCATTCAAAGTGGAGTTATGTGACACTCCAAAATCAAAAGAAGATGAATAGTGAGGGACAAGAATGAATTTTGGAACCGCAGGGAACGTTCCAAAAATTCAAAGGAAATTCGAATCAAAAGGAAGAGATTCAAACTCGAACGAAAGTGATTCTGTAAATAAATCTACTCCATATGCTGAGTTTTGCCTCAAAGCCAAAGCTCTGATACCAACTGTAACGACCCGATATTTTCAACCATTCGCATCCATTATAAGTGTATAGGTAGACACTCATGCCGGAGTTGAATTGCTCAAAATACCGCGTTGTAATTAAAATTTGGCAAATCTCAGAATATATAGTAAATAAATATAATCACAGATCACAGACACAGAGTAAAATAATGCAGCGGAAGTAAAAGAAATAGTAGTTCATGAAGCTACTATATAAATATATCAGAGTACATAAGATACAATAGAAGAAATAGAGTACAACGGAAGTATAAATAAGATAACCAAGTACAAGCTGAACAGAGCAACATAACGGAAGTCGATAGACCAAGACTAGCAGATAATCTCCAGCGATTCAAATCTCCAGAAGGTGGAAATCCAAATCTGTGAATACTCAGGCTGACCCGAGCGTACAGCAAAACACAAACACTCGAGTCAGGACAATATATACTTATATAATATAAACCAACTCAAGTGAACTGTAATAAGGTACAAGTAACTTAAAGAATGCTTGGGACCGCCCAATCTTTAAGGATCCGTTAAACTATCTACTATGTAGTAATATTTGCAATTATAATAATGTCTAATCAGTAAAGTATAATCATATAGAAAATAGCGTTAAGGGGATGGAGAACCTTAAAGCGGTCGGATCTTAAAATCATAATCGTAGTAAAGCTCGATATGGTAGGTGACACGGCACAACTAGGCAATGCCAGGGTAGATATACCAATTACACATTCGGACTAGTGGTGACGCATAGCAGCCACTACCGCCCTCCTCGAACAACACTCCCAATCAAGGGTGGCCACCAAATCAATCACAAGTAATAGAATGGTATCGAAGAAGTGTGTCCGATAAGAGGTGCTACCTCCTTGGTCCGTCAATCGCTCCTGTTTTAGCCACCTTATGCCAACTCACGGGAGTTGGGTCCACGTAACATACCTTAAGAACGTCGCCACCATCCTACTTCATTCTGGAATCTCCACCGCGTACACGGTTGTCAAAGTGGTTTTCGGTATCGACAGAGAGTATGTCCATATCCGATCCCGGTCTCTTTGCCAACCAATCGTTATTATAACCCGTGGTTATAACTTTTAAAAACAATACTTTACTTCAAAATAAGATATCATTTCAAAATCATGTCTTTATCAAAATTTAGATTTATCATTTCCAAATCATTTCAATATTCTAAAATATCGTATCCTTTCAAACTTCTTTTCAAATCATTTTAATACATCAAAATATTATATCTTTTCAAACTTTATTTCAAATCATTTTTATATATCAAAATATCATACCTTTGATAGTTATACTTCGAAACCAAAATCATTTTATTTCAAAACTATGTTCATTTCAAAACAACATCATTTCCATTTCAAACATATATTCACCTTTCAAATAGTCTATACTTTCAAAGTTATAACTCTTTTGAAACAAAACATTTGAAATCATTATACTTTGAAAATCACAGCATTTCGAAATCATATATTTAAAATCATCTTTTAATTCTATACATTTACAAACTTATTAAATTCAAACCATCAAATTTCAATTCAATTACAGTTTACCAACAAACCGTTTCAAATCTTATCAATTCCCAATATAGATTAAATCCACAAAATACAATATTCAATCTTTAGTATATTTCAAAACTTTAAATCTCCCACATTTCATAAATCCAATATCATTTAAATAAACTCAATTAATATATACTTCAAATATTCATTTATCAAATAAATTAAATAAGTCAGAAATCAAGTATCATTTCAAACTCATTTCACAATATCAAAATATTATTCAAAACACCATTCATTTTTATTCATTTAAATACCATTTAAATCCATTCATTTTATTAAATTTAAATACCATTTTAAACTCACATTAGAAATCAAATTCTTCCACTTAAATATCTCTTCATTATCTTTAGAAATTTAACATTTAATTTCCCAAAATTATATCATTTTCCAGAGATTATTTTTCATTAAAATTAATTTAAAACAACAAAATATAGTTTCCGTAGCACTTATAAAATGCTACGTAAAGTTATAGTTTAAAACAGTTAATTAACAAAAGACAGCGTTAAATGCTGTAATAGATTTCTTTTAAGTTTCAATTAACTTACATGTTAAGTTTAACCACTATAGCACTTACAAAGTGCTATAATAGCCTTTATTTCAAATTAACCTTTTAGTTCATTTAAAACACTACAACATTTACAAAATGCTGTAATATCCTTTACATTACATTTCAAAATGCTGTTAAATCATATTCAAAGTTTTATTTACAATTCCACAAATAATTAACTTTTAATATAAATCATTTTAACTTATAAAATCATATATTTCACATTTAACACAATCATTTAAATACCTTTATTTCTATGATTTTATAAAGTCAAATTTCCATACAAAAATCAAATTTAATAACAATTAAATTTTCATTTCTTTAATTAAATTATTAACTTAACAACTAAGTTTAAATTTCCAAAAATATAGCTTATTTCCATTTATTTTACTTAATTAAAATTTCACTTTTAAACAAATTTCACAAAATTCAATTTAAGTTATATTTCCAAATTCAGCTTAAATGTTCATTTATTCCATATTTTAATTTATACAAAATCATTAACACCTTTAAAACATTATTATTACTTAATAAAAATCATTAAATTCATCTTTAAATCAAATTTGTCATATTTTCTTACTTTACAAAAATTCCATTTATAAACAAAATCACAAATTCCAAAATTAACTTATATTTCAAATTCTACTTCACCATTTACTTAATTCACTTATTTAATTTGTAGAAAATCACAAATACTTTATAGAAATCATTTTAATGAAATTTAAATCAAAATACCATAATATTTACATTAAAAAAAAGTATTTTAAAAATTTCAGAAAAATATATAAACCACGGGTCTGTATATAATTTTCTAGCCTAGGTCAAGTGATACGGATATGTATCATTTCAATCCGCAGTTTACAAAGAAAAACCGGGTTTTATCATTTCAAACCCGCAATCCCAAGTAATAGAAATAAATAAATAAAAACCGTTCAGGCCTATCATTTCAGCCCATAACGATTTTTCCTTATTCTAAAGTCCGTTCGGGTATGTATCATTTCAACCCATAGTGATTCTAATCTACAGGGAACTTGCAGTGTGATAAACTGATATAAATAATCAGAATAGCATGAGATAACAGTAATAGATGATATAACATATGTAATAACAGGGGTAAACATTATATGATCATAATATAACAGTTACAACAGGATGATATAATTTTACAGATTCAAATGGTGTCAGTTTACTAGTTATATAAGTACACATTGTCTGGTGAGAATTACTCACTTGTTCAAGCTGGAGATGACAACCACAAACGCACAACAAAGATTTCCAGAGGCACGAGAGCACGATAATTATTTGAGTGTGGGAGAGCCAAAGCTAATTGCCTTGTCACATTCAAACCAAACAATTACAAACAACATAAGATTTCAACCCAAAAATTCAATAAACAATGCTAGAAATGGATGCATAAACAAAGTCAAAGTGTTTGCACTTGCTTCCTACCACCTATGCTTCAGCTCCAGATCTGAAAGGGCATGGCTAAAGGCATGGTTTGGATCAGGTATGGTCTGGAAAAGGTGCGGCTACAAGGTGATGAAGGTGAGTGGAAGTTACAAGGTGTTGAAGGCAATGGAATACCAAAGGGTTTCAAGGCAAAGTGTGGCTTTTGTTGCACCATAGGGTTCGGCCCCTTGCTGATGTCGCTTGGCCATGGTATGTGGTGGTCAGGTGGTGGCTGGAGTGTGGGCCAGAGGTGGTGGAAGGTCAGGTCAGAGGTGGTGGTGGTGGAGGTAGTGGTGGCAAAAGGTGGTAGAAGGAGGAGATGACAATTCTAGGTCATAAGTGATAGTTTGTGATGGTTTTTGGTGGATTTTGTGTAGATCTTGGACTTGGATTGGTTAGGCCTGAGGAGGAGGGTTGCTAGGATGGGTGATGGTCAGAGGAAGGGGGTCGTGGTGGTCGGCCAAAGCCTGGAGGAGGAGGAACCAAACTATGAAGGTAGAGAGCATATGCAGTTTCAATAGAAAAAACATAGAAAACAAGGAAGAAAGAAGGAATTTTTACCCAAAATTTTGAAGCCATGGCCGTGATTTTTTTGTAGGAGAAAGAGAAGTGTTTGCGTGAAAAAAATGAAAAGAAGTCCGCTGAAAAGAATAGGGTATGCAGGGCCAAAAACATTGAAGAGAGGAGTTGAGAAAATGAAAGGTCGGGAGGTGAAAAGCCATAGGAATTTCAATAGTTTAAAACTTTTCATATTTCCTCTAATTTCTTTTTAAGTTTTATATAACTGAAATATATATATAAACTCAGATAAAATACGAAAATTTAGTAAATAAACAAAAATAAATTAATTAATTATTAATTATATAAAATTTAATTAAGTAAAACAGCAAAAATTGCAACTAGTCTTGAAAATATGAAAAATAAATGCAATGAACTTTGGAAAAAGTTTATGGACTTGTAAAACATTTATAAACAAAGATAATAACATAAAATAAAAATGCATTCACAAAATGAATAAATAAATTTTAATTAAATATAATTTAATTGAAGAAAATAGCAGAAAAATAGAAACTAGCCTTTAAAAATAGAAAATAAATTCAATACGCTTTGGAAAAATTATATAATCACTTTAAAATATTTAAAAGACAAAAATATACATAAAATAAAATACAAACACATATTAGAACAAAATATAACAAATAAAATATAATTTAAAATAGACAATATTGCTAAATACATCAGTTTACACACAATATTGAAATATACATAACTTTCACAATTTAACTCCGTTTCCAACGAAACGAAAAGCTGTATCCATGGAATTAAATCTATTTTCATAATAAAAGATAAAATTTAAGAATTTGAAATATTTAAATTTAAAGTTCAAAAGTCAAAGTTTGACCAGTTTCAATAGAAATTCACTTTTCAGTGAAATATCCAATTTATACTAGTTTGAACTATAAATCACTTAATAGTCAACATTTATATTTAAAATGAAATGTTTGAAATAGAACAAGTTTAAAATAATTTAAAATAAAATAAAGTCAAAATTTAAAATATAGGCCAAAATCTAGGGTTGTTACACCATAACTCCACTTCGAATGACCTCTATAAAAATCGGCGATCCCGCCAATCTTTGAATGATTTGTAAAGGGGTGAAGCTCCCTTACAGTTGGCACTGATTCACCAGAGATTCCTATACTCTCGGTTTAGATGATTCTATCTTTTACTATGCTGAATTCTATCTCTGGCGATCGAATGTCGATTTGCCTTAGAATTTTGCATCGATCATATTCCTGAAGTCACGGTTGACCCGGTTAAGGTTGCCCGTGATTTATATAAGTATGTCATCTATTATTTTGAAATTAATTATCTCATCTTTGTTCGAGCCTATCTACGAATCATAATTCTATTTGATTAGAGTTCCTCTAATTTGAATCTCTATCTTTGTTTTGAAATCCATTCTTAAATCATACCTTGGAAGAAATTTTGTGTTTGTTTGTATTTTAGAAATTGTTTATATATCGAAATTATTATTTTGATAAGTGTGATCATATTATATATATACAAGTGAAAATGTTTTCGATAAGTACTATATACCTTTTTAAAAATGAGAATTTTAAGTTTCGAAAAGGTTTGAAATTTGAAAATTTTATAAGAAATCGATTTATATAAAAATGACTTATAACTGAAGGGTTTTTGAATTTTAAATTGAGAGATTGTACTCCGGCATTTTGGAAACTGGTTTTTTGATTTTGGAAAAATAATAATATAATAATATGATTTGAAAGTATTTTCCGAATAAGAAATGTTTCAAATGACTTTAAATGAGTTCCAATGATTTCAAAGAAATTTCAAAGAAGTTCTCAAGAAAATAGAAGTCCATAACCCACTTATGTCGTTGGAGAATGATTTCGGTGATGAGTGCACGCATCATCGACATTGATTCTCGAGTTTTAGAGTTGGGGATAGGCCACTTTAGTAGCTTTGCTATGCGATCGATTTTGTGAAACCAATTTTGATTTCAAATTCCGAAGTATGATTTGATATTCGAAAGATATATGTATATATATTTGAAACAGTTTGAATGAGCCCGGTGTTCAGTTCTCGAGTTTTGGATTTAATTTGGTATAACCCTATCTTTTGAAATTGATTTACTGATGTGTTGCTGATTTCCAACTCTTGGATTGGAAGTTTGATTCCTCCGACTATTTTGAATGTTCGAACACTTCCAAATCAAGGTTTAATTTTTCAAAGCTAAGTAATTTTGAAAAGTAAATTATTTGATAAAGTATATAAGTATAGTTTTATATGTTTAAAGTATGAAGTAATAAGATTTAAATAAGTTTGAAACTGTTTTGTTAAGTAAATAAATAGGACTATTTTGAATTATACTAATATGAAATTTAGTTTTGAAATGTTTTGAATAAAATTTAGTTTTAAATGTTTTAACTTAGTAACATCTTTTATAAAACTATATATATATAAAAATAATAATAATTTTCAAAAGGTATTGGATCTTTCATATAGAAATAGATAGTTTAAAGGTTTTAAAGGGATGGTTATAAACTAGGTAATCATTTGTGAGTATAATTGATTTTGAGAAAAGATTTGATTTCAAAAATAGATGGGGATTTAAAAACCCAGTATTTATTTGATATCTATATAGTTTCAAATATAGAGTTTATAATGATTCAGGTTAGAAGGATAAATTTGAGATTGATTTGAAATTTTATTTATTTAAGAATTATACTTAAATAAGTTGATCTGAAATTTATTAAAAATTGAAATTTCAAAGATATGATTTTTATAACTTGGATTTGATTAAAAGTGACTTAAATGCATATTTCAAATTTATATAAATTTGAATGGGATATTTTGTTTATTTAAATTTGAAAATTGAGGTTGTATTTAGATGTTATTGAAATGATTAAGTAAATATTTCAAACTAAATAATAGTAAAGTGAACTTGAGATATAAATGAAATTATCAAATTTAGTTTTGAAATATTGAACATATAAAGCTTTGAAATATATTGAAATTGAAATGGTTTATTTTGTGGTTCAAATCTGTATTTGAAATCAATAAAATTTGAAATGGTTATTGAGGAACTGAATTGAATTGAAATTAATTAATTGAGATTAAATTTAATTTGAATCTTGAAACTCAGGTTAATTTGAATTGATTGGTGAAATTTAAGGAAACTATTTTTATTATATAAAGTATTTTAAAGTATATTTAAAACTATTCTTATATTATTTTTAATATAAACTATTTTAATATAACTATTTCTAATATAAACTATTTTAAAAATACTAATTATTTTAATATAAATTGTTTTAACTTATTACTATTTTATTTTATAAACTATTTTATTTTATATACTATTATTAATATCTAAACTGTTTGAAGGAAAGTGTTATGATTTCAAGTGTTATGACTTCCAAAGTTTGAATTTCAAAGTATTATGATTTCCAAAGTATTGTTATTTCAAATTGTTTTGGGTTCGAAAGTGTTATATCCTTGAAAGTACTATAAATTTTGGAAATGAATTTGTTTGACATAAAATATGTTGATTTGGAACCAAACTTGGATTATTTTCTAAACCTATTACCTTGGAACTTTGAAACTGAAGATATTTAGTTTGGAAGAAATAATTTTGTGAAACCATATATGATTTTGAAACCGAACTGATATTGAAACGAATTGAAATTGAGAACCTTATTTTACTAAATACGTGATTTGGGAGTTGTCGAACTTATAAAATTGATTTGTATAAGTATGAAGTTGATTCGAAAACTGTTGATTTGGAAAGGTACTCAATTTGAAAAGCGAAATCCTATATAATTGAAGTCTATATAAGTGTGATTTGATATACTACTGATTTTGGAAAGTATTTGATTCGAAATGAAATCTTATATATAATGGACTTTATATAAGTATGATATTTGAAATTGATTTGAAAAGGTATTGTATGATACATATTTTCAAAGTAAAGATATGGAAAGTGCCTTCTGCTTGATATTCGCTTTGTGGCCACATTGTGGATTCATTCTATTGATATTATTCTCTCTGATTTGGGTTTTCCGGATATAATACTCGAGTGTCCATCGAATTCCATGGCGTTACCCATGGTCTTACGAACTCGACTGCATAGCATAATTTGTAGGGCCGTGATGGCTTACGAGTACAGATGTTTCCTGAGGGATCCATGCGTAACCATTGTGTATTTGCGATCTATGGTCGTTTAGTAGCGTAATCCGCAGGGTCGTGACGGCTTACGAGTACGGATGTTTCCTGGGTGATCCAGGCGTAACTATTGTGTACCTGCGGTCTACAGTTGTTATCATGGCGTAATTCGCGGGGTTGTGATGGCCTACGGCTACAGATGTAACAACCCGCATATTTTACGGTTGAATATTTAAATATTTTATTTAAATATAGAATCGTTGATCGGATTAAAGTCCGAAAAGCTACTTTTTGCAAACGGTCGAATTGGGGCTCGAGACCACTTCCGTTGAGTCCAAAATGGCGTTTGGGACTTTTTTGAGTATAAGCATTGATATGTTTGGAGTTGGGTGAATTTTGCTATTTTTCACTTAGGGCTTTGGGTTTGGGTTTTAGCCCAATAACCTAACATAAGACCCTAGCTCCACCCCCTCTTCTCTTCATTCACTTTCATTTCCTAATACCTTCAAGTTTTAGATAAAAATGGGGGAAGAGAAAAAGAATTAGTAATCCTAAGCCCTAATTCTCTTAGGAATTATCAACTTCAAGCTAGAAATCAAGGAGAAGCTTAGGTAAGCATCCTCTTCATCTTCTCCAACTCATTCTCTCTTCAATTTCAGAAATTTCCTAAACCTAACTTAGGGAATGTTCTTCTTTTGAGCTTAGATTCAAGCTTCTTGGGTTGAAGTGAAGAGTGTTGATCATTCCTTTGTGATTAAGCTTCTCATTCATTGTTTTTGGGTTTAAAGGTGAGATTTTTATCTCACATCTATGTCTATAACTATCTTTGATTTTAGGTATGAATTCCTAATATCTTTACATGTTCATTTGATTTTGATTTGGATTGATTTGGTGAACATTTCAATTCTTGGTGTTTTGAAGTCTAAAACTCTAAAAATCTTAGCTTTGATGTTTGATCATGCTTTTAGTGGTGTACCGAAGAGCCTATAGGGCTGGGTTGTCGATTGGCATAAACCCCTAGCGCCTATTGCTCGTCCGATCGCAATTTGGAAGAGTTTGCTCTTCATTTGGATAGGTTGAAAAAACATTCCCAGTGCCAGTCAGTCGACTGACCTCAAAAGTTAGTCGACTGGCTGTAGAAACCAAGCTAATCTGGGACTGTCTGCAGAAACAGAGAGTCTCTGTTTTCTGCAGTCAGTCGACTGGCCTCTACAGTCAGTCGACCGACTACAGGAAATGAAACTTTCCAGTTTCTGGATCAGTCGACCGGCCTCTACAGTCAGTCGACTGACCTGCTTGTTTTTGCCTATTTTGCCTATTTAGCTTGAGGTTCCAATTTTTATCGATTCGGGATTATCCAATTTATTGTTATCATTTATTATTGACTTTGATGACTTCTTTTTCAGGACTTTTGATAATATCCATTTTGATGGATTCGGTATTGATTATTTGGGTTTGATTCATGTCTTCGTATGTGGATTTTGGTGGTTGATTGTTTCTACAATCATTTCTATGATTTGTCACTTTAAAATACAAAGGTTTCTATACTAGTAGTAAATATTCAAACTCTTCTACAAAGATGATTTCAACTCTATTTTTAATACAAAGATCGTTTATAAAACCATTTTCTAATCTATTAGTATATACAAACCTTTACCTCATTCGTATGAGAAATCTAATTAAACGGCTTAGTAAAACAAGTGGTATGAAACACTTGCGTTCACTTCGTCGGTTAATTCTTGGACTTGTTCGATTGAACTCTTGTGAGAATTTTCGAGTGGGAATCTACAATTTGTTAGTAAATATTTAAGTTAAGCTAGTGATTATGGGACATGAAGCTAAACTCTTATATTTACTAGCTTAGTGTAATCGACACTTCTTGATGATCGATGATGATCATTTTGTGATTTAGACTGGCATTGTGCGATGTCTCTTTGTCTACGTGGGGGACTATACCCCGTTCTGTTGAGCTTCGTCTCATTTTTATGGGCTAGCGACCCATGGTCTTTGGACCGCTCGTGGAGCAATCGGCTCATTAAGTCGGTGCATGGGGTGTATCTTTTTAGGTGCATCGATGTTCGACTAGGCATGAGGTGTATCTTTTTAGGCGCATCAATGTTAGATTGTACATGGGGCGTATCTTTTCAGGTGCGTTGATGTTCGACTATGCATGGGGCTTATCTTTCTAGGTGCGACGATGTTCGGTTTATGGTTAGTGACCATGGAATAGTGTTCTGTTTGTGATACACGTGTTGGTGAGTTTTCATGCTCCCGTTTGTGATAGGCCTTCCCCCTTTTGAGATTTCTGGATTTCTTGTTGTGATTTCTAGAATTTGTGTTTCACCAATTTTCGTGGATTGGCATTGATATGTTTTGTCAATATTTGTGTTTTGGTGAATTATTTAAAGAATGTGATTCTTTTTGGTGTTTTGAGATGATCTGAGATATTGTATGATTTTTGTTGTTAATTGATGTATACTTGACACCGTATGACATTTATGTTATCATACGTTTTTGGTCATATCTCTTATCTTATATCATTTTATCTAATATTTATAGCTAGACTGATCCGTTTATTATTTTCTTCTTAAATAATACTCGGGTCAGACCGAGGTATTTCAGGTGCTCCTGCTTGACTTCTTATCAGGGATTATCATATGATTCTTTTGGCTAACTACTTTAGATTAGTAGTTTTTGTTATTATACATTTGAGATATAGACTCCTTGATGTATAATTATTCTTTTGTTTAGCACTTTATCTATTCTCTGTGATGTAGTGGATCTTGTTTTACACTACTTTGATGTACACTTCTTTGTGTTATATTCATATCTGTTTCCGCCTTTGTGATATGAATGTCTGTGATTGATTTGTGTTATGTTTATTTCTATATTTGTTTCCGAGGTCCACTTAGCCACTGTGTGGTAGCTTTGAGTTTGAATCGGTATGTCGGATTTCCTCTTGAAAAGAAATGCATGTTATAATTTCTGACATATCGGTACTCGCACAAAGCAATTACACAAATGGTTTCTCTTCAACAACCTTATTCTTCGCGCTAGTTGACGGCATTACTCCGTAGTGTTCTTGGCTAGCGTGAGTATAGAGGTGGGGCGTCATAGCTTGGTATCAGAGCCAAACTTCGGAACAATATAGAATAATCTAGCAAGGATCATTGTCCTAACTCTTTCTTAGGAATCATGCCATAGGATTAAATTCGAGTCTTCTTACCGTTCTATCCTATTTCTTTTTATGATGCCTTGATTTATCAATCAAGTTTGTTTGATATTCATTCTGAGATTAACCTTTTTTCTCTTTTCTTTCCTTCTTAAAGAGAAGAGAAATGGTTAGACTAGTGCTACTCCTCAGGATGGAGTATTTATGTCATCTCAACAACTTTTATATCTTGTGAACAATGCCCGAGCTGCCGGACCCGTTCCAACGCCAACTCACCCTAAATCCGGGTTTGCACGCTTGTGCAGAGACTATACCGCTTTGGGTGGAAGGCCGTTCAAGGGATCCGAAAATGTTATAGAAATCCAAGCTTGGCTTAGATCTTGTGATCGCATCTTTTCCCGCATGGATCTTATTGATTCACTTCGAGTCAAAGTGGCTTCTAGCATGCTCCAAGAAAGAGCATTAGATTGGTATGAGCTTTTGATTTTTGAAATTATCGAAGCGGATCTTACTTGGGAGCAATTCCGGGAAAGATTCGAATTGAAGTTTGTGCCGGAGGCTGAAAAAGTAATTTTAGCCCGACGCTTTATTGACCTTGTTCAAGGTGAATCTTCTGTGACGGATTACGTTGCGTCTTTTGAATCTCTCTCTAAATATGGGGTTTAGTATATTAATACCCCATTGAAGAATAATCAGAGGTTCGTCTATGGGTTGAATAAGAACCTTAAAAATCCTTTGCTTCTGAAACTAGAAGTTTCTTTTGATCCGCTTATTGATATCGCTCTTCGACTTGAAGAGTCCGATAGAGAAAGTGATGTTGAAGTTGTGCATGCCAAATAGAACTTCAACAATAACATGAAGAGGCCTATTAAGTTCAAAGGCCCCAATCCCGACAAGAAAGGGAAGCAAGAAACTTCTGTAGCAAAGAATCCTACCACTAGTCGTGGAAGATGCTACAATTGTGATTCTATGGACCACTATGCAAATGAGTGTCCGAAACCCCTTTATTGTTGCTATTGCAAAAGTTTGAGTCATCATATATCTGTGTGTCCCATACTTCAAGCAAGAAGGAGGGAAAGCTAAATGTTGTGCAAGCCTCTACTAGCACTTCTCTTGGTCAAGGTATTTCTCATTCTATCATTGACGATATTTGTTTTGTGATTATCTTATTCGTGTTCTTTTTGATTTGGGTTCATCTCATTAGTTTATATCAAAAGAACTTGTTGATTCTTTCTCTTTTAATATTATGGGCTTGATGACTTCATTGACAATTACGAATTCAATTGATGGATCCGCAACACTCAATTTACTTTGTGAAAATGTCGAGATTATTTTATGTGATTATTCTTTTCGAGCCGATTTGCATGTTATGCGTTACTTAGGCTTCGAAATTGATTTTTTAAGAAAGGATTGGCTTGATCATTGTGAAGTCCACATCCTATGTCCAGAGAGGACTATTTATCTTTGACATTCTCAATCTGTTAAGCAGATTTCTATTGTTTTTAAAGATTTCGATTTCCAATTCGGTGACATCATTTTATTCTTTAAGCCCACTTGATGGGGAAAGTGTTATTTCTCTCGTTCAAGTAGTTTGTGAATTTTTCGGTATTTTTGGGTTTGTCTTAGTATTATCGCCTAAGCAATCTATTGTATGGTGCTAAGGTCTTTTCAGCTTGACCATGCCACCGGTTTTCATCAGCTACGAGTTGCGGAGAGTAACATTCCATTTATCGCATTCCGCACTCGTTATGATTCTTGTGAGTGGTTCGTTACGTCATTCAGTTTGATGAACCTTCTGCCTTATTTCATCTATCTTATGAATCGAGTATTCTACGAATATCTCAATTAGTTTATCCTTATATTTATTGATTATGGATGAAAATAACAAATTTAAAATTTGCAAATCTTTTAATAAGATATTTATAAGTAAGATTGGATTTTGTTCTTAAAACGAGCAAAGAATATTTGTAAATTTTATAAGAGTCATGGTTACCATATAGAAAATGATTTTGTGTTATTTTGCCCATTTAGTGCTTTAAGAATTCTGGTCGATGCGCTTGATCAACGTTATCGATAGGAATCTCCTAAACGCTATGATGAGACAGTCAAACACAAAAAATTGACTTGAAAAACGTAAATTTTTCTAAAAAGATGATTACATAAAGTTAATTATAATTTTGAAAGTCTTAGCTTTTCGGGAAAGAGAATCGATTAAAGGAACTCTTTTCCGATGCTTTTATTCTTACGGTTCCCGAAGGGAACCGAGACTTTATTGTTTGTACCGATACTAGTCGTATTGGTTTTAGTGTCATTCTCTTGCAAAGGGAATGAGTTATCGCATTTGCCTCTTGACAATTAAAGCTTGTCGAGACTAGATATACCATTCATGCTCTGGTGCTCGCGGCTATTGTTTTCGCTCTTAGAATTTGGCGACATTATCTTTTGGGAGAGAAATTGTTCTCTACCCCGATCATAAGTTTTTGAAGTATTTATTTTCTCGAAAGGAACTTAATTTGCGTCAACAACGTTGGCTCGAGTTCCTTGCATCTTATGATCTTGATATTCTTTGTACTCCGGAAAAGAGTAATCGTGTTGTCGATGCCCTTAGTTGTAAGCAACAAGCAGTTGTTTCTTTGATGATATCTGAATGAAACGATCTCAAGACTTTATCCACTTGTGAGATTCGAGATCGTGAACCAATTCATGTTCGTCTCTAGTTTTGTGTAGCCTCGAGGCTCGTCCTTCTCTTTTGGACCATACCTCTTTTGGCTAAACTCTATGCCAAACTATATTGCATAGAGTTCCTACTTCTATTGTTAGCAATCGTGATCCATTATTTTACTAGTGGATTTTGGTAAGGTCTTCAAAAGCTTTGGGAACAAAGCTTAATTTTTGCACAACTTATCATCCTTTGTCCGATGGACAAACCGAGTGTGTGAATCAAACTCTTGAAGATCTCTTTCATGCATGTGTTCTTGATTTTTGTGGAAGTTGGGAAGATCATACTCTTGTTGAGTTTTCTTCTAATAATAGCTTCCAATCTTGTATTGGTATGGCACCTTTCGAGGCACTCTACGAAAGGCCATGCCGATTTCCTTCGTGTTGGCTTGAAGCCGGTGAGAAGCTGGTTTTAGGTCCAGATTTTATTGGTATTCATTTGTGTTTCACCTATGATGGGTGTTGTGCATTTCAATTGATCGGGAAAGTTAGCACCTCGTTATGTTGGTCCATTTCCCATCACCGAACGAATTGTTCCGTGGTTTATCGCCTTTTATTACCGGCTCAATCTTTTGTTATTTATGACGTTGTCCATGTCTCTCTACTACGGAAATACCTTAGGGATTCCGATTTTTATTCTTGAGCCTGGTGTAATTGAAGAAATTGAAGTTTCACCAAATTTGACTTATGAGCAATATTCTATTCGTATCATTACTTCGGAGGTTGAACGCCTTTGAAATAAAGATGTTCTTCTTGTGAAAGTTCAATGGTCCTCAAATCCTATGGATTTCTCTTGGGAATCTTGAGAATTTATCGAGCAAACACATTCGGACTTACTCTTTCGTGCTCTTTATGGTGAACTTCTTATTTCAAATTTTCTTTTGTGTTGATATGCTTTTATGGTTTTTACTTTTTATCTTCCTCTTAATTATTGCGAGGACGCAATTTCTTTAAGGAGGGGAGTCTGTAACAACACACATATTTTACGGTTGAATATTTAAATATTTTATTTAAATATAGAATCGTTGATCGGATTAAAGTCCGAAAAGATACTTTTTGCAAACTGTCGAATTGGGACTCGAGACCACTTCCATTGAGTCCAAAATGGCGTTTGCGACTTTTTTGAGTATAAACATTGATATGTTTGGAGTTGGGTGAATTTTGCTATTTTTCACTTAGGGCTTTGGGTTTAGGTTTTAGCCCAATAACCTAACATAAGACCCTAGCTCCACCCCCTCTTCTCTTCATTCACTTTCATTTCCTAATACCTTCAAGCTTTAGATAAAAATGGGGGAAGAGAAAAAGAATTAGTAATCCTAAGCCCTAATTCTCTTAGGAATTATCAACTTCAAGCTAGAATTCAAGGAGAAGCTTAGGTAAGCATCCTCTTCATCTTCTCCAACTCATTCTCTCTTCAATTTCAGAAATTTCCTAAACCTAACTTAAGGAATGTTCTTCTTTTGAGCTTAGATTCAAGCTTCTTGGGTTGAAGTGAAGAGTGTTGATCATTCCTTTGTGATTAAGCTTCTCATTCATTGTTTTTGGGTTTAAAGGTGAGATTTTTATCTCACATCTATATCTATAACTATCTTTGATTGTTAGGTATGAATTCCTAATATCTATACATGTTCATTTGATTTTGATTTGGATTGATTTGGTGAACATTTCAATTTTTGTGTTTTGAAGTCTAAAACTCTAAAAATCTTAGCTTTGATGTTTGATCATGCTTTTGGTGGTGTACCGAAGAGCCTATAGGGTTGGGTTGTCGATTGGCATAAACCCCTAGTGCCCATTGCTCGTCCGATCGCAATTTGGAAGAGTTTTCTCTTCATTTGGATAGGTTGAAAAAACATTCCCAGTGCCAGTCAGTCGACTAACCTCAAAAGTCAATCGACTGGCTGTAGAAACCAAGTGAATCTGGGACTGTCTGCAGAAACAGAGAGTCTCTGTTTTCTACAGTCATTCGACTGGCCTCTGCAGTCAGTCGACTGACTGCAGGAAATGAAACTTTCGAGTTTCTGGATCAGTCGACTGGCCTCTGCAGTCAGTCGACTGACCTGCTTGTTTTTGCCTATTTTGCCTATTTAGCTCGAGGTTCCAATTTTTATCGATTCGGGATTATCCGATTTATTGTTATCATTTATTATTGACTTTGATGACTTCTTTTTCGGGACTTTTGAGAATATCCATTTTGATGGATTCGGTATCGAATTCTTTAGGTTTGATTCACGTCTTCGTATGTGGATTTTGGTGGTTGATTGTTTCTACAATCATTTCTATGATTTGTCACTTTAAAATACAAAGGTTTCTATACTTGTAGTAAATATTCAAACTCTTTTACAAAGATGATTTCAACTCTATTTTTAATACAGAGCTCGTTTATAAAACCATTTTCTAATCTATTAGTATATATAAACCTTTACCTCATTCGTATGAGAAATCTAATTAAACGGCTTAGAAAAACAAGTGGTATGATACGCTTGCGTTCACTTCGTCGGTTAATTCTTGGACTTGTTCGATTGAACTCTTGTGAGAATTTTCGAGTGGGAATCTACAATTTGTTCGTAAATATTTAAGTTAAGCTAGTGGTTATGGGACATGAAGCTAAACTCTTATATTTACTAGCTTAGTGTAATCGACACTTCTTGATGATCGATGATGATCATTTTGTGACTTAGACTAGCATTGTGCGATGTCTCTTTGTCCACGTGGGGGACTATACCCCGTTCTGTTGAGCTTCGTCTCATTTTTATGGGCTAGCGACCCATGGTCTTTGGACCACTCGTGGAGCAATCAGCTCATTAAGTCGGTGCATGGGATGTATCTTTTAAGGTGCATCGATGTTCGACTAGGCATGGGGTGTATCTTTTTAGGTGCATCGATGTTAGATTGTACATGGGGCGTATCTTTTCAGGTGCGTCGATGTTCGACTGTGGATGGGGCGTATCTTTCTAGGTGCGTCGATGTTAAGTTTATGGTTAGCGACCATGGAATAGCGTTCCGTTTGTGATACACGTGTTGGTGAGTTTTCATGCTCCCGTTTGTGATAGGCATTCCCCCTTTTGAGATTTCTGGATTTCTTGTTGTGATTTCTAGAATTTGTGTTTCACCAATTTTCGTGGATTGGCATTGATATGTTTTGTCAATATTTGTGTTTTGGTGAATTATTTAAAGAATGTGATTCTTTTTGTGTTTTGAGATGATCTGAGATATTGTATGATTTTTGTTGTTAATTGATGTATACTTGACACAGTATGACATTTATGTTATCATACGTTTTTGGTCATATCTCTTATCTTATGTCATTTTATCTGATATTTATAGCTAGACTGATCCGTTTATTATTTTCTTCTTAAATAATACTCCGGTCAGACCGAGGTATTTCAGGTGCTCCTGCTTGACTTCTTATCAGGGATTATCATATGATTTTTTTGGCTAACTACTTTAGATTAGTAGTTTTTGTTATTATACATTTGAGATATAGACTCCTTGATGTATAATTATTCTTTTGTCTAGCACTTTATCTATTCTCTGGTGATGTAGTGGATCTTGTTTTACCACTACTTTGATGTACACTTCTTTGTGTTATATTCATATCTGTTTCCGCCTTTGTGATATGAATGTCTGTGACTGATTTGTGTTATGTTTATTTCTATATTTGTTTCCGAGGTCCACTTAGCCACTGTGTGGTAGCTTTGAGTTTGAATCGGCATGTCGGATTTCCTCTTGAAAAGAAATGCATGTTATAATTTCTGACATATCGGTACTCGCACAAAGCAATTACGCAGATGGTCGCTCCTTAACAGCCTTATTCTTCGTGCTAGTTGACGGCATTACTCCGTAGTGTTCTTGGCTAGCGTGAGTATAGAGGTGGGGCGTCACAACGGATGTTTCCTGGGGGATCCAGGCATAACCATGGTGTATCTGCGATCCATGATTTGGTTTGATTCGGTTGATTTGTTTGGATTGTACTTTCCATATCGGTTTTGAAGGTTTTTCCAGTATTTCACTGGGTTTTGAAACAAGTCTACTAAGTACTTGGAGAATTCTAGCCTTGCGCCTGATCAACGCATGGCCGGAGTCTGTAGGAACGAGGATAAACTTGTTAAGACATCAAGTTATAAAAGTATTTTGATAAGTATTATACAAAGGATATTTTGACCATTTATTTTTCCTTTCTAAGTAATCTAAAATGTTTTAAATAATGTTTACTTTTGAACTAACAAATTTGAATCGAATGACTATTTATGGATATAATAAAAAAAGGGTTTAACCAAATTATTAAATATTAAATTTTTTAATTGAAATTGATATAGTTTTAAATTAATGGTTCATCCTTGTCTTTCAACCTATTTTTCCTTCTAGCTATTCCTATTCTCCTATCTTCTTCCTTTTCGAGGACGTAAAGTTTTGAGTGGGGGAGAGTGTAACAACCCATATTTTAACAAATATTTTTAATTTAAATTTTGTTGAAACTTTAATTTTTAAATAATTTTTAATTTGAAATATTGGAATTTTCCAATGTATTTTGGGATTTTTTTTATATTTTGTTTTCCAAATATAATTAAATATTGATTTTTTGAAAATTTTATATTTTGGTCAACTCTGGTCAAACTTTGACTTTCAGTGAAATTTTAAATTTGAATTTTAAAATTTCCAACCTTTTTCTCTGAAGCAGTTCTTGTTTCTGATATTTGTCCTGTTTTTCGTTTCGTCAAATTTTGTTTTATACTTTTAAAAATTTATAAAACTCGGCGTTTTATACGCAAAATCTTTTCTGTATTTTATTTTCTATTTCTATGTTCATTTGTTTATTTTCTAATTCATATTTTCTATTTCATTTCTATTCTCTATATTTTTATTTTTATTCTCTACTTTCTATTTTCTTTTATTCGATAAATGGGCTTAGGAAATTCAAGAGGCACAAGTTTCTTTTCTTAAATGTGTAGTGGTGCCTTTTCCTTACCCTTAGCCGTTCATTTCCACTTGCCTTAGCCGTGCATAACATTTGTTTCTCATCTCCTTTCTCATTTCAACTCCTGACAAAAATATTTGCAGTAAGTTTCCATCCGACTTCATCTTTTTCATTTTTACTTTCTCTTTTGTTTATCAAGCATATTTCAGCCATCACCATGCTCATAGCCGACCTCATCTCCTCCTCATCACCACCATGATGGTCGGCCTTCAACCACCACCACCACCATCTCCACCTTGATGCCATGACCAGGATCCAAAACCCACCACCAAAACATGATTCAAACCCCCTAGCCGATCTCCTATACATCATTCCCTTCCTCCTCGTAGCCTCGGCCACCACCACCACTTCCATCTCCTCCAGCCCATGACATCACCACTGACCTTAGCCGCACCACCTGATGATGATGAACTGACCGGACCAAGCCCAAGCACCCAGGCCGAGCCATACTTGCCTAGGCCGAACCTACTTGTAGTCATAACCTTTCACCTACCTTGTCCTTTTGCCTTCACAAACCCCTATCTCTTCACATACCTTTGCTTAGCCATGATTTTGTGACCATGGCCGAACCAATGTGATTCAGATCTGATCATGGCTAAACCATGTTGATAATGGTCTAGCCCATTGTGATGTGGCCGAGCCACTTTGTTGGTCAAATCTTTTGTTTCCACTTTGTTCTTTCTATTTTTCTTATCTAATTCTTATATTCTTTTATGATTTGAATATACCCTTATATTATTTGTTTATTTTTTGTTGCAAGATCTACATCTTGGTTCATCTACTCCTCCTCGAAATTGATTCGTTCTTTGCGAAGTTTCGGTTGTGTTTTGAATTTTGATCTCTAGCTTTAGAGGTGAGTTTATCACTCTCGACAAATCGTACTTATATAAATGTGAAACAATGCCACTTGAATTGTAGTAGTTGATACGCTATGTTATAAGTTCACATTTGCATGTTATCTGACATTATATAATGATATTACCTGTTTATATACTTGTTACATCACCTGACATCATATGAAATGTTTTACTGTTTATTTATTTTATGTTCCTCACACTGCAAGTTCCCTATTAGTATATAATCACTATGGGTTGAAACGATACATACCCAAACGGACTTTAGAATAGGGAAAGGTCGTTATGAGCTGAAATGATAGGCTTGGGTGATTTTTATTTGACTTGGGATAATGGGTTTGAAATGATAAAACCGGAAAATTTAACTAATTACGGATTGAAATGATATATTATCTGTACCACTTGACCTAGGTTAGAAAATATTATACAGACCCATAGTTAATTTTAAAATATGATTTTCTAGAAATTTTTGGGTATTTTTAAATGTAAAAATATGAAATTTTGACTTAAATGGGATTTAAATGATTTAAGTAGTGATCCTCTATAAGTTAAAATTTTATAAGTTGATAAATGGTTTAAATTGCAATTTAAAATTTGATTTAACTTAATAATTGAAATTTGAGTTACATGGAATTTTAAGCTTAACTAAGTAACTAAAATATTTTATTTATGAATTGGATATTTTAGAATAAAAAATAATATTAAGTTATTTGTTAAAATGAAAGTTAAGCAACTTATAGTGAATTTTGACTTGATAAATGAATTATAGTTTTAACTTGGATAATTATTGATAAAATGTTATTTTATTAAATTATAAGTTAAATGATATCCTAATAAATAATTTTGAAAAGTGGAATAAGTTTGATAAGTTAAAAATGATAAAAGTTGAAGATATATTGTTTAAACATGTTATAGTAAGGCTTATAACAGAAATGGTAGCATTCCAGAAATGCTGTGGTCAATGTATTGTTTTTCAAATCTACTACTGTCTCTATAGTAGCATTCTGTAAGTGCTGCTATTTCTGAAATATATGGTTTTTCAAATTAACACTGTTACTATAGTAGCATTCTGTAAGTGCTGTTGTTCTGAAGTATGTTGTTTTTTCCAAATTTCCACTATACCTACTGCAGCAGTTTATAAGTGTTGCTGATTCTGAAATGAACTGTTTCCAAATTTACACTATACTTACAGCAGCAGTTTATAAGTGCTGCAGTTTCTGAATTGTATTGTTTTTCAACCTATCATTTTACTTACAACAGCATTTTCTAAGTTCTGCGAATGTTGAAAATACAATGTTTTGAAATACTATAATTGAATAAATGAACTTAGAAATTGCTACAATTTTTGGAAATTGAATATTTGATTTGAAAGTATGATGACTTCATATTTAAATGGTTTAAATGAATATGTAATGATTTAGAATATAAATCATTTTGAAATTTATAACCACGGGTTATAATAACAGTTGGATGTTATAAAGTGTGGCTAGAGGTGGGCAATTGCTGTAGCTTTGAGCTACCCTAGTCACATTAACACTACTACTTTGCATAGCTACTTTACTTTGGACATTATTAATGGCGTATATTACTGCTTATGAGATAGTTTAACGGATCCTTAAAGGATGGGCGATCCCAAGCATCCTTTAAGTTACATGTGCATTGCTATTACAGTTCACTTGAGTTGGTTTACATTGTATAAGTATGTATGTCCTGACTCGAGTGTTTGTGTTTTGCTTTACGCTCGGGTCGGCCTGAGTATCATAGCTTTGATTCATCTTCTGGAGCTAGAGATTTGGTGGAGCTTATTTTTCTATCTATTCATCTATTTCTATTCCAGTTATTTCCTATCCAGCCTTTGCTTGTGTATTAATGACTTATGTATTCAGACTTATGTTGTATCTGGTTTATTTGTTTTTCAGACTATGGTATTTTGTATCTATTTTTGAGAGTATGTATGTAGTAGCTTCATGAACTACTACGGTATTTTATTTCCGCTGTGAGTTATTCTGATATTACGTGTCTGTGATTCTGTGTTGATTTTATTTGCTCCAAATTTTCTTAACAATCCACTATTTTGAAGTATCAAGTCAGACATGTGTGGATTTATTGTCGATTTGAATGGTCCAGATGTTATAGATATTTATCATTTCAATCCACAATTTAAATATATATACGGGTATATATCTTTTCAACCCACAATCCCAAATACAATTCAGATGAAAATCGCTTGGGTTTATCATTTCAACCCATAACGATTTTCTCCTATTCTACAGATCGTTCGGGTATGTATCATTTCAACCCATAGTGTATTCTATACTAACATGGAACTTGCAGAGTGATAACAGATATGATAATAATATAACAGGTATATATCATCAATATAAATAATAGATAATGGTGTCAAATGTCATAGGTGAACAGATACAGATAATAGCATATATAACAATGTAAATAACTAATAGCAGCATATTTCAATTGTCCTTTCAATTGAAATCAATATAAGAACGTTAATCGTGAGTGATTGCTCACCTTTCGAGGCTAGATAGATTTGACAAAGAAATGAGCTACGAATTCCAAAGCAACGCTAGATTTGCACGAATTCGATGAAGAAAACAGGCAGGGCGGACCAAAAGCTGATAAAATGGGAATCGATGAAACAAATCAAAATCAGTTTTGATATAAAATGAGAATACATACATTATTATATTATATATATAAAAATTTAGTATTTTAGTTTAAGACAAAAATAAAATAATATAAAGATTTCAAAATCATAATTCTTAAACTCAAATGTTGAAAAATCAAAAATATATACGTATTTTAAAGCCAATACTTATATCTTCTTACCAATACAACTCACATTCATATTATATTCAAACCTTTATAGACTATATATATACATAGCGGACTTATACAAAATCTTATATATTTACTGTAACTTATATATATAAAACTATATATGTAAACTTACTTACGCATAACACTTGAAATCAACAATATATATATACTAATGTGAATGGACATATATACAAATTGTAAGGAGGATAATAAACAGAATTGCAAACTTGAAAATACATAGCTTTATATATCTCGTATATATATATACGAACAACAGTAAATATGTAATTTATATTAAATATATATAAACCTTATATTAAACATATTACTATATAAATATAAACTGTTGTAACTATATATTTACACTAACATAACTTGTACAAGACTTTCATTATTAAAATTTATATACTGTTCAACATGTATGTCTAAGTTTATATAAAATAATATATATAACACTTGTATAACATATCCTTTAAACAAAACAGAGACAAAAAAATCAACTTGTATAACAGACTATAGATAAACTATATAACTTTATTACTTTATAACTATATATACATATCAAAATCAACTACAATATACAAGCACTTAAATATATGTTCGTAATATATATAAATAAATCAAGTATTTGATAACTCACAGTACATACCCAGCCTATAATGTATGGCTAGGGGAGCAAGCTATGCAGTGGTGGGTCGGAGGAGTGAAGAAATGGTGGAGGCGCGGCAGATTAGGCTGGTTCACGGAGGAAGACGGGTTCACGGAGGAAGGCGGGTTCACGGAGGTTGACGCGGAGGGAGGGAAGAAGGCGGAGGTGGCCGGGGCGGATGCCGAGGTAGGCTGCTTGGTCGGCGAGCAAGGCATGGCGAGTGGCTATGGGTTTGGTGAGGAACCACGCGTTGCAGGCAAAGAAGAGGACGAGACGTATTATCTCAAGCAACAGCAACCCATTTAATATAAATAAAGAAAATTTTGTGAAGAGGAGAGGAAGGCTCGAAGAAAAAGAGATGTGGCATAATAGAAATGATGGGTCATGCTTTGGACAATAGGCAACATTAATTTATGATGGAAAACGAAACGTGGCTTTCAAATAAAAGGATAAACGAAATGAATTTTGAACGGTGGAATGGAAGCTTGAGTAATATATATTTTGAAAAGCAAATGTCAGATCAGAAACGAAAAGGCAATGTAACCTCACACGAATAAAAATATAGAATATTTGCAATGTGAAGGGTCAAAAGTAATTTTAGAATTTAATAAAGCAATAACAGATTGTTTACACGGCTGGAGATTTGAAAAGGTACATGGAACGAGATGGCACAAATGTGGTACTGATACGCTTACCGTTTCGTAGGTTCCACTGCGTATTGGACTCCAAAACACAAAAATGAATATACTGTAAAGATCAACACGGGGAGATGATCAAAACGGTATACAAATATCAGTGGCACGATCATCCTGTCAAAAGTCGATAATCGGTATCGAAAATGCTACTAGTTTGCCAGAAATAAGATATACGTGGCAATAACAGTCCAAATTTGGAGAAACGAAATATGACGTCTCACTCAGAAGATGATTTACAAATTTATTATGTAAAATATTCATGTTTGGAAAACATTTTATTATCATCAAATATTAACTGATTTGAATTGGAATAAAATTACACAAGAAAATAAACTTCTATATTATTTGATGAAAATTTACCGGTTGCTATGTTAAAATAGACGTATTCCAAATATTAAATTTTTATTTCAAAATTTTATTGTTTAAAATTTCACAAAATTTCAATTAAATATATTAATAAAACAAATAAAATTAATAAAAATTTACGGGTCATTACAATGTTACCCATACCCCCCTTTGTAACGACCTGCCTTTTTGGACGCTTTAAGCAGACACACATGTCAAACTCAAACCATTCAAAAGGGCATATTGTTATGGGGTAAATAAGAAAAAGAGAAAGAAATAAAAACAAATACAGAATCTCGCAGCGGAATGACAAAATATAATAATCAAATAACAGTTCATGAAGCTGTTTACAAATAAATTTGATTATACTTATACAATACAGAATCAGAGTTACAGACAACAAGAATAAATAAATAAATGCAGCGGAACAACATATGTAGTGGAATAAATATAATAATAATAATAAAACCCTTCGTCTTCGTCCTCCAGAAATAATGTCTTCAATCCCTGAAATGCTCAGGCTGACCCGAGCGAATTGAAAGACAAAACACTCGAGTCAGAACTAAAAGATCTTATGTAAGTTAAATCAACGAAAAAATATGAGTGTAAACGGCATCGAATATGTTTCCAAGGTTTGATATCTCCTATCCAGTGTCTAACGTGACTGCAATAACTTAAGAGATGTTCGGGATTCACATCTCCTAAGGAGCTGTTAAACTATCTACTATGTAGTACAATACGCTATTATAATATGTCTACAGTAAAGTAAAAGTATCAAAATAGCATTAAGGCGTTACCCATATCCCCCTTAACACATTTTATATATTCTCATAGTCTATACAGTACCGTATGCTCCTTTGAGAGGTTTACAAAGAGGGCACCCCATAGGTATGGTACAAAACAAACTCGTAGAAGGCACGCTAGGGCATGCGAACACGGCACACGAGGAGATGCCAAGGTAGATATACCAATTGCACTCCCGGACTGGTGGTAACGCATAGCAGCTACTATCCCCCACCTCGGACACACTCCCATAATCAAAATCGAGGGTGGCCACCAAATCAATCACAAAATTAGAATATAGTATCGAAGAAATATGCCCGATAGGAGGAATGACCTCACTTGGCCCGGTATAGCTCCTGATTTTAGTCACATCTAAGCTGACTCACGGGAGTCAGGGTCACGTCATACCTTATAGAAATCGTTCACCAAACCATCCTACTTCATTTCTGGAATCTCCACCAAGTACACCGTTGTTAAAGTGGTTTTCGGTATTGGCAGAGAGTATGACAATTTTTGATCCCGGCCTCTTTAACAACCAATTGCTTATTACACACCGGACGGTTCTTTTACATTTAAAAAAGTCAATTTACCATTTATATCAAAATATCATATTCTCAAACCATATCACTTTCAAACCATATTCACTTTGAAATCATATTTACCTTTGAAATCATATCGTTTCCGAAATCATATCGTTTCCGAAATCATAATTTCTTTCAAAAATCATATTTCCAAATTAGATTAAATCCTCATCTCAAAATCAGCATATTAAATCAATTATGCCATTTAAGTCCCAACTTAAGTTATAATATCATTCAGCAGTATTCGCTTTTAAACCGGTGAATTTGAATATAACACTTTCCCTTTTGCTTAGTCTGAAATTTAGAAAAATAGTTTTAAATAGTTATAAATAGTTAAAATACTCTAAAATAGTTTAATATAGATTAAAATTGCATTTATATATATATATATATATATTCTTTTCAAGGTAGTTGAATAGATTTAAATAAATTAAATATAATTAAAATAGATTAAATAGCTTTAAAATAGATTAATTAGATTTAAAATAAGTTAAATGGGTTAATTTGTTTAAAATAAATTAAATAGTTTAAATGGGTTAAAATGATTTAATATAGTTATATAGGTTAAAGTAGTTTAAAAATTTGAAAATATTAAAATTTAGAATAAAATAATATATTTTTAAAACAGTTTATATTAAAATATAAGTTTGAAATGAATATCACTTCAACTATTTATTTTATCCCAACATCTCTGGACCATTACAATTTCCAAATCCACAAAACTCAATTTCAAATCTTCAATTCAAATTCTTTCCAATCCATGTTTACAATATCAAGTTAAATTATTCCAATTTTAATACATTTCAAAGTTATATTTCAAACCAATTCAATGGCTCAATTCTGATAAATTTCATTTATACTTAAAATTCTAATTAAATATTCTTAAAGCAGTTCCTTTAACCAATTCACATTTCAACATAAACTTGATTTTTCCAACAAAAATTCAATTTATATAAATCAAATTTTATTTCAAAATATCATTTAATTAAATTCGAAAATTAAGGAATTTAAAATCATTTAATTTAACCAAATCCGGTGTCCATATATAATTCTCTATCCTAGGGTCAAGCGATACAGATATTTATCATTTCAATCCGCAATTTAATATTTACGGTTATATATCATTTCAAACCACAATCCCGAAATAAATAACTTCCATAAAATCGCTCGAGTTTATCATTTCAACCTATAACGATTTTTCCCTAATCTATAGATCGTTCGGGTATATATCATTTCAACCCATAGTGATTTCAAAATAATAATTACTAAGGGAACTTGCAGAGTGATAACATTATAATTCAAACAAGACATCCATCATTCAATATCAACAATCAAACATTCATCACAATCATCATCCAATTCAATTAATAAATATCAACAATTAACAGATTATCAATAACATGTAATTAACTGGCAATTTAAATTCATATTTAACTAAATGGCAATTTAATTCGAAATAACTGGTATAGCAATTTTAAATTACCAAACAGCCATAAATAAAATTCCAATCACACTACAAATTTAATTTAACAAACATAAGAAATTTTAAAAGTTGTGAGTGGGTCAAAACACTCACCTTTGAATTTAAATTGAATTTAAATCCAATTTAAAACCCAAAATTCAAACAGTCTCAAAATACATCCAAACCAGCGTCAAAATGTTTGGAATTCAATACGATCCCAATGCAAGAAACCGCGCGTGAAACGGACTTCGTATGAGAAAGTTATGGGTATTAGAACACTCGACTTTGAATCTAATTAAAATCAAATAAAATAAAAGGGTCACCACTCATGCTCTGACACGTCAGCAACTTCCACAATGCACGCTACAGGAACCCAACTCACTCTTCGTTCGTGACAGCTCGAACGCCGCCACTCTGCTTGCATCTCCGATCATCGCGCGCGCCCGCCTCCACGTCGCGACCCACTTCCTTGCTCGCCAACGTCGATCCTAAGGCCACGCGACAGCCACGTCACCCCGATCTATGCCCCAAAGGCCAGCCGCCCCCAAAGCCTGAAACCCTATTTGAATTAATCGAGGTGATCTAGGCGTTAACTCATCACAAAACCCACATGGATGCGATCCCCTCCGCTCTCTCCACAGTACTGTACCAACGAACCGTCGATCAGTCGAAGTTCATCAACGCGCTATGAACGACCGAGACTTCCTTGATGTTTAATAATCAAACGATGAACCAAAACGAAAAAAAATTGCAGATCTAAGATGCGCTCATCGAGAGCTTCGAAACGGTATATAATTCGATATAGTTTGTGGAGTTTAAATTTTGAAGTTGAATTTGATTTGAAATTGCAATTGGAATTGGAATTGGGAATTTTTGTCTGCCATTGAGAAGGAGAAGTCAGAGAGAATTATACATACAGACAAATGAACATAAGAAGTAGCTAGGGTTTATAACGGGCTATTTATAGGCAAAGCTGAAAAATAGAATGAATGGACGAGATTTGTTTTGGATTTTGAACGATAAACAACCCGAAAAGCCCGTTCTGCCTTCGGAATGAAAATGGGTAACCCCATATATCAAAATTGATGTTTTCGATATTTTCAAACTCAATGGAACGGGTTTCAAGTCCTAATTCCATCGGATGAAGAAGTTGTGATAAAATCAGCTTATTTCAAATTGATTTCAATTGATTTTAATTAAATTGATTTCTAGGCGTTCCGAGTCCGTACGATCAAACGACAAGTCCGATCATAACGAAACTTGAAATCATATAATAATTTACCGTTACGAATCCGATGAAACTGGTTTCGTCGAAATCCGAGATAGTTGCCAAAATGGCTATTTTTACATTAATTAAATAAATTAATATTAAATTAATTAGTCACCTTTTTATTCAATATTCATAAACAAGCAGATTTTTATCATTTTTGATCCCTTGGATATTTATAATAACTAAAAGCAAATTCACATATCAATTTAGAGTTAATTATTTCAATAAATACAGTGTTCAAATGTCAACTGCAGTTAATCCAATTAATTACAAATTAATCCAATGAATTTGATTTTATTTGATTCCAAACTTCATATTCAATCAATCGTTACTTTATGAATAAAATTAACATTTCTATTCATTTTATCACTTTCACAAATTACAGTTATTGCCTTAACTCCCATTAATGTAACATTTATTTACATTTAATTTCAATTAATTTCCAACTGAATTTTATAGTCTAATCAAATAGGTAACTTATAATAATTATTACCATTATCTTTTAATCCCATTATAATATTATTTACAACAAATGTTACCATTGCTTACATATTATTTCCTTAGTTAATTCAGTGTTTACATTTGTTTTCTTATATCAAATTTATAACCAAGTATAACCTTTACATTATTTCAATTAATTGGAATTTCATAGAAATTGTTAATAGTTAACTTACATTAATATTGTTACAATGCATTCTAGTCATCATTTTCATTAATAAGTCACCAATTTTTATTTCTTCAAATATTAACTAACAAAACTTATTAAATTAACAAATTTTAATCATCGAAAATTTACGGGTCGTTACACCCTTTAACCCATTTTTATATATTTTTGTAGTCTATACAGTACCGTAATTCCTCCGTAAACTGGAGGGCTATCAGAGGGCACTCCATAGGTACAGTACAAGCCAAACTCGTAAAAGGCACGATAAGGCATGTGATACGGCACGCGAGGGAATGCCAGGGTAGGATTCTACCATTTGCACTTCCGGACTGGTGGTAACGCATAGCAGCTATTACCGCCCACCTCGGAACACACTCCCATAATCAAAATCGTGGGGTGGCCACCAAATCAATCACAAAGTCATAATATGGTATCGAAGAAATGTGCCCGATAGGAGGTGCGACCTCACTTGGCCCGGGATAGCCCCTGTTTTAGCCACATCAAGCTGACTCACGGGAGTCAGGGTTACGTAAATACCTCATACAAAATCGTTCGCCAAACCATCCTACTTCATTCTGGAATCTCCACCACGTACACTGTTGTTAAAGTGGTTTTCGGTATTGGCAGGGAGTATGACAATATCCGATCCCGGTCTCTTTAACAACCAAACACTTAATTCACACCGGATGGTTCTTTTACATTTCCAAAACCAATTCATAATAGATATCAAAATATCATATTCAATTCAAACCATATCGCTTTCGAAATCATATTCACTTTTGAAATTATCGATAAGATAGGTTAATTAAATCCTCATTCCAAAATCATCATATTTACTCAAATATATCATTTCACAAAAAGGTATAAATTTCAAATCCCAACTTAGGTTATATCATCATCAAGGATTTAAATATAAATACTTAAACTTTACACAGTTTGAAATTTTAGAAAATAGTTTAGATAGTCATAAATAGTTTTATTAGTTTTAAAATAGTTTAAAATAGTTAAAATATTCTAAAATGGTTTAAATGATTTAAAATAGTTTAAAATAGATTTAAAATAAATTAAATAGATTTAAAATAGATTAAATAGATTTAAAATAGTTTAAATAGATTTAAAATAGATTTAAAATTGATTAAATAGATTTAGAATGGATTAAATAGATTTAAAATAGTTTAAATAGTTTAAATAGATTTAAAATAGATTAAATAGATTTAAAATAGATTAAATAGATTTAAATTAGATTAAAATGGGTTAATTAGTTTAAAATAGGTTAAAATAGATTAAATTGGATTAAATAGATTAAATAGATTAAATTAGTTTAATAGTTTGAAGATCTTAATAATTAGGATTTAAAATAATATGTTTTAAAAAAATTTATATTAAAGTAATAAATTTGAAATTAATATCAAAATTAAACTATTTCTTTCATTTCAACACATCTGGCCCACGTCCAGCTTTCAAATCAACAAACTCAATTTTGTCTTTCAATTTAGATTTTCGATTAAACCATTTAATCAATATTGATTTCAAATCAATGTTTGAACTATAAATTTAAACTATTTCAAATTTAGTAGATTTTAAAGCTTAAATATTCAAGTATTCCAATAACTCAATTTCGATATATTTCATTTATACTTCAAATCTAACTTCAAAATTTAAATTTAATTCTTTAAACAATTCATTTAAACCAATTCCAATTTCAACATTAAAGCTTGGATATTCGAGAACAATTCAGTTTATATATTTCAAAATATCATTTATCTGAATTCAAAAAAAATTAATGTAACAACCCATATTTTAAAATATATTTTTAAATTAAATTTTATTTGAAACTTTGACTTTTACTCATTTTAAATGGAAAGTTTGGAATTTTTCCAATGTTTTTTTGGATTCTATTCTAATTTGTTTTCCAAATATAATTAAATAATAAGTTTCTGGAAACTTTATATTTTGTTCAACTTTAGTCAAACTTTGATTTCTGTGAGATGTTCAATTTGAATTTTATTTCTAATCTTTTTCTTTGAAACAGTATTTGTTCTGATATTCGTTCTGCTTTTCGTTTTGTTAAATTCTGTTTATACTTTCTTTTAAAAACCGATAAATTCAGCGTTTGCAAGCAAATTATCTCTGTATTTTCATTGTTCATTTTTCTATTTTATTTTCATCTTTTATTTGGTTTGGGCTTTGTTTATTTTGTTGTTTGAATTTGTTTTGAAATGGGTTGATATTAGGCTTGGAAATGCAAAGAGACTTAAGTTATTTTGTTGCATTGTTGCCTTTTCATTTCATCTTCTAGCCGTTCATTCCTTTAGCCGTACAAACCCTACTTACCACTTTATTTTTCAAGTACATCTCATTTTGTTCAGCTTCTCATTTCATTTTGCATCACCTAAAAGAAATTATAGTAAGTTTTCCATGGCTCCTTCCTTTCTTCATTCTCTTTTTCCTTCTCTTTCCCTTTTCTTCTTTCATTTGCAATTGCTCGGCCAAAGCAACCCCTCACCTCCACCGACCATCACCTCCTCCTCCACCATCATCTTCCACATCCAGCAACCCCACCTTGATCTGACCCCTACCATTGTCGTGACCTTTGACCAAAGCTCCACCACAAAACAAAGTTAAACCCCTAGCCGAACTCCATTGAATCACCACCTTCCTCCTTCTTTGTCTCAGCCTCCACCACCATATACTCCTCCTCTAGCCTGACATGAACTCTGATGACCACTTCAAATCAGGCATGGCCATGCTTGAACCACCAGACCGAGCCATGATAGCCATGACCGAACCCAAAGTGGTTGCATCCCCTTGACCTTTTGCCTTCACTTGAATTTAACTTGCCAATTCCTTCATATCCCTTCATATTCTAGCCCATAGCCGTGCATTTGTGACCTTGGCCGAACATGGGTGCTTCAGATCAGATCTTGGCCGAGCCTATAGTGACGTGGTCTAGCCATTTTCCTTTGTGGCCGAGCCACTTGTTTGTTCTAGTCTTTGATTCTCCACTTTTGGTCTCTCTTTTGTATTGTTCATTTCTTATATTCTTTGTGTTTGAAGTTGTACTTATATTGTTTTGTTTTATTTGTTGTTGCAAGATCCACATCTTGGCTCATCGTCTTCTCCTCGAATCTAGTCGTGCTTTGCGGAGTCTGTTATTGTGTCTTGAATTGTCATCTCTAGCTCTAGAAGGTGAGTTTATCACTCTCAACAAAATCGTACTTATATGAATGTGAAATAATGTCACTTGAATTGTAGTAGTTAATATGCTATGTTATATGATCACATCTGCCTGTTATCTGACATTATATGATGAGAATTACATGTTTATATACTTGTTACATCACCTGACATCATATGAAATGTTTTACTGTTTATTTATTTTCTGTTCCTCACACTGCAAGTTCCCTGTTAATGTAGAATCACTATGAGTTGAAATGATACATACCCGAACGAACTTTAGAATAGGGAAAGTCGTTACGAGCTGAAATGATAGGCACGAGCGATTTTTATTTGACTTGGGATTTCAGGTTTGAAATAATAAAACCCGGAAATTTAACTAATTACGGATTGAAATGATATATTATCCGTACCACTTGACTTAGTTATAAAATATTATACAGACCCATGGTTAATTTTAAAATATGATTTTTAGAAATTATTAAGTATTTTAAATGAAAGAAAAACATATGAATTTTAACTTAAATGGATTTAAATGATTTAAATAGTGATTTTCTATAAGTTAAAATTTTATAAGTTGATAAATGGTTTAAATTGTAATTTAAAATTTTGATTTAACTTAAAAATTGAAATTTGATTAAAAAAGGGGATTTAGAAAATTTTAAGTATTTTTAAATGTAAAAATATGAAATTTTGACTTAAATTGTATTTAAATGATTTAAATAGTGATCCTCTATAAGTTAAAATTTTATAAGTTGATAAATGGTTTAAATTGCACTTTAAAATTTGATTAACTTAAATTTGAGTTAAAATGGAATTTTTAGGCTTAAGTTAGTAAATAAAATATTTTATTTATGAAATGGATATTTTTAAAGTAAAAGAAATATCAAGTCATTTGTTAAAATAAAGGTTAAGCAAATTATAATGAATTTTGACTTGATAAATGAATTATAGTTTTAAATTGGATAATTATTAATAAAATGTTATTTTATTAAATTTATAAGTTAATGGTATCCTAATAAATAATTTTGAAAAGTGGAATAAGTTTGATAAGTTAAAAATGAGAAAGGTTGAAGTTATATTGTTTAAAGTGTATAGTATAAGATTATAACAGAAATGGTAGCATTTCAGAAATGCTGTGGTTTTAATATGGTGTTTTTTAAATTAACACTTTACTTACAGTAGCAGTTTATAAGTGCTGCTGTTTCTAAAATATATTGGTTTCAAATTAACACTGTAGCTACGATAGCATTCTGTAAGTGTTGCTGTTCTGAAGTATGTTGTTTTTCCAAATTTCTACTACACCTACTGCAGCAGTTTATAAGTGCTGTAGATTCTGAAATGAACTGTTTCCAAATTTACACTATACTTATAGTAGCATTTTCTAAGTGCTGCGAATGCTGAAAATACAATGTTTTTAAATATTATAACTGAATAAACGAACTTAGAAATTGCTAAAATTTTGGGAATTTAATATTTGATTTGAAAGGATAATGACTTCATATTTAAATGGTTTGAATGAATATGTTTTGATTTGAAATATAAACCATTTTGAAATTTATAACCACGGGTTATAATAGAGGTTGGATGTTATAAGTGTGGTTAGAGGTGGGCGATTGCTGCAGCTTTGCCTTACCCTATCCACCTTAACACTATTATTTTGCATAGTTTACTTTACTTTGGACATTACTATGATGGCGTATATTACTGCTTAGTAGATAGTTTAACGGATCCTTAAAGGATGGGCGATCCCAAGCATCCTTTAAGTTACCTGTGCATTGCTATTACAGTTCACTTGAGTTGGTTTACCTTGTATAAGTATGTATGTCCTGACTCGAGTGTTTGTGTTTTGCTTTACGCTCGGGTCAGCCTGAGTATCACAGCTTTGGATTCATCTTCTGGAGCTAGAGATTTGTTGGAGCTTATTTGTCTATCTGCTCATCCATTTCCATTTCATTTATTTCCTATTCAGTTTGCTTTGTATTTGTTGACTCGTGCATTCAGACTTCTGTGTATTTGTTTTTCAGACTACGATATTTTGTATCTGTTTTGAGATTATTTATGTAGTAGCTTCATGAACTACTATGGTATTTTATTTCCGTTGCGAGTTATTCTGATATTCTATGTCTGTGATTCTGTGTTTGATTTTATTTGCTCTAAATTTTCTTAACAATCCACTGTTTTGAAGTATTCAATTCTGACATGTGTGGATTTATTGTCGATTTGAATGGTCCAAAATAGTGGGATGTTACAATTAAGGTCTTAAAATCATTTAATTTAACCAATCTGGTGTCCGTATATAATTTTCTACCCTATGGTCAAGTGATACAGATATTTATCATTTCAATCCGCAATATTTTTATTTACGGATATATATCATTTCAACCCATAATCCCGAATAAAATTCAAAATCCATAAAATCGCTCGAATTTACCATTTCAACCCATAACGATTTTTTCCCTAATCTGTAGATTGTTCTGGTATGTATCATTTCAACCAATGGGGAACTTGCAGTGTTATAACAATATGAAAATATAACATTCAGCCATCCAATATCAACAATCAAACATCCATCACAATCACCATTCAAACCAATCAATAAACAATAACAAGTGACTGATTATCAATAATGGGTATTAACTGGCAATTTAGAATTTAATATTAAATTAATGGTGATAATATTCAATAAATGTCAGATATAACTGGAATGACAATTTAAATATCCAAACATCAACCAATCAATTTCTAATCGCATCATAAATTCAATTTAACTAACATAATGTAACAACCAGTAAAATTTAGTGGTTTTATTTATTTATTTAATTGAAATTTTGTGAAATTTTAAACAATAAAATTTTAAAATATAAATTTGATATTTGGAATATGTCCACTTTAACATAACAACCGGTAAATTTTCATCTGATAATATGGAAGTTTATTTTCAAGTATAATTTTATTTCAATTTAAATCAGTTAATATTTGATGATAATAAAATGGTTTCCAAACCCAAATATTTTTCTATAGAAAATTTGTAAATCATTTTCTGAGTGAGATGTCATATTTCATTTCTTCAAATTTTGACCTCTATTGCTCCGTTTATCTTATTTCTGGCAAATTAGTAACATTTTCGGTACCGATTATCGACTTTTAATCGGATGATCGTACCACTGATATCTTTATACCATTTTGATCGTCTCATCGTGCTGATCTCTGTAGTATATTCAACTCTATATTTTGAAGCCTGATACGCAACGGAATTCGTGACATCGACTTCGTATATGTCATTTGCCTCGCCCACTTGGCCACCACGTCACCGTGCCTTCCACTTCACCCACGGCCTTCGGCCTGTCACCACCATGCCACCCGAGCTTCACCTGCCTACGTCCATGCCGAACCACTACCCCAGCGAGCCACCACGTGCAGGCCGTTAGCCATGAATGAGCAGCCACCTTCGCCTCAATTGAAGTGCCATGCCACCGTCCATAGCTTCGCCGCCAGAAATCGCCTTGCTTCGTTGACCCGACACTCGAGCAGCCTTGCCTCTTACCCTCTCCTTCTTTATATGCTGCTTGTGTATATATATGCTGCTCGGGTATATATATGTTGCTCGTATTTGAGATAACATTGATCTGGTCGCACTGTCACCCTCTCATATCGCAGCAGCATCAATCCCACTACCACCTAGCCCTTCTCTCCTCTTTGTTATACTTGGAAAAGATATAGGTAATTTGTGTATATCTTTGTATATTATGTGTTGTATGTATATATAAGTTTATTAGTTATATATATATAATATGTTTATATAAACTTATCTTTGATCTGTTTGGGTTTTTTAAAATATATGAAGTTATATTATATTACAGTATCATCTATTATCGGTTTATATAAAATATAATATATAGGTTAGTAAGTTACATAAGATCTGTTATTTGAAATGTATAACCTGTTGTATCGTGAGTTGTAAATATATTGTTGCTTTTAAAGCATATATAGTATATATATAGGTTACTGTTTATACATATTAGGAAGATACCGTGTCAGTGCATTGCAGATTTTTGAAGTATGTTATATTTGATTTGAAGTATCATAAAATATAATGTTGTATATGTATATTTGTCTATACATATATATGTCTGTTTATATATTAGTATTGATATATTTTAATAACATTTATTTCTAGTATATATCTATATCATATAACTGATTTGTTATGGGTTTAAACTTATGTATATATATATCTGTATTATAGTATATATATCTGCTTTGTCCTCTGTTGTTTGTAATATACTTATACCTTGAAGAAAGAGTATTTAATATACATATATTTTATTTTTAAAAGTTCTGGTCTGTTATGCTAATATATATACATTTGCTATGATATATTTGTAAGTTCTATAAACCACATATGTTTTGCCTGCTTGGTTTGCTTTTGAGAAGTATGATATGTCCAATTTCACATAAGTCATATTATGTTATATAAGTATGTATAAATATTTTATTTTTAATATATGTGTTTAATTTAAAACGATGATTTTTATTGTATATACATTATTTTAATATTTGTCTTAAATTAAATACTGATTTCAAGGAAATAATAATAATAATAATATGTATATCGTTGTTGTTCTATCAAAATTGATTCTGATTCGTTTCTCATCGATTCTTATTTATCAGCTTTGTCCATCAAATCCGCTTTCATCTTACTTCACTTTGAGACTGTTGTTTGGATTGTTCGATTTTCTAGATCGTGATCCAATTCGTAGCTGGTTGTGTTTCAAACTTCTCTAGCCTCGAAAGGTGAGCATCACTCACGATCAATGTTCTTATATTTATTAAATTTGATTTCAATTGAAACGACAATTTAAATATACTATTGTTAGTTATTTACATTGCCATATATATGTTATTATCTGTATCTGTTCACCTATGACATCTGATACCAATTTATGTTATTAATATTGATGATATATGTTAGTTATGTTATTATTATCATATCTGTTATCGCTCTGCAAGTCCCCTGTTAGTATAGAATTCACTATGGGTTGAAATGATACATACCCGAACGATCTGTAGAATAGGTGGAAATCGTTATAGGTTGAAATGATAAACCCAAGCGATTTTCATTTGAATTGAATTTTGGATTGCAGGTTGAAAAGATATATACCCGTATATATATTTAAATTGCGGATTGAAATGATAAATATCCGTATCACTTGACCATAGGATAGAAAATTATATACAGACACCGTTGGTCTATATATAAATATTTTGAAAATGATTTCTATGGTTTTGAAAAGAAATATATAGTTTTAATAAATATTGATTTTTAAGATTTATTAAAGTTGATTTAATAATGTTGATTTAATAAAGTTGATTTTTTAAGTATTTATGTAAAATTTATATTTCCAAATATAGAGTTTATAATGTTTCAGGTTGAAGGATAAATTTGAAATTGATTTGGAATTTTAATTTTTTAAGAATTATACTTAAATAAGTTTGATTGGAAATTTATTTCAATCCAGAATTTAAGATATGTTTTATAACTTGAATTTGATTAAAGGTTACTTAAATGAATATTTCAAACTTATGTAAATTTAAATGAGATATTTTGTTTATTTAAATTTGTAAATTGAAGTTGTATTTAGATGTTATTGAAATGATTAAATAAATATTTCATAAACTAAATGTAATGAAATTAAATTGAGATATAAATGGAGTTATCAAATTTAGTTTTGGAAATGTGGAATATTTAAAGCTTTGAAATATATTGAAATTTAATGGTTTATTTTGTGTTTCAAATCGGTATTTGAAATCGATATAATTTGAAATGTTTAATTGAATTGAAATTGAAATTGATGATTTGAGATTGGATTAAATTGAAATTTGAAATTCGAATTGATTTGAATCGATTTGTGAAAGTTGAGGAAGCTATTTAATTATATAAGGTAAATTTAAATTATATTTAAACTATTCATAATTTTTACTTTATAAAATACTTTTAATATAAATAATATAAACCATTTTAATATAAACTATTTTAACTTATAACTATATTTATATAAACTATTTTACTTTATAAACTATTTTATTATATATACTATTATTAATAACTAAACTGTTTAAAGGTGGAAGTTATGATTTCAAAGTTAAGGTTTTCCAACATATTATGATTTCAAAGTGTTTTGGTTTTGGAAGTGTTATAACTTCGGAAAGTGATATGATTTTGGAAATGGATATATTTGAAGTGAAAATGATATTGTATTAATATGGTTTTGAAGTAAAAATGATATCGTATTGATATGGTTTTGAAATGGAAATGATATTTTGGTTTTTGAAATATAAATTATTTTGAGATGACCGCGGTGTTATAATAACGTTTGGTTGTTAAAGAGACCGGGATCAGATAGGGCATACTCTCTGTCGATACCGAAAACCACTTTAACAACTGTGTATGCGGTGGAGATTCCAGAATGAAGTAGGATGGTGGCGACGATCCTATATGAGGTATATACGTGGACCCGACTCCCGTGAGTTGGCATAAGGTGGCTAAAACAGGAGCAATCGACGGGCTAATGAGGTAGCTCCTTTGATCGGACACACTCCATCGTATGCCATTCTATTACTTTGTGATTGATTTGGTGCGCACCCTTGATTCGGGAGTGTGGCTCGAGGTGGGCGATTGTTGCGGCTCTGCGTTACCACCGGCCCGGAAGTGTAATTGGTATATCTACCCTGGCATTGCCTAGTTGTGTCGTGTCACCTACCCTAGCGTGCTTTACTACGAGTTTGATTTGTGTCGTACCTATGGAGTATCCTCTAGTAGCTCCAGTTTACGAGGTATTACGGTACTGTATAGACTATTGGCACACCTAAAAATATGTTAAGGTGGAAAATGTAAAGCCTTAACGCTATTTTTAAATAGTATACTTTACTGTAGACATTATTATAATAGCGTATATTACTACATAGTAGATAGTTTAACGGATCCTTAGAGGATGGTTATCCCAAACGTCCTTTGAGTTACTTGTATTTCAGTTGACATTTCACTTGAGTTGGATTTATTGATATAAGAATGTTAATTCTGACTCAAGTGTTTTGTGTTTTGCTTTACGCTCGGGTCAGACTGAGTGGTTCAGTGTTCCAGACTCACCATTGGAGTTGGAGCTTCGCTTGGAGATCCAGCTATCTATCCAGCTTTATGTTATTCAGTTGATTCCAATGATGTATTCTGATCTTGTATTTGACTATTGTATTGAGACATCTATGTATTCGAGATTTTTGTTGTATCTTGTTTAACTATGTTATATATATATAGTAGCTCCATGAACTACTATTCTTTTGTTTCCGCTGCATTATTGTCATATTACTCTGTGTCTGTGATTCTGTGATTATTTATTTGCTATATATGCTGAGTTTTGCCAAATTTAAATTAACAACCTGATATTTTGAGCAATTCAAATCCGACATGTATGGATGCGAATGGTTGAAAATTTCAGGCTGTTACACATAAGATAATCTAGTAGTTGTGAGAGGGTCAAAACACTCACCTTTGATTTCAAGTCGATTTGAAATCCAAAATAAGGCCCAAATTTGAACAGTCTCAGAATTCGTTCAAACTAGTTCCAAAATGTTCGGAATTTCGATACGATTGCAGCGGGACAAACCGCGCGTGAATTCGAGCTTGTATGCAAAATATATTGATGTTAGAACGATTAAAATTTAGATTAAAAATTAAAATAACATAAAATAATAATAATCCACGTCACCTCTCTTTCTCAAAGCCGTGACCACCCTATCCCATTCACGTTGCAACACTCCAAGTTTGGCCCCCCATTTCGCTCACTTCCGACCACCATTCGCCAAGCCGCCGCCACAATTGCGCTCGCCTCCACCACCGTTACAATCGGCCAGGACCCTTAGCCCTCCCTTGCCGCCTATGCTGATCGCCGCCCCCTTTAAAGTTAGGGTTTTCGAACCCTAACAAGCAAAATTCGGCAGCCTCTTGTGATTTTTGGTCATGAGACAACTGCCAATCGACTCTACTTGACGAGCTCTTCAATACCCATATCTCAATTTCATCGATTGATGCTCAGATTGAAAACCCCCAATTCGACTTTGACCATGATTTTCCATTGACTCAAGCCCTGTCTCCAAAAACGAACACTACACGTTGATTTGTATCGTCGAGAGCTTTCAATTTCATATTTTATTTCAATTTTTCGGGTAGTTATGATTTTTGATTAAATTTGGAATTGCAATTAGGTTATCTGTCGTTAGAGGAGAGAAGTAGGTGACGAACAAAAAAGTACCTATAGGAATAAGAAAATATGGAACAACTAGGGTTTATAACAGGCTATATATAGGTAGATCTGAAATAGAGAATGGACCAGATTGGATTGATCAAACGACTACGCGACCCTAAAAGCCCATCTGTCCCCGAAACGAAAATAGATCATTCAATATATCAAAATAGATGTTTTTGATATTTTTAAATCCAATGGAATAGGTTTCAAGTCCTAATTCCATTGTCTGAAGAAGTTAGCCTTTAAAATCAGCTTATTTCAATTGAATTCAATTAAATTGATTTCTACGTGTTTCAAGCCCGTTCAATCAAACGACAAGTCTGATCGCCACGAAACTTGAAATCCTACAATACTTTACCGTTACGGATCCGATGAAACTAGTTTCGTCGAAATCTGAGACAGTGGCCAAAATGGCTATTTTCACATTAAATTAATATTAAATTAATTAAATCACGTTTTCAATTCAAATTTTATAATTAACAAATTTTATCGTTTTTAATTACACAGAAATTAAGAATCTTTTTAACACCAATTTCCCATTTCAAATTTAGTCTTAATTATTGCACTAATCAGAGTGTTTAATTTCAATTGCAATAAGCCCATTAATTATAATTTAAGTTCAAATAAATTGATTAAATTTGATTTCAATCTTTTTATTCAGTCAATCATCACTTCGTGGACATAATTAACGTTGGTTTATATCTTATTACACTAATACTCTACAATTATCATCTTAATTCATATTTACCGTAATATTTGACTACATTAATTGCAATTGATTTCCAAATTTAATTCAACAGATTAAATAAATAGGTAACATATAACAATTGTCACCTTTTACTTAATTTAATCACATTTATAAGTTTATTATCTATAACAAATGTTATAACTACTTACACAACACTAATTTTATCCAATCACAAGTAATTACATATTATTTAATCAATTAATATAACATTTAATCCATTTCTTTATTTACAATTTATAGCCAGTTATAACCTTTCAATCATTTCAATAAATTGGAATTACATTAAAATAGTTAGCAATTAACTCGAATTAACATTGTTACATTTCATTCTGGTTATTATTCTCATTAATAAATCATAAATTTTTATCTTTTCCAATATTAAATTACAAAATCTTATTAATTTCAATATTTTTAATTATTGAAAATTACGGATCGTTACACTCTCCCCCACTCAAAACTTTTCGTCCTCGAAAAGGGAAAGAAGGAATTAAGGAATTAATATATCTTATTCAAAGTATTAAATTTTTAAATAATAAATTTACATAATTTAAATAAAATGCATCAATTTAAAACAGTTAAATCCTTTTATATTCAAGTCCAATAAAAGTTTGAAAAACATTTCTACTTTCACAAAAAATTTCTAAGTCCAAAATTCATGAAAAATTTCGGTAGAGTCTCCTTTGTAAGGAGAGGTCCGAAAGAAATAATAATATCAATAATAACACATATATATCATATTTCAAAAATAATATATCCCAAAGGAAGGAAAACAATATAATATCGCTAGAAAACCGTAATCCGAAAACGTACCTATTTGTCGGGCAAACAACGCTTATTTATGAAACCAAAAGCAGTAGGTATTGCTTCCGTAAACCTGTATTTCACTTATATAGTCCAAAGGAGGTTAATAATTAATTAAAAGAGAAATATTTATGTTGTTTCAATTAACAACAAACAAATCAACACAACAGAACAATAGTCACAAGTAAACAAGCAATACAATCATCATATGAAATCAAAGAAATCAACCATCCATTCATAACAACCAGCAAATGGTATGTTCGGGTTCAGAAACTTTAATTGTATAAATGATAAATAAACTACTAAGTATACCATACACTCAACGGTCTTAGATAAAACTCAAAGAATTATTTATACATCTTTATACAATTAAGTATCCTTTTCCAAACATTCATAAGCCAAAACAAACAAAAATTTCAAATATCAATTAAGTTTATTCTTGTAAATCTTCTTTCACATTATTTACTGTTCATTTTTTCTCTATTCGTTTATACAATGCTTATTTATATTAATTTACATTCATTACTTACAAAAATTCACTTCCCATTTATTCATACAATGCCAATTTCTTTTCATTAATTTACATTCATTGCTTACATGAGTTATTTCCATTTCGATTATTAGATTATCCATTATTATGTAAGCCTTTTTACAATTAAATTCACCGTTAATAATTATTTCTTTTTCACATTCATTTCTTCCATATATAGTATTATTGAATGTTAAATCCATTTCTAAATCTTTTCAACATTTCTGAAGTTATAACCATTTACTTAATATAGGATTCATCTTTACTATTCACTTTTACTTATAAATGGCTTCAATCATTAACTTAAGTTTATAATCATTTACTTACAATATTCACTTTTCTATTAAATTTATTTAGTTGCGCTTCAAATTATTAACTGAAGTTTATAACATTTTATAACATCAGAATTCTTATTTATAGAGATAATTCTATTGAACACTTTCATTATTCAAGTTTTTTACTTGTATAATATTCTATTACATGTTTCTATTAACATTTCAACTTTGAATATTTTGGTAAGTTATATATGTCTTTTAAAATGTAATTGAATGTTACACAGATTTATCTTATTCAATTTAGTTAACAAATGTTCAATAATTACATCCACTATCATCTTCTAGGTTTTCATATCCTTTTGATTTAAAATTCATAAATTGCCACTTTCTTATATATTTCATTAATCACTTAGCATCTAATTTCTTATATATTTCATTTTCAGTAGTTTCCAATTATTAATATAGTCAAGATTTCATTCATTACAATAATTAAAATCTCTAATTTACAGAAACTTAAGAACTAAATACTAGGTTCCATTTCAATCAATTTAAAATAATATATATATATAATCATATCTTTTATATATATCAAATCATATTTGGAACTTAAAATTAAGATTTGTTTATCAAAACAAATGTGTAGTAAACTACTACATCGGTCTTCCCACTTTGAAACTCAAAAATGAACGTCGATGACGCGTGCACTCATCACCGAAATTATTTTCCAATGACAGAGAGGGGAGTACAGAACTTATTTCCTTTAAAATTTCCTTTAAAACATTTCTTTCAAATTATATTGAAATATTTATATCCAAAATACTTCTAAATAATACTAATATTATATTCCAAAATCTTTTGAAAACAAAATTTCAAAATCCCAGAACTCAAGTTCTCAAGTTTCAATTTATAATCACTTTTATTTGTAAATCCCATTTTTCAATCAATATTTATAAATTTCAACTCCTAAAAAACAAACATATCACATTCAACTATATTATTTATAAAATTTCTTTATATACAAAATATAATACTAGGTAAAATTATTTCATTTACCTATATTTCAAAACAATATTGTGTCAGTTTGCGCTATTAAGTGTTTAGAAATCCCTATCGATGACATAGCGTCCCATGTATCGACCAGAATTTATAAATACTAAACAGAACATATTAACACAATATAAAAACATTTATAACACTAACAAATATGCTCTCTCATATATATACACTCAACGACTCATTCTAAGGTATTACTACCCTATTCTCTAAAGAGTCAGACCCCAGAAAGCTAAGGTTATCGCTAAACCTAGCTTTGATACCAAATGTAACGACCCACCTTTTTGGATGGTTTAAATCAAAAATAAACCAAACATGTCAAACTCAAATCATTCAAAAGGGAGGATTGTTATGGGGTAAATAAGAAAAGAAGAGAAAATAAGGAAAAACAAAACACTGAATCTCACAGCGGAATGACAAAATATATTAATTAAATAAACAATTCATGAAGCTTTTACAAATAACACTTGATTACATTTTTACAATACAGATCAGAGTTACATACATCAGAAATGAATAAAATAATGCAGCGAACAACATGATGCAGTGGAAATAATATAATAAATAATAATAGTATTAAATCTTCGTCTTCATCCTCCAGAAAAGCAGTCTTCGATACACTGAAAAGCTCATACTGACCCGAGCGATTTGAAAAGACAAAACACTCAAGTCGGAACTAAAAGATCTTATGTAAGTTAAATCAACGGTAAATAAATATGAGTGTAATGGCGTTAGAGATGCTTACGGGGTTTGACATCTCCTATCTAGTGTCTAACGTTAGTGCAATAACTTAAGAAATGTTCGGGATTTCCATCTCCTAAGGATCTATTAAACTATCTACATACATAGTACAATACACTATTATAATAGTGTCTACAGTAAAGTAAAGTATTAAAATAGTGTTAAGGTGTTACCCATATCCCCCTTTAACACATTTTTATATATTTCTGTAGTCTATACAGTACCGTAATTCCTTCGTAAACTGGAGGGCTATCAGCGGGCACTCCATAGGTACGGTACAAACCAAACTCGTAGAAGGCGCGATAAGGTATGTGACATGGCACGCGAGGCAATGCCAGGGTAGGATTTTACCATTTGCACTCCCGGACTGGTGGTAACGCATAACAGCTACTACCGCCCACCTCGAAACGTACTCCCATAATCAAAATCGAGTGGTGGCCACCAAATCAATCACAAAGTCATAATATGGTATCGAAGAAATGTGCCCGATAGGAGGTGTGACCTCACTTGGCCCGGTATAGCTCTTGTTTTAGCCACATCAAGCTGACTCACGGGAATTAGGGTTACGTAAATACCTCATACAGAATCGTTCGCCAAACCATCCTACTTCATTATGGAATCTCCACTACGTACACGGTTGTTAAAGTGGTTTTTGGTATTGGCAGAGAGTATGACAATATCTGATCCCGGTCTCTTTAACAACCAAACGCTTATTTCACGCCGGATGGTTCTTTTACATTTCCAAAACCAACTCATAATTGATATCAAAATATCATATTCAATTCAAACCATATCGCTTTCGAAATCATATTCACTTTTGAAATTATCGATAAGATAGGTTAATTAAATCCTCATTCCAAAATCATCATATTTACTCAAATATGTCATTTCACAAAAAAGGTATAAATTTCAAATCCCAACTTAGGTTATATCATCATCAAGGATTTAAATATAAATAATTCAACTTTACACAGTCTGAAATTTTAGAAAATAGTTTAGATAGTCATAAAAAGTTTTAATAGTTTTAAAAATAGTTTAAAATAGTTGAAATACTCTAAAATGGTTTAAATGATTCAAAATAGTTTAAAATAGATTTAAAATAGATTAAATAGATTTAAAATAGATTAAATAGATTTAAAATAGTTTAAATAGATTTAGAATGGATTAAATAGATTTAAAATAGATTAAATAGATTTAGAATAGATTTAATAGATTTAAAATAGTTTAAATAGATTTAAAATAAATTAAATAGATTTAAAATAGATTAAATAGATTTAAAATAGATTAAATAGATTAAAATTAGATTAAAATGGGTTAATTAGTTTAAAATAGGTTAAAATAGATTAAATTGGATTAAATAGATAAAATAGATTAAATTAGTTTAATAGTTTGAAGATCTTAATAATCAGGATTTAAAATAATATGTTTTAAAACAGTTTATATTAAAGTAATAAATTTGAAATTGATATCAAAATTAAACTATTTCTTTCATTTCAACACATCTGTCCCATGTCCAGCTTTCAAATCAACAAACTCAATTTTTTCTTTCAATTTAGATTCCCGTTTAAACCATTTAATCAATATTGATTTCAAATCCATGTTTGAACTATAAATTTAAACTATTTCAAATTTAGTAGATTTCAAAGCTTAAATATTCAAGTATTCCATTAACTCAATTTCGATATATTTCATTTATACATCAAATCCAACTTCAAAATTTCAATTTAAATTCTTTAAACAATTCATTTAAACCAATTCCAATTTTCAACATTAAAGCTTGGATTTTCGAGAATAATTCAGTTTATATATTTCAAAATATCATTTAACTGGATTCAAAAAAAATTAAGGTCTTAAATTTTTTTAATTTAACCAATCCGGTGTCCGTATATAATTTTCTACCCTATGGCCAAGTGATACAGATATTTATCATTTCAGTCCGCCATATTTTTAATCACGGATATATATCATTTCAACCCGCAATCCCGAATAAAATTCAAAATCCATAAAATCGCTCGGGTTTACCATTTCAACCCATAACGATTTTTTCCCTAATCTATAGATCGTTCGGGTATGTATCATTTCAACCCATAGGGAACTTGCAGTGTTATAACAATATAAAAATATAACATTCACTCATCCAATATCAACAATCAAACATCCATCACAATCACCATTCAAACCAATCAATAAACAATAAGAAGTGACCGATTATCAATAATGGGTATTAATTGCAATTTAGAATTTAATATTAAATTGATGGCGATAATATTCATTAAAAGTCAAATTTAACTGGAATGACAATTTAAATATCCAAATATCAACCAATCAATTCAATTTCTAATCGCATCATAAATTCAATTTAACTAACATAAGATACTCTAGTAGTTGTGAGTGGGTCAAAACACTCACCTATGATTTCAAATCGATTTGAAATCCAAAATAAGGCCCAAATTTGTACAGTCTCCGAATTCGTCCAAACTAGTTCCAAAATGTCCGGAATTTCGATACGTTCGCAGCGGGATAAACTGCGCGTGAATTCGAGCTTGTATGCAAAAGATATTGATGTTAGAACGATCAAAATTTAGCCGTGACCACCCTAACCCATTCATGTTGCAACATGCCAAGTTTGACCGCCGATTTTGCTCACCTCCGACCACTGTTCACCAAGCCGCCGCCACCATTGCGCTCACCTCCACCACCGCTACGCTCGGCCAGGACCCTCAAACCTCCGTCACCGCCTATGCCGATCGCCACCCCCTTTAAAGTTAGGGTTTTCGAACCCTAACAAGCAAAATTCGACCGCCTTAGGTGATTTTAGGTCATGAGACAACCTCCAATCGACTCTACTTGACGAGCTCTTTAATACCCATATCTCAATTTCATCGATTGATGCTCAGATTGAAAACCCCCAATTCGACTTTGACTTTGATTTGCCGTTGACTCGAGCCCTGTCTCCAAAAACGAACACTACACGTTGATTCGTATCGTCGAGAGCTTTCAATTTCATATTTTATTTGAATTTTTCGGGTAGTTATGATTTTTGATTAAATTTGGAATTGCAATTAGGTTATCTGTCGTTAGAGGAGAGAAGCAGTGACGAACAAAAAAGTACGTACGGGAATAAGAAAATATGGAACAACTAGGGTTTATAACAGGCTATATATAGGTAGATCTGAAATAGAAATGAATGGACTATATTGGATTGACCAAACGACGACGCGACCCAAAAAGCCCGTCTGTACCCGAAACAAAAATAAATCATTCAATATATCAAAATAGATGCTTTTGATATTTTTAAATCCAATGGAATAGGTTTCAAGTCCTAATTCCATTGTATGAAGAAGTTAGCCTTTAAAATCAGCTTATTTCAATTGAATTCAATTGAATTGATTTCTACGCGTTTCAAGCCCGTACGATCAAACGACAAATCTGAGATATTGGCCAAAATGGCTATTTTCATGTTAATTGAATAAATTAATATTAAATTAATTAAATCAGTTTTTCAATTCAAATTTTATAATTAACAAATTTTATCGTTTTTAATTACACAGAAATTAACAATCTTTTTAAAACCAATTTCCCATTTCAAATTCAATCTTAATTATTGCACTGATCACAGTGTTTAATTTCAATTGCAATAAGCCCATTAATTATAATTTAAGTTCAAATAAATTGATTAAATTTGATTTCAATCTTTTTATTCAATCAATCATTACTTCATGGATATAGTTAACATTGGTTTATATCTTATCACACTAATACTCTACAATTATCATCTTAATTCATATTTACCATAATATTTGACTACATTAATTGCAATTGATTTACAAATTTAATTCAACAGATTAAATAAATAGGTAACATATAACAATTGTCACCTTTTACTTAATTTAATCACATTTATAAGTTTATTATCTATAACAAATGTTATAACTACTTACACAACACTAATTTTATCCAATCACAAGTAATTACATATTATTTCATCAATTAATATAACATTTAATCCATTTCTTTATTTACAATTTATAGCCAATTATAACCTTTCAATCATTTCAATAAATTGGAATTACATTAAAATAGTTAGCAATTAACTCAAATTAACATTGTTACACACAAAGTATTTATTGTGGACTAGACGTTATATAGCTCCCTACACAGAAGGCAATGGTGCTTACGAAAGGCACACATACTAAGCGCTTGGAACTCATAACGATTTATGAGCCATCACTGGAAGTCGCACGCGTGACCACCACTAAGCTCGTGTTACCCGTTGTTCCACCTATTGGGTCTTCCCACTAAGCTCGTGTTACCCGTTATTCCACCTATTGGGTCTTCTTATTACCTCAAACTCTAGCATAAGCGCGCCCTTCGTCTCACTTCAGGATTATGTGAAACACCGTGTCCATAGAAATAATAGGGGAAATGCTGTTGGTACTGGCCCGTCATCTAAACAATATCTAGGTGCGCCCCTTTGTCCAAATCCCCATGATTTGGACTTCTACTTATTGACCAATTACTACCATTATTAGCATAAGCGTGCCATTCATCTCACTTCAGAATTATGTGAAACACCGTGTCTATAGAAATAATAGGGGAATGCTATTTGGTATAGATCCTACTTTACTTCTTTGCTTATTAACTTAGACAAGTTATTCAAATAAGCCATTATTATTGTTCTTACTATCTGTGCTTATTAATTTATCCCAAGTCTTAAAATAAGCCTAATTCTGTTCTGTTTTCTTATTATAACCTACATTATAATCATGCTTATTACTTAACCCAAGGTCTAAGTGTGAAAATAAGCTTCTTTCATCTTTTACTCTTTTTAGTTATAATTCTAAGTTATAACTAGGCCAATTTCTTTAATTTAGTCTAATTCTAATATTTACATCACAATTTCAGTCCAATTCCATTTCTTATTACAATCGTTTCATTTTGCATCTTATCTTCCGTTATTTCAGTATTCTTATAATTTTAATCCATATTCGCATCTAATCTATTTTAATCCATACACGAAGAAGAAGGAGAAATAAAAGAAGACTGAAAATAGAAGAAAATCCAAAACGTAGGAAAAAGATGAAAATAACGTATAAATAACAGTAAATAAATTAAAATACTGTAAATAAACTGTAAATAAATGGAAAAGCTATAATTAACAGAAATAAACTAAAATTAACCGAAAAGAATAGCTAAAAGAAATAGACTGAAAATAATTCTAAAAACTGTAGACAAACTACTAAAAAGTTTATTCCAAAAACCGTAGTAAAATACAAGTATTGGAAACCCTATTATTTTAAATTACTTAAAGAAATCTAAAATAATTACAATCACTCACCTGTGGTCTTAAGCTCTTCCCTTTTGGTCTTCCCGGATCCACTTGAGGGTATTAAAATATTTTTATTAAAAAGATTCTCTCCTTGGAAAATTATTCCTTTAAGGGTCCTTCCTGAAAAGGTGAACCCAAGCGGAGAAAATCTAGAATGAGAAAAAGTGTTAGGCCTAGGGTGTTATTTATAAGGGTAGAAGTGGATCTCAGACCGTTGGATTTGAAGATTGAATAGGATGCAACCACGTCACAGGCTGAATAGGAGTCGTCGGATGGAAGCACGGAAGGACCGGATTGAGTAAAAGAATGAAATTGACGAGTACAAGGCTTGTTGGAACAAACACGAACGAAAAATTAGTTCGTTTGCTCACTACGTAGGACAGGTTGACCGCACGATCGACCTTCCCCCTCTTAGGTCAACCGGTCGGTCGACCTAGGGGTTGGTTAGGTTGACCCCCTGGTCGACCTAGCCCTATATATTATTATTTTTTTCTTGTTTATTTCGTTTCTCCTCCATACTAGCTCGGATTCTGACGTTCTATATATGGAACTTGACCAGAAAATTACCACGAATACAATGGTGCAACTCCCGTAGCTCAATTCTGATAATTTCACAAAGTTATTTTATCATTTAATTAATTCGTTAATTAATTATTATAGCTTAAATTTTTGGTTGTTACATTCTCCCCTCCTTAAGGGATTTCGTCCTCGAAATCTCTAAGGATAAAAGAATGAAGTAATTGTTTTCATCCAACTAACTACTCATTCATCAACCATTCATCCATTGTCCTTAAGTTTTTCTAATGCGATTTATGATACTTATGCAATTAGTGTAGTGTCAATGTCCCTAACTAATGCAAAAGATTAGGCGGTCCACTGATTCAGTTGACCACCTTTTATGCAATCATACCCATGCTATGTATCCAAATGAATGCAAAAATTCCTAATGATGACTGATAGTTCTATATGCGTGCTTCAATCATCATCCAAATGCAACAACCATGTGATAAAAATCCATCTATAACAACCATGAAAATAAAAATGCAAATGCGCACACATCCATATGCATATGCTCTAGTGTCCTAGTTAGGGTAATAATGCCTAGTATAAATATATGCGTCCATTAGCATCCACTAGCAAACACTTGCAACCACTTGCATACATCATCCATAACATGTTCTTATAACATGTTTACATCAAATCCTACCATCCATAGGTTAACTCCTAAGTTCTACCCTCCCAAAGGATAATAAAGGAAAGAACCTATTCAAAACTAAAGATAGAAAGTACAAAATTCGAAAAATACTATCAAAGAAATGCAGATATGAGGTACGAATTTTGTCCAAATCAAATTTAGTCTTCTGCGAAGTCTTTTTAACCGTTGTAGACTCTATCAACACGAAAGCGACTTGCGTGGTCTTCCACAAAGAGCTTCGAAAGGTGCCACCTTAATGCTAGCTTGAAAACTACTATCATGTGAGAATTTCACTAAAGGAAGATGCTTTTCCCAAGTTTCTTCAAAATCAAAAATACACGTCCTCAACCATGTGTGCCTTACAATCTTACTAATTTCACTTTACTGTTCTTCTTTAGCCTACTCACATGAATCAACATTCCTAGGTTCTCACTAGTGCCCTATATGCTTTACGGGAAACTCTATTATTACTTCCTAAAGTAATTACTGATGCCTCCTTTATAGCCTTACACCTTTTCCGTCACTCCTTAGGGGATGATTCCTATCTATTCCACTTTTAAGAGTTTGGTTTGGTATTTATCCTCTCAATTCAAAAACTAAGGCTTCTAAATTTTCAAATCCCAAAATCTTTGTCCTTAAAAGTGTTATCTTTAAGTTCTTCTTAAATTCAAAAATAGTCGGTTACTTAACATTTTATGTTTCTAAATTTGCATCCTTACATCTTTTTGAATTTACATTATTTCCCAAACCTAGAGGGAAAAACTTTCAAACTCTAAGTCCAAAACTTATTCCTCGCTTTCTTTTAAAGACCTTTTCAATTTTCTATAAAATTTGAAATTTCAAATTCTACTTTTATTGAGTTTTTCTTTTCAAAAACTTATTTACTTTTTCACCAAACCATTTCCTTTTAAAATATCCTTATGTGTTTTCAAAACATCTTCTTATTACACCTAACGGTCTCATACCTTAATGTATCGGAACTACTTTCTCCTATGAGAAATTATTAACGCTAAAATCTTCTATGAACCTTTTAAAAGAGGATTTCATGTTTATGTGAAATTACAAGGAACTTATTTTATATTTTTCGAAATACGCTGTACAAAATATGGTGCTCCCCATACCTTGTACATCTCTTTCACGTATTCCTTATAACTTACACAAAACATTTTTATTGGTTTTATAGAAAATTATACCATTACTCTTTTCATTCCAATAGATTAAAGTATGTTTAGTTTATATTCTCTTACGATAGAAATTTTCTAATATCTAACTTACTCTTTTTTCTTCAGAAAAAATCATCTTCAAAACTGTTTTAATATATCCCTAACCAAAAACATTTTCTTATACCTCTTTAATTGATAGGTGTATTCACAAATCATTTTTATTTCTATTCTTAAAAATTATCTTTTAAAAATACATTTTTATTTGGGTTTAAAACAGATGTTGCGTAAAAGACTGTTACTACAACCCAAAAATATCAGTATATGAATTTAATTAAAAATAAATACTAATAAACCACATCTACTATGTAAAAACATTTCCTTTGGGAGTCACTTACTATAACGGTAGCATTATAGTTTATGCTCCCTTTATTTTCACAAAAACACCTATTACAACAATAAATGTCGTAATATACGTTTTCGATACTTAATACATTTTAGGTTTTCATATTTAAAATCTCTGTTTACTTACAAAGAAACTAGTGAGCTATATACGTTCTATAATTCTTCAAAAAGAATTTCACTTTTAACAAAATTTATATCATATAAAAACCAATTTAAATTTCTTACCATATACTCAAAAACCCATTATTTACTTTTAAAAATATTGACAATTCTTCTTTTCAATTCTAATAATTTCATTTTATTGGATTAGACATAAAGTGGATTTTCCTACTTACTATCCCAGGAGTATCCTTTCTAAACCTTGGAAATCTCATTTCCTTACTTAAAGTCTTATATTCTTGTTCCTATTGTATGCCTATATTTATCTTATGGCATTACCGTTAAATCCACTTTTCTAAGGTAATTTTAATTTCTGCAATTATCTACACGTGGCTTTTCTCCTTTTCTATGATACATCTCCAATCTTTGCCTACCACTCTTTGGATTTTCACAATCCAAACCTAAATGTACAAAATCGTTTCTCTAACTCTTTCCATGCATAGACCTTCTCTATGCCCCAAGAAACATGCTTCCTTAAAAGTGATACTTCAAGAACTTTGCTTTCAACTGAAGTATGCAAAGTGTACAAAGATCCTCCTCTAGATGAACAACATGCTCCTCCATACTCTTAGAAATCACCAAAATGTCGTCCACGAATACCACCACAACTTATTTAGGATGCCTCTAAAAACACGGCTCATCAAATCAACAAAATAGGCTGGGGCATTGGTTAGCCCAAAATGCCTAACCAACCACTCAAAGAATCCGTCGGTTGTCCTAAATTCGATCTTATTAATGCTGTCATCAGCGACCATAAGCTGATGAAATATTATGGCTAAATCAAGCTGGGAGAATACCGAAGAGCCAACTAACTGGTCAAAAAGATCATCGATCCTAGGGAGTGGATATCCGTTCTTCTTTATGAGCTATTTAATTCTCTATAACCAACGGAACCATCTGCCTTAGTAGCGAAGATGACAAGAAAATCTCTGACGACAGGAACTGCATCTAACTCTGATGATGATGAATCGAGGGAATAAAGGAAGCTCAACATAACTGACCCTTGCGGGTCGCAAGAAACCTCGAGAGTCCTACCGCTACATGTCTCTAGCCTAACGACTCTCCTCTCGCAATCTAATATAGCTCCATATGTGGATAGCCAATCCATTCCCAAAATCATCCCATACCTCGAAAATCCCAAAACATAGGCATCACAGTCAAATTCTACGCCTATGATAATAATTTTCAAACCCCTACAAACCATAGATAAGTGTGCCGATCCTCCTATGGGGTTTGAAACAACAATGGGGTCTACTACAAAAGAAATGTCTAGGTGCAAACAATCCACAAGAGAACTAGAGATAAAAGAGTGTGATGCTCCAGAATCGAATAGAGTTCGAATGGGAAAATCAGAAATAGGAATCAAATTTTTCCTACCTCGATTTGGTCTACCGCTGGAGAGTGCGGCTTCCAAAGCCTGAATCTGTGCCGTTGGTGCACCTGCTCCCTACCCCGTCTTCTGGGGACAAATCTTACTAATGTGACCGGGTTGTCCACAATTATAGCACTTTCCCTTCATCTTCCCTCTCTTGCAGTCCTTGGCTAAATGACCAGCCATCCCACAACTTTTTCACTTTTTCCTGATCCGTTTCTGAGGGCCTTCTTCTTTCCTCTTAGAATCTTCCAGCTTAACGGCTTCTTTAGGCTCCCCCTCCTTAGCTGCATCAGACATAAGTGCCATCTCTACCAATGACTCACAGGTAGCTCCCGTTGGTATGTGAGTCAACAACAACCCTTGAAGGGGCTGATTTAGTCCCTGCGCGAACTTCATAGCCTTCTTGTATGGTGTATTTACCAACTCCATTCCAAACCGCGACAACTCATTAAATTGATTGATGTACTCCTTCACAAACAAACTCTCTTGCTTCAAATTAATGAATCGCTCCAACTGAACACTCTCTTCTGCTTGAGATAAAAACTTCCTAACAAATCGCTCCCGAAATCCATTCCAAGTAACCTCTCTTCCTTCCAACTCAATAACTTCCCACCAATAAGAAGCCTCCTCTTTCAGCTGCCAGGATGCTAGCTGAACTCGCTGCTGTTCATCCAATCCCAATAGCCCGAATATCCTCTCTGTGTTCCTTAGCCAAGCCCTCGCCTCCACAAAAATCTCTGTACCAGAAAAAGTCTTTCCACCCAAATTTGTAAAATCCTTACAAAGCCTAGAGAAACTAATAGTTGTAGGTGGGTTGAAGGGATTCCCACCCGCTGGTGCAGGATTGGGCGCTTGCCCTTGCACCTCTGGAGTCATGGCTTGTAGATACCTACGAAACCAGGCTGGGACTGGAATGCCCTCGGGAAAATTAGGGGCATCCGCCATTCTACGCAAAGAAAAAGAGAGTTATTAGGAAAGAGTCGAAGGGATCTGGACTTTTGAGGGGATATTTATAAAAACTCTTTTATACTTAAAAAATATATTTCTAAGAGTTATTTTTTGAAAACTACTTTTAAAACAAGTTATTTTGAAAAATACTTTACCTTTAAAATAAATTTTTAGGAATCCTGTAACCTTAGGCTCTGATACCAAATGTAACACCCCACACCCCTTAGTATAGCCAAAAGGACACACTAGAAGGCGTGATGTGTTGTAGGTATAAACTAAAACTAGCAGAGACTAAGATTCACAAGACAGAAATAGGTAAAAACAGTAGAAAGAATTTAAATAATAACTTATTTAGAACAGAACTTCATAATTGCTTTAAAAACCAAATAAGTCACCAAATACCAAATACATCACGTGTCAAAATACCATACATACATGTCTTATGAAATCAAGGAAAACCATAGTCTCAAAAATCAGAGTACAACTGTTCCCTAACATGTCCAGTACAAATAAAGAACAAAAGGCTGAAATAAAAGAAGTGGAAGTACATAGTGGAATCTCCTTCAAAGAAACCTCCAAGCAACTACAACCTATTGTCCTCTTCCTTGATTGCCTATGGGGGAAAGGGGGAAAATAGAGGAGTGGGTCAGACTAAAAGTCTGGTGAATTATAGTAGTTACTAGAATCTTTAAGTAAAGTAAAGGTAATAGGCTTTACAACAGTTCTAGTATATAAAAAGAAACAAAGTAAATAAAAGAAGGAATAAGCTAGAAATAAATACGAATTAACTATTAAATATGATTGGTTAACTTTGATTGTTTGCACTTGTCTTTATTAGCTGCTTTGATTCCGCTGAATTCCTAATCTTATAATTAGGCTGAAATCCTAATTCTACCCTTCGATCGGCATGCTACTCCATATACCTTACTGCGGACTAGACGTTATATAAATCCCTACACATAAGGTAATGGCATCTACGAAAGACGCACAAAGTACAATGGTGTCTACGAAAGACGCACAAAGTATTTATTGTGGACTAGACGTTATATAGCTCCATACACATAAGACAATGGTGCCTACGAAAGGCACACATACCAAGCGCTTGGAGCTCATAACGATTTATGAGCCATCATTGGAAGTCGCACGCGTGACCACCACTAAGCTCGCATTACCTATTGTTCCACCTATCGGGTCTTCTTAATACCTCAAGCTCGAGCATAAGCTTGCCCCTTGTCTCACTTCAGGATTATGTGAAACACCGCGTCCATAGAAATAATAGGGGAAATGCTGTTGGTACTGGCCCGTCATCCAAACAATATCTGGTTGCGTCCCATTGCCAAATCCCCATGATTTGGACTTCTACTTATTGACCAATTACTACCATTATTAGCATAAGCGTGCCCCTCGTCTCACTTCAGGATTGTGTGAAACACCATGTCTATAGAAATAATTGGGGAATGCTATTTGGTATAGGTCCTACTTTACTTCTTTGGTTATTAACTTAGATAAATTATTCAAATAAGCCTTTATTATTGTTCTTACTATCTGTGCTTATTAATTTATCCTAAGTCTTAAAATAAGCCTCATTCTGTTCTGTTTTCTTATTATAACCTACGCTATAATCATGCTTATTACTTAACCCAAGGTCTAAGTGTGAAAATAAGCTTCTTTCACCTTTTACTTTTTTTAGCTATAATTCTAAGTTATAATTAGGCCAATTTCTTAAATTTAGTCCAATTCTAATATTTACATCACAATTTCAGTCCAATTCCATTTCTTATTACAGTCGTTTCATTTTGCATCTTATCTTCCGTTATTTCAGTATTCTTATAATTTTAATCCATATTCGCATTTAATCTATTCTAATCCATACACGAAGAAGAAGGAGAAATAAAAGAATTCTGAAAATAGAAGAAAATTCAAAACGTAGGAAAAAGATGTAAATAACGTATAAATAACAGTAAATAAATTAAAATACTGTAAATAAACTGTAAACAAAATGGAAAAGCTTTAATTAACAGAAATAAACTAAAATTAACTAAAAAGAATAGCTAAAAGAAATAGACTGAAAATAATTCTAAAAACTGTAAATAAACTACTAAAAAGGTTATTCCAAAAATCGTAGTAAAACTACAACTATTGGAAACCCTATTATTTTAAATTACTTAAAGAAATCTAAAATAATTACAATCACTCACTTGTGGTCCTAAGCTCTTCCCTTTTGGTCTTCCCGGATCCACTTGAGGGTATTAAAATATTTTTATTAAAAAGATTCTCTCCTTGGAAAATTATTCCTTTTAGGGTCTTTTCTGAAAAGGTGAACCCAAGCAGAGAAAATCTAGAATGAGAAAAAGTGTTAGACCTAGGGTCTTATTTACAGGGGTAGAAGTGGATCTCAAACCGTTGGATTTGAAGATTGAATAGGATGCAACCACGTCACAGGCTGAATAGGAGTCGTCGGATGGAAGCACGGAAGGACCAGATTGAGTAAAAGAATGAAATTGACGTGTATAAGGCTTGCTGGAAAGAACACGAACGAAAAATTCGTTCGTTTGCTCACTACATAGGGCGGGTCGACCGCACGGTCGACCTTCCCCCTCCTAGGTCGACCGGCCGGTCGACCTAGGGGTTGGTTAGGTCGACCCCCTGGTCGACCTAGCCCTATGTGTGTGTGTGTATATATATATATATATATTCTTGTTTTCTTGTTTATTTTGTTTCTCCTCCATACTAGCTCGGATTCTGACATTCTATATATGGAAATTGACCAAAAAATTACCACGGACACAATGGTGCAACTCCCGTGGCTTAATTCTTCACAAAGTTATTTTATCATTTAATTAATTCGTTAATTAATTATTATAGCTTAATTTTGTGTTGTTACAAATTAACTCAAATTAACATTATTACATTTCATTCTGGTTATTATTCTCATTAATAAATCACAAATTTTTATCTTTTCCACTATTAAATTACAAAATCTTATTAAATTCAATATTTTTAATTATCGAAAATTATGTGTCGTTACAGGCATGGTCCCATAGAGTTATTATATGTTCATTATATTACTTGAGTTTTCTCACCTAGTATTTCCAGACTGATCTAGGTGTTGCTTTATTAAAATGCTCGGGTCAGACTGAGTGCTTTTCATGTTATCCTTGGTGGGGCATAGATCTTATGGAGTAGAGCTGGATGTTTATCTGCCATAGTGTTTTATTTTCGCTGTATTATTATATATATACGAATCAGCAATTGTATGGTCAGGAAGTTATAACTGTCCAGGCCGATGAGGTTTATTTTTAACTCTGATATACTGTGTATTTTAGAGTGATAGCTTTTACCATCATTGTTATATTATTTGTGATTGTTCCACTATGAGATTTTGTTTCTACCGTTCTTTTTCTATTTCTTTTACCATAAAAATCTGCCTTTCAACGATTTGATGTTCGGCATTGGAATACCGTGGATGTATTTGTGCTGACTTTCGATGGTCAAAAAGGCGGAATGTTATAATTTGGTATCAGAGCTGAAGGTTAAGCGAGAACCTTAGCTTTGGTAGGGTATGGCTCATTAGAGATAGGGTAAGCGACACCCTAGAATGGGTTGAGAGTATTATATATACGAGAGCATGTTTGTTATTGTTATAAAAACGTATTGCGTTAATTAGTTTATTGAGTTGTTTATGAATTCTAGTCGAGACTTGGGATGCAACGGTATCGATAGTGATTTATAAACACTTGAACAAGGCAAAAGGACACAATATAGATATTTGAAAATTGGTAAATGAAATATTCTACCTAGGATTATATACTTTATATATAAAGGAATAACTTTCAAATTTATATAGTTATTTATGTTGTAGTTGTTTGTTTGAAATTGATAATATTTATTTATTTCATTATTGTTTGATTTGTCATGCTCAAATAGTTTAGGAGCATTGATTATTGTTTGTTGATTATTAATTTACGCTCAACCAGTTTATGAGCATTTATTATTATTGTTAATTGTGAGTGTATTAGAACGAACCCTTGGTGAATTAAGTTTCAAAGTGACTATAAGGTGTTCGGTGAGAATTTTAAGTTAAAAGTCATCTTATCATAATATTGAATTAAAAAATAAACTTTTAATAAAAGTGGTTTAATATAATCTAAATGAAAGGATAAGATATTTAAAGGATAAATATTTGAGAAAATTTTATTATAATAAAAGAGAACTATTATAATATGAGAAAATTTTATGTAAAGGAAATTTTGTATAAATTTGTGTTATAAAATGTGTTTTAAAAAAGGTAAGTTTTATATAAGTATGGTATATATAAAATGATATATATAATGTATAAAAAGGAGTTTTATATGTAAAATTAGTTTTGAGAATTTAAATCTCAGTAATCGCTTAAATTGATTTCAAAAATATTTTAAGAAAAATGATGGTAGTATTATTCGGAAATATTTCTGAGTATAAACATTTTGGAAAAGAAATTTTAAGTGGAATGCATTTTCTTTGGAAGTTCGGGGGAAAACATCTCGATTAGTTTTATGGTAATCTGAACAATCTTCTAAGTGACGATTTATGTATCCAAGCAAGTGATCAGATAAAATGTAGCGTATGAATGATTTATGTATATCATATGTGCTTTAGTTTATTTATATACTTGGTGTGTAACTTAATAAAGTGTGAATCTAAGCAAAATGCTAAATCTTATTTGTTTGTCATTTGACATTTTAAATAATATTAAGTGTTAGTTTATTCCCTTATGGAATTTGATTGATTGGGAATATGATTTTATAGACTACGGTTTATAAAATTATTATTGTTAAGACTTAAATCCCAATGCTTTAAAAAAAGTGATTTCGAAAGAATTTGTGAAAGAAATAATAATAAAATTATTTTGAAAGCTTTGGTAAAGTATTATTATTTCAGAATATTTGAAAGGAGTTTTAGTGATTTGGTTTCTCAAATATTTTTTTTGATTATGACTAAAGTTGGGTGATTGAGAATTTTCTGATTTGGAAGACTCGCTAGGTATATTTATTTTTTCTAGTTGTTGTTTTAGGAGGAACTGGAATACCACTGGATGCTCCATGTTGTTTTGATTCTAGAGTTATACAATGCTTTGGTAGGAGGAGCACCCTCCTTGTCATATCTGATTTTGGTTTTGACTTATTTCTCTTTGGAGAAATTTGAAAATATATTTTGAATATAAAATCCTAGGTATTTAGTTCTAAAATTTATCTTTTGAAAAAAAAATTGGATGCTTAGTATTCTATTATAGTGTATTCTCTACACTTATATTGCTTATGGCAGTTTTATTTGTTTATGTTGCTAGTGTACTTCTCTTTTACCGGCGTGATTCTTCTTTGAATTATTTAAGTACAGGGAAGTAGGAGATTACTACTTGATTTCTTATGCACCTGCATTTGCATCGAGATAGTAAATTGCTTGCAAAAATATAAAACAAACGCCAAAGAGATACGTAGTAGATTTAGAAATTGGAATATTGATTGATGATTTTATGCCTCAGTTATAGAAGGCCACTTGGCTTTTGTTTTCTTTGTTGGTTTGGGCTAGTTATGGCGAGTTGTAGTTTTTACGGATTTAGCCACACAAGAAAGGTGCTACAAAAAATTTCCATAATATTTCTTGTTTAAATAATAAGTTTAATAACTTATTTTAATTTATAGTTTTGAATTTAAGGGTTTGGAGACATTTTCTTCCTTTAGGAATTTTGGGGACGAAATTCGTTTAAGGAGGGGAGAATGTAACAACCTGGAATTTTGTAGTTTGATTTTGAATATTTAATTAATTTTAAATATTGAAATAATTGGTCTAAAATATTTGAATTATGAATTAAATATTTGAATAGTGAATTAAATATTAATTAAATGTATTTAATAGACTTATTTAACTCCTTTTAATTTATAAATAATAATGGTGAATCCATTTATAAATTTATTTACAATAATAAATAGTTGTAATAAATAAAAGAAAATAAATTGTTGATAAAAAACTTGATTTTCAATAACATTTTTTAGTTTAACTTATTAGGTTTTTTCCATAATTAGGAAAATATTTAAATTTCGTTTGACGTATTTTATGTCAAACGATGGTATTTTTAAAATTTCATAAAATCAAATAATTGATGTATTTTATTATTGATTTGTGATCGTGTCAAATTTTGGTGCACGATCACATTTTTATTTCCGTTGTTCGTGGTTCGAACGCGAACGGAATATTGTATAGTGGAGTACCATAAATATATCTTTTAAAAATCATTTTAAATCAAAATCAAAACATAAATTTTCAAAAGGACTCAATGTTGATGTGACATAAGCTTGTAAAGTTGAATTGGCTTAGGAATCTTAGTTTACCTGTAAATTTTGTTTAACCTAATTTTGAAGCAATGTAGACGGCCCTTGATTGTAAAACCAAATAAATCCAACACTTATGCATTTTTCTTCATTCTCTCATTTCCTCTTTTATGCATTCCTGTAACAAAACAAAATGGCTTCCCTCACTTAAAAATCAAATGTTTTATTTAACGAAAAATTATAAAATCAAGTTCGTTGAGTTTGTTTGAGTGAGGGCTTCCATCTATACAAGTTTGTTGATGATTAGCCGGGCAATGGGATGATCGACATTTTGGCAGTCAACCTAGGGCTTGAGTTTACCGGGGTTTCAAGCGTCGTTTGGCACAACGGAAGGTGGCATTGTGCTAGTTGCCGAAGCTAATGATGTGGTGCAAATATGGAGGTGATCGATCACATTTTGTTGATCGTTATTTTTCCTAGGTCGCGGCAAAAGAGGTATCAGGTCACGTTTTGCTTAGTTGGTTCGAGTGCCATTTGTTGGTGATGGTTGGATGGAGAATCCCAAGGGAGAGTTGTTGCCGGAGTCGGTGTGTTGATTCATTTAGGAAGGAGTGTGAGATGAGGAGAGAGGAGAGGCCAATGCATGGCCATGTGCATGTGCGTGATTTTGGGATAGAGGAAGAGGGATTAGAAGGAGGATTTAAATTAATTAAGGTAATTAAGTTGTTAGTTAAATGATTAAGTATTTAATTAATAATTTAATTTCGAAATCTTATAAAATGCATAACTTCTCCATACGAGGACCAAATCAAATGTGGTCAGTTGCATTGCACTCGTGGGATCATTAGCTATGCGATGGAATTGGTTTGGTCAAGTTTGGAGCTAGATGAATTATGGGCTAAAATTGTTCGATTTTAGACCAAACCGTAACGTGAAAGCGTCAACTGGAATCTCAGTAAGTTTAATCACCTTTAATAAATTATATGATATCTGTATTGCTAAAGATTATTACTGAATGTTTGGATGATAGTTTATATTATTGTTTGGTTGTTTTTTGAATACAAAATTCCTGCCTAAAAAAGAAAATGGCATAAATATCCATTGTGTTGCAGGGGACAAAAATAAAGGGAAAGTTGAAGTGTACATAGAAAATAAGTTACTATGAAACACTTCAAAATATACATTTACATGTGAAATTTACAATGGACTTTTGTATAGTGACCCTAAAGGGTTTCTCGCTAATATTTATTTATATACTTATATTCTTATGCTATTTATATTGTTGTTTAATTGAAATATTTGTGACATACCGTTTGATTGTTTAAGTATCGTTACAGCAATTATCGCTGCAACATCACTTATGAAACACCATCCCCTCAAACTCATGTTGTGCTTTGAACTTGAGCTTGTGTTTTTACAAAATAAATGTTTGGCCGCGTTATTCAACTTTGAAAGTGTTTAAACTATATTTTCAAATATTTTGTGAATTTTGAAAATAAAGGATATATGTTGATTTAGAATATAATAAAGGAGTATAAATTTAATTAATTACCCTTGGGATAATTAGCGCTGTTTGAATTTATAAAGAGACTATAAATTTGATTATTTATCTTCCAAGATAATTAATGTTGATTTAAATTTATAAAAGATTATAAATTGGATTTAGTTATCTTCCGAGAGAATTAATGTTGTTTTCCATTTATATAAAGGTTATTTACCTTTAAGATTTTGTAAATTCTTGTTAAATGGGTTTGTATGGATTGTATAAGTTTTTGAAAAGAATTTGAGGGTTTAAATATATTTTTAATAATTATTTATTTATAATAAAGTTAATTAATAAATTTATTAATGATGTTTAAAGTTAATCAACTATTTGAATAAAAGTGATTAAAGTTAATAAATTGATTTAATAAAGGTTTTAAAGTTAATTAATAATTTTAAAAATAATATTTATGATTAATTAATCATTTTAATAAATGATGTTTAAATTAATTAAATGGTTGTAGTAGAGGTGTTTAAAATTAATTATCTGATTTAGTAAAGGTGTTTAAAGATAATTGATTTATTCATTAAAGGAGATATAAAGTTGATTAATTCCCTTTAGGGATAATTAATGTCGGTTTTAATTTATAAAAATATTTTAATTGAGTTATAATCTTCCGGGATAATAATTGTCATTTGAAATTTATAAATGATAGTTTATAAATGAGGGAATCTTTAAAAAGGAATATTTTAAAAGAGTGTTTTTAAAGCGTCTTACAAATATTTATGATACAAAATTCAAGCACAAGTTCGGTTTTTAAAAAAAGTTTGATTTAGTTACGGAAATGATAAGAAATTTAATTTCGTAAACGATATCGCTTATATGGAAAGGATTTGTGTAACATTATTCAAAAGATTGAATTAGATAAATTAAATAGAATAATGATGATAAAGAGATTGAGGGTTTATTAAATTACATAATAGGGTCGTGCTTATTAATAAGATAAATGGGCTTTAAATTGGTTCTTGATTAATTAAATTACACATGGGCATATTAGTAAATAGTCATTTATTTTCACGGCTATATCCTTTTGTGATTTTCCATTTACGTTTAATGTTTCATTTCCACTTTCACAAACGAAAATTCTAAACCCTAAACTAAAGCCGACTATTTTCAAGGAAGAAAAGAGGAATTTTAATCTAAAACTAAGGAAAAGTTAGGAAGGATTAATCAACAACAAATCTCAAATTCCTTATCAAGTTTAAGGTGAATAATACTCTTCTACCATCTCTATTTTTGTCTTATGATTATATGATTTTGGATTTATGATTTAGAATTGTTTTTGTGATAAAATGGATGATGATATGCTTGAGTTATATTATGATGATTTGTTTTAATTCATAAGCATATGAATTTGCACGGTTTAGACATGAAACCGAAATACATGATTTCAGATTGCCATGGAAAAAATTTATGTTAAGTGAAACATGATTTTGGAGATGGGTTTTAATTTTCAGAATTTTCCAAGCAATTGAAATTTTATTATGAATTTTTGATGAAAGATATGATATAATTGGGTTTATAAAATTATTTCGAGAATTTCATGAAGAAATTGGACCTAAAATCTTAATATGTTTGATTACATGATGAAATCGATTTTCTATGATTTTTGGGGATTTTTCCTAACTGAATTACTAAGGAAAATAAATTATTTGAAAAGAAGGACTTTTTTGAAATAAACGGTTTTAGTATATGGAAGGGCTAAAACGTTGCATTATTTAATGGTTTTAATCTAGAATAAATGCGGTAGTTTTAAAGGTAAAATTTTTGAAAAGTTTTATGGCAGCCAATCAGTATTTTACAAATAAGCAAGTTGTTAAAAAGAAATTACTTAAACTTGCTATAATTTAGTCTTTAACCAGAAAAGGAGGTTCCGCCTCTATTAGTAAGGACCTTTCGACTCCTTTGATTTCACCTCGTCTTAGTAGAAACCAACACAGTCAAAATCAACACAGTCGAAACCAAAACACAAGATATCACTTAGATGGTATGTAGCAGATTGGTAGGAAGGCAAAAGCCTTGGTGTCGAAAGGGTAGCTTCCTATAGAGTCGAAATCCTGCTATGTTTTCATAAGTTAAAATTCTTGCCTAGTTTTACCTAAAGCTTTTGTCTCAATCGAAACCTATGTTTCGAAAGGACTTTTACTTAACTTTCAAAGGAGGTTGTCATGTTTTGTTAAAAGTATTTGCTTTCGAAGAAGTATCCTTTTTCCTTTAAATAATTGCTTTCGAAAGGGTAGGTTTCGTCTCAGTCGAAACCAAGCCGCTAATTTCCCTTTCGACTACATTGAAGTCATCTATATTGTCGAAGGGGTTACTTCATTTTAACCTAAGCCTTTTTCCTGAATGCTTTCGAAGGGGTTGGGGTTTCGAAGGTGATGGAGTCGAAAAGGTTTTCGACTCTGTCCTTCAAAGTTTTTTGTTTTAAAGGTTTTGCTTTGACTAAGAGGGTTCTGACACCATCAATTTTCCCCAAAACTAATTTTTGTTGATTTCGAAACACATACTTTCGTATATAAGCATTTTGACCCAAATGGTGTTTTTATAGTGTAAACCCAATACTTTCAAAAGGGGTACTTTCATTTGTTTCGAAGCTCTATATTTTAAAAAGGTGATTTGATACCATCGAAAGGTATAATAGGTTTTGAAAGAGAATGTTTATTAATGGATTCAAAAGGTATGTTTTGAAAAGAGGTTTTTGCTTTCGAAGGAGGCAATCCAAAGGTTTCGAAAGAGATGTTTTTATGGTTTCAAAGCATAAACCTAATGTCAGTTTAAAGTAATAACCATGGCATAAATAAAGATTTTTGAAATGTTATTCACTTTGTTATTAACCCATAACTGTACTTTGGGGAAAGGGCAGATTAACCAGTTAGGTTGACCCAGTAGTGAATATAACTTAACAGATGTTAAAATTTTAATTAAAGATATTGGCATGGGCCAATAGGTTTACATTAAGACCATGAAAACTGAATGATATTAGCAGGGCCCAATAGGTTCATAGTCAGCCCATGAAAACTATGATTTGATACTAGCAGGGGCCAATAGGTTTGTAGTTAGTCCATGAAAACTATATCCGGATTAAGATATTGGCAGTCAGCCAATAGGTTCCTAGTTAGCCCATGAAAACTAGGATAAGAAATAAGATATTGGAGTTACCAATAGGTTCTTAGTGATCCCATGAAAACTAAGTAATTGGACAGATAGTCCTTAACATTTAACAGGTTAATAGTTAACCTAGAAACTATAATTAAGACAGATAGTCAGAATGAATGGGGATGGGTAATCCAGATTTGATTTATTTGTTTTGCATACCATCATAATGTTTTGAAATACAATGTTTTAACCATTATGGATGCAGGAGCACAATATATGGTTCTATAAATGTTTTATGATACTACTGAGGGAAAACCCGTTCCGCTAAGCACCATGGTCTCATTAGATATCTAAATGGTTTGAGATGGTGAATTATTATTCATACCAGGCTTTATATTTGACTCAAATTTTTTGTTTTCCCCTTAAACTCTTGGGTACTCAATTGATTTTGAGTAGGTCTAGAGTTGAGGTTTCCAGGTGTTCTTTAAAATGAATAAAAGCTTCCGAGGATGTGCTGGAGGCGGATTGTTATTAGACTTCTTTTATTTCCACTGTGTGTTTGTTTGTAAAGGCAAATTGTTTTCTTGCCTATCTATATATTATGATCTACCAAGGGGGCATCTTCATATATCGCTCTTGGCGTATTTTGTAATAATTATATGTTATCTGAACGTGGTCTGCGAATTAGGATTATGTAATCAATTTGGAATATTTTGAAATGGAATGTTTAATTTGTTTTGTTGTTTAAATTTTTTCCATATTCTTGTGTTTCTGTGTATCAATGTATCTAATATCGCCGTGTTTGGTCATCGAGGATTAATAACTATGGATGACTGTAGCATCCATAGCCGTTAGTTTTAGGCCTCCAAATAAGGGGATGTTACAATTTGGTCATACTCTTAACACTAAATGTTGAGGTATGAAAATCGTTTCTATCTCGATGGTTAAAAATGTCGTCAAGGAAATGGCTAAAGGTAACACTACCTTAACTTGCCCGGCTTCATTTTCAAGTGAGGGATATTACAAGATTAGTAGTAAGGGCATGAGATTTACTTTCCATATATAATCATTTTAACTATTCCCGATAGTTGATTTATTGAATATCTATTTCGGTGTCTTCTTTGTGTATCATCAAATTTAAGGCGGTTTGTTGCTTATTTGAGCGTTGATATCCTTTGTCGAAAATGACTAAATAAAAAGAGCAAGTGGAGGCCAAGCTATATGGGGTTGCTCCCATTAGGGTATTTTCACATCTACTCTATATTTTTTTTCCGGTGGTATGCACGTAAAGATGTGAAATTATTGGATTCTCGGTAAGGTTGGTGGGGTCCGGCTTGGAGTTCTCGAGAGGTGTCACAAGGTATACAACTCTCTCAAGTGTATTTTCTCTAGGTATACCTTTAGTAAGGGGGCGCACCCTCCTAGTCATTATTGGAAAATTTCTTTCCTTGTTGTTGATTCAAATTTTTGAATTGTTTTCTTAATTGCATCGAGAAGTGATTGGAGTTCTTCTCGATGTTTAAATATTAGTGTCCATTCTTTAAGTTTGGATTTTGACCTTTTTTATACCCATCCTTTCAAGTTTGGATTTTGTTTAGCTCGCTTCCATTCATTCATGCATGGAAATTGTTCTTGTGAGATAAAACGTGTTCTATGTTTAACGGCATGGTCTCAAAGAATTATTATATGTTCATTATATTACTTAAGTTTTCTCATGCTAGTATTTCCACACTAATCCGGATGCTACTTTAAAATAATGCTCGGGTCAATCCGAGTATATAGGAGGTTGTCGTTGGTAGGACATGGAGCTCATGGAGTAGAGCTAGATGTTCACCTGTCGTAGTATTTTATTTCCGTCGTATTATTATACATATACCCATCAGCCATTGTAAGGTCAGAAAGTTAAAACTTTCTAGGCTAATGAGGTTTGTTTTTAACTCTGATTGTAACACCCCAGATTTTTGATAACATTATTTAGAATATTTAATTAGCTAAATTAAATAAAATAATGTGTTGATTAGGGAATTGAGATTTGATATTTAATAAAGATGTAGCCGTGCCATTTAACCATGAATTAAAAGAAAAGTTTAACATGAAATAGGGGAGGGGCAAAATAGGAAAGAGGCCATTCCTATATCTATTCCCTTAGGCCGTGTATCACATACACGTTCAATTCATTTGAAATTTTTTACAACTCAAGGTCGGCCACCCTAAACAAGGGAAAGAGGAAGAAGATTAAAAAAAGCTAAGGAAGAAGCTAATTCAAATCAAACCCATTCACATCTCAATCTCTTTGATCTCTAAAGCTAAGGTGAATAATGTTTACATCTCATTTTTTATTGTGTTTTTGGTTTTAAGATGAATTCTGAATATTTTGTAATATTTTGCCATGTTTTGAATAATGGAATGAACATATATACTTGTTGATGAATTATGGTTATTCATATTGAATTTATGATATGTTTTAAGATGAAAACCCTATAAAATGACATCCAAATGCCTTGTGGATTTTTATGAAGATCATAAATATTATTTTGGAAATGGGTTTCAATTTTTAGAATTTTCTAAATAATTGTGGAATGTATATGAATTTTCTGGTAAAGAAAATGTTAATTTGGATTATAAATTATTTACGGTCAAATAATAAAGAAATTGGGTCTTAAATTTTTATATGGTGAAGAACATATTAAAAGACATTTTTTGAAATTTTTGTAGAATTCTCCTAAGTGTTTTACTACTTATATAAAATTATTTAAGGTATGGGACTTAAATGTTTTATACAATTAAAGGAGGTGAAGGGGCTTTTTGTAAAATAATTTGAATTGTTAAATCTGGAAAGTCGGCAGCACTTTTGGAAAAGTACATTGGCAACCAATCAGTTTTAGACAAACAAGACAGGTTAGGTACAAAAGAAATAGTTTAAAAGTACAAATAAATAGCTTTTTCATTGTTTCGACGCTTTTGGCTCCAAGTTCCGCCTTCATTCCTTCACCTCCGACACAGTCAAAACTAATGCATATGGTATCAGGCAACTGGTGCGCAATGAATTGGATGTGGGAGGAAGGTATAGAGTCAAAACAAGGGGTTCCGAAGGGGTTGAGGCTTTGCTTTGATTTTTAAAGGAAAATGCGCCTGCTTGCTTTCGACTAAGATGCTTGCGACTTGGTTAGCTTTCGACTGGGTCAAATGATTTTAAAAGGAATGGTTTCGATTGGGTTGCGCTTTTTTTTAAATGACTGATTTCGACCGAGTCGAAGCCTTTAGCTGTCGCTTCCTACCTTTCGATCCAGATGGTTTTGAAAGGGTTGTTTTGTTTTCTAGAAACCTGGCCACCTCTCCAATGCTTTCGAAGTGATGGTTTTGACACCATCACTTCATTACTTAGGAAATTTTTTTGGAAACAGATGCTTTCGACTTAAATATTTTTAAGACCCTTTTTCTATGATTGAAGTAAAACCCAAATTGGTTTCGAAAAAGATAGTTTTAAATAGTTTCGAAATAGATGCTTTCGACTTTAATGGGTTTCTGATCTTTTGCTTTACTTGAAGGCATAATACAAATGGTTTCGACCGAAACATTTTTCAAAGGTTTCGAAGGAGTAAAATTTTGAATGGTTTGGAAAGGTTTCCACATGTTTTAAATTGAACCCAAAGTGCTTTCGGAAGGATTGAGTTTTGAATGTTTCGAAAGGTTTTAATGAATGGTTTCGAAAGGGCTGGTTCACCAGGGTTTCGAAAGGATTGAAAGGAAAGGATTTTCCTATGTTTTTGAAAGGCAATATTTAAAGGTTTTAAAGATGGATGTCTAATGTTTTGAAGCTTTCGAAGAAAAGGCTTTTAATGGTTTCGAAAGGGTTACTTTCAATGGTTTCGAAGGGTTTACCATCAAGGGGTTTCGAAAGGGTTGTTTAAAGGTTTTAAACAAAGGTTTCAAATGTATTAAATAGGCAATATAGCCTAAGTATTTTCAAGTTAAAAGGGTTTTAACTTGTATTGGAAGGATAGTCAATACCCATTAAAATTCATCAACATTACTTTGAGTTAAGTATATATCATGGAAAAATAGCTTAGAGCAAAGCTAAGAATATATTTTCCTTGTAAAGGTATGATTTAAAAGGTTAAATCATTTTGAAAAGGTTTTCAAGGAAATAGATGAAGGGTAGTTAACCAAATGGGCATCATCATATGTCGCCCTTGGCATATTATTGTAATGATTATAATTAATCTTTACCTAGAAAACCATATGAGATTATATAACTTGGATATGAATTTGTTTGAAATGTAATCAGTAAAATGTTATTTTTTGGAAATCTATGATTTTGTTCATATTCAAGTGCTTCTGATATTATGAATACCATTAGCATTGCCGTATTTTGTCACCAGAAGTTAATACTATGGATGACTGCAGCATCTGTAGCGCTTAGCTTTTGGCCTCTAGATAGAGGATGTTACAACTTGGTATCTGAGCATAGGTTTATGAAAAACTTTAAACTAAAAATGCTTTTTTTTAAAACATAATCCTAAGGAATTAGAGTAAGATTGGGGTATGGGATAACGCTATATTTACGTACTTGTATTTTCTATATATAAGTATACGCTTTATCTCTAGTCTCCTATCTTTGTTAGGTTATTTTTATATATCTCATGAGGTTTTTACAAATATGTAAGGCAGAAGAGGAAGAGTTAACCCAGGAGGAGAAGGCACCGATAGGAATGCCTAATGTGAGAAGAGGTCAAGGTTAGGCATAAGCACGGAATGTGGGTGCTGAAGTCCCGCAAGTTGGAATGGAAGTTATGTATCAGTTTTTTAGGAATATGGTGCAGGCGTGAGTTGCAGCTGGAGTGTTAGGAGGAAATGCTACAGGAGCAGGGGTTCTGGAAGTTCCAATAGTTAACCATTATGCTAAGCTGAGTGGAAATTACACCAACTTGGAGGGAAGCTGTTTGTTGGAACGGAGGATGCTATTGAGGTAGAGAATTGGTTGTTGCACTGTTAAAGGATTTTTGCAGATTTAGGACTCAATGATGGGCAGAAGAGGAGGTTGGCATCTAGACAGCTTCACGGAGTAGCTTTGTTCTGGTTGAATAATGACTATGGCAGTGGATATGGAGACTATGACCTGGGAAGATTTCAAAGGGAGGTTCCAGGAGTGGTTCATGTCTACAATGACACAGTCAGCTCTGATTAGAAAGTTTGTTGAATTAGAGCAGGGGGATGTCTGTTCTGGGGTATGCTAGGAGGTTCGAGGAGTTGGCCAGATATGGGTATGCTTCAGTGGATACAGTACTGAAGAGGAATGAGAAGTTCATCAGGGGGTTGAAGCTTGAGTTAGCCAGGGCTACATTACCTCATATTAGAGATCCTTCTGATTTTGTAGTGGAGATGGCCTTAAGGCATGAGGAGTTGCTTGATTCTCCAAAGAAGAGTAAGGCTAAAGAAGTCCAGGTTGGGCAGGGTCAGAAGAGGAAGTTATTTCCTAAGAAAGGTGCTCAGAAGGGTGAAGCAGCTAATAAGGGGAAGTCTGAGATTGTCTGTTTCAAGTGCGATAAGAAGGGGGCACTTTGCCAATGAGTGTCGTGCTGGAAAGGAAAAGGAGGTGGTAGGGAAGAAGAATGTCAGGTGCTTCAACTGTGACCAGATTTGCCATTATAAGAGCCAGTGCAAGGAGCTCGCTAAGGATGGAAAGGGAAAACGTGTATGCATTGGAGCCTACTACTTCAAAGCCAACAGCTCAGGAGAAGGGAAAGTCAGTTTTGGGAGGTACGTTCAGATTCATGGTATGTCTGTTAGCGTTCTATTTGATATTGGTGCATCGCATTCTTTTATATCTTGATATTTGATAGATAAGCTTAACCTAGAACCCATATATTTAGTTGCTTCCTTACAGGTTGCGAATCCAATAGGAGGGTATGCAACTACAGGGTTGAGGTGTGACCAGTTAGAGTTTGACTTGTTAGGTCATGCTTTTGTTTGCAGTTTGCATGTGTTTGATTTTGTGGGGTTTGGAATCATTCTTGGTATGGATTGGTTAAGTGAGTACGATGCTAGGATATTTTGCCAGGATAGGAAAATATCGCTTAGACATGTAGATTGTAGTAACATGATTGTTTATACCGTAGAAGGTTCTTGCGGTGAGATTTATGCCTTGTTGGGTGCTATGAAATTGGATGATGAGATGAGTCGAGTTTTTTTGGTTAGAGAATTCGTGGATGTGTTTGACCCTGTAGTTGGATTGCCACTGAAACGAGCCATTGAGTTTTGGATAGATTTGGTTCCGGGAGCCGAACCAGTGAGTAGGCCGCCAAGCAGGATGACCCCTTCAGAGATGAGGGAGTTGAAAGTGCAATTGGTGGATTTAGAAGGCAAGAGTTTTATCAGGCCGAGTAGTTCGCCTTGGGGAGCACCAGCGGTGTTTGCTAAGAAGCTGGATGGATCGTTAAGGCTATGTATCGATTATCGTAAGTTGAACGAGAGGACGATAAAGAATCAATATCCATTGTCGAGGATTGACGATTTGTTCGACCAGTTGAGTGGACCCAAGGTATTTTCGCAGTTGGATTTGGCGACAGGTTTCCATCAGCTCAGAGTAACAGAGGATACTATACCTTTGACGACGTTTAGGACTAGATATGGGTCATACGAATGGTTAGTTATGCCGTTCGGACTGACTAATGCGCCAGCCTTCTTTGTGGATTTGATGAACCGAGTTTTCCGAGAGCACTTGGATAAGTTTGTATTGGTTTTCATAGATGATATCTTGATTTACTCTAAGGATGAAAGGGAGCATGAAGTTCATCTTAGAGTGGTGCTTGAGACACTGAAGCAGCATCAGCTGAAATTAAAGTTTTCAAAGTGTCACTTCTAGAAGAAGGAAGTGAAGTTTCTTGGTCATGTAGTCTCGGAGGAATGGTTGTCAGTAGATCCGACTAAGGTTGAAGCGGTGAATAATTGGAGGAGACCCGAGACAGTGACGGAGATAAAGAGTTTCCTTGGGTTGGCTGGTTATTATCGGAGATTAATTAAGGATTTTTCATGGATAGCAGCCCCGGTGACCAAGCTGACAAGAAAGGATGTGAAGTTTGTATGGGTTGATAAGTGTGAGGAAGCATTCCAGAGTTTGAAACACTTATTGACCCATGCACCTATGTTGGTAGTTCCGGAAGGGAATCGTGATTTGGTGGTTTATACCGATGCGTATGGAACCGGATTAGGAGTTGTGCTGATGCAGAGGAGTAAAGTGATTGCATACACTTCTAGACAGCTTAGATCGCATGAGGTCATATATCCGACGCGTGATTTAGAATTGGCTGTAGTTATTTTTGCTTTGAAGGTGTGGAGACATTACTTTTTGGGAGAGAGGTTTGAGTTATATGTAGATCATAAGTCGCTGAAGTATTTGTTCTCTCAGAAGGAGTTGAACATGAGACAGCAGAGGTAGTTAGATTTTATTGCCGCTTATGATTTTGGGATTGAGTACACACTGGGGAATGGCAACAAGGTTGCAGATGCACTTAGCAGGAAACGTCAAAATGCAGTATTGGCAATGATCGCTGAGTGGAAAGATTTGGAAGCATTAGCATATTGCAGAGTGCAGTGGAGATCCGAGGCTGGGTCTAGTGGAGATACAGTTGTATTATCTTGGTTGGAAGTTCGACCAATGATGATCGAAAGGATTGCTTCTAAACAAATAGAGGTTCTAGTGTTAGCTGAACGGATCAGGAAGTTAAAAGATGGAACTGAGAGCGATGACTTTAAAGATTTCAGTCTTGACCAGAATGGGAGGTTGAGAAAGAAAAGAAGATTATGTGTTCCGAGTGTAGGAAACATGAGGAAGGAAAGTCTTGGAGGAATTCCATCGTTTGAAATTCTCTATTCATCCAGGAGGTACTAAGATGTATCAAGATATGAAGAGGAGTTTCTTCTGGGGAGGTATGAAGCGGGATATTGGTTTGTGTGTAAAGCAGTGCTTGATTTGCCAGCAGGCAAAGGCCGAACACCAGAAGCCAAGTGGGTTGCTTCAGCCGTTCGATATTCCGGGATGGAAGTGGGATTATATTTCCATGGATTTTATTGACGGGTTGCCAAGATCAAACAGAGGAAATGATAGTATATAATTCATAGTGGACAGATTGACCAAGATTGCCCATTTCATTCCAGTTAAGTCAACCAGAACGACACCTGTATTAGCAAATATGTTTATGAAGAATGTGATTAGACTGCATGGAATTCCTAGTATCTTAGTTAGTGATAGAGATTCCTTATTCACTAGCGAGTACTTCTGGAAGAGTCTACAGGAAGTTTTGGGAACCAAGCTCAAGATGAGTACCGCTTAACATCTGCGGACAGATGGGCAAACAGAGAGAGTTGACAAAGTTTTGGAAGATTTGTTAAGAGCTTGTGTTCAAGATTTCGGGGGATCACGGGAAGTCCATTTGCATCTGGTTGAGTTTTTGTATAACAATAGTTATCAGACTAGTATTGGGATGGCAACATTTGAAGCTTTGTATGGAAGGCCATGCAAATCTCCTGTATGTTGGTTAGAGATCGGGGATAGGTTAGTTCTTGGTCTAGATTTAGTCAGAGAAGCTGCAGAAAAGATTGAGGTCATTCGGACTAGAATGAAGGAGGCTCAGTCTAGGCAGAAACGTTATGCAGATAAGAGACGGAAAGATTTAGAGTTCCCAATTGGAGATTAGGTTTTTGTCAAAGTGTCACCGATGAAGGAGGTGATTAGGTTTGGATGATTGGGGAAGTTGGCACCGAGATTCATTGGACCTTTTCCTATTATTGAAAGGATTGGGAAACTCGCATATAGAGGTTAGTTACCGAGCAGTTTGGCAGGAGTCCATGATGTTTTCCATGTTTCTCATCTCAGAAAGTGTGTTAGAGAGCTGGAGACTGCTATTGCACCGACTGTGCTGGATGATTTAATGGTAAAACCGGATTTGACTATAGTGAGGAAACCTATTCGTATTGTTGCGAGAGATGAGAAAAGGCTTAGAACCAAGATGGTCGGATTAGTCAAAGTCCAGTGGAGCAACGATGACATGGACTGTACTTGGGAGATTGAGAGCAGGATTAGAGATACTTATCCTGAATTATTTGATGGTATGTTTACCTTATTGTTTGATTTATTATGTACCTTATCGTAATTTCGAGGACTAAATTCTTTAAGGAGAGGAGTCTATAACACCCCAGATTTTTGGTAACGTTATTCAGAATATTTAATTAGTTAAATAAAATAATGTGTTGATTAGGGGATTGAGATTTGATATTTAATAAAGGTGTAGGCGTGCCATTAAACCATGAATTAAAAGAAGAGTTTAATATGAAATAGGGGCGGGGTAAAATAGGAAAGAGGCCATTCCTATATCTATTCCCTTAGGCCGTGTATCACATACACGTTCAATTCATTTGAAAAAAATTATAACTCAAGGCCAGCCACTATTAACAAGGGAAAGAGGAAAAAGATTAAGAAAAGCTAAGGAAGAAGCTAACTCAAATCAAATCCATTCACATCTCAATCTCTTTGATCTCTAAAGCTAAGGTGAATAATGTTTACATCTCATTTTTGATTGTGTTTTCGGTTTTAAGTTGAATTCCGAATATTTTGGAATGATTTGCCATGTTTTGAATGATGGAATGAGCATATATACTTGTTTATGAATTATGGTTATTCATATTGAATTTATGACATGTTTTAAGGTGAAAACCCTATAAAATGACGTCCAAATGCCTTGCGAATTTTTATGAAGATCATAAATATTATTTTGGAAATGGTTTTCAACTTTCAAAATTTTCTGAATTATTGCGGAATTTATATGAATTTTATAGTGAAGAAAAAATTAATTTAGATTATAAATTATTTACAGTAAATAATAAAGAAATTGGGTCTGAAATTTTTATATGTTGAAGAACATATTAAAAGAGATTTTCTGGAATTTTTGTAGAATATTCCTAAGTGTTTTAATGGTTATATAAAATTATTTAAGGTATGAGAATTAAATGTTTTATATAATTAAAAGAGGAGAAGGGGACATTTGTAAAATAATTTGAATTGTTAAATCTGGAAAATCGGTAGCACTTGTGGAAAAGTACATTGGCAACCAACCAGATTTAGACAAACAAGGTAGGTTAGGTACAAAAGAAAGAGTTTAAAAGTACAAATAAATTGCCTTTTCACTGTTTTGACGCTTTCGGCACCAGGTTCGGCCTTCATTCCTTCACCTCCGACACATTCGAAACTAATGCATATGGTATCAGAAAACTAGTACGTAATGAATTGGATGTGGGCAGAAGGTATATAGTTGAAACCAGGGGTTCCAAAAGGGTTGGGGCTTTTCCTTAATTTTTAAAGGAAAATGTGTCTGCTTGCTTTCGACTAAGATGATTGCGACTTGGTTAGCTTTCGACTGGGTCAAATGATTTTAAAAGGAATGGTTTCGATTGGGTTGCGCTTTTGTTTTAAATGACGGCTTTTGACTGAGTCGAAGCCTTTAGCTGCCGCTTCCTACCTTTCGATCCAGATGGTTTCGAAAGGGTTGTTTTGTTTTCTAAAACCTGGCCACCTCTCCAATGCTTTCGAAGGGATGGTTTCGACACCATCACTTCATTACTTAGGAAATGGTTTCGAAACATATGCTTTCGACGTAAATTTTTTTAAGACCCTTTTTCTATGATTGAAGTAAAACCCAAATTGGTTTAGAAAGAGATAGTTTTAAATGGTTTCAAAATGGATGCTTTCGACTTTAATGGGTGTCTGTTCCTTTTGCTTTACTTGTAAGCATAATCCAAATGGTTTCGACCGAGACGTTTTTCAAAGGTTTTGAAGGGGTAAATTTTTGAATGGTTTCGAAAGGTTTCCATATGTTTTAAATTGAACCCAAAGTGCTTTCGAAAGGATCGAGTTTTGACTGTTTTGAAAGGTTTTAATGAATGGTTTTGAAAGGGTGGTTCCTCCTAGTTTTGAATTTATTGAAAAGAAAGGTTTTTCCTATGTTTTCGAAAGGCAATATTTAAAGGTTTTAAAGAGGGATGTCTAATGTTTTGAAGCTTTAGAAGAAAAGGCTTTAATGGTTTCGAAGGGGTTTCGAAAGGGTTGTTTAAAGGTTTTAAACAAAGGTTTTGAATATATTAAACAGGAAATATAGCCTAAGTATTTCAAGTTAAAAAGGGTTTTAACTTGTATTGGAAGGATAGTCGATCCTCATTAAAATTCATCAACATTATTTTGAGTAAAGAATATATCATGGAAAAATAGCTTAGAGTAAAGCTAAGAATATATTTTCCTTGTAAAGGTATGATTTAAAAGGTTAAATCATTTTGAAAAGGTTTTCAAGGAAAAAGATGAAGGGTGGTTAACCCTAAGAAAATGATTCAGATAGTTAGTCCAGTTTATGGGCATTCAGCCCTGTTTTATGGACAGATAGTCCATTTGTTAACATAACAGACCTTTGTAACGACCCACTATTTTGGATAATTCAAATTGACAATAAAACCACACATGTCAGACTTGAATAATTCAAAACAATAGATTGTAAATAAATTTGGAGCAAATAAAATCAATCACAGACACAGAATATCAGAATAACTCGCAGCGGAAATAAAATACATAGTGGTTCATGAAGCCACTACAATACATAGTCTCAAAACAGATACAAAATACCATAGCCTGAAAAATAGATACAACAGTAGTCTGAATACATAACTTCACAAATACATAAGAAAAGCTGAATGAAATAACTAAAATGGAAATAGACAACTAGATAGACAGATAAACTCCAGCAATCTCTAGCTCCAGAAAGTGAATCCAAAGCTGTGATACTCAGGCTGACCCGAGCGTAAATAAAAACACAAACACTCGAGTCAGGACATACATACTTATACAATGTAAACCAACTCAAGTGAACTGTAATAAAAATGCGCAAGTAACTTAAAGGATGCTTGGGATCATCCATCCTTTAAGGATCCGTTAAACTATTTACTATGTAGTAATATACGCTATTATAATGTCTAAAGTAAAGTAAACTTACTTAAAAATAGCGTTAAGGCTTTACATTTTCCACCTTAACACATATAGTGCCAATAGTCTATACAGTACCGTAGCACCTCCAGAGCGAGAGGCTACCAGAGGATACTCCATAGGTATGACACAAATCAAACTCGTATAAGGCACGCTAGGGTAGGTTACACGGCACAACTAGGCAATGCCAGGGTAGATATATCAATTACGCATCCGGACTGGTGGTAACGCATTGCAGCCACAACCGCCCACCTCGAGCCACACTCCCAAAAATCAAAGGGTGCACCCAATCAATCACAAAGTAATAGAATGGTATCGAAGAAGTGTGTCCGATCGGAGGAGCTACCTCACTTGGCCTGGAATCGCTCCTGTTTTAGCCACCTTATGCCAACTCATGGGAGTCGGGTCCACGTATATACCTCATATAGGATCGTCGCCACCATCCTACTTCATTTTGGAATCTCCACCGCGTACACAGTTGTTAAAGTGGTTTTCAGTATCGACAGAGAGTATGTCCATATCCGATCTCGGTCTCTTTAACAACTAATCGTTATTATAACCCGTGGTTATAAATTTCAAAATGGTTTATATTTCAAATCAAAACATATTCATTTAAACCATTAAATTTAATGTCAATATCTTTCAAAATAATATTCATTTCCACAGTTGTAGCATTTCTAAGTTCATTCATACAATTATAACCATTTCAAAACATTGTATTTTAGCATTCGTAGCACTTGGAAAATGTGATAATACATATTAGCAGTTCGAAAATATTATCCTTTCAGAAATATTATCTTTTTAGAAACAGCAGCACTTATAAAATGTTACTGTAGGTATAATAGAAATCCAGAAATACAGTTCATTTCAGAAATAGCAGCACTTATAAAATGTTACAGTAGGTATAATAGTAATTCAAAAATAGAGTTAATTTCAGAAACAGCAGCACTTATAAAATGTTATAGTAGGTATAATAGTAATTCAAAAATACAGTTCATTTCAGAAACAACAGCACTTATAAAATGTTACAGTAGGTATATTAGTAATTCAGAAATACAGTTCATTTCAGAAACAGCAGCACTTATAAAATGATACAGTATGTATATTAGTAATTCAGAAATACAGTTCATTCAGAAACAACAACACTTATAAAATGCTACCTTAAAACCATAGCATTTCTGAAATGCTATAAATACTTATAAGTTTTACTATAACATTTTTAAAACAATATATCTTCAATTTTTATCATTTTTAACTTATCAAACTTATTTCACTTTTCAAAATTATTTATTTGGATATCATTTAACTTATGATTTTAATGAAATATAATTTTATTAATAAAATATCCAATTAAACTATAATTCATTTATTAAGTCAAAGGTACATTATTTTACTTAACTTTTATTTTAACAATTAACTTAATACTTTATTTTTAAAAATACCCATTTCATAAATAAATATTCTTATTACTAAGTTAAGCTTAAAATTCCATTTAAAAACTAAATTTTCAATTTTTAAGTCAAGTCATATTTTAAGTTACATTTTAAACCATTTATTTACTTATACATTTTAACTTATTGAAAATCACTATAAAATTTATTTAAATCGTTTAAATCCAATTTAAGTTAAAATTTCATAATTTATATTTGAAATACTTAAAAATTTCAGAAAATATTTTAAAATTAACCACGGGTCTGTATAATATTTTCTAACCTAGGTCAAGTGATACGGATATGTATCATTTCAATCCGTAATATATAAAATCCCGGGTTCTATCATTTCAAACCCGCAATCCCAAGTCAAAATAAATAAAAATCGCTCGAGCCTATCATTTCAGCTCATAACGATTTTGCCCTATTCTAAAGTCCGTTCGGGTATGTATCATTTCAACCCATAGTGAAAGGGAACTTGCAGTGTGAGAAACAGAAAATAAAATAAACAGTATAACATCTCATATGATGTAAGGTGATGTAGCAGGTATATAAACAGGTTATATCATCATATAATGTCAGATAATAGGCAGATGTGAACTTATAACATAGCATATCAACTACTACATATCCAAGTGACATTATTTCACATTTATATAAGTACGATTTGTCGAGAGTGATAAACTCACCTTCTAAAGCTAGAGATCAAATTCAAAACACAAAACCAAACACCGCAAAGCACGACAAAGCATGAATCAAATTCGAGGAGAAGTAGCACCCAAATCCAAATCTTGTAAACAAAAAAAAAGAATATATATATATGTATATATTAATTCACAAAAGAATATAAGAATTTTCAATGTAATAAGATAGAACAAAGTGGAAAAGTGGTCCGGCCACTTCACCCAAAGGGCTCGACCATCACAACCTGGCTCGACCATGATCAGATTTGCCTGAAATGCTTGGCCAATGGTCAGCAAATAGAAGGCAAAGCAATGGGATGTGAAGAGGTAGGAGTTCAAGAATACAAAGAGGCAAGGTAGGTGAATGGTCATGGGGTTCAAGTGCATTGGTTCGGCCCTAGGCTAAAGGTCTCGGCCTGGGTTCAAGCATGGTCAGGTGGTCTGGTGATTAGGGTGGTGCGGCCAGTGGTCATGTCAGTCACGGCAAGGGGCTGGAGGAGGAGTAGGTGGTGAAGGCCGAGGCAAACAAGGTGGAGATGGTGAACAAAATGGAGTTCGGCTAGGGGTTTTTGCATGTTTTGGTGATGGATTTTGGATCATGGTGGTCACGGCCTGGCTGGAGATGGTGATGGGGAGATGAAGGCCGGTCATATGGTGGTGGTAGAGGAGGAGGTGATGGTGGAGAAGTCGGCTAAGGGATGGAATATGGTAGAAGCCGAGCATAGTTTAAGGAGGACAAAAGAAAAAGAGAATAAAAGAAGAGGAGGAAGCCATGAAACTTACTGCAATTTCTTTCAGGAATGCAAATGAGAAATGAGAAGCTGAACAAAAATTTTGTACGTGAAAAATGAAAGAGTTTTGAACGGCAAGAAGTGATTGAACGGCTAGGAAAATGTAAAGGCAACCATAGAAAAATAACTTAAGTCTCTTGAATTTCCAAGCCCAATATCACAAGCCCAAATCAAAACAATTTCAACACACAAATAAAATTCAAAGCCCAAACAAATAAAAGATGGAAATTAAATAGAAAAATGAACAATGAAAATACAGAAAAAAATTGTGTGTAAAACATTGAATTTTATCAATTTTAAAAAGTTTAAAACAGAATTTAACGAAACGAAAAGCAGGGCGAATGTCAGAATCAAATACAGTTTCAAAGAAAAAGATTAGAAATTAAAATTCAAATTCAAATTTAAAAATTTCAACTGAAAGTCAAAGTTTGACCAAAGCTGACTAAAATATAAAATTTCTAGAAAATCATTATTTAACTATATTTGGAAAATAAATTGAAAACAAAATCCAAAATACATTGGAAAAATTCCAAAATTCAATTAAAAATGATTTAAAATCAAAGTTTCAAATAAAACTAATTTAAAATTATTTGTTAAAAATATGGGCTGTTACACTCTCCCCCACTCAAAACTTTTCGTCCTCGAAAAGGAACGAGACAAGGAAAAACAAAGAAAGATAAGATAGAATATCGAATAGTACCTGAAACAAACAATTCCGGATTCGAAGCATGCATGCTCTCCTCCGTCTCCCAGGTACAATCCCGATCATCAGTACTCCACTGCACTTTGACCAGGTTAACAGATTTCCTTCTCAGCTGCTTCGTACCTCTATCGACAATACGAAGTGGCTTCCTCTCGACAGTCAGATTAGGCTGAATATCCAAACTCTTGAGAGCAGAAGGCCAGACAATAAGGGATGGATCATGAAGATACCGACGAAGATGCGAAACATGGAATACATTATGCACTCCAGAAAACTTCTCAGGCAAATCCAAACGATAAGCTAAAGAACCAATCCTCTCCAAGATGCGGAAAGGACCAATGAACCTAGGAGCAAGCTTCCCTCTGCGACCAAACCGAATCACATTCTTTAAGGGAGAGACCTTAAGGAAAACCAGATCACCAACAGAAAACTCCAAACTCCTTCTACGCCGATCAGCGTACTTCTTCTGCCTATCTTGAGCACTCCTCATCTTTCTCTTAATCTCTTCAACTCTCTCAGAAGCCTCCAAAATCATATCAGGACCAAGAACCAAACGATTACCGGATTCAATCCAGCAAGACGGAGATCTGCAAGGTCGTCCGTAAAGAGCAACAAACGGAGACATTGCAATATTGGCCTGAATATAAAAGATAGAAATGAGATGGATAAAAGATTAAGACCAGATTAAAACAGCAGATTGAGATTATACCTGATAACTGTTGTTATAGGTGAATTCGACAAGATGGAGATGATCTTCCCAAGATCCTCCATAATCAAGCACACAAGCACGAAGAAGATCCTCCAGAATCTGATTCACTCTTTCTGTTTGACCATCGGTCTGTGGATGGTAAGCAGTGCTCAGATTCAAGTGAGTACCCAAAGATTCCTGAAAAGCTCGCCAAAACTGACTGGTAAAGATAGGATCTCGATCACAAACAATACTGATAGGGACACCATGGAGACGAACAATCTCTCTCATATAGATCTCAGCCAGACTGGGAGCAGAACGAGTAGACCTGACCGGAATGAAATGTGCGGACTTGGTCAGTCTGTCCACAATAACCCAAATGCCATTACCCCTCCTAGTCCTCGGTAATCCATCAATGAAATCCATAGAAACTTGTTCCCACTTCCAATTGGGAACCTCAAGGGGCAACAATAAACCAGGGGTCTTCTGATGATCGGCCTTGACTTGCTGACAAGTCGCACACCTACTAACAAAGATAGAGATATCACGCTTCATCCCTCTCCACCAATAAAGCCTCTTCATATCCTGATACAACTTCGTCACACCCGGATAAATAGAAAGTCTGGATCCATGATTCTCCCAAAGTAACTCCTGTCTCAATCCATCAACATTCGGGACACAAATCCGATTATTAATCCTCAAAATCCCTCTATCATCGATCTGAGCTCCACTACCATCAAGACTACTACTTCCAACCCTGCTAGGAACATTCTCCTTAATAAGCCTAAGCATCTTATCCTCATCCTGCTTAGCCATGGTATGATCCAAAAGAGGAGAAGAAACAACAAGCTGACACAACATCGCCTTTTTCCGACTCAAAGCATCTGCCACAACATTAGCTTTACCGAGAGTATAGCTAATATCGAGGTCGTAAGAAGGTAGAAACTCAAACCAACGAACTTGCTTCTGATTCAAATCCTTCTGGGAGAAGATATATCTCAAAGACTGATGATCGGTAAAGAGGTCAAACTTATCACAAAGATCCACAGAAATAAAACTATGGGAAGCTCCAGTATCAAATAAAACACGAACATGATGATTAAATAAAGAAAAGGTGCCCTGGAGAGTACCTTGGTTATCACTAGGAGCAGGAGCAGGGGGAGCAGGTGAAGAAGCAGAGGTAACAGCAAAAATACCCGACGGTTTGCCCTTCTGCTGAGTAGGACAATCCTTCCTGAAATGACCAGGCTGCAAACAAATATGGCATAGATCACGCCTATTCAATGAGCAGGAGGAGGAATAGCAGCACCTACTAAATTAGGGAAACTATTAGCATAGTGTCCCTTCTGATCACACTTGAAATAGGTAATAGAACATAGGTCGATAGGCTGCCTCTGAGAAGGAGAAGATGAAGATCCCAAACCTGGATTCTTGAGCCAATTCTTCTTCTGCTGATGGAAATTAGGCTTCCTCTTCTTAGAATAAGCAGAGAAAGACTGAGAAGAAGGAGCACGAGCAACAGCAGGATCCCTAGAAGTAGGATTCTCATAACGGATAGCCATATCCATAAGCTCGGTAAATGTGCCATGAACATGAGAAATGAGACGAACATAATACTCCGGACGAGCACCAGCTATGAACTTCTCATTCTTCTTAAGTTAGGTGTCAATCAGGCTAGGACCGAACTTGGAAAGTTCATTGAACTTCCGCTCATACTCAGAAAAGGACATGCTACCCTGCTTAAGATCCATAAACTCACGATAAAGCTGAGATTTCCCGGCTTCGGGCATCCATTTTGCCACAAAAGCCTCCTGGAAAAGAGATAGATAAGCTTAAGATAGATTTCAAAGAGAGAAAGCTGAAACAAACACAAGACTAACACAAAAGGATACCTAAACTGATCCCAAGAAATATCTGCCTCCACAGTATGAGCTGTGACAAACTCCCACCAATCCTAGGCTGCCTCCTGAAGCTGCCAAGCTGCCAACTGACGCTTCTGAGCATTAGTAATCTCCAAACCATTAAAAATCCTCTCAAGACACCTCAACCACTGCTGAGCTTCTACGATGCTCTCAGACCCAGTAAACTTGGTACCACCAAGCTGAGTGAATTCCTTGCAAAGAGTAGTGAACCTGATGGGTGCAACAGGCTTAGGAACTGGGGCAATACCATGACCCGTACCTCTGCCATTCCTACGATTCATCCTGGAAAATCAAGAATGAATTTTAGGACAAAGGTAAAATAGAAAGACAATGATAAGATTCAACTAGAATGGAAATCTTAATCAAAGAATTCAAATAAACAAGGTGGATTCGAAAGGAATAAAGTCAAGAAAAATGAGATTTAAAACAAGAAAATTTTATATCCAAAATAATCTTTGAAAATATTTTTAAATCATTTGAAAATCATTTATACTTAAAAAATTATGTTCTCTCACAAAAAAAAGGATTCAAAAATTTATTTCACTCATTCTAGGGTAATTCTAGCATATCTCTAATGAGTTTTTGCTCCATAGGCTAAGGTTTGCCTAAAACCAAAGCTCTGATACCAAATGTAACGACCCACTATTTTGGACCATTCAAATCGACAATAAAACCACACATGTCAGACTTGAATAATTCAAAACAATAGATTGTAAATAAATTTGGAGCAAATAAAATCAATCACAGAATCACAGACACAGAATATCAGAATAACTCGTAGCGGAAATAAAATACATAGTGGTTCGTGAAGCCACTACGATACATAGTCTCAAAACAGATACAAAATACCATAGTCTGAAAAACAGATACAACAGAAGTCTGAATACATAAGTTCACAAATACATAAGCAAAGCTGAATGAAATAACTGAAATGGAAATAGACAACTAGATAGACAGATAAACTCCAGCAATCTCTAGCTCCAGAAAGTGAATCCAAAGTTGTGATACTCAGGCTGACCCGAGCGTAAATAAAAACACAAACACTCGAGTCAGGACATACATACTTATAATGTAAACCAACTCAAGTGAACTGTAATAGAAATGCACAAGTAACTTAAAGGATGCTTGGGATCGCCCATCCTTTAAGGATCTGTTAAACTATTTACTATGTAGTAATATACGCTATTTTAATGTCTAAAGTAAAGTAAACTTACTTAAAAATAGCATTAAGGCTTTACATTTTACACCTTAACACATATATAGTGCCAATAGTCTATACAGTACCGTAGCACCTCCAGATCGGGAGGCTACCAGAGGATACTCCATAGGTACGACACAAATTAAACTCGTATAAGGCGCGCTAGGGTAGGTAACACGACACATTTAGGCAATGCCAGGGTAGATATACCAATTACGCATCAGGACTGGTGGTAACGCATAGCAGCCACTACCGCCCACCTCGAGCCACACTCCCAAAAATCAAAGGGTGCACCCAATCAATCACAAAGTAATAGAATGGTATCAAAGAAGTGTGTCCGATCAGAGGAGCTACCTCACTTGGCCCGGAATCGCTCCTGTTTTAGCCACCTTATGCCAACTCACGGGAGTTGGGTCCACGTATATACCTCATATAGGATCGTCGCCACCATCCTACTTCATTTTGGAATCTACACCGCGTACACAGTTGTTAAAATGGTTTTCGGTATCGACAGAGAGTATGTCCATATCTGATCCCGGTCTCTTTAACAACAAATCGTTATTATAACCCGTGGTTATAAATTTCAAAATGGTATATATTTCAAATCAAAACATATTCATTTAAACCATTAAATTTAATGTCAATCTTTCAAAATAATATTCATTTCCACAGTTGTAGCATTTCTAAGTTCATTCATACAATTATAACCATTTCAAAACATTGTATTTTAGCATTCATAGCACTTGGAAAATGTGATAATACATATAGTAGCAGTTCGAAAATATTATCCTTTCAGAAATATTGTCTTTTTAGAAACAGCAGTACTTATAAAATGTTACTGTAGGTATCATAGAAATCCAGAAATACAGTTCATTTCAGAAACAACAGCGCTTATAAAATGTTACAGTAGGTATAATAGTAACTCAGAAATACAATTCACTTCAGAAACAACAGCACTTATAAAATGTTACAGTAGGTATAATAGTAATTCAGAAATATAGTTCATTTCAGAAACAGCAGCACATATAAAATGTTACAGTAGGTATATTAGTAATTCAGAAATACAGTTCATTCAGAAACAGAAGCACTTATAAAATGCTACCTTAAAACCATAGCATTTCTGAAATGCTACAAATACTGTTATAAGTTTTACTATAACATTTTTAAAACAATATATCTTCAATTTTTATCATTTTTAACTTATCAAACTTATTTCACTTTTCAAAATTATTTATTTGGATATCATTTAACTTATGATTTAATGAAATACAATTTTATTAATAAAATATCGAATTAAACTATAATTCATTTATTAAGTCAAAGGTACATTATTTTACTTAACTTTTATTTTAACAATTAACTTAATACTTTATTTTTAAAAATACCCATTTCATAAATAAATATTCTTACTACTAAGTTAAGCTTAAAATTCCATTTAAAAACTAAATTTTCAATTATTAAGTCAAGTCATATGTTAAGTTACATTTTAAACCATTTATTTACTTATACATTTTAACTTATAGAAAATCACTATAAAATTTATTTAAATCATTTAAATCCAATTTAAGTTAAAATTTCATAATTTATATTTCAAATACTTAAAAATTTCAGAAAATATTTTAAAATTAACCACGGGTCTATATAATATTTTCTAACCTAGGTCAAGTGATACAGATATGTATCATTTCAATCTGTAATATATAAAATCTCGGGTTCTATCATTTCAAACCCGCAATCCCAAGTCAAAATAAATAAAAATCGCTCGAGCCTATCATTTCAGCTCATAACGATTTTTCCCTATACTAAAGTCCGTTCGGGTACGTATCATTTCAACCCATAGTGAAAGGGAACTTGAAGTGTGAGAAACGGAAAATAAAATAAACAGTATAGCATCTCATATGATGTAAGGTGATGTAGCAGGTATATAAACAGGTTATATCATCATATAATGTCAGATAACAGGCAGATGTGAACTTATAACATAGCATATCAACTACTACATATCCAAGTGACATTGTTTCACATTTATATAAGTATGATTTGTTGAGAGTGATAAACTCACCTTCTAAAGCTAGAGATCTTCAAAACACAAATCCAAACTCTGCAAAGCACGACAAAGCATGAATCAAATTCGAGGAGAAGTAGCACCCAAACCGAAATCTTGTAAAAAAAATAGAATATATATAAGTATATGTTAATTCACAAAAGAATATAAGAATTTTCAATGCAATAAGATAGAACAAAGTAGAAAAGTGGTCCGACCACTTCACCCAAATGGCTCGACCATCACAACCTGGCTCGACCATGATCAGATTTGCCTGAAATGCTTGGCCAATGGTCAGCAAATAGAAGGCAAAGCAATGGGATGTGAAGAGGTAGGAGTTCATGAATACAAAGAGGCAAGGTAGGTGAATGGTCATGGGGTTCAAGTGCATTGGGTTCGGCCCTAGGCTAAAGGTCTCGGCCTGGGTTCAAGCATGGTCAGGTGGTCTGGTGATCAGGGTGGTGCGGCCAGTGGTCATGTTAGTCAAGGCAAGGGGCTGGAGGAGGAGTAGGTGGTGGAGGCCAAGGCAAACAAGGTGGAGATGGTGAACAAAATGGAGTTCGGCTAGGGTTTTTTGCATGTTTTGGTGATGGATTTTGGATCATGGTGGTCACGGCCTGGATAGAGATGGTGATGGGGAGATGAAGGCCGGTCATATGGTAGTGGTAGAGGAGGAGGTGATGGTGGAGAAGTCGGCTAAGGGATGGAATATGGTAGAAGCCGAGCATAGTTTAAGGAGGACAAAAGAAAAAGAGAATAAAAGAAGAGGAGGAAGCCATGAAACTTACGGCAATTTCTTTCAGGAATGCAAATAAGAAATGAGAAGCTGAAAAAAAAATTTATACGTGAAAAATGAAAGAGTTTTGAACGGCAAGAAGTGATTGAACGGCTAGGAAAATTTAAAGGCAACCATAGAAAAATAACTTAAGTCTCTTGAATTTCCAAGCCCAATATCACAAACCCAAATCAAAACAATTTCAACACACAAATAAAATTCAAAGCCCAAACAAATAAAAGTTGGAAAATAAATAGAAAAATAAACAATGAAAATACAGAGAAAAATTGCGTGTAAAACACTGAATTTTATCAATTTTAAGAAGTTTAAAACAGAATTTGACGAAACGAAAAGCAGGGCGAATGTCAGAATCAAATTCAGTTTCAAAGAAAAAGATTAGAAATTTAAATTCAAATTTAAAAATTTCAACCAAAAGACAAAGTTTGACCAAAGTTGACCAAAATATAAAATTTCCGGAAAATCATTATTTAATTATATTTGGAAAATAAATTGGAAACAAAATCCAAAATACATTGGAAAAATTCCAAAATTCAATTAAAAATGATTTAAAATCAAAGTTTCAAATAAAATTAATTTAAAATTATTTGTTAAAAATATGGGTTGTTTCAACCTTGCTATTTTGTTTTGGATAGATAGTCCATTTCTTAGCATAACTGACCTTGCTATTTTGTTATGGACGGATAGTCTACTTATTACCTGTTTTATGGACAGATAGTCCATTTATTAGCATAAAGGATATTGCTATTTTGATATAATCAGTTTGGTTGTAGGTAAGGATTTGCAAAATATATGTTTTAAAGAGGATATTAGTGAGGGGAAACCCGTTCCGCTAAGCGGCGTGGTCTCACTTAATATCAGTAAACCGAGATGTAACAGAAATATTCACACCAGGCTTTATGTCTGACTCGAAGTTTTTATTTCCTCTTAAACTCTTGGATGCTCAAAACTGATTTGAGAAGGCTGAGGGTTAAGGTTTTCAAGTTTTAGTCTTTTGGCGAATAAAGCTTCCGTAGATGAGCAGGTGGCTGACGGATAGCTAATTAGGATTCATAGTTTCATTTTGGTTTGATTCCGCTGTGTATATTAAGTCAGATATGACTATATTAACTCTGATCAACCAAGGGCGCATCGTCATATGTCGCTCTTGGTGTATTATTGTAATGATTATAATTAACCTTTACCTAGAAAACGATATGGGATTATGTAACTTGGATATGAATTTGTTTGAAATGTAATCAGTAAAATGTTTTTTTTTGAAATCTATGATTTTGTTCATATTCAAGTGCTTCTGATATTATGAATACCATTAGCATTGCTGTATTTTATCACCAGAAGTTAATACTATAGATGACTGCAGCATCTGTAGCGCTTAGCTTTTGGCCTCTAGATACGGGATGTTACACCGATATACTGTGTATTTTAGAGTTACAACATTTACTATCTTTCTTGTATTATATGTGATCGCTCCGCTGTGAGATTAATCTATTTCTACTATTCTCTTTTTTACCCTAACAATCTGTCTTTTTGGTGATTGGATGTCGGCATTGGAATACCGTGGATGTATTTGGTGCCGACTTTCGATGGTCGAAAAGGCGGAATGTTACATTTAATTTCCATCTTTATTAGTATTGTGATTTTATTCTCTTACAACATTCTTATCACAATTATAATTCTTTATTTAGCATAAAAGGATTTTCTGCATTTTAATGCATTAAAATTATATCTCTCCCAAATGGAAAGGTTAACGCTATAAATTTATATAGCTTATCAAAAAGGAGGATTTGTGTTGCATTTGGAATTACGAGGAATTATCTTTTCATAGTTATTGAAACAGATAGTACAAAATATGATAAATATTCCTATTTTATACATTTCTTTCTTTTTAGATGTATTCCTTGTCATCTTAAACAACACACTTTTATTTATTTTAAACTTGATAATCCATAGAAATTCACATTGCAACATCCTATATTTCAATGAATTAAAATACCAGTTCAAATCCTAAAATTTTATTGTGATTACGTTATTTTACATTCTTATTTTTTAATAACCATTCAAATAACATATCTGGAATTATTACATCATTTATAATTTCATGGTCTATTATTATTAAATAATAAATTCAGGGACTACTAATACCCAAAAATTTTCCAAATTTACATTCACACACACACACACATATTAAGTTAACAGTTGCAAAATATGTTGGCAGAGTTTATAATTTCATTGCACATGTATAGATTTAGCCAACAACTCCAATTTATATTTCAGGCTTATATGAATAGATCTGCAACAATATGAATCTAATATTATACAAAAGTATATAATTTTTCCCACTCGGCATTTTTGCTTTACAAATCTCTAGATCTAATCCATGTTATTCTAGTTTGACTATCTTTTTCCCTTTTCAGATTTACACACCACAAGTGTATACAGATCTAATAGAAATCTAAATTAGAAAAGAGATTTGAATTGTGATTTGTATTTTAGATCCGGATTTACAGTTTACCTTGACTTTGGCAATTTGATTTGAACCTATTCTCTTCCTAGTCATCTTCTACGATTCTCTAATTGTATGTACATATAAACTATAACTATTTTTAAGAATTTAGAATTTCGAAGAAAACGAGAAAATGGCAAAGCTCTAGTGTCACTCCGACAATATGATTTTAGAAGTAAGGGTCTAAGCTTATATTTATAGAGGTTCGAATCTTTGCCAATCGTTCGATAAAACTGGATCAAATCCGAGCCATTCAGGTAACAATTTACTGTTGATTTTACATTACCAACCGTTGACCGCTAACATACATGGCTAACCGCTTGCCTTTTGGCTCGACCGTTTGACTCCTAAATTATGAATTTCCTACGCTGTTTGATTTGTTTAATTTTCTTACATGTTAAACCGATTACGTTCATTTGTTTCCCACTTTACACATCTTATGGGATTTGATTTTAAGGTTAACATTTCTTAACATCTAAGCTTTCATTAATCAAATTAATTAACATTTAATTTATTTTTATTACCATAATTACGTATATATAATCATTTCTGATTCGAAAACTTCAAACATTAATGGCATTTTCGTTTGTACTTTGATTGCAAAATTTTATATATGAAAATTGATCAGAAAATTGCCATGAACCCAATGGTGCAAATTTCGTAGCAAAATTCTGACATTTGTAAAAATTCAACTTTTTAGCATTATTGTTTATTAACTAATTTTTAAACTAATTATCGTAAAATTACGGGGTGTTACATTCTTCCTCCTTAAAAGAATATCGTTCCCGAAATTCCTCAAGGACCGAACAATGTAACATAACGCACAACCATTCTAAACTAACCAATCAATTATGTGCAACCAATTTTTCAACCAATTGTGTAAAAGTTATAACGATCCACTATTTTGGACCATTTAAATCGACAATAATCCACGCATGTCTGACTTGAATAATTCAAAATAACAGACTGTAATAAAATTTGGAGCAAATAAAATCAAATACAGAATCACAGACATAGAATATCAGAGTAACTCACAGCGGAAATAAAATACCATAGTAGTTCATGAAGCTACTATATACAAACTCTCAGAACATATACAAAATCTCATAGTCAAAATAAGTATAATAGAAGTCAAGATACATAAATCAATAATATCGAGACAATATTGAATAAGAAATAACTGGAATAGAAGTCGATGAACTGATAGATAAATAAGCTCCAACAGATCTCTAGCTCCAGAAGGTGAATCCAAAGCTGTGATTCTCAGGCTGACCCGAGCGTAAAGTAAAACACAAAACACTCGAGTCAGGACATATATACTTATACAATGTAAACCAACTCAAGTGAACTGTAATAGAAATGCATAATAACTTAAAGGATGCTTGGGATCGCCCATTCTTTAAGGATCCATAAAACCATCAATTTAATTACATCCCGTGGTTAAAATTCCAAAAGGTAATTTATACTTCGAAATCAATTATCATTTCAAATCCATTTCAAAATATCAAAATATTTCAAATCAAATTATTTCATTTAAATCATTTAAAAATGAAGTTATTATATTTAATAGTCAATATTCAATTCTCAAAATTTTACCATTTCAGAATTCATTTATTCACTTAAATTTATTAAAACAGTGAAATTTCAACTTTTGCAGCATTTAGAAAATGCTACGGAAAGATATGTTTAAAAACAATTCAATTAGCAAAAGACAGCATTTAGATGCTGTAATAGGTTTAGATTTCAAATAAAACTTTAGTTAAATTCAGCAACTAGCACTTAGTTCATTTTAGCCATTTAGTTCATTTATATCAATTACAGCATTTACAAAATGCTGTAATATCTTTAACTTGAAATAATAGCATTTCAGGAATGCTGTCAATTTAAATTCCAAACTTTCAGTACAATTTCAAAAACAATTAAAATTTATTTAAATCCATTTTAACTTATAAAAATCATATTTTCGTACTTTAAAAACAATCATTTAAATAACCCTTAATTTATGATTTTACGAAGTGAAAGTTTCACAAACAATTATCCACTACGCCATAGATTGCATACTGCAACACACAAGAAGTGATGCAGAAAGTGCCAAATAATGTTGCTGGAGGCCAAAAACGAGCTAAGGCAACACTTTCTCGGTGTTGCATTTTGCCGCGTTGCCGCAGACTCAAATGCAACATCTTTGTGACCCTAAGGCAACATCGGTTCTGTTGTTGCCACAGGTACTAAATTTACTAAAAAGTGGGTCCCACAATCTGGGCCCCAACATGTGGGGCCCACTAATTCTGTTAACCAACTTAACGGAACCGTTTTGTGGGGCCCACATTCATTAATCTATGGTAACACTTTTACCAATAAAATGGCAACACTTTTCCAGTTTATTACCACATTTAACATCACATACTGCAACATTATATCATATCTACGGCAACACTTTTTGCAATTTAAATTGGAAATGTACTGCAACATCATACTACTGCAACATTACACTGCATTTCATAGTAGCCAAAGAGCTATTCATTTCATAACAGCCAAACAACAAGTCGTTTCATAACAGCCAGCAACACAAGTTTTAGTCAAGTACAAAATAACAAACATAGCCAGTGCATTCATATTAACAGCCAGTACATACTAATTAAATTCTACATACTACACGTGAATTCATCTTTGCGAGCCTCCAAATTTCATGCTTCCGAGCCACCAGTACCATCAGTGCCTCTAGTGGCTCCAGTGCCAGTTTCATTACTGCAGACGGTCGCACAAAGACCCGCAACATCAATTTGCATGTCAGGGTTAGCTTCGCCTAATTTCTTAAGCACCCATGACAAGTTCTCCTGAACTTTTCGGTTCACCGTTGCATCAAATTCATCTTTGACCCTCTTGTTCACCTTTGCTTCGACTTCTTCAACTATATTTTCCTTTATCTTCGCTGCCAGCTCCTGTATGTATGTGCTTGTTGTTGGGGCATCTTTTGAAACTTCTGCAGACTTTGTGTGCCGTCCTATAAGCCAAGTTGGACCGTGCCGCTTTCCATCAGAAATCAGTTCTTGAACAACTTCATCACTTCCTCCTTCACCTATTGCTTTTTGAATCTTATCTTGCAAAATAAAGCAGTTTCAAAATGTGACATTAAATAAAATTAACAAATATAACATCTGAAGCAGTTTCAAAATGTTGATGCGCAAAATGAAGCATTTTTTTGACATCTGAATGAAGAGAAATTAAAATTCTTACAACTCTATACTTCATTACTGAAGTATCGGTCTTGTACACCTTTCCTTCTTTCCGCTTGCGAGTTCTAACAAAAAGCTCTCCATCTGATTTGTTGGACTGATACAAATTAAATGAAAAAAGTTAGACAGCAAAAGAATATCAAACCAATTTTTCCAGAACATATATCACTATTCAATTCAGATGTTATATTTGTTAATTTTATTTAATGTCACATTTTGAAACAGCAAATCACAGATGAAACTGTTCACAGATGCACCAATGAAAGCTGCTGTTGTTAATTTTATTTTAAAGGTTAGACAGCAACTCACAGATGCAAAAATGGAGCAACAGCAGCTTACAAGTGCAAAAATAAAGAAACGGCAAGTATAAAATCACAACATATGTAGCAACAATATCACTAACATTTTCTCGACTGTCCTAAACAAGGATACTTTTGCTGTCCCAAACATTTTCTCGACTGTCCCAAACCAACCCATCACTAAGTTTCAGAAATTATACAAACAAGGATACTGCATTCGAGTTTGCAGTACCCTAAGATGGGTGCAATACCTTAACCATCACTAAATTTGCCAAATACCTTAAACACTGTATTAATAATTTCCACAGAGACGGATTGGACTCATATTTAATGTTTAATATGCATCTAACTTGCTGACATATATTGACCAAATGTGTACAAATGCATGAGCATGACGGACACTGGTTTGGAAAAGAACTGAGTTTTCTATCCCAAACAAGGGCAAAGAAAGGCTCATTTATATTTTTATAGATTTTATGTATTTTTTTAGCAAATGGTAATAATAGCTATTGAGTCGTAAATTAATGTGAAAATGCATACCCAGCCAACCATAAAAATAAGCAAAATACATACCATCTTATGCCAAATTTGAGAAAAAAGTTTTGGACCAGCAGTGTGTGTGTCTGTATACAATTTCCGACTTGCACAATTTGTAAGGGCCTTGTTCTATAAAAACATAAAATAAAGATGTTTATCTGCCTGATTTGAATGAATAGAAAGGGAAATAAATTCTGTGATAAAATTTAAAATTATACCTGAATTTTTTCATCTCCCCAATACATCAAGAGTACTTGGAAATCCGCAAGTGGAATTTCGTCCGGCCTATTTTCAAGCCTCTCTTCATCAGTTTCATAGGCCATATAATGTGCCTTTTTAATACGACTCTTGTACCCCCTCCAAGAGTCACGAATTGACTTCAAAACCCAATATTCACATTCATCCGGAATAATATACCGTTGCTTAAATACAAATCAAACATTAAAAAGAACAGTCATGCTACTTTTGTGACAAGTTACATATATTTAATTAAAATTCAGCTAAGTTTGCAAATTACCTTAACATAGTTCCACAGCGTGCCTTTCAAACTTGCAGGAACATCAAACCAAGACTTGTAAGTAAGTGGAACACTCCTCTTCAGTGTTCCTAAAAAATAACTCAGTTCAGACAATACTTTGTCATCATCTGAAACAGGTTGGCCCCGATGATTCATTTGGATTAGAACTCTTTTGTCATATGACCTTGAATGAACTTTATCCATCTTTGTTTTTCCTCTGAGCCTTCTGGGAGCTCCCACTAATGTTACAAAGTACATACAATAGTAATGAGAAGGCTAGACATAACTTAAATGAGAACTTAAACCATTAAAATCAGAACTCAATTAGATAATACCTTTAGCTTCTTCATCTTCATCTTCTTCGTTTTCAATATTTGTCGACACATTTCCGACGACAGCCTTCTTCCTTCCACTTCCACTTCCACTACTGTTATTCTTCTGGCGTTCTCGCATAGCCAAATAAGCAGACATTGTTCCTATTCCTTCATTGTGTGGTAACTCAATGCTACATGGTGGATCAACAGTTTGTGTAGGAACTGGATTTTCCCCTGCATTCGGAGTTGCATTCTTATCGGTTGCAGATTGAACATTGGCTCGTGAACGAGTTGTTGGTCCAGACTGAGGCTTTGTAATCGTAATTGTTTTGGTTCTCTAAAATACGCACACAAAAACAATAAAATAAAAAAAATAAGGAAGCTGATCTATAATTACCAACATAAAATTAAATCTTCACCTATAACGAACCTTTACTGAATTTTTTGAAGTATCATTTTCACTAGGTTCCTCTTCTTCTGGAGCATAATCTTCGCTTCCAGCTAGCATTTTTGATTTTCCTTTATTTTTTTCAAATTCATTTATCAGTCCAGTAACTAATTTAGGCATCCCAAGAGCTTCAAAAACACTATTCTTCTGCGACACATGTTTAGCTCTCTCCTTTTCGTATTCTGTAAGCGATGGAGGTGGTGGAGGTGGTAGATCATCATCCTGAAAGTAATTTAACAAGACATTATTGTAAATATTATAAAAATATGTAGAACATCATATTAGAAGATCAGATTGTAGTCTTCTTACTTGAATCTCATTTTCATCCGTATTTTCCTCTTCAACGGGAGGATTATAGAAATCCAATTTACTCCTGACACTTGCTGAGTTGATATTCAAAGTTGCATCGCTGACTTCAGTTGGATTTTTCTTCTCTGGTGTCTTTGTAGAATTACTGATCACCTTTTTCTTCTCTGGTGACTTCTTGCTGATCACCTTTTTCCTGTTCATGCGTGGACTCACAGCAGCTTCGCTCACTTGTTGATTATTTAGCCGTGTCGACTTTCTAGGAGTAAGGACTTGATCAGTCTGCGTCTCGTTGGTTTTTGCTGGCTGTTGATTGTTTAGCCGGTCTGACTTTCTAGGAGTAAAGACTTCAGTCTGCTTCTTGTTTTTTGCTGCCTGTTGCAGACGGTGAGTGGTGACAAATTGCCGTTTCTGTGGTTTCACAGCTGCAAACATACAACGACATAAAAGTCAAGTTTATCATGTCATAAACATAATTATTTAAACTTAATTAAAGAAATTATGACTTGACCGTGTATATTAATATTCCAGTTCCTTTATTATTTATGAATTTTCGAGTCGGATGCTCAAAATTGGATCTTGGTTTAAATTCATTTGAAAGTAATCATAAATAGGTTGTTTCATCGTTAGTTTTCTTATGACCAAATTCATCAAAATAGTACAAATGAGAAGATATTTTTATACCTGGACACAACAGATTCTTCCTTGGGCGTACAATGACATGTGGCTGCATTTGTTTCATTGGCTCAATTTTATCATCGACCACGGTGTCGACATAGAAATCAATGTGATCACCATTATTTTTTATTTGCATGAACTCCCACAGATCTGCATCATTGCTCACCAATTTCCACCCACTCATTGTACCTTTCCATGAATATACTCCTACAATTTCAGTGTACTTTAGCTCTTCCTTGACATACTCCATCAGTACTGTGTAAGAAAACATATCCAGATCAACGCCCTTGACAAAACTCTCTTCTCCACCAACATATCCATTCTTCTCAAATTTTCCCTTGTGATGGAATATAAGATTTGCCTCCATCCTACACAAAATGAAGGAATTAACATTAGAATGACATAATTACAAATTAAAATAAACCAACTGCATTATAAAATAAAACAGTCACTTCACTAAAATGTAATAAAGGCAGAAACACTAAAAAAGAGACCAAAAAAGCCACAAATATGACACATCAGTTACAACATTTAATCAAGGCAGAAACAACATTTTCTAACTTAAATTTGGTTACTTAATTAAATATGATAGTGATACATAGAAATTAAGAAGCATTTTCTTTCACTTTGCTAGGTGGAAGGCGGATTTGTCTTATTGGGACATCATCTCTACACCAGCGAACATCAAAATCTTGATTTCGCATTTCATAAGCAGGCTGGATATCATTCAAATCTTCATTTGCATCTTCTCTTTCGATTTCACACCAGTCTCTCGGTAATTTCTTGATAACATTGTGGTACATCTTATCAATTGGATCTTCTATATAAAACACCTGTTGTACTTGTGAAGCCATAACATAAGGATCAGATTTCTGGCACAATCGATTAAAATTGACACGAGTCAGCCCATATAAATCTTTCTCTTCTTGGTACCAACAACACTTAAATAAAACCACACTAAATTCTCCCCAATAATCTAGTTCTAATATTTCCTCAATTGATCCATAGTAATTAACTTCACCAACCAATGGATTTTGATCTTTCAAACTTGCAAAGCTAGTAGTCAAGGCTGTCAAAAATACACCACTGTTTTGTGTTGTACATTTGGCATCTCTGAACTTTGTATAAAATCTGTATCCATTGATAACATATCCAGTAAATCTCTTAGCTGTTGTAAGAGGGCCCATTGCAAGAAGTTGTACTTCTTTTGAAATGTCCTCCTTTTTCCCAACCTCTTCCTTTAACCACTTCCAAAATTCTTGACTGTGTTCTCTCTCTCTTTTATATTTTTTTGATAATGCATGACCATCAACTAAAGCTCGATGTTTCCTAGAATAAAGACCTGGTTAATAAAAGATGGACACAAAATTTCTAATTCTTCAATAATTACTAAAATAAAAATAAAACTTAAAAACTTACTCAAGTAAACTCTCTATTTCCTTGTTACCACAATTGAATAGAACGTAACGGTGACATGCCGTCCATTGAGAATCTTTTAGATGAATACCTTTTCCATCTTTGTTTCTTCTTGTGCCAATAGGATATTCCAGATTCTGTGGACAGGTTTCAAAATTCATTTTTCCTGCTCCATCGCCACCTAAGAACCTTGAACAGAATATCAAACATTCTTCTGCAATATAACCTTCAGCAATGGACGCCTCAGGTTTATTTTTGTTGCGAACATATGATTTCAGTTTACAAAGATAACGCTCAATAGGAAACATACAACGAAGATGTGCAGGTCCACCATATTCAATTTACTTGCATAAATGAACTAGCAAGTGCACCATTATATCGAAGAAAGCATTTGGGAATATCATCTCAAATTGACAAAGAATTTCCACAATTTCCTTTTGTAGCCTCTTGAGATCAGCCAAATTGATAATTTTACTCCAAAGACTTCTTAGAAATGCACCTAATCTTATCATAGGTAGTGCAACTTCAGGTTTTACAGATTTCTTCACAGCAAATTGCAGCAAGTAGTGGAGAAGAAAATGAGCATCGTGGCTCTTATACCCTGCAATTTTCCTCTCTTTCTTGTTTACATACCGGCTGATATTAGCTGCACAACCATAAGGCAGTTTAGCATTCTCCAACACCGAGCAAAATATTTCTTTCTCCTTGTTCGTCATTTCAAATATGGCAGCCCTGATCTGAATGTAATTCCCATCAGCTGATAGAACTGGATGAAGGACATCCCTAATGCCTATCTCTTGTAAATCATACCGAGCACTTAAATGGTCTTTCGACTTCCCATCAATATTTAGTAAAGTACCAAGTATGTTATCACAAATGTTTTTCTCTATGTGCATAACATCAAGGTTATGTCGACATACATTGTGACTCCAATATGGTAAATTAAAAAATATTGACTTCTTTTTAAAAGGGGATTCATTTTTATGCTTGTTGACCTCTTTCTGCCCAAAAATATTTTCATAACCAGCCAACAATTCTTCAATGTCTGTCCCGGATAAAATTTCCGGAGATGTCCCCATTTCAATTTCACCATTAAACCTTTCTTATCAAACCTCCACTTGTGTTCCGGATCTAAAAATTTCCTATGATTCATGTAGCACATTTTTCTACTATGTTTCAAGTAAGTTGAAGAAGTCTCGAAATGGCATACGGGACAAGCTAAATAACCCTTTGTGCTCCAGCCGGATAACATTGCATAGCCCGAAAAGTCGCTGATCGTCCATAACACGCTTGCACGTAACGTGAAATTAGCACCAGTTAAGGCATCATAAGTTTGTATGCCAAGACCCCATAATTCTTTCAATTCTGCGATAAGAGGCTGCATGTAGACATCAATGCTATTCTTAGGAGACTCTGGACCAGGGATAAGGGTTGAAAGTATCAAATTTTCTGGCTTCATGCATAACCAAGGTGGAAGGTTATAATTTACCAATATGATTGGCCATGTGCTGTGAGCAGTAGTCATTGTACGAAAAGGACTGAATCCATCAGCGGCTACTCCTAACCTGATATTTCTGTTTTCAGATGAAAAATGAGGATATTTGGCATCCATCGCCTTCCAAACCTCGCCATCAGCTGGATGTCGAAGTCTGCCATCATTTTTTCGTCCCACTACATGCCATATCATAAGTTCTGCATACTCCTTGGACATGAACATCCTTTGCAGCCTTGGTTTTAGTGGAAAATAACGCATCACTTTTGCTGGTACTTTGTGAATCCGCTTCTCCGGATCATTGTCAACAGCCGCTTTCTTTTCCTTTATAACCCACCTTGAAACACCACAAGTTTTGCAGTTATTTTCCTTTTCATTTTCTGCCCAATATAGCATGCAGTCATTTGGACATGCATGTATTCTTTGGTAATCGAGGCCTAAATCTTTAATGATATTTTTGGTAGCATTGAAAGAAAAAGGGATGTGGGCTTGTGGAAAAGCTTCTTTTAGCAACTCTAATAAATCGGTAAATGCAGACTCGGTGATTCCATGTAGGCATTTTAAAGAATAAAGCCTGATGATGAAACTTAATCGCGAAAATTTAGTACACCCGGGATATAATGGCTGCTTTCCCTCTTCAACATGATGATGAAATTTTCTAGCATTGGCATCTACTCCATTTGCTCCATCAGAAGATCCACTTTCATTGTTCTGCATATTTCCATAAGTATGATGCAACATCTCATCGAGATTATCTCCAAAATTTATTCCCGCTTCACCATCCATATACTTATCGCTCCTTTCAGGATCTACACAGGAAACCTCACAAATCCATTTCACGTACAATTCATATGGATCATTCCAAATCAGATGGTCGTAGACTACCTCTTGACGATACCACTTGCGATTATGACACTTTTTGCAAGGGCATGCAATTTCATCACCTACCGCGAATCTAGAAAAAGTATTTTGAATAAAACGCTTCACTCCACTGATATATCCTTCACTAGACTTAGGAAGTTCTGCCCATATTTTTTCCTCGTCATTCATCACTAATTTAGACACAAATAACATACAAGTTAACTCACAAGTAAAATCAGGAATATGATTACACCTTAACTCACAAGTAAATCAGTAAATTAGGCAACACAACAATCAAATCAGGAAAAACTTGAAATATATATAGAGTGATACCTTAAGCAGAAGATTAAATCGAATCCCTAACTGAAATTCGAATCCCAAACGAACCCTAATTGAAGACCTAATTGAAACACCAAAGCCCTAATTGAACTCGAACTCGAACTTGCCCTAATCGAACCCCGATTAAGCTTGCAAACTTGAACTTTTAGCCCTAATTGAAACAGCGATTGAGAGTGTTTGAGCGTTTGTGAGGCTGAGTGTTTGAGAGGTTGAGCGGCGGAGTGTTATTTTGTTAAGTGTTAAGTTTTGCCGCTTTCTTCCTGCTTCCCGCGTTCTTTTTTCAGCCCGCTCATTTTTTATAATATTTTTATAAGTCTATAGCTACTGCAACATATGTTGATATCTATACTAACATCCTGAAGCTAATGTTGCAATAGACCTTTGGATCGGTGATCCATTTTAACAATTGGATTAAATGTAGACCGTTGGATCGTATTCACGTGGATTGCTAATTTTATTAATTTTTTAATTTGAATACAACTATAGCTACTGCAACATCTTGTTGATACCTATGCTAACACCTTGAAGCGTGTGTTGTAATAGACAATAATCAGCATACCTATCGTTACATTGTAGTTAGCAACACCTTGTATTTTTGTTGCGATAGGTCATCTATGGCGTAGTGATCAAATCTTTAATAATTCACCTATAAAATAAATGTAAAATTTATAATATTTCATTTACTTAGCATTTTAATTAAGTTTACCATTTAATAATTTTATTTAAATTCCATTTTATTTTCTTAACTTTTATTTTAAAACACTTTCACATTTTCCAAGTTAAGTTATACTTCAAATTTCAACTTTTAAACATTTATTTATTTAACTATTATTAATTTATAGAAAAATCAATAACACTTTATAAAATCATTTTAAATTAAAGTAAAAATCAAATTATCATAATATTTACATTTTTAACATATTTTATAATTTCAAGAAAATATATATATTAACCACGGGTCTGTATATAAATTTTTCTAACCTCTAATTCAAATGATACGGATAATATATCATTACAATCCGTAATTTACAAAGGAAAAATCTGGGTTTTATCATTTCAAACCCGCAATCCCAAGTTAAATGAGATAAATAAAAATCGTTCAGGCCTATCCTTTCAGCCCATTACAATTTTTCCCTATTCTAAAGTCCATTCGGGTATGTATCATTTCAACCCATAGTGATTCTATTCTACAGGGAACTTGCAGTGTGATAAGCTGATATAAATAAACATAATAGCGTTATATAACAGTAACAGATGATATGACATGTAATTTACAGGTTTAACATCATACATAAATAATCACAGGCAGTTATAGCATAACATAATAGTACTACACATTCAATTATTGTCAATTCACATTTGCATAAGTATAAAATGTCAAGTGAGATTTACTCACCTCTATGGCTGGAGATTGCAATACAAATGACACAACGGAATCAAAAGCACGATGACAAGACTAGAATTTGGGTGGAGAGCGAGATCCAAGCTATAAATCTTGTGTTACAACCCAAAACAAAACCAAACAAATTATAAATTTTAATGCAACCTTGAAATGATATAACTTTGGAATAAAAACAAATATGAATGCAACGACTTTTGCCTTGCTTTCTACATTTGCTTACACAGCCTAGGGATGTTTTAGCTCAGGTTTGAACATAGGAATGTATGGCATAAAGGCTAGAACAAGTGGAGGAAGTTACAACATAGGAAAGTGAAGAGGTTTTAGGCAACAAAGAGGAGTTTTGGTTCAACAAAGAGGCTCCGCCATGGGGTGTTTGGGGTCAGCCAGTGGAGTGTGGGTCAGGTCAGAGGCTAAAGGGGCGTGTGGTGGTCTAGTCAGAGCTAGTGGTGGCGGCCAAAGGTGGTGGTGGTAGTGGAAAATGAAGTGGTGATGCAAATAGTGGTCACAACATTGTTTTTAAGGCCTAGGTTGCATTTTTGAGGGGTTTGGTCACCATGGTGGGTTCGGCCATGGTCATGACCTGGAGTATAGTTGGTGATGATGGCAGGGAAGAGGTTTAGGAGGTGGTGGCCGTGGATATGAGGAGAAGGAAGTGCAAAAGAATCCAAGAAACAAGGCAAAAACCATGAAAAATGAGAAGAAGAAGAAGAAGAAGAAGGAAAAAGTAGCCATTACCAAATTTTTTTGCAAGCCATGAATAGAATGAGGAAAAAATATTTTTTTGCCAGAATGAGCACTGGAATACACGGCCAAACAATGTAATACACAGCCAAAAGAAGTAAATGAGGAGTTGTGGCAATTGAAAGGACATAGGAGATGAAAAGACGTCAGTTTCTAAAGCATTTTAAACTCTTTCATATTTCCTTTTTCATTAATTCAAATAAAACAAAAATAAAATCATAAATTTGACTTTAGAACCGAAACAAAGTAATATAAAATAAAAATAATTAATTAATTTTAAAGAAAATGGAAAAAGAATATAAGAAATTGCTTAAAAATTGAAAACAGGGTCCAGAAATTACAAATAAATCACTATTGACTTTGGGAAATTAACAACTTCATTTTCAAAAATTATTCTAAAGCAAAGTTTTGAAATAAATAATTCATTTATCATTTATAAAGTGAAATAAATAATTAAATTTAGAGAAAATAGAAAAAGAATAAAGAAATTGTTTAAAAATTCAAAATAGGACTTAAAATTTCAAATAGAATATCACTAGTTTTAGAAAAATTATAACTTTACTTCTAAACCAATAGAAGTCAAGTAAAATAAAATAAATTCTGAACAAAATGAAGTGTAAATGAAAATAAAATAAAGTCTTAAGAAAATAGAAAATAAACAATAAATTTCTTTAATTAAATGAAACTGGAAATTAGGAATTATAAACAGAATACAATTGACATTGGAAAAAGTCAATTACACTTTGAAAAATGTTTTAAAACAAAAATATATACATAACATATTATTTTACCCATATAAATATAAATTAGAACATTACATGACCAAATAAAATATTATTTAGATAATTTAAAATAAACAATTTTGTTAAATACAACAAATTACACTCAATAGTTAAAAAGGCATAACTTTCACAATATTAATCAGATTTTAACGAAACGAAAAGCATTATTCTTGAAATTAAATCTATTTTCAAAATAAAAGATAAAATTCAAACTTTCAAATTTTAAATTTAAAAGTCAAAGTTTGACCATATTGACCAAAATTCAATTTTCTGGAAAATATTCTATTTAGTCATGTTTGGAATTCTAATTCACATCAAAATCAAAATTTATATTTAAAATAACAAAATTTATTCATTTTAGTAAATAAAATAAAGTTTTCAAATTAGGAAATTCAATTTAAAATAATTAAAATATACAATTAAAATAATCACAAAATACAGCGTTGTTACACTCTCCCCCACTCAAATCTTTTCGTCCTCGAAAAGGAATGAGGTACGGAAAACACAGAAAAGATAAAATGGAATAGGATTTAGATAAAAGATGACAAGAAGATTAAAATTATACCTGATAACTGTTGTTATAGGTAAGTTTAATAAGGTGTAGAATAGGAATAGCTAGAAGGGAAAATAGGACGAAAGACAAGGATGAGCCATTAATTTAAAACCATATAAATTTCAATTGGAATTCTTTAATACTTAATAATTTGGTTAAATCCATTTTATTATATCCATAAAAGTCATTTAATTCAAATCGTTGGTTAAAGAGGTAAACAATATTTAAAACACTTTAAAATCCTTTAGGAAGGAAAATAACTGATCAAAATATCCTTTATATAATATTTTATCAAAATACTTTTATAACTCGATGTCTTAACAAGTTTATCCTCGTTCCTGCAGACTCTGGCAGTGCGTTGATCAGGTGCAAAGCTAGAATTCTCCAGGTACTTAGTAGACTTGTTTCAACACCTAATGAAAATACTGGAAAACTTTTAAAAACAGATATGGAAAGTACAATCCAAACAAAAAAAACAAACAAAACCTTTGTCTAACCATGGATCGCAGATACACAAAGGTTACGCCTGGATCCCCCAGGAAACATCCGTATCCGTAAGCTTTCTCAGCCCTGCGAATTTCGCCATGATGACTAGTTGACCGCAGATACACAAAGGTTACGCCTAGATCCCCCAGGAAACATCCGTATCCGTAAGCTTTCTCAGCCCTGCGGATTTCGCTACTAATACGACCTACATAGATCACAGGATACACAATGGTTACGCCTGAATCCCCCAGGAAACATCCGTACCCCTAGGCCATCTCAGCTAGGTGAATTACGCTATGCAGTCGCGCTCGTAAGACCATGGGTAACGCCATGGAATTCGATGGAAACTCGAGTATCATATCCGGAAAACCAAAAATCAGAGAAATATCGATAGAATGAATCCACAATGTGGCCACAAAGCGGATATCAAGCAGAAGGCACTTTTCATATCTTTACTTCGAATATATGTATAATATAGTACCTTTTCAAATCACTTTCAAATATCGTACTTATATAAAGTCCATTATATATAAGATTTTATTTTCAAATCAAATACCTTTCCAAAATCGATAGTATATCAAATCACACTTATATAGACTTCAATTATATAAGATTTCACTTTTCAAATTGAGTACCTTTTCAAAGCCATAGTTTTTGAATCAACATCATACTTATACAAACCAATTTTTATATAAGTTCTATATCTCCCAAATCAAGTATTTAGTAACACAAGGTTCTCAAATTTTAATTTGTTTCAATATCAGCTCAGTTTCAAAATCATATACAATTCCACCAAATTATTTCTTCTCAAATTAAATATCTTCAATTCCAAAGTTTCCAAAATAATAAATTTAGAAAATAAATCCAAATTTCCAAATCAATATAATTTAAGTCAAACAATTTATTTCCAACATCAATGGTTTTCAATATCATCTTATATTTACATAAAGTCCATCTTATATAAGGATCAAAAAAATTTAAAAAAAATAAATTTCGCTGCATGAAGAGCCATATGGGATTGAACATCTTTGCTTACTAAAAGAATTTTTTTTAGAATAGTTTTGTATATAAAATAGTTTGTAAAATAGTTTGTATGTAAAATAGAATAAAACAGTTTGTTTGAGAAGAATAAAAGAAAAATAGTTTTGAAAAATGGATTTAAATTGATAGTAGTTTTTCATAAAAGAAAGAATTCCAATTAAATTACAAAGATATACAACCCAACAACTTCCACTTTCAGCGGCAAGTATATCAATGATATTAGAATATAAGATGTACATATGTCATCATTTCGCAAAATCACATTCGATCGCTCGCTCGATCACACAAGTTCGCTTTCGAACTAGTATTGTCCATTCGACTTCCCTAATGCGGATTTCGATATGGTTTCTCGACTAGAAACCATCAGTCTCCTTGCATAGCCATATACTATGATAGAGAATTCAAGAATCAAGCCCAAAATCCATATTAAATATTCGCCATCAAGAATCAAATGAAAAATCCTAACACGAAATGGTGTAATTCACCTCGAACTTGTGTACTCAAACTTGGATCAATTTAATTATGCGAATAAAACAGCATACGTACAACTTATGTATCTATTCCAACTTTTTAAATATATAGTTTCATAAAGATGTTACTAAGTTAAACATTTAAACTAAATTTTATACAAAATATTTTGAAGACCAAATTCTTCTCAAAACATTTCAAATCTAAATTTCATATTAGAAAAAATTCAAAATAGCCTTATTCATTTACTTAACAAAACAGTTTCAACTTATTTAAATCATATTACTACATACTTTAAACATACATACCAAACTTATATACTTTATACTTTTCAAAATTACTTAGCTTTGAAAAGTTAACCTTGATTTGGAAGTGCTCGAACCTTCAAAATAGTCGAAGAAATCATATTTCAATCCAGGAGTTGGAAATCACCAACAAATCAGTAAATCAATTCCAAAAGTAAGGTTATATCAAATCAAATCCAAAACTCAAGAACTGAACACCGGCTCATTTCAAATTGTTCAAATATATATACATATATCTTTAAAATTTCACATCACACTTCGGAATTTGAGATCAAAATTAGTTTCACAAGTCACCCACATAAAAAAGCTACCGAAGTGGCCTCTCCCCCACTCTGAAACTCGAAAATCAATGTCGATGATGCATGCATTCATCACCGAAATTATTTTCCAACGACATAAGTGGGTTCTGGACTTCTATTTTCTCAACTTCTTTTGAAATTTCTTCAATATCATTTGAAGCTCATTAAAATCATTTGAAACATTTCATATTCAGAAAATACTTTCAAATCAGATTATTAATTATTTCAAAATCTTAAAACCAGTTCCAAAATGCCGGAGTTCAATCACTCAAATTCAGATTCAAAACCTTCAGTTATAAATCATTCTATATGAAACCATTTCTTATATAAATTTCAAAATTTCAAATCCATTCAAAACTTTAAATTCTCAATTTTAAAATGGTATATAATCCTTATCGAAAACATTTCACTTAATATATAAAATATGGTCATCCTTATCAAAATAACAACTACGATGAATACAAAAATTTCAAAAGACAATCAACCACAAATTTTCCAATGGATGATTCAAGGATGGATTTAAAAAAAATAGAGATTCAAATTTAGAGGAACTCTAATCAAATAGAATTCTGATTCAAAGATAAGCTCAAACGAAGATAAGATAATTAAATTACCAAATAGAAGATGGATAAGCTCATATAAATTGCGGGCGACCTTAACCGGTCAACCGTGACTTCAGGAATAATTGATGCGAAAATCTAAGGCAAATCGACCTTCGATCGCCAGAGATAGAATCCAGGTATAGCAGAAGATAGAAAACATCGTAAACCGAGGATACAGAAATCTCCGGTGAATCAATGCCAATTATAAGGGAGTTTCACCTTTTTATAAATCATTCAAAGATTGGCGGAATCGCCACCTTATAAAGGTCATTCAAAGTGGGGTTATGGAATGCTCCAAAAATCAAAAGAGTACAATTAGGGGAGACATGAATGGATTTCAAAACAAGTGGGAGCGTTCCAAAATTCAAAGGAATCTTATTCGATAAGAATCCAAACCAATATTAGAGATATATAACCTATATCGATACAAAAGAATTCCCATTCAAAATTTGGAAAGACTCGAATTCATAACATACGAAAACTGAAGCATAAATATCATTAGTTGGACAACTTTAGCTAAGCAAAAGATACAACGGAGTTTACTCAATGCAACCTAACAAACTACTGATTTTGCCATACCCAAAATAGATTCCTATCAACAATGGATCTAGATCAATCAAGAGAGAAGTTCAAAATTTTAGAGGATCCTAATCAAAGAAATTACTCACAAGGTGGATACGAAAGGAATGAAGCTTAAGAAATATTTTACTTTCAAAGCAAGAAAATTTATATCAAATAATCTTTAAAAATTCTTTGAAAATCATTTTATACTTCGAAAATATGTTCTCTCACAAAGAAATGATTCTGAGATTGATTTCACTCATTCTAGGGTATTTCTACCCTATCTCTAATGAGTTTTTGCTCCGTAGGCTAAGGTTTGCCTAAAACCAAAGCTCTGATACCAAATGTAACGACCCACTATTTTGGACCATTCAAATCGACAATAATCCACACATGTCTGACTTGAATAATTCAAAATAATTGATTGTAATAAAATTTGGAGCAAATAAAATCAAATACAGAATCACAGACACAGGATATCAGAATAACTCGCAGCGGAAATAAAATACCATAGTATTTCATGAAACTACTATATATAAACTCTCAAAACATATACAAAATCTCATAGTCAAAATAAATATAATAGAAGTCAAGATACATAAATCAATAATACCGAGACAATATTGAATAAGAAATAACTAGAATAGAAGTCGATGAACCGATAGATAAATAAGCTCCAACAGATCTCTAGCTCCAGAAGGTGAATCCAAAGCTGTGATTCTCAGGCTGACCCGAGCGTAAAGTAAAACACAAAACACTCGAGTCAGGACATATATACTTATACAATGTAAACCAACTCAAGTGAACTGTAATAGCAATGCATAATAACTTAAAGGATGCTTGGGATCGCCCATCCTTTAAGGATCCATAAAACCATCAATTTAATTACACCTCGTGGTTAAAATTCCAAAAGGTAATTTATACTTCGAAATCAAATATCATTTCAAATTCATTTCAAAATATCAAAATATTTCAAATCAAATTATTCCATTTAAATCATTTAAAAATGAAGTTATTATATTTAATAGTCAATATTCAATTCTCAAAATTTTACCATTTCAAAATTCATTATTCACTTAAATTTATTAAAACTGTGAAATTTCAACTTTTGCAGCATTTAGAAAATGCTACGGAAAGTTGTGTTTAAAAACAATTCAATTAGCAAAAGACAGCATTTAGATGCTGTAATAGGTTTAGATTTCAAATAAAACTTTATTTAAATTCAGCAACTAGCACTTAGTTCATTTTAGCCATTTAGTTCATTTATATCAATTACAGCATTTACAAAATGCTGTAATATCTTTAACTTGAAATGATAGCATTTCAGGAATGCTGTCAATTTAAATTCCAAACTTTCACTACAATTTCATAAACAATTAAAATTTATTTAAATCCATTTTAACTTATAAAAATCATATTTTCTTACTTTAAAAACAATCATTTAAATAACCCTTAATTTATGATTTTACAAAGTGAAAGTTTCACAAACAATTATCAAATCTTTAATAATTCACCTATAAAATAAATGTAAAATTTATAATATTTCATTTACTTAACATTTTAATTAAGTTTACCATTTCATAATTTTATTTAAATTCCATTTTATTTTCTTAACTTAACTTTTATTTTAAAACACTTTCACATTTTCCAAGTTAAGTTATACTTCAAATTTCAACTTTTAAACATTTATTTATTTAACTATTATTAATTTATAGAAAAATCAATAACACTATATAAAATCATTTTAAATTAAATTAAAAATCAAATTATCATCATATTTACATTTTTAACATATTTTATAATTTCAAGAAAAAATATATATTAACCACGGGTCTGTATATAAATTTTTCTAACCTAAGTCAAATGATACGGATAATATATCATTTCAATCCGTAATTTACAAAGGAAAAATCCGGGTTTTATCATTTCAAACCCGCAATCCCAAGTTTAATGAGATAAATAAAAATTGTTTAGGCCTATCATTTCAGCCCATAACAATTTTTCCCTATTCTAAAGCCTGTTCGGGTATGTATTATTTCAACCCATAGTGATTCTATTCTAAGGGAACTTGCAGTGTGATAAGCTGATATAAATAAATAGAATAGCATTATATAACAGTAACAGATGATATGACATGTAATTTACAGGTTTAACATCATACATAAATAATTACAGGCAGTTATAGCATAACATAATAGTACTACACATTCAATTGTCGTCAATTCACATTTGCATAAGTATAAAATGTCAGGTGAGATTTACTCACCTCTATGGCTGGAGATTGCAATACAAATGACACAACGGAATCAAAAGCATGATGACAAGACTAGAATTTGAGTGGAGAGCGAGATCCAATCTATAGATCTTGTGTTACAACCCAAAACAAAACCAAACAAATTATAAATTTCAATGCAACCTTGAAATGATATAACTTTGGAATAAAAACAAATATGAATGCAACGACTTTTGCCTTGCTTTCTACATTTGCTTGCACAGCCTAGGGAATGTTTTGGCTCAGGTTTGGCATGACTTTAGCTCAGGTTTGAACATAGGAATGTATGGCATAAAGGCTAGAACAGGTGGAGGAAGTTACAACATAGGAAGATGAAGAGGTTTTAGGCAACAAAGAGGAGTTTTGGTTCAACAAAGAGGCTCCGCCATGGGGTGTTTGGGGCCGGCCAGTGGAGTGTGGGTCAGGTCAGAGGCTAGAGGGGTGTGTTGTGGTCTAGTCAGAGGTAGTGGTGGCGGCCAAAGGTGGTGGTGGTGGTGGTGGAAAATGAAGTGGTGATGCAAATAGTGGTCACAACATTGTTTTTAAGGCCTAGGTTGCATTTTTGAGGAGTTTGGTCACCATGGTGGGTTCAACCATGGTCATGATCTGGAGTATAGTTGGTGATGATGGAAGGGAAGAGGTGTAGGAGGTGGTGGCCGTGGATATGAGGAGGAGGAAGTGCAAAAGAATCCAAGAAACAAGGCAAAAACCATGAAAAATGAGAAGAAGAAGAAGAAGAAGAAGAAGAAGGAAAAAGTAGCCATTACCAAATTTTTTTGCAAGCCATGAATAGAATGAGGAACAAATGTTTTTTTGTAGGAAAGAGCACTGGAATACACGGCCAAACAAAGTAATACACAGCCAAAAGAAGTAAATGAGGAGTTGTGGCTATTGAAAGGATAGGAGATGAAAAGACTTCAGTTTCTAAAGCATTTTAAACTCTTTCATATTTCCTTTTTCTTTAATTCAAATAAAGCAAAAATAAAATCATAAATTTGACTTTAGAACCGAAAAAAAGTAATATAAAATAAAAATAATTAATTAATTTTAAAGAAAATTGAAAAAGAATATAAGAAATTGCTTAAAAATTAAAAACAGGGTCCAGAAATTACAAATAAATCACTATTGACTTTGGAAAATTAACAACTTCATTTTCAAAAATTATTCTAAAGAAAAGTTTTGAAATAAATAATTCATTTATCATTTCTAAAGTGAAATAAATAATTAAATTTAGAGAAAATAGAAAAAGAATAAATAAATTGTTTAAAAATTCAAAATAGGACTTAAAATTTCTAATAGAATATCACTAGTTTTAGAAAAATTATAACTTTACTTCTAAACCAATAAAAGTTAAGAAAAATAAAATAAATTCTGAAAAAAATGAAGTGTAAATGAAAATAAAATAAAGTCTTAAGAAAATAGAAAATAAACAAAGAATTTCTTTAATTAAATGAAACTGGAAATTAGGAATTATAAACAGAATACAACTGACATTGGAAAATGTCAATTACACTTTGAAAAATGTTTTAAAACCAAAATATATACATAACATGTTATTTTACCCATATAAATAGAAATTAGAACATTACATGACCAAATAAAATATTATTTAGATAATTTAAATTAAACAATTTTGTTAAATACAACAAATTACACTCAATAGTTAAAAAGGCATAACTTTCACAATATTAATCAGATTTTAACAAAACGAAAAGCATTATTCTTGAAATTAAATCTATTTTCAAAATAAAAGATAAAATTCAAACTTTAAAATTTTAAATTTAAAAGTCAAAGTTTGACCATATTGACCAAAATTCACTTTTCTGGAAAATATTCTATTTAGTCATGTTTGGAATTCTAATTCACATCAAAATCAAAATTTATATTTAAAATAAAGAAATTTATTCATTTGAATAAATAAAATAAAGTTTTCAAATCAGGAAATTCAATTTAAAATAATTAAAATATACAATTAAAATAATCACAAAATACAGGGTTGTTACACCAATGGTGCAAGTTTCGTAGCCAAATTCTGACATTTGTAAAAATTCAACTTTTTAGCATTATTGTTTATTAACTAATTTTTAAACTAATTATCGTAAAATTACGGGGTGTTACATTCTTCCTCCTTAAAAGAATATCGTCCCCAAAATTCCTCAAGGACCGAATAATGTAACATAACGCAAAACCATTCTAAACTAACCAATCAATTATGTGCAACCAATTTTTCAACCAATTGTGTAAAAGTTATAACATTCCCTATCTAGAGGCGAAAGTTAAGCGCTATAGATGGTGCAGTCATCCGTAGTATTAACTTACGACGACTAAATACGGCTATGTTAATGGTATTCATAATATTAGAAGCAAATGAATATGAAACAAAATCATAGATTTAAAAATATTTTTCTGGTTACATTTCAAGACACATGTTTCACATTCAAATTACATAATCCCATCGCTTTCCCAGGATCAGATAAAATATAGTTATTCAATATTACGCTAAGAGCGACATATGACGATGCTCTCTTGTTGATTAGAGTACTATATATATACAATACAGCAGAATCAATCCAAATATATCAGCTACTGCTAATTAGCCATCCGTCAGCCACCTACTCGTCTCCGGAAGCTTTATTCGCCAACCTTCTAAAACCTGTAAACCTCAACCCTCAGCCTACTCAAATCAAATTTTGAGCACTCGAGAGTTTATGGAAAATAAACTTCGAGTCAGACATAAAGCCTGGTGTGAATAATACTATACATCTCGGTTATCTGATATTAAGTGAGACCACGCCGCTTAGCGGGACGGATTTTGCTCACACTAATATCCTTTTTAAAACATATCTTTTGCAAATTATAATCCTGCAACCAAAACTGGTTAAATCTGTAAAGCAACATCATGTATAAGCACATTTCAATAATCATATGGGCTATCTATCCATACACTGTAGTTTTGTTTGGCTAACTACTAACCCTTAGCTGACTCGGGCCTACCGAAAAACATAAAAAGTCTAACAACTGTTAGATACTCCCTTTTGGACGGTCTGTCCTTACTTACTTCTCTAGGTCTATCTGATCCTAATGGTTTTACGGTCTTACCGATAACATGTCTTTCCTTTTTAGATTATATTCTGTGTGTAACATAATTTTAGTCTTACTTCTGACAAAGCCCTACACGTTGGAATTTTGGTCTAATTAGAAAGGGGCTAATAGCTAATGAGTACAGGGTGCGACCCTACTAAATCCCATTTGGTATTCAAATTTGAGTCATTCTCTTAGGGTTAACTACTCTTATAAATTTTTCCTTGAAAACCTTTTCAAAATGATTTAAACCTTTAAATCATACATATACAAGGAAAATATACTTTTGTTTTATTCTAAACTATTTGCCATGTTATATATATACTTTACCAAAATTAATGTTGATAAAATTATTAAGGATTCCCCATCCCTCCAAAATAAGTTAAAACCCTTCTTAACTTAAAAACACTTAGGCTGTATTGCCAAAACAACTCATTCGAAACCTTTGTTTAAAACCTTTAAGCAAAACTTTTAGAACCATTGAAAGAACCACTTTCGAAACTTTTGAAAGTATCCCTTTCAATACAAGCAAAACCTAAGGCCAAAGGCCAAAACCTACCTTTCAAAATCATACCTTTCAAAATCATACATTTCGAAACCATTTATCTTTATCCTTTTGAAAGCATTGAAACACATCTCCTTCAAAAGCTTTAAAACCTTAGACATCCTCTTTAGAAAACTTAAACATTGCCTTTCGAAAACATTGGAAAACCTCTCCTTTTAGACCTTTTGAAACCATTGGAAAACCCTTCCTTAAAACCTTTCGAACGCATTAAAACATCAAGCTTTTCGAGAGCAATGGATTCAATTTTATAACATGTGGAAGAACCTTTCGAAACCATTAAAACCATCTCTTTCAAAACTATTTGGGTTATACTTTTTATAGAGCAAAAGGGTCATAAAAACATTTAAGTCGAAAGCATCTCTTTCGAGTGCATTCCTAAGTAAAGAAGTAATGGTGTCGAAACCATCCCTTCGAAAGCATTGGAGAAGCGGCTTGGTTTTAAAAGCAAGATAAACCTTTCAAAACCAATTTGGGTTGAAAGTTAAAAAGTGGCAGTTAGGGGCTTCAACCTCGTTGAAAGCAATTATTTAAAAACAAAGGCGCAACCTCTTTAAAACCATTCTTTTTAAAGTCATTAACCCAGTCGAAAGCAGACCAAGTTGAAAGCTATTCAGTCGAAAGCAAAGCAGGCGCATTTTCATTTAAAAGAAAAGTAGCACTTCAACCCCTTCGGAACCCCTTGTCTCGAACCAATGCCTTCTTCCTTTGTCTAATTCACCACGTACGAGATATCTGATACCATGTGCATTGGTTTCGATGGAGTCGGAGGTGGAGGTAAGGAGTCGGAACCTGGTGCCGAAAGCATTGAAACAGGAAAAAGCATGTAGACTTGACTTTTTAAACTATTTCTTTGTACCTAAGCTGCCTTGTTTGTCAAATTTTGATGGTTGTACATTTTTCTTTTCTAAAAGTACTTCCGATTTTTAGAAATAAAGATTTGAATTATTTACAGAACACCCCTTCTCCTTTTTATAAATATATAAAACATTTAAGTCTCATACCTTAAATAATTTTATATATCCCTTAAAACACTTAGGAAAATTCTACAAAAATTCCAAAAAATCATTTTTAATATGTTTTCTAACACATATAAATTTCAGACCCTAAGCCAATATAATTTGGCTGTAATTAATTTTTAACCCAAAATAACATTTTCTTCACTAGAAAATTCATATAAAATCCACATTAATTCAGAAAATTATGAAAATTGTGAAAATTGAAACACATTTCTAAATTATCATTTCCGATCTAAATCTAAATTCGCAGGGGAGTTGGATGTCATTTAATAGGTTTTTAAAATCAATTCTCATCATAAAATGTATGTAAAATAGCCTAAATCATCAACAACTATAAATATATCCATTTATCATTCAAAACAAGGCAAAACAATTGCAAATACTTTCAGAATTTATCTAAAACCAAAATCAATGAAGAATATGAGATGTAGTTATTATTCACCTTAGCTTTTTGATTAAGGATGTGAGATTTTCTCTTGATTAAGAGATTTGATTCTTCCTCTTGAATTCTTCTTCTTCTTCTTTACTCTTTCTAATGGTGGCCGGCCTTAACTTGTATTTTTGAATTGTGAAAAATGAAGTGAATGTGAATGTTGAGGGGTTAAGTGTTTAAGGTATAAGGATATGCCTTGTTCCTATTTTGCCATTGCATATTTCCTAACCTTTTTATTCTCTTTCTATTCTTTAGTTCACTTATTTAACATAGCACGGTTACCCCTTATTTAATCACAAATCTCAATCCATTTATCATCTTACATTATTTTATTTTATTTAACTAATTAAATATCCTAAATTATGTTACTATAAATATAGGGTGTTACACAAGTGCACGGTGTATCATAGTACATATGGTCTGTATGTAGAGTAATTCTAATCGGTGCCTCATATATGAATGCATTCCTTTAAAATAGTTTTGAAAATATGGTGAAGGAGGCCGAAATATACTGGTAGTTATATATGTATGCAAATTTTGAAAGTCAAAATCTTGTTTTTGCTTCCAAATTTTCCCACACTTCTATGAATAGAAGTATAGTTTACCCGATTTTTCATCCATTCCCTACCATCCAAAATTCTAGCACACTATTGCTAACGCCAAATTTAGAAAAATCCAGTTTTCAAAACCTATATTCTTACGTCGGAAAAGGGTCTAGTTGGAAAATTCCATATTTCCATCATTATCTTGTGCACCCTTTTTCCACTGTACTACCTTCTCTTTTGCCTTCGATTCTCTTCAACTTTTCCAAGTACAATCTGCATAAGTGAATTTTATTTTAAATCTTTAAAATTTTAAACAGAATTATTTTAAGACTAATTAGTTCACCTACCGACATGATAATGGGAAAGTGATTCCATAGTTAAACAACGTTTTCTCTTGTCTCTAGCTATATTATATTTTACTATCACTTATGCTGCATAGTAAAATTTATACTAGCTAATTCGTCAACTATTTCCCCTATGCTAAGTATATGGCATTTGAAAATTAGAAAATTTCTTCATTTTCTACAAAAAAAATCTTTTTATATAACTTCTGAAATATCAGTAAAAAATTTAAACTATAAAATTTTCATCACAAAATTTTGCAAAAACTTTCCACAAAGATATTTTGCTTCCCAAAACCAAGAATTTTTGAATTTTTTTTTAAAACTGTGTGTGTATATATATATTCTCAAAACAAATTATACCACACTATATGAAATCGAGGTTTAGTCAATAGTTTAATGTCCATAGTCGACTCTATCTAACAACGCAGTAGATTTCAACTTTTCAAAAACTTTGATTTTATTTATAACAACAACCAATACATAAGTTCATTTATAAATTTCAGCTTTTAAGGTACATGGATATTAACCTGTGGCTTCACAACAAACTTCCCTTGTCCTCCCGTCGCCAAAATTTATCTTCTGAAAACTTTAAGGCTTTTGGGACTTAACTTTACTTTTCTTTTAGTAGCTAATTTAAAAAATTCCCTAATTTATTTTATAAACTTCCAGCCTTTTATTTATTTATTTTGCATTAGTTAAGTGTCTACATGTGATTTCCTTACCTACACATTTCCAACTAATACTGCGGTTCATCTAGAAAACCAATTTTCGATAGGAACATTTCTCATGATATCGCACGCATTTTGTAGAAACAACTGATGCTTACAACCCAAATCTAAAAGGAATAATTGCTGGAAGTTGCCCTTCAACATCAACTGACATTTATGATGTTCTGGCCTTATCTTCTTCTTACTGGTAATTAAATGGACCTCTCCAATGTGCCATCATTATCCAACCCGCATATCTTAATTTTCCTTTATGGCTTCTGATGAATAAGTTCTATCCATTACTTCCATTACCACATCCAATTATAGGGCAAATGTTACATCCCTACACTATAGTGGGTGAAAAATACAAACTATGCACATTTTGAACAACTCTTTGGCAACTGGCCTGGCGGAATAATTTTTCCTCACTCTCTATCTCACCTTTCTTAACTCTGAGTCTAATAATGTCCTCTATGTGTTTCTGCCATCTTATTACCCTCTGTTACTATTATCCAGTATTCTAGCTCGGCTATATTGAATTGACTGCATAAATTAGATTCGACTACCATCAAGGACGATGACTCCAGAGTGATGATTGTGGGGCCCGAAAGTCAAACACAGATGATAATATGAAGTCAAAGTTGGATGGAATTGATAGAAGTGCAACATAGAATGTTCGAAGTATGAAATATGGTCCAACGGATAAGACGGATTGGTATAAATTGACTCCAATAAGAGGGATCGGCATGTTTCAAGGTAAGAGAGCATTCTTGTAGAAAACGATCAATATCTCAAGATCTATAAGTCCAATGCATATGAAATTTGGAGAGCAAGACATAGGGACCCTAGGGAAGCTACCTTAGGGATAGGACCTCAAACGGACCAAGTTGAAGGGATCGGTATACATTCCTTGGAAGGGATCGGTAGAAAGCTGCATATAAGCCATGCTGAAGTAAAGATCAAGCAATAACTCAAGCTCCACTAATCCACATGACATGAAATTGGGAGGCTAAACATATTTTTGCATAAGGAAGCTACTATAGGGACTGCTTCCCAAAATTCAACCAAAGAAAGGATCGGTACCGATCCCTCCTCTTTGGGAATTGGGCCTAGCGACCCCTCTAGTGGGCCCATATGGTTTTGAAGGTCCTTCTGCCGAGTTTTCAGAGAGATATTTGGCCATCTTTATCTATAAATATTGGCTTGAGGGGTCATTCTCAGGACTTTTATGCTGCTATTTGCTTTATACTTTCTTGTAACTAATTATTTTGATCTTATCCCTCTTGTACTTAGATTATAAAGGAATTAATAAAGCAATCTATTCAAAGTGGACGTAGACAAACAACGCCGAATCACTATAAATCTTTATGTGTGTTTTTCTTTCAGTTAATTGTTGTTTCTTTATTATTATCCACCATTTCCATTTTATTCTTCATTTAATTCTCTTCAAAAAGTCTCTATTGTGTGTTTATGCCAACTTTTGATGCAAACATTTTGGTGCTTTCACTGATAGCCTTGATTCTCGACTTATTAGGATCCCTTTGTTACTACTAGATTGCATAAATCCTAGAAGGAGATCCATAGTTATCTTCACGAAGTTCGCTCGTTCTACTCAGATTTGCAAAAATCTAAGCGAAGCTATCAACAATGGTGAGGAACACTAGATCTACTTCTCAGAACGTGGAAAGAAATAAGAACGCTAGCATCTAGCAAGGAGGCCCAAGCAATCAACCAATGGATGTGAATGTTGAACCAGTTGAAGTCCAAAATCCCACCAATTTTATTACAAGAGCTGAATTTCAGAATCTAATGAGAGAGCTTATGGAGAGTCGTCAACGATTAAATCAGCAGATTCAGACTAATATCAACTTAATGAACCAACTCAATTAGCAGCAACGAGGAAAAGCTAAGAGGGACCCCAACCCTTACTTGGCATCAGAGAGTTCTAGCTCATCAGACGAGTATCACAGGCATAAGCATCGTAGAACAGACGAATATCGCGTAGAACTTCAGGGCATTAACCGACATACCATCGTGGTCTGTCAAAACCGATCGGTGTCGATCCCTCTATAGGGATCGGTACTGATCCCTCCTCCAGAGGAGGGAACCTATCCATGCATACTGGAAATCTAGCTAGAGCTGCTTCAGTTGGTTTGGATAATGAAGTTCGATTGAATGTTGACCAATTGCATCCCCGAAACGATGATGAAGTTAATTTATGAGATATACATAGGGAAGATGTTGAAACAAAAAGGCATGGAACGGCCTATAAACATTGATCGGACTATTCACGTGAGGTGGAATATGACCACTGCTTGCACCAACTATCCAAATGTCGGGTTTGTCGGCTATGGTTATACATAGTGAGAGAGAGCCAAGGCTTGGCCAATGACGACTAGGTAATCTCGAGAAGCCATCCCTCGTTCATTGATAATGTTCTACATGCGGAGTATCCAAGGTGGTTCAACATGTCGTCGATACCCACCTACGAGGGAAAACCCAACCTTAGAAAGCATATCATGAGATATGAATGGCTGATGGATTTTGCACGAGCGGATGATGCAACCAAGTGTAAATGCTTTCTCATAACTCTCTCTGGAATAGCAACGATGTAGTTCACAAGGTTACTCCATCAATCGATTTCTAGATTCGATGATTGGGCAACAAGGCTTGTGGAGCAGTTCCATATGCACGAAACTCGCCCCAAAGATGTGATGTCCCTGTCGAGTGTGATCCATGCTCCCGGAGAATCACTGAAAGATTATTTGAAGAGGTTCCATGCAGCTATTGCAGAAAGTAGTAATCCAAATAACTATGCAATATTGATGGCCGTGACGAGAGGGATTGATCAGAATCTGATTATGGCGATTAGTTAGCTGGAAAGCCACCTGCAACGTTGGAACGCTTTTATGCAATGACAGCTCAGTATTTAAGAAAAGAGGAAGCCAGGTCCTTTAGAAAGAAGAATGTTGCGAGACTGAGTGGAGAGGGAGTACAGAGTAATATTGCAATAAAGTAGTCTGATGATAGCTCTGGAAAAGTTCAAGTGAATGTCCAGAATAGCCTAATCAATAAGCGAAAGGCACAGATAGGGGCCGAGAACGAAAGAGAGGTTCTAGAAGGGGGAAGCTTAGGATTACGGTACTTACACACCACTGAATGCGTCCTTGAAGAATATTAATTTGTCTACTTGTGATACTGTGCAATACAGAAAGCCGCCATCGAAAGAATCAACGAAGAAGCAGAAATAAATCGGAAAATATTGTTGGTTCCACGAATGCTATGGACATAGCATGAATGAATGCAGGCATCTCCAGGATATTATTGAAAAGCTGATTCAAGAAAGGAAGTTGCGATAGTTTGTAAAAACCCCACAAGATGGAGGACAAGGGACATCCGACCCTAACCAAGGACAAGTACCGTATAGGGCTGAGGAACCTGAGCGGACTAGTGGAAGATTGGTGATCAATACAATAGTCGGAGGACCGCATTTGGCTGATAAAAGTTGGCATGAGATGGAGCGCTACGCTTGCCCGACTAAGCATGTGGATTTTGAGTGATATTCAAATACAGAAGAGGAGCTTTGGAAAAATAGTAACGTACAATGACAAATGATATTGTGTTTAGAAATAGAGATGCAGACAAGGTAGAGGCTCTGACGATCAACCCAATGGTCATTTCGGCCATGATCAGCCTCGCTCTTGTGAGAAGGATATTGGTTGACTGTGGAAGTTCTGTAAATATAATTTCATAAAAGCTTATGATAAAATGAGGATGGAAGCCAAGGATTTGAAACCGTCCAAAGCCCGCATTCATGGCTTTAACGGTGTTGCAACTAAAGCTATTGGATATATCTGTAGAGTTAGGAGAAAGTGATCGTAGGAGAGTGCGGATTCTACCTTTTGTTGTTTTGGATGTTAACTCTCCATATAATGCTTTTTTGGGCCGACTGCCCCTAGCCGAGTTCCAGGTAGCTCTTGCCCCATGGTGTTTACTTTGTAGTTCCCAAAAGATAATGGTGTCAGGGTTGTTCATGGTGATCAGGCGAATGGATGTGCCTGTTATGTAGCTGAGTTGAGGGATGCTCAACGGAAGGAGAAAGGTAAGGGTGTGGACAAGTCGGTCCGCATCCAAGCCACTGAAGATTGACAACTATGGCCTTAGCCTTGGCTCAGGCGCCACCATCAGTTCTATAGAGATATAGTCCAAAAGATGATGAGGAGGAGCCCAAAGAGACCAAGGCTGCACCGACTAAGTTGATGATTGACATCATAGTTAGCCACGACGACCCGACATGGGTCCTAAAGATCGGATCATAGCTTAGCCCCCCAATGATGAAAGAAATTGCTGGATTTCTTCGAGTGAATCTTGACGTGTTCGCTTGGACTCACTCTGATATGTGTGGGATCTTGCCTGTTATGCGAGCCATGCATTGTATATCAAACCGAGGCATGTCCCCGGTGAAACAAAAATGACGTGGCATGGATCCAGAGAGATCCGCCGCTCTTAAAGACGAGGTGGATAGACTCAAAGACAATAGGTTTATTCGCAATGCCCTCTACCCTTAGTGGGTATCTAATCATGTGCTTGTGAAAAAGGAAAATGGGAAGTAGCAGACATGCGTTGATTATTCGGACCTGAACAAGGCATGCCCAAAAGACATCCCCTTACGAGACTCAACCAGCTGGTAGACTCGACCATAGGACATGAATTGCTATCTTTCATGTATGCGTACTCAGGATATAATCAAATCCTGATGCACATCCTCAATCAAGAACACATCGGTTTCATTACCGCTGTTAGATTGCAATGCTATGTGGTGATGCCATTTGGACTAAAGAATGTAGGAGAAACCTAATAGTGTTTAGTCAACAGAATGTTTAAAGATCAGATTGGAAAGATGATGGAAGTATATGTGGATGATATGCTCATGAAGTCATGATGGTCAAGCGACCACATTAGAGACCCAGCACAAATGTTCGACAGTCTCCAACATTACAAGGTGAAGATTAATCCTTTGAAGTGTTCTTTTGGCATCGCATCAGGGAAGTTCTTGGGTTTTATCGTTAATGCCCGTGGAATTGAAGCTAATCCCGAAAAGATCCAGGCCATTCATAGCATCTAAGTGCCAAAGACAATCAAACAAGTAGAGCCTGAATGGCAAGGTTGCTGCCCTAAGCTGATTTATTTCCAGGGCTACCGACAAATGTATTCCCTTCTTTGACTTGATTAAGAAAGGAAAATGGAATTTTGAATGGATTGTAAAGATGCCTTTCAAGCTTTGGTGTGTCATTTGGAGAGACCTCCCATCTTGTCAAAGCCGATTGGTCATGAAGATTTATACATCTATTTGACCATGTCGGTACATGCTATAAGTGCCACATTGCTTTGCCAGGAGAATCGAATCCAGAGATTGGTCTATTATGTTAGCAAGCGATTAACAAGAGCTGAAAGGAACTATCCAAAGGTAGAGAAACTAGCATACTGCTTGCTGATTGCATCACGAAAGCTTCGCCCTTACTTTCAGGCACATCCTATTAATGTTTACACTGACCAGCCGTTATGACAGGTCCTACCTAGCGACCTAAGATACTCAAGTGGAATATCGAACTTAGCCAATTCAACATCACTTATCTTAACGGAGGGCTATCCAGGGTCAAGCGCTAGCAGACATTATAACGGAATTTACTGCGCTGAATGACTTCCCAGAGAGCGGTAAAACTCCTACCATAAGGTGGAAGTTATATACAGATGGAGCATCCAATGATTGTTGTTCTAGAGCTGGAATTATGCTTGTAACTCCCAAAGATCGGTCAATTTGTATGCTTTAAAGCTTGATTTCCCTACGTCAAACAACAAAGCCGAGTATGAGGCTCTGATTGCTGGACTTAAACTTGCCAGAGACCTGGGAATAAAGTCTCTTGAAATCTTTTGCGACTCACGATTGGTAGTACACCAAGTCAGGGGAGATTACCAAGCGAAGGGACAATGGCTTGCTCTATACCTTACCCAAGTCAAAGAGTTGTTGACTAACTTTGAGTACTATGACATTATGCATATTCCTCAGGATCAAAACAAAGAGGCTAATTCATTGGCAAAGTTTGCTAGCACCAGGGACGCACAACGGATGGGTTGGTTCCGGTCGATGTATTAAATCCCTGAGTATAAACCTGATAGAAATCGACTGAGTACTAGAGATAGAGCCTGAGAGGTAATCGTAGATGACTTTGATTAAAAACTGTTTTCTACAGGGAGTCATACCTGAACAAAGGAATGAAAAGTGATAAGTCATTCGTAAAGCTTCACGATATATCATACAGGAAGGGTTATGTTCATAAAGCGTTTTTATGTTCCCCTACTCCGGTGTATCGCTCATGATGAGATAAAATGGGTGCTAAAGGAACTTCATAAAGGGGAATGAAGCGACCACACTGGGGGCAAACTCTAGCAAAGAAATACTCCATTATGGGTATTATTGGCTGACCATCAATCGAGATGCTGCTAATTATGTAAGGCGATGTGATAAGTGCCACATATAGGCAAAAGTTCCAAGAGCTCCACTGATGGAAACCACACAAATGGTCGGCCCATGGCAGTTTGCCATGTGGGGTATAAATATTACTGTTTCCGTTTCCTTACCGATCTTTAAAGGTGGTGTAAAGTACGTTATCGTCGCAGTTCATTACTTCACCAAATGGGCCAAAGCAGAACCTTTAGCCACGATCATAACCAAGAAAGCAATCAACTTCATCGTTCGGAACATCATCTGTCGTTTTGGTCTTCCATGAACTATTGTAACAGATAATGGGACTCAATTCAATAGTGTTGAATTCAAAGACCTCTGCCGCAGGTATCATACTGAAAAGAGATTTGTAGAAGTCGCTTATCCTCAAGCGAATGGACAAGTTGAAGCTGTGAACAAAATCATAAAGTCCATTCTGAAGAAGCATTTGGAAAAGGCTAGAGGCAAGTGGGTGGATGAACTCTCAACAGCACTATGGGCTTATAGGACCACCCACGAGTCCGCGACTGGCCATACTCCATTCGCCCTGGCTTACGGTTCAGAAGTCATTATTCCTGTTGAGCTCGAAGTTCGTTCTCATCGAGTGACCTACTATGTCCCAGAACAAATAAAACTCTTCTCTTAAAACCTCTGGGCTTTGTAGATGAGAAGCGCGAAGAAGCTAATTTGATGGAAACTACGCACTGGTACCAAGTCGCCCAATACTACAACATCAAAGTTCGACCTAGAACCTCTGAAATTGGCGATCTCGTCTTGAAACGGGTTTTTCTTGCCCCATCACATATGAACCCTACTTGGGAAGGACCATACGTCACTGAACAAAGGCTTGGAGAGGGAACTTTCAAGCTAGCGACTGTTGATGGCATCACACTCCCTAGACGTGGAATAGCGAGCATTTACGACGCTATTTCACTTAGTTTATTTCCTTTTTCATTCAATCGTAGTTACTTTCAGAATCTGCTTTAGCATTTGACTTTCCAGATATGTAATAAGACAAATTATGTCATTTTTTTTCTGTTTAGCAAATAAAGTTTTGAACTTCTTTCATGTCTGTGTTTGTTATAACATTGCATGTTAGTTACATTACACAACTGACTAATCGTAACATGTCCGAGCAGGTTCCCAGAGTTTGGAGCTAGCCGATTACGTTAGTTCCCAGCTGAAATAAACAAAATGCACGTGGTTCGACCATTCGTTTGATAATTCTCATCCACAACCCAATAAATGGGATATGTAACGAGGAATGGATGAGACTAGACCATCCGATAACCAAATTAATCCTACCGAGCGATAGGACTGTCATGAATTAAAAGCGATTATGATATGTGTGATATCCCGGGAATTTCAAAGAAATTAAATATGATAATCTCTTTAATAAATTAATTAAATTAGCAATATTGTTATATTAAAACAATAAAAATGTATTGTATATATATATATATGTGTGAATATAGATTTTAAGTGGAATATTTATTTCAATTGAAATAAATGGAGTTTAAATATATATATACATCAAAATTTGATTTTAAAATTTTATTTAAAAATTGGTTAGATCTTATATTTGGATTCAAAGAGATGATATATATATATCTATTTATATATATTGGATTAAAGGTATGTATAAATGATTTTTACAAATATAGTTAATATTAATTAAAGATTTAAAGTTTAATAATGTAAATTAGTAATTAACAAAGGTAAATGAATTGTTAAAGATAATTAAGATTTTTATAATATTTAAAAGGGTAATTAATTATTTTAATTATTAATTAAGTAATAGTAAATAAATAATTAAAGATTATAATTAATTAAGAGTTAATTAATTTGTAATTAAGAATTATTAATTAGATAATTAAAGTTAATAAATTAATAATTAGTAGTTATTAATTAAGAAATTAATTAAGTAATTAATTGGTAATTAATAATTAATTAATCTTTGATTAAGGATTACTTAATTTAAAATTAAGTTTTATTAATTAATAATTTAGGTTTATTAATTAATAGTTAAAGGATAATTAATCTCTGATTTAGATTCATTAATTTACTTATAAAAGTAATTAAGGTATGATTAATTAATTAAATGATTGTAATTAATTAATAATTGATTAAGCAGAATAAGTGATTATTTCTTAAGTAATTAATTTAATTTAAGATAATTAAATTAATTATAATATGGATTAATAAATTCTGTTTGGATGATTGTTGAAGTAGGATGTCTGGATTGATAGATATCTATTGGGTGATATTCTGTAATACTGTGATTAGTTGAATATATCTGTAATGGATGTATGGATTATCTATGATAAATGCTATGTGAATTCAAAGTGATGAATTGAATTGTTTAACTTTAAAACAACTTGACCTTAAAAGATACGTTTTGGATTTCGATGAGACCGGGATCGGGTTTCCGTATACCGGATTTCCAGGTCTGGAGACCCGAATACCACATCGATCCAAATTAACGATAAATCGTGAATCTCAAATGAAGATGAAGATTCAGAGTGCAAGGGTTATTGTCGTTAACTCTGAGGGTGATTCCAAAACGAGTGTAACGAGATAATGCCTTCGGTTTCGTTCGAACCCGGAACGAACTTGTATGGATTGAATGCTTTCAACACATCGTCAGGAGGGCGATGAGCATTCTAAGTGATGTGTTCCGATTTAAAGGTAAATCGTAACCTCAAGCCTCAACAACCGGGAATGGCTAAAACAGGGGAGGTGCAGCAAGGTTTCGTGGGTAGCACCCACTGAGAGTAAGGTCATCCCTGTCTAGAGAAGTTCCTTTTATTTCGGCTTAGTGGTGCAGTTGGCGACGGCCATCTGTGGGGTGATTTTATTCGGGATTATCCAGTAAGGGATGGTTCCGGCTTTGTGTTGCAGGGGATTGGGAGTGATCCTCGGTACGGTGATCTAGGCCCCGTACTGTGATGAGCGGTACCCCGGTAGCTCTGCCATTGTATGGAATCCAATTTCCAATAAGTGATCTCGGACTTGATTGTATAACCCACTTTGTGGCTAGTATGCTGGAATTTAATAATGTAACAATTTCAGCTATGTGAATATTTATATGAAAACCCTAGACCCTATTATAATATAACCAAATTTCCTATCAAATGATTTGGTTAGCATAAGATAAAAACTTACCCGTGTTTATGTGTGGGAAGTCTTATGTGATACCCTTGTTTCCAAATGATTTTCAAGATAAACAACTTAACCGTTTACTCACACCAGACCCATGTCTGACCCAGAGTTTATTTCTGTTTTTCTTAAACTCTTGGGTACTCAAATTTTTATGAGTAGCCAAGTGATCAGGTTTTGCTTAGACGAATTTTGGAAGGACCTGGAGATGAAGACTTGGCGTAGTTATATATGTATATGTATCTTTCCGCTGTGTATTAACTCTAAGATGTATTTTGTGGGTGTAATGTAATGACAGATACTTATGACTGTCTTGTTTTGGATGTTGTATATATGGGTAACTCTGATATGTGTAAAAACTATGTAATGGATATGTGATATATTATATTTTGTTCTGTTTCCGCTGTGAGATTCTGATATCTGTTAGTTATTTCTTCTATCTTTTCTATTTCTATCTATTTCTTTCTTATTGATGATACGATTTTCTGTGGAATGAAAGTCGGGTCGTCACAGTTGGTATCAGAGCATAGGTTGAGATAATACCTAGGCTCTGGAGTAATATCTATCTTGAGAGTGCGTAGTTGTAATTTTTATAACTATATATATACACCTATCTAAATTTGTTGGGTTACCTGTCCAGGTTGCCAACATGAGTTCTCGAGGAAGAAGAGGCAGAGTTGCAAGAAACATGTCGACCAATGATGGAAGAGGTCAGAATGCTAGTGAGGCTGTAAATCCAATACCGCCTCGAGTTAGTTTTGCTGCATTATGCAAGGATTTTACCAACCTTGGAGGGGGTTCTTTTAAAGGATCCGAGACTATAATTGAAGTTCAAGCTTGGCTACGCTCATGCGAGCGCATTTTTAAGAGTCTTGAGTTGTCTGACGAGCAGAAAAGAGTGATGGCATCATGGCAACTAAAGGAAGGTGCTGCAGCTTGGTGGGATGCAGTTACCGTGAATATTGCTGAAGATGAGATTTCTTGGAGCAAATTTAAAGGATTGTTTGAAGAACAGTTCATGCCAACAGCTGGGAAGACTCGTTTATATAGAGAATTTCTGGATTTAAAGCAAGGAAGTATGACTGTTTCGGAATATGAGACCAAGTTCAATGAATTATCTCGCTACGGACTTGGATTGATTGATACATCCCTTAAGAAAAATGAGATGTTTGTGCAAGGAATGAGGCCTGAGTTCCATGAAAAGATGACGGCTCATCTGAAAGGATCTTTTGTGGAGTTGATCGACATGGCTTTACGATATGAGGAAATCATGAAAAAGAAACCAGTAGCAGTTGTGGCAGCTTCAGGAGGAAATTCTTCCAACTCAAATAAAAGGAAGTTCAATCCAAATTGGAAGAAGCAAGGAAAAGGGAAGCAGGAAGGAAGCAATGGACCCCGTAAGTGCTATATTTGTCATCAAGAAGGTCACTTGGCTAATAAATGTCCTAGGAAAGAATCTCAGCAGCAGCAGTATAATGGACCAGGAGCAGAAATGGTTCAGAAGTCTTTGTGCTATAACTGTCATCAGCCCGGACATATGATAAAGAATTGCCCGCTTCTTCAGAAAGCTCAGCTGAACAAAGTTTTTGCTTTGGAAGGTGCACCCTCAACCACTTCCAAGGGCAAAGGAGTTTTGGAAGGTACTTTGCTTATCAATGGTGTTTATGTTAAAGTATTATTTGATTCTGGAGCATCTCTCAGTTTTATTTCTTTAGAGACGGTAGTAAAATTTCACCTTACCCCTAGTATCGTAGAAGATTCTATTTGCGTCTCTAATCCCATAGGTGGAGTAACCCGACTTGATAGGATTTGTAAAGGATTGAGGATTACTTATCTTTCCCATAGTTTTGCATGTGAACCTTATGTATTAGATTTTAAGGGGTTTGACCTTATTCTGGGAATGGATTGGCTTGATAGACATAAAGCTGTTCTAAATTGTGAAGAAAGAACAGTTTCGTTAGAAACTGATCTGGGTAGGATTGCTAAAGTAACGTGTGATAATTCTGGAATTCACTTGAGTAGTCTTTTACATGGAGTTGAGACTTCTCAAGAGAAGGGAGGAGATATTGATGTGGTTAAAGATTTTCCTGATGTATTTGAAGAAGTCAAATGTTTACCTCCATATCGAGAGATAGAGTTTCGAATTGATCTAATTCCAGGGGCAGTACCAGTTGTTCAGCCCAGTAGAAGAATGGCACCAAAGGAGAGAGAAGAATTGGTAAAGCAGACTCAAGATTTCTTATCGAAGGGTTTAATCCGACCTAGTTTTTCAAGTTGGGGTTCGGCTGTTGTCTTTGTAACAAAGTCGGATGGATCACTAAGGTTCTGTGTTGATTATCGAGAGTTGAACAAAGTGACCATTCGAAATAAGTATCCTTTGCCTCGTATTGATGATCTTTTTGATCAATTGAATGGAGCTTATGTTTTCTCCCAATTGGATTTAGCTTCAGGTTTCCATCAGCTAAGGGTAGCTGAAGATAGTATACCCTTGACTGCGTTTAGGAGACCAAATTGTTTCTATGAGTGGTTGGTTATGCCTTTCGGATTAACCAACGCTCCAGCCTACTTTGTTGACCTGATGAATCGAGTTTTTCGGGACGTGTTGAATAAGTTTGTACTCGTATTCATCGATGATATTCTTATCTACTCCAAATCTGAAGAGGAGCATAAGCGACATTTGGAGATAGTATTGGAGACTCTGCGAAGGCATGTTCTGAAGGCCAAGTTTTCGAAATGTCATTTTTGGAAGTCGGAAGTTAGATTTTTGGGCCATATTGTTTCTGGAGAAGGTATCTCTGTAGATCCAGCAAAGGTAGCAACTATTCAAGAATGGAAGCAACCGAAGACTCCGACGGAAATCCGCAGTTTCCTAGGTCTAGCTGGCTACTATAGGAAGTTTATTCAGGACTACTCTAAGATTTCTTCGCATTTAACTAAGTTGACTAAGAAAGGAGCAAAATTTAAATGGACCCCCGAATGTGAAGAAGCATTCCAGAATTTGAAGGCAAGACTGACTAGTGCACCTGTTCTAGCTGTTCCCGATGGTAAGAGCAAGTTTGAAGTCTACACTGACGCTTGTATTGTAGGAGTGGGTGCGGTATTGATGCAGAATGGAAGAGTCATTGCGTATGCGAGTAGGCAGTTGAAGCCACATGAAAAGAATTACGCTACGCATGATCTGGAATTGTTGGCTATTGTTTTTGCTTTGAAGATTTGGAGGCATTATCTGCTAGGAGACAAGTTCGAGCTTTTTACGGATCACAAACCTTTGAAGCATCTTTTCTCCCAGAAAGATCTAAATTTGAGACAGCAGCGATGGGTTGAATTTTTGGCATCTTATGATCTGGATATCTTGTATACTCCAGGGAAGGCAAACGTTGTGGCGGATGCTCTAAGTAGGAATGCCGTTCTGTCTATATTAGAAGTTGTTCCATCTCTTTTGGAAAGGATTTCAAGTGAGCAAAGATCGGATGAAAGATTGAGAGGTATCATCAGTAGAGTCAAGAAGGGTAAATGTTCCAGTTTTGAGATTGATAACCAAGGAACATTAAAGATCAACGGAAGGATTTGTGTTCCGAATTCCAAGGATTTGAAGCAAGAAGTTCTGTCAGAAAGTCATCGCTCCCGGCTGAGTATTCACCCGGGAATATCAAAGATGTATAAAGATGTGAAGAGAGTCTTTTGGTGGCCAAATATGAAGAGGGATGTAGCTATTTTCGTTAATAGATGTGCAACCTGTCAGCAGGTGAAAAGCGATCAGCAGAAGACCGCAGGATTATTACAGCCATTGGAAGTTCCTCAGTGGAAATGGGAAATGATTTCTATGGATTTTATCGACGGTTTACCAAGGACCAAAAAGGGAAATGAAGGAATATGGGTAGTGGTTGACCGGCTAACCAAAAGCGCCCATTTTATTCCGGTTAAGACAAACCGTACTGCAGTATCTTTGGCCGAGATTTTCTTGAAAGAAATTGTTAGACTGCATGGTGTTCCAGTCAGCATAGTAAGCGATCGTGATCCTATTTTCACCAGCAAATTTTGGGAGGCTTTGCAGTCAGCTTTGGGAACGAGTTTGAGTCTGAGTACAGCATATCATCCCCAGACAGATGGGCAGACGGAGAGGGTAAATCGTATTCTTGAAGATATGCTTAGAGCTTGTATTCTAGATTTTGGTGGATCTTGGGAAGACCATCTATATTTAGTAGAGTTCTCGTACAATAATAGTTACCAAGCAAGTATCAAGATGGCACCCTATGAAGCGTTGTATGGAAGACCTTGTAGATCACCATCCTGTTGGGTAGAATCGGGAGATCGTCTAGTTCTCGGTCCAGATTTGATTCGAGAAGCTTCTGAAAAGGTAGAGCTTATCAAGAAGAGGATGAAAGCAGCGCAGGATCGTCAAAAGAAGTATGCAGACAAAAGACGAAGACAATTGGAATTCGAGATTGGAGATATGGTCTTTGTCAAAGTTTCCCCGATAAAAGGAACTATTAGATTTGGGAAGACGGGAAAACTCGCCCCAAGATATATTGGTCCATTCCGAGTACTGGAGAGGATTGGTACCGTGGCATATAGGATTGAGTTACCAGATCGGATGGCTGGAATTCATAATGTATTTCGCGTATCTCATTTGAGGAAGTACGTGCATGATCCATCTCTTATTGTGGAGCCAGCAGTGCAGGAAGATTTAGAGATCGAGCCGGACTTATCTGTTGTAAAGCATCCTGTTCAGATAGTCGATCAAGATGAGAGGCAACTCAGAAACAAAGTGGTGAAGCTAGTCAAGGTGCAGTGGAGTGAGGATCCCAAAGATTGTACCTGGGAGACTCTAGACAGTTTTAGGAAGGCTTATCCGGATCTGTGTCCGGATAACTAGTGATTGTTTGTTTGAGTAAATTGTCTGTTTGATTGTTGTATGGATGATATGTATGCTTAGTTTGTTGAAATGAAATAAAATTTTGGATTATCTTTTGTTTTAATTTCGGGGACGAAATTCTTTTAAGGGGGAAGGAATGTGATATCCCGGGAATTTCAAAGAAATTAAATATGATAATCTCTTTAATAAATTAATTAAATTAGCAATATTGTTATATTAAAACAATAAAAATGTATTGTATATATATATATATATATATGTGAATATAGATTTTAAGTGGAATATTTATTTCAATTGAAATAAATGGAGTTTAAATATATATATACATCAAAATTTGATTTTAAAATTTTATTTAAAAATTGGTTAGATCTTATATTTGGATTCAAAGAGATGATATATATATCTATTTATATATATTGGATTAAAGGTATGTATAAATGATTTTTACAAATATAGTTAATATTAATTAAAGATTTAAAGTTTAATAATGTAAATTAGTAATTAACAAAGGTAAATGAATTGTTAAAGATAATTAAGATTTTTATAATATTTAAAAGGGTAATTAATTATTTTAATTATTAATTAAGTAATAGTAAATAAATAATTAAAGATTATAATTAATTAAGAGTTAATTAATTTGTAATTAAGAATTATTAATTAGATAATTAAAGTTAATAAATTAATAATTAGTAGTTATTAATTAAGAAATTAATTAAGTAATTAATTGGTAATTAATAATTAATTAATCTTTGATTAAGGATTACTTAATTTAAAATTAAGTTTTATTAATTAATAATTTAGGTTTATTAATTAATAGTTAAAGGATAATTAATCTCTGATTTAGATTCATTAATTTACTTATAAAAGTAATTAAGGTATGATTAATTAATTAAATGATTGTAATTAATTAATAATTGATTAAGCAGAATAAGTGATTAGTTCTTAAGTAATTAATTTAATTTAAGATAATTAAATTAATTATAATATGGATTAATAAATTCTGTTTGGATGATTGTTGAAGTAGGATGTCTGGATTGATAGATATCTATTGGGTGATATTCTGTAATACTGTGATTAGTTGAATATATCTGTAATGGATGTATGGATTATCTATGATAAATGCTATATGAATTCAAAGTGATGAATTGAATTGTTTAACTTTAAAACAACTTGACCTTAAAAGATACGTTTTGGATTTCGATGAGACCGGGATCGGGTTTCCGTATACCGGATTTCCAGGTCTGGAGACCCGAATACCACATCGATCCAAATTAACGATAAATCGTGAATCTCAAATGAAGATGAAGATTCAGAGTGCAAGGGTTATTGTCGTTAACTCTGAGGGTGATTCCAAAACGAGTGTAACGAGATAATGCCTTCGGTTTCGTTCGAACCCGGAACGAACTTGTATGGATTGAATGCTTTCAACACATCGTCAGGAGGGCGATGAGCATTCTAAGTGATGTGTTCTGATTTAAAGGTAAATCGTAACCTCAAGCCTCAACAACCGGGAATGGCTAAAACAGGGGAGGTGCAGCAAGGCTTCGTGGGTAGCACCCACTGAGAGTAAGGTCATCCCTGTCTAGAGAAGTTCCTTTTATTTCGGCTTAGTGGTGCAGTTGGCGACGGCCATCTGTGGGGTGATTTTATTCGGGATTATCCAGTAAGGGATGGTTCCGGCTTTGTGTTGCAGGGGATTGGGAGTGATCCTCGGTACGGTGATCTAGGCCCCGTACTGTGATGAGCGGTACCCCGGTAGCTCTGCCATTGTATGGAATCCAATTTCCAATAAGTGATCTCGGACTTGATTGTATAACCCACTTTGTGGCTAGTATGCTGGAATTTAATAATGTAACAATTTCAGCTATGTGAATATTTATATGAAAACCCTAGACCCTATTATAATATAACCAAATTTCCTATCAAATGATTTGGTTAGCATAAGATAAAAACTTACCCGTGTTTATGTGTGGGAAGTCTTATGTGATACCCTTGTTTCCAAATGATTTTCAAGATAAACAACTTAACCGTTTACTCACACCAGACCCATGTCTGACCCAGAGTTTATTTCTGTTTTTCTTAAACTCTTGGGTACTCAAATTTTTATGAGTAGCCAAGTGATCAGGTTTTGCTTAGACGAATTTTGGAAGGACCTGGAGATGAAGACTTGGCGTAGTTATATATGTATATGTATCTTTCCGCTGTGTATTAACTCTAAGATGTATTTTGTGGGTGTAATGTAATGACAGATACTTATGACTGTCTTGTTTTGGATGTTGTATATATGGGTAACTCTGATATGTGTAAAAACTATGTAATGGATATGTGATATATTATATTTTGTTATGTTTCCGCTGTGAGATTCTGATATCTGTTAGTTCTTTCTTCTATCTTTTCTATTTCTATCTATTTCTTTCTTATTGATGATACGATTTTCTGTGGAATGAAAGTCGGGTCGTCACAATATGACCGATCGCTCGCTAAATTAAGCCCCTAGACCTTTGAGATAAATCGATCAATTAAGAATAGTACGATTCGACTATTCTTCGAGCTAACTCTAAGTCCTCGGAGTGTGGACTGAAGTATAAACATAAATCAAGTGTGAATCGACCACCCGCGAACTAACTCTAAGTCCCTAGAGTGTGGACTGGAGTAAAACATAATCGGGTGCGAATCAACCACCCGCAGACCAACTCTTATCCCCAGAGAGTGGATATTAGTAGAAACAAATAGATGAGTGCAGTCCGACCACTCGCTTTCTATGAACTCTGACCTAAAACCGATGGGAGGAGTATAAACTCGTGGAGGATGGAGTTCGACCCTTTACCGTCTAACTCCACTAACCCAAGACCGAGGGTAGGAGTATAATCACTCAAACCGCTAAATCCGACAGCATAACATTAGGGATCAAGCCCTGTGTTTGATATGACTCAGAGCCCCGACCGCGTGGAGGCCTTGGGATAGAATTAACGGATTATCATCCAAAGCGAAGAGCAATTAATTACAAGTACATTGAATGGAAAGTAATAACTCAACTAATTAGATAACAATTCACACAAGGTTCAACAGAAAACAAAAACCCTTTATTCATGTAATAAGCTTCAAAATTGTGATGCAAGTTTATTCAGAAAACAGAGGTCGTACCCATACAATCACGACCAACAAAGAGAAAAACAGCTATACAAGCTATGGGCAAATAGGGCCGAAATGACGGATATTTCATTTGTCTTCTCTCCTTTTTTGATTTTTTGGGAGTAGCACCTCCAGAGTTTCCGCCTATCCCCTTCCTTGATCATTTACCACCTTTGGTAGAAGAGCTTTCAAAAGTAGGAGGGAGTTTTTCAGAAATTGACCCGCCAAGTGGGATGACTTGTAATGGGATGAGATTTGGATCATCAATATCTGCATCGACGGGTTCAAACTTGGCTTGTTTCTTCAACAACTCCTCCCTCTAAATGCGCTCCTTTAGGCTGAGCTCATCGACATGATTAGTGGCGCCGGTGATCACAACATCATTAGATTCGTCTAGCGGTAGTAGATCTTCAACCTTATCTTTATCAAGAGCTCTAGTGACTTGAGCATCGGGCTTTGGAGCATCGGTGGCCGTCGGGATCTCAATTGATGTTGATTGTTGCTCCACGGTGGCACCACTTTTTGGAGTTTGGCTGGGACCTAGAAGACCTATAGATATGTAGAAACAAGAAGATAAACCTATAACTATTGAACATGAAGAAAAAAACCAACGATAAGTGGAAGATAGGGCAAAATACCTACATCCGGTTGGCTTTCAGTTGCCGCAAGGGTCCCTCCTTCCAGAATGGGGGTCAGCACTTTAGATTGATAACCAGGTTTGTCCAAATCATAGCATAGATCCTATTCCGGACCGAAAGAAACTGGTACTTTGGTTGCTTGAAAAGAGGAGGGGCCCTTGGGATCAGACTCCGAAGATTCATCGATATTTTTCCCTTTGCCGAAAGATGTCAGAATGTTGAAATATCGGAGTCTCACGGTGGCAAGGTCTAGGGGTTCATTTTCACGAAGGATCACCCACACTAATTTCTCTTCATCTAAATCGACTTCGACAAGGTCTCTCTTTTTCATTTCAATAATATACTCCCAGGCCTCAATGAGCGACTAAAGATAACCCTCACCCAGAAAGCTCCGATTATGGTGGAGAAGAACTTTAGCATTGTATCTGATGATCAGAGGATCAAACATGTCCTTGATTTCATTCTGAGCGGCTTCCTTGGCATCCTCTACCTGGGCTTCGAGTTATTCTCTCATCTCATTGCAGCCTGCTTCCTTTGCCTCTTCTTTGAGGACTTCAATCTGAGCAAGTTTCTCATCAAGTTTAATCTTCAAACTTCGAGCTTCAACGGCTTCTTTGCAATATCTCTGTGATTCTTCTTGAGCTTCGATTTTCTCTTCCCTCTCTTTCTTTAGAAGCTCTTCAAGCTCCTCAATGTAGTGAGCCAAGATATTGTTCTCCTTTTGCATGGAATCTTTTTCCAAGGCGAGTGCACCGCTACGGTTGGGGGCAGCGCCAAGTTCCTTTTTATGGGCAGCTTCCGGACTACTCACTAACTCAGATGTTTCCTTGGCACTTTTTCCTGCTTCGGTTAGTTTTGTCATCAACTCTGAGATCTCATTATCTTGGTGCTTAATTATATCTTTATCATGGATCGCCTTTAACTTAAGATGATCTATCTCATGTTGTTGCTCAATAGACACCTTGGAGATTTTTTATGCTAAGTGCTGAAATGATTCATGCTGCATGAAAACATCGTTGACGCATGCGAGAGAGCTTGCATTGAAAGTCCCTGGGATTGTATGGATGAAGGGTAGGAACTTAAGCCCATCAAAACAAATCTTTGGGAAAATGACCTTAAGCTCGGCCAATTTCTCTGCTATGGAAGCTTCAAGAGCAGCGGTCGGCAAAGATGGAACAAAAGCAATGATTGGATGTTTGCTCGACCTGCGGTCACAGGATTGCCTGGAGCTAGATGAACCAGAATATTGTTCGGGCAGTACAGGAGCTGGAGGACCATGAAAAGAGGTCTGATCGCCACTATGCACAGGAAAATTAGATTGCACTTCCTGATGGGACGACCGTGATTGGGATTTATGTTTTGAAGATGAAGATTCCCTAGAGCGACGACGTCTTTCTCAGTCATCATCTCTTTCTCTACACATACCTAATTTTGAATCACATTTGGATCCGTATAGCATTGAGCAGCTCCTTAGGCGATCAAAGGCTTGAGATTGAGACATTGCACCTGCAAAACCAAACAAAAGTGTATAAGTAACCGTTGTACAAAAGATAGATAAAGAACGTGTGGTGTAACCGCATGTGATTGTAAGTGTCCTAGTGTTCCCCCCAATGGACGGGTAGCTGTAGCCTTGTTTATGGGCGCTTTCTCTCCTTGACCGGTGGGAAGAATGCCATCACCACTTCTGTGGGGAGAGTCAATCTCCCCAATAATGATATTCGGAAAATCATAAGTCATAATGTCATCTGGAATTTGGTGATTTGAGAACCCCTTCATCGAGCTTTCTATATATTAGGAAGATGACTCTTCGTCAATAGAAGTGATAACAAACTCCGGATCCTTAGCAGTTTTTCTCCTACCAAGCTTATATACAAGCTTCTTTATTCTCTTAGTAGGTGTGTTTTGTTGTGCGCCCTGTGACGGTTCGACCATGGGTGCTTGCCTGGGTCTGCATCAGTGTTGCTAGGCTTGTTAATCTGGGTACCCTAACTTCAGTTCACAAAATAGACTCGACATAGTTTAATGAGAAGGGATTGGCATGCTTTGCTAGGAGGTAAGGATCGGCAGGCTTTGTTGAAGAGGGATAAATGTCCAACCAACTTCAAGTGCTTTCGTACATCCAACGATCAATATCTTAAGATTTGTAAGTCCAAAACATATGGAATTTGGAGAGCAAGGCATATGGATCCTACGGAACATACCCTAGGGATAACACATCCAATGCACAATGATGGAGGGATCGGTATACAGCCTATGAAAGGGATCGGTAGAAGACAGTACACAAGCAATACTGGATCAAAGACCATGCAATAACTTGAGTTCCTTTGGTCCAAATGACATAAAATTTGAAGGGCTAACATATTAAAGCATGCAGAAGCCACCATAAGGATCATTTCCCAAAAATCAAAAAAGAAAGGGATTGGTATTGATCCCTCTTCATGAGGATTTGGACCCAGCGACCCCTCTGGTGGGCCCATGTGGGTAAGAAGGTCCTATAGCTGAAGTTTCAGAGAGATTGGTGGACATCTTCACCTATAAATACTGGCCTAATGGGTCATTCAGAGGATCTTTACCCTGCCGATTGCTTTAGTCCTTATTGTAATCAAATTTTTTCTATTCCTTGCTGTTGTAATTAGATTTTTAATTGATCAATAAAGATAATCTTCAAAGTGGACGTAGACCTACAATGCCGAACAACTATAAATCTCTATGTTTCTTATCATTGCTTTTTTATTTACTATTGGTTTAATATATTCCTTGGTTTTAATTTTACTTTCTTCACTTATTTCTCTACATAAACATATTCTTGGGTGTTTGTGCCCAATTTGCTTGCAAACAATTATTATTAACATAGTGAAAAACATAACCAGTCTCAAATAATCTAGACATAGAAATAATTCCACAAATAAAATCTTTAACAAAATAGCAATTAACTAATATCAACTGAAATCCATTATGCAAACTCAAATGAAAGTCTCCAACTTCTATTGCATCTACAATAGATCCACCAGCAACATGAAGCCTTAGTTCTCCATTTGCTGTGCAATGTTGGTTCCTAAGCCCCTTTAATGAATTACAAATATGAGTTCCAGATCTGGTATCTAAAATCCAAAAAAAAGTATTGATTGCGAAACAATTTTGAATCATAAATGTACTTGATGGAGCTGCATAACTATTTTGCTTCTTTTCTTTGACAATCTTCAAGTACTTCGGACAATTCTTTTTCCAATAACCTTTCTTATGACAATAATGACACTCATCCTTGTATGCAGTAGTAGCCCTCTTACTTTTATTGGCAACCCGCTTCTACTTCTTTGAATCTTTGGAAGATGATGCACCGCCATTTACAACAAGCACAACCTCTTTATCCTTGGATGTAGACTTGACTGACCTCAACATATGGAGAAGCTCCACGAGATTCACATTCAACTGGTTTATATTGTAATTCAGTACAAACGGTTCATACTGAGGTGTAAGTGAACCAAGGATCAAATCAACATATAACTCAATGCTTATGGCTATGTCCAATTGTGAAAGCCTATCAATATAGCGCTTCATCATCAGTACGTAATCGTCCACTTTCTATTCTTAAGTTATTTTGGTATTGAACAACTTCTTCGTAAGCTCGGACCTTGCAAAACGTGAATGTTCACCGAAAAGGGCCTTGAGACTATTAAATATCCCACAGATAGGTATGTTTTCATGCTACCTCTATAATGGCTTGTCTAACATAGCCAACATGAAAACCTTGGCGATCTTTAGGCCTAAAACTCATTTCTCATAAGTAAGTCTAAGTTTGGAGTCTGCATCATCAACGGGTCGTTCGTTAGGATCGTAGGTAATAGATGACTAAAGATGCTTGTAATTCAATGCCATCTTAATTGCACTTAGCCGATCTATATAGACAGGTCTGGTAAGCTTGTCGCTTTCAAAAAACAATTTTGGAGTTGACATTTACTACAAATTTAATTGGTAGATTATTAGGACAATATCATAGTAGATGTTCTTATAATATTAGTAAGGTCAAACTTTATGTTCCATTTTACTAATACGCTCCCATTACTCTTTTATGTTTCGCCAAAGCTTAGTCGAAACATATATTTTTTTTCGATTTCACTAATAGGTGTAAGGACTCAACTATCTTCGAATTCTAAAATTGAGTTTACTCATACAGACGATGGTAACTCCTTATCATTTGTATCATATAGAACTCCTAACACATGGCACGTTGTCCTAATTGTACTCCAACCTTATACAATACCTCGTAAAAAATAATAAGAAATTAATTAATTGATTGATAAGGCTAAAAATGGAAGATTTGTAAATTTTGGAATTTAGCCACGAAAGTTACACTATTGCATTTGGCGATTTTCTGATCAACTTTTAATTATAAATTTTTGTAATCGAAGCTCAAACGTAAAAGTTATTAATGTTTGAATTTAAAATAATTCAAATGGAATTCAAATTTTAAAAATTAAAGAATGTTAATGTTGAAATAAAAATGGCAATAAATAATTTAACATTAGGTTAATGTTAAAAGAAAACGTTAATGGTAGAGTTAAAAATAGGAAGAAAATAAAATAAAAATGTCAACGATTAATACTTTCCCAAATCAGTGGGCCGATCGACCACCTCTACTAGGGCTGATCGACCGCTAGAGGTCGACCACCTAGGAAGGAGCCGTCGAGTGTTATTTAAGTGGCAACTAGGGTTAATTTAGGTCAAGAACGGCTCAGATTTTATTATTTTAAACCGACTTAAATTTGATGGTTCCGCTATCTTCTAACCACTATAAATAAGAGGCTAGTCCCGTCACTTTTATTCATAAATTATCTGATAATGTCAGCGAAGCTCTAACGGCCTTCTTCTTCCATACGATTCAGAATCACTTAGGATTTCCAAGTAAGAGATTTTAGGTATTTAAATATTCAATTTTTAATTCTATTCTTCCCTAATTCATGATTTTCAACCTAACTTGTATATAATCCAATTGTTGTATATTTCAAAGAGAAGAGATCTGAAGGTGCAACTAGGAAAAGGCGTAATCAAATCCTAAAGGAGGCAGGCGAATTCTTATGAGTGGAAATCTTATTATTATTATTTTTTGCTCTTTAGTATTTGTTCAATAGAAGTTTGAATTTGTTTTATGCCATGGAGAATTTTATTCACAAAACCCTAAAACCAAAACCCATAACACCCCCAAAATGAAATGTTAATTCTTATGTTTTGTAATCTCTATTGTTTTATATATTAAAATAGTAGATTTTGTTTTTCGTTGCAATTTGAATATTTAATATTCTATTCCACTTCCAACTCTTCTTTATTGATGTGTTAAATGGTAATAAAAAGAAAATTAGGAAATGGTATGTAAGGTACGAATTCTCTTGTTCGTAGTTTGCACTGCCTATTTCCATAATTTAAATATGAATCTCTTTTTCACTTCAAATTCGTATGTGTAAAAGTTGAATAGAATTTAAAGGGTTTAAATTATAAGTTTATTTTTTGATATAGAGATGCTAATTCTACTATATTAATATAAAATAAATTTGGTTTTTGGTTCTATTTATTAATACAAGTCTATTGTTGGGCTAAGGATATTAGCTAATTAAGTTGTTGTATGGATTTAGACCTGTAATAATTTAGAAGTTTTGACATATTTACGATTAGTATAGGATGTGAATATTTTACGCATGCTTAGCAATATATATATATATGCCTAATTATTGTGTAAATAGATATGTAATATTAGTGTATAATTAATAAACTATTAATAATGTGTTAATCCTATAGAATAAATAGGTTAGTAAATAGCTTTAAATCCATATGAAGGAAGTAAGGATAATTATGGAGATTAATCCATAATTAAAGGCGGAATGGGAAGTTTTTCCTTGTATGGCCTTAATACGAAATGTGGTGAGGTGAGTATGGTAGTATGTTAGGAGAATGGAATTAAAAAAAAGTTATAGGGATGAGTGGTTAGTTAAAAGACCATAGAAGTCTGCCCAGCTAATTTGGCTATCAAAAGTTTGACTTTGGGACTGATGTGATACATCACCTATAATAGGTACCCACAGTGGACATGAGGTTAGTCCCAATTCTCTAAGGTAAGTCTTCCCAGATAATCTAGCTACCGGGGCATACGAATAGTCGGACTAATGTGAGATGTCAACTTTGGGTTATGGGTCATAATGCGTAGAACCTACTTCTGGGTCGGGGGTATTAGGTGGTTGTGGTACTGTCCACCTCCTTCCCACTTATAGTAAATGGTCGAGATTATCGTTTAGGAATGGTCATGAAAATCTCATAAAGGGTCTGCTTTGAGGTCAAGGTGTTAAGTGGCTATTGTAGGGTCCACCTCTTCCCATAAGGAAGTATTAAGTGAGCTGATGAGATTATGTGTGATGTCAGTTAGGGAGTACTAGAGAGGGGTCCTCCTTAGGCTAGGTATTAAATGATATGGACCTGCCTAGGATATAGGTATTAAATGGTAAGAGTCTGCCTAATTCCCATTAGAAAGTTATTAAGTGACTTGGGTACGTTCTCCCATATTGTTAGGACACGACTGACGGTAGTTGCATGGGACTGGAAAGGGCCTTTGGCCTACAGTTGAAGGTAAGTTATAGAGTTAGAATAGAAGAGTGTAAGTAGTAGAGTACGACTATAATAGCTTTCGGGCTTACAGTTAAAGATATCTTATATATGACATAGTATACGTAAGACATATTACTTATCTAAATAATTCTACCCAAGTACTATTATGGTAATACTTAAGATTTTCATTCATCATACATTGTTGTCCTGACCCCCTCTTTATTACAACATATAGGTTATAGGAAATTATGTTGATTGAGAGACTGAAGGTGGAGGCGAGGACTTGTGGCAGTTATCTACCTATTTTTGTTTTGATATATTTTGATGCACCACTTTCAAACACGATGCTGTTGTTTTGAGATATTGTATTTCAGATATTGGGATGTTATGTTGTGTTTTTGAGATTTGAATTTTTATAAAATGGATAGTTATTTCCGATATTATATTTTATCCTTTCTATTAGGAAATTCTGATAGCATAGATAGATAGTTCTGCATATTACTCATTGTGTCAATTTTACCAAACGATAACCAGCTTTGGAATGGGCCTATGGTGCGTTGGACTTTTATTGGGTCGAAACTTAGGCCATTTTCAAGGTGCGAAGTTACATTTGGTATCAGAGCATAGGTTACCCGATCAATGTGGATAGGTAAATATAAGAGTGTGTACTTGTTATTTTGAAAGTATTTTTCAAAACCCTACTATGTATATACACTTATTTGAATATACAAACACACTAGGCAAATCTTTGTTTTCAGCAAATAATACTATCTTAGGAAGTTGTAACTAAAAGCTTAAATCCATAGATAGTTAATTGTGGTTGAAAATCATTCCTCTGAGGCTGGGAACCCCTCTACCCAAGAGATACCCATTATCTGAGGGATGGTAGAATGGTTCAAACAATACCTAAGGAGTGTAGGACAAGTCCCATTCCACAACAAGTTGCACCAGCGACACCCGTTGCCCTGCCTGTTGAAGCAGCACCTCGCCCACTAGATTTCACCAAATTGTGTAAAGATTTCCAAAATATGGAAGGAAGGGTTATAAGGAAGCTGAAGGTTACATGGAGATGAAGGCTTGAATTAACGACTGTGAGCACGTATATTCCAAGAGCTTGGATTGAAAGACAAGATCAAGAGGAGGATGGTTGCATGGCATCTAAAAGGAGAAGCCTTAGATTGGTGGACTATGATGGTTGAGGAGAATATTGAGGAAGGAATTACTTGGGCTGAATTCAGAACATGCTTTTAGTCACAATTCATGTCCAGAGCTGAAGTAATTTTGCAATTGGAAAAGATTATACAACTTAGGTAGGGAGACTCCACGTTGATGGAGTATATTAGTAAGCTCATGGAGCTAGCTAAGTTTGGGTTGAGTTTGATTGATAGGTGTTTGCACAAAAAATGGACAAACACCTCAAAGTTGTATGATTTAGTAGATCTTATGTTGTTCTTAGTGATTTGAACGATTTATGCAAATATATGAAAAGCAGGGGCTAAACTGTAAAAAGACACGCAAATTTATAGTGGTTCAGCCAGAATGTGCCTACGTCCACTTTATATGTTATTTCTCTTCTCTTGTTTTGATTACAAGTACAAAGATTTGATACAAGTAAAAGAAAGTTGTTTGAAAGTTCTCTCCGTGCTTGAGCTCTCAAACTTGTCCCTCATTGTTGTACCCCTGCCCCTCTATTTATAGAGTGAGGCTGGGGGTAGGGGTCTTGGAGGTATATAGCAGCTGGCGGGCCTGGGCTGATGTAATCTGGCCTGGTGGATCTTGTCCGGTTTCCTTTGGTTCGGTGGTGAGATAAGTGGTCTGGTTGCTTCGTTCGGTGGAGACTTCGTTCGGTGGAGGCTACGTTCGGTGGAGGCTTCATTCGGTGGAGAGGTTTGGACCGGTGGGGAGTTGGTCCGGTATAGGCTGGTTCGGTGGAAGGAGATGAGTGGACCGGTGGAGCTTTGGTTCGGTAGGAGGTGGTATGTTGTTTGGCCGGTAATGGGTGGAGTGGTGTTGGTTCGGTAGGAGGTGGTTCGGCATCCTTGGCCTGGGGTGATGGTTCGGTAGGGGTTGGTCTGGCACCTTTGGTCTTGGGTGGTGGTTCGGTAGTCACGAGGAGGGAGATGGTTCGGTAGGGGCATCTTGCTTTGATTCGGCAGACAGTGGAACAAGGACTGGTTCGGCTCTGTGTGGGAAGAGTGTTGGATTGGTAGGAGATGGAAACACGCCCAACATTTGCCCCCCAAAGTGGGGCATATGTCAGCATATGTCGCGCTTTGTTTGATGCCACTTAGCTTGGAGGAATTCTTATCCGGTCCTGTGTGCTGAATCCATTGGTCCGGTTGTTGGCATTGGCCTATAAGTAGGGGTTGTAAGTTATGGTTCATTCCTTACCCAGAGGGATAGTCGAATCTGCTTTCCTTGCCGAATCAAACCCACTGCCGAACCGTGTTAGAATACCGAATCAGGTGATTTTGCCTTCCCTAGCCGAATGGCTTCCTCTCTTTTTTCTTTTGATTTTGGTTTGCCGAATGGGCAAGGGGCTTTAAGTACCGGATGGAACCGGTGACTTTAAATGCCGAATGGACATGAGAACTACCGAATGGCCTTGAGAATTTTGTATTCACTTTACCGAATGACAACGGGAGTTTGAGCATTTTGATTTTATGGGTGAAATTTCATATTATACACTTACTTGTTTACATCCTCTGTTCTAACAATATGTTTTTCCGATGTTGCAGATAATGTCTCGCAAAGCAGAAACTCGATCAGACAAAAAGAAATCCGAGGGCGAAGGAGGGTCCTCCGCCGTGCCCCCAGCTCAGCCGAATCGAGAACGACGTGGGCCCACTCCGAGATCATTAGTGGACGGGTACGGTCCTCAGGAGCTCCTCAACTTGCCTCCTGATTGCTTCCCTAGCTCACTCAAGGGCGAGCAACTTGATGTTATATCTCGCTCTTTCGGGATCGATCGAGCGTGCATGTTATTGCCGGCTGCGGGAGTGATGCCGTATGATCCTCCTGAAGGATATTTTGTCTACAGCAGATACCATTGTATGTGTGGTGCCATCCCGCCTCTCAACGCTTGGGTAGTCAGCTTTCTTACATATCTAAAGGTGGCTCCATTCCAGCTTCAGCCCAACTCTTATGCCATTCTGGTGAGTCTCTTCGTCATCTTTCAGAGGAGATATGGGCGTCCTCCTTCCAACCGGGAGATCCGGTATTTGTACAACTTGAGAGGCTACAAGAAGGGGTCTCCCTACATCAGCTTGGAATCTTCCGTATCCTTTAAGCCCGTCCTGGACTTATACTCGAAGTTTAGTATGTTTAAGAAAGAATGGTTCTTCATCAGGGATGACTCTGTTTCCATTCGTCGCTTCACCTCCGGCTGTAAGTGTGAAGCTTTATTTATAATTTCCATTATAACTGCAGTGCTTTATCTTACGTGCTTTTATTTCTTGCTAGCGACAGGTGGTTTTGCGGTTGTGGAGAATGATCGCCTGGTTCAGACGGCAGCAGAGATAGAAGCTATTACTGGGAGAGATAGATCGGCTGCCTATCTGATCAGGGACGCCACACTCTTGGAGTACAACTTGATCCTTCCACAGCAATCCGTGGTCAAGCAAAGGGACACGACTGAAGAGAAGGCTGCCCAAGCTAAAGAAGGGGCCGCGTCGAAGAGCAGTAAAAGGAGGCCCTTTTCGAACATCCGGTTGCTGGGGGGAAGAAGCTCAAAAGGTCTGACGGTCCCTCTCCCAGCACACACCCGGATGTTCAGGACGAGGAGAAAGGTGAGGACGAAGGAGGTGAGGCTGAGGGCGGAAGTGACGGTGATCGTCATGGTGATGATGGTGGCGATGGACAGGGTGGTGATGGCCCCAGGGCTTTGTCTTCCGGGCAAGTAGGCGAAATGCAAGAGTGGACGGATGACGCTTTCCGTCAAGCCTTCGAAGGATCGGAGGGGACGGAGAAGTCCAAGGGAGCCGATAAAGTGGGGACCGGCGTTGATTTATCTTCCGGGAGCGCCTCTACTGAGGCAACTTCGATGGTTCAAGGTGAATTTCTCTTTACTCTTTTAATCATTGAATGATGGCTTAAAACATACCGGTGACACTTTGGTTTTAATATCAGGAGCAGGTAATACGGCCAAGACCTCGGATCTTCGGCAAAGGCTTGAACAATACAAGCTCTCGAAAGCTTCAGCCAAGCCGAAACCCTCTACTAACCGCCCGGGAGGCATAGTCGGCTATCGTCCTCTTCTCGGAGTTATTGAAGAGGGTATCCAAAAGAGAAAGGGGGGCCATCCCTTATCTGAACCTTCACTTGGTCCTCAGCCCCCAGCTCAGCCTCTTCATGATATCACGGAGGAGGATACCGAATTCGTACCCTCTTCGCACCCGTCTGAAAATCCTACTGTTACTCAGATTGATCGTCCGGACTTAGCTCGAAATCCATTTACGGGTCATCCTGATCTGGATCCAAGTTCCCATGATATTACCTTTGACGAGGTCACCGGTGAGCACCTTCTTCCCCGTAATCCCATGGTACGGGTACTTGATGAGGCTAAGTCCTTAGATCTCGATTTACTCACTACTCGGATAATTACTATGGGAGACGAGGCCAAGGCTAATATTGATCGGGTGGCGGAGGAGACTAAGAAGCTGATGGGGCATCATGCCCGGCTGGTTAAGGCCGGAGAGGAGATTGGGAGTGCCAACATCCGACTACGATTGGTGGTTTCGGATCAGGCCAAACAGCTTGCGGATCAGGCTATTCAGATTTCTCAGCATGAGGCTGCTTCTGGACGACTAAAGAAAACCATGGAAGAGGCCAGCCGGGCCGAACTGCGGAAAATGGAAGCTACTTGCAAAGAACGGATTGACATGGCTATTTCCACGGTGGACGAGGTTCGGAAAGCGGATCTTGAGCAGGTAGAGGAGTTGTCCGGGAAACTTGAGGCTGCAGAGCTTGCTCAAGCCAAGTTGAGGGAGGAGATGGAGGCAATGCGGGAATCCCTTTTGGTTGACTGCTCGAGATACCGATCGGAGAGAGATGCTGCCGTTGAAAGGTTGTCGGCTTCCGAGGCCCGGATGAGGGAGTTTGAGGAGAATGAGAGGATGATGGACGAGATGCTCCAGGACATGTACTTCCGTACCTGGAAGCAGGGCAACCTATCATGGATGGATGATTATCCCAGGGTCATGGCTAGGATCTATCTCTGGGCTCTGGAGGAGGCTAAGGCTGATGCGGATAAAGAGGGTGGAACGGTCTTCAGCATGGATGTGGTCACTGCCCAGTTTACCAAGGAGGAGAAAGTGGCGGTAAAGGAGGGTATGCGGTTGCTTGCTGCTGAGGAGGCAGGTGTGCAGGTAGAGGATGACGACCAGGATGGTCAAGAAGCAGGTGTTGGTAAGTCTTCCTTTCTAGTCTTTCCGTTAACTTGGTTGCTTATCACTAATGAATTCTTTTTCTGACCGGACAGGTGGGCAACAGGGCAAGGACAAGACTCCGACGCAGCCGGCTCCCTGATTAGACCTGGAAAATTCTTTTTGTGGACTTGACATGGCTGTATATGTTAGTCTTAAAACAGTAGAGTAACTTTTAGGTTGTAATTCTTGCTACTTGTAATAAATAGCTCTATTCTTTATGTGTAATTCTTTAACTTAAGCTGATTTTGTCGTCTTTTGAATGTTTTTGCTATTTTGACATGTTGCATAAGAAATATAGCTATGCATATTCTTGTAATTAAATTGTGTTTGATGTCAGGTTCTTGTTTAGAACATAATTTCATGACTTGCAGGGTTAGCGTGAGGTGTGAACAAATTATAGGTATATATGAAAGAAGGAAATACCGTCCTTTATATTTTGCTTGTAGATGGCAGCTTTGAATATCCTGCGTGACCGAGTAAGGGATGCGGTCCAGTATCTTGCTGTAAGTATCCTCTTCTATTAGTGAGTGTCTCCTGTTTTGTGTCCTGCACTTCAGGGATTGTTACAGAGGATAGGAGAAAAGTTTCTTAAGTAAAATTGAGATAGTAAAACTTCCAATCACGGAAGGCCTTCGATGTGCTTAAGTTCGTGGCAAATGGGCTTTGTAGTCACTTTCCCTAGCTGTGGGTCTTGGAGACATTGGTCACCCATCTTACGCCTCCGCGGGGAGTTAATTCTTTTTTACCACAACCGCACTTAAGACACATCGGAGCCGAGATCGCGCACAGTAACTACCCGGGCCATTATGGTCCGTAATCGTGGGTATTATTCGATTTACTGTGGCCGGCTAGCGTGGGTGCCGATTGTCAACTGTGAACTGCCCCTGGCTGGCCACACCTTATGTTGGGGCTTATAGTCGGTTCACAGTTGCCGGCGAGCCTAACGCCGTAATGAGCTGCCTCGGCTATAGTCGGCCTTCTCGTTGTCTTATAATCGGCTCATTACAGTTGGCTTTAAGGGCCGTCGCGAGCAATGAGTTAACCCACAGCAGAGGGATGCCGGAGCAAAAGTGTCTCATTGGCGAGGGCATAGATTCGCATAGTACCTGTTAGGTCTTGTCCAGGAGAAGTTGCGCTGTGGAGCGCCTTGAATGAAAATGCTATTTGCACAGGATTTTGTTCAACATAAAAGGATACAGTTAACAAGCAGCCAAGATATGAAGGAACAAGTTCAAAAGAGACAAGTTTTTTAAAGTGGTTCGGCATGAAAATGCCTACGTCCACTGATTCTCTTTGTTAATTCACTTCATATGGGCAGTATGAGTTAAGAAAAGTATCGACGAAGGTGTTGGATGTTCCACGCCCTCTGGAACACCTCCCCGTCCACTGTTGACAAAATATAAGCTCCATTGCGAAGATCTTTATGAATTACATATGGTCCGTTCCAGATTGGATCTAGCTCTCCGGGGCGCGGGAAGATTCGCTTGAGGATAAGATCTTCTTTCTGTAAGCTACGATGCTTGACTTTGGAGTTGTATTGCGTTGCCACTTTTTGCTTGTGAGCTGCTGCCCTGGGGGGCTGCATCATTTCTTCTTTCCTCAATTAGATCCAAAGACATGAGGAGGAACTCTTCGTTTTCTTCTGGGTTGTAGTGGATCCTACGGTGGGAAGGCACTATAGTTTCAACTGGGAGCATAGCCTCCGATTCGTATGCCAAAGAGAAAAGGAGTATGCCCCGTTGATGTTCTGAAAGACGTGCAATTGGCCCATAGTGCCGTAGGAGGTTCATCCACCCATTCGCCTTTTGACTTTTCGAGTTTCTTTTTTATTAGAGTTTTGAGAGTTTTGTTGACGGCTTCGACTTTTACGTTTGCCTGGGAATAAGCTACGGATGAGAAGCTTTTGTGAATTCCGTGCTCCTGGCACCAGTTGGCGAACTCCTCGCTGTCAAACTGAAGTCCATTGTCCGATATGATTTTGAATGGAACTCCGCACCTTCATAGAACATTTTTGATCAAGAAGTTAATAACTTTTGCTAAAGATACTTTATTTAGGGGTTCTGCTTCCCAAGGGATGTGTTTGATTAAATAGTGATCCCATCGATTGGGAAGCAACTTGGTCTTCTTTAAATATGCTATGAGTCGTTCTTCTCGAGCCTGGAATTCTACTAGTATTTGATTTACAATAAGTTGAGAATCTCTATGAAGACACAAAGAAATGGCTCCGATTCCTAAGGCAAGTTCTAATCCAGCTATCACTGCTTCATACTCTGCATCGTTGTTGGTGATAGTGAATCCTAACCTTAGATCATAGTGTAGTTCATTTCCCTTGGGAGTGATTATTACCACACCTGCCCCCGAGCCTTGTTCGTTGATGGCGGTGCGAGGATGGTAGGTGATATCATATTGACTTAGTTGAATGCACCATTTAAGTAGTCGCCCAGAAGCGTCGGGACGATGGAGTACCTGCCTTAGTGGTTGATCGGTCAGAACTCTGATGGAATGAGATCGGAAATAGTGACGCAGTTTCCGTGATGTTATTAGCAGGCAATAGGCTAGCTTCTCAAGTTTAGGATATCTGGTTTCTTCTTGTGCGGGGGGCGTTTGTATTTAACTTCGTCTTGAGTGGCCAGGGAGATGTTTTTGATCGTTTCATTTAAAGGAGTATAAGCGTCAAATCTCGGTCCTAGCCGATATAGGCACTCTTCTCCCTTCTTGCCCCCGGCATTGTCTCTAGAAGCATCCCTTCGAACGTCCTTTGCTACAGCGGACGTGTTGCCGTGAGCTGCCTTATTTTGTCGCCCTGACTGCCCTTTAGTGGCAGCGTCTTCAAGCCTCATATATTTCCTGGCCTCATGGAAGAAATCGGGTAAAGTAGCTGGTTTTTCTTTTGTCAATCTTCTAGCAAATTTAGTATCCGGATGCACACCACTATAGAGGGCCATTAAGATAAGCTCCTCATCGGCATCTTGGACTGTGGCCGCTGCGGCATTGAATCGGGTTAGGTATTGCTGCAGCTTCTCTCCAGGTTTCTGCTTGGTACTGGATAGGGAATAAGCATCCTTGGGTTGTTCCACATGAATGCGGAACTGGCTGATGAACTTTTCTTTTAACATCTCCCATCAGATGATGGATCCTTGGGGTAGATGGCAGAACCAGGAGGTAGCTAGATCTTCTAAGAATAGTGGAAAGCATTTGCACAGCACTCCTTCTGTCGCTCCACTCATGAGCATATGCTGTGTGTATCTCTGTAAGTGTACAACAGGGTCAGAGGTTCCTTTGTAAGGTTCCATTGTTGGCATTTTCCATTCTCGGGGGGTGATGGCAATTTCGATATTGCGGGCGAAAGGGCTGGTTACCCTAGCGCCTATCCCTCGATCTCTTTGCTCCCGTTGGATGTACTCTCTGAATAAGCGTGCCATCCTTTCATCAGAATTTGGAGCAGATAGAAAGGAGTTTGGTTCTGTTCTATGGGATTGATTCCGTCTAGATGACCTGTAGGGATGGTATCGTCTATCGTTCCTCATAATTTCCAGCGGCTGCCTTTGATCTTCTGGGAGCATGCTAGGGTCAGCTACAGTTGGCCCTTGCCTTGATCTTCCCCTGCTGGGTTCTGATCTAAGACCTCAAAGTTGTATGATTTAGTAGATCTTATGTTGTTCTTAGTGATTTGAACGATTTATGCAAATATATGAAAAGCAGGGGCTAAACTGTAAAAAGACACGCAAATTTATAGTGGTTCAGCCAGAATGTGCCTACGTCCACTTTATATGTTATTTCTCTTATCTTGTTTTGATTACAAGTACAAAGATTTGATACAAGTAAAAGAAAGTTGTTTGAAAGTTCTCTCCGTGCTTGAGCTCTCAAACTTGTCCCTCATTGTTGTACCCCTGCCCCTCTATTTATAGAGTGAGGCTGGGGGTAGGGATCTTGGAGGTATATAGCAGCTGGCGGGCCTGGGCTGATGTAATCTGGCCTGGTGGATCTGGTCCGGTTTCCTTTGGTTCGTGGTGAGATAAGTGGTCCGGTTGCTTCGTTCGGTGGAGACTTCGTTCGGTGGAGGCTTCATTCGGTGGAGAGGTTTGGACCGGTGGGGAGTTGGTCCGGTATAGGCTGGTTCGGTGGAAGGAGATGAGTGGACCGGTGGAGCTTTGGTTCGGTAGGAGGTGGTATGTTGTTTGGACCGGTAATGGGTGGAGTGGTGTTGGTTCGGTAGGAGGTGGTTCGACATCCTTGGCCTGGGGTGATGGTTCGGTAGGGGTTGGTCCGGCACCTTTGATCTTGGGTGGTGGTTCGGTAGTCACGAGGAGGGAGATGGTTCAGTAGGGGCATCTTGCTTTGATTCGGCAGACAGTGGAACAAGGACTGGTTTGGCTCTATGTGGGAAGAGTGTTGGATTGGTAGGAGATGGAAACACGCCCAACAATAGGAAGGCTATGAAGTTTTTTGAAGGCCTGAATTCTCCACTTAGGGAGCTAATTTGCCCAAAGTATCCACAGGTGTCACTTATGAGATGATAGTTGAAATGGCCTATAACAACCCGACTGTTCGACCCTCGAATGTCAACACTAATAAATTCACGATATTCGTGTGCTGAACACCCAAGTGCCAGAAGATAGAAAGTTAGGGTAAATAAAAAAAGAATATAATAAGAGAGGAAAAACACAACATCAGAATCACACAACGGAACAATAATATCTAATATCAAAAGAACAGTACAAATCGTTACTTTGAATACATAAATATCAGAGTTACTAAAACCTAAGTAATTTCATCATCCTGGACAATTATAACTGTCAGTCCTCACAATGATGATATATACAACAAAGAAATAGAAATAGATAGATAATGGAAGCCTTTAGCTCGTCTTCTAAACTCTAAAGCATCCAAGTTAAAACCCGCCATACTTAGCCTACTCCAAAGAGTACGCGAGGAATTTAGGAAAACAAAAAACCAAGCGTCAAACATAAGTCTGGTATGAGAAAACTCGAGATACATGAATACATGTAATAGTAACTATTAAGACCATACGGACTTCCGTAACGATTGTCCACTCAAAGGAAACCATCCATTCATTAAGTTTAATATAGTGATATGATAGATAATGTCTAGGATGTAGGATATAATCATATCAAATAGCCGTGATGCTTACATTGGTCACACCACAACATATTTAGGTTACATTTGAAACCTCTAAGGTACGTTCGCATAATGGATTTTTCTATGGAGATCTCTTCGGTCGATGCCGAATTCAATCTCTTGCACAAGGGTTAGATAGTACCTTTCGGGCATCGTATATCTCTAGATAAAATATACCATTCAGGTAAACACAAGCGGTCCAAGGTCCGAACATAAACATGAATAACGTGAACCAAATATCATTAACTCCCAACGGCCAACAACCAATAAGTATTTCTAGATATGAAGTTGATAATACCATGACATGGGTCGCTAAACCCAAGGTTGTACATCCTACTCTATTTTTAGTCATTTTTGATGTTGATGTTACATTTTTCATCTTTTATACGAGTCTTCACCACTTGAACAAAACATGAATCCCCAAATGGATTCCCATATCTCGAACAGATCACGAATTACTACATGGATTCGAGCATCTAGAATAGATCTCGAATCTCCATATAGATTCTCTTTTTCAACGGCTTCCAAAACATAGAACTCATATACTAACTTTAAATTGGTATCGTAAGTAAAACACTTACCAATCCCGAACTCTTCAAAGCCAATTGATGAATTTCCGACTAACTCAATTTCGGTTATTTCAAAAGTAAGTGAAAGCTAGAGGTGTTTCTTACCAATACTCCTCCTCGGGGGTTCTCATTGGTATGAAATCGTGAAGTCTTTCGATTACTTCTAAAGTTGATATTAGGTTAAGTTTTATAATTGACTAATCGATTATCTAGTCAAAACAATTGCTTATACAAATAAATATTCATAAGCTTAGCTTGTTTCTGACATTCCAACTTAACTACTCCTCGTTCAAGAGTGAAGCCAGGTAAGTTAGAGCACCGGTTGGATCAAAGCCTTGGCTAGACACTTCATTCTTGAATCTCACAAATAGATAAGTCTACCTCATCGACTTTTAGTGTTAAGTATAGTATTAATAATTTTCATAAATAAGAAAGAAATCGACAAGATTAACACGTTTTCGACATTTTGCGACTTACTATTCCTCAACCAAGAGGGAAACCGGTAGGTTAGAGTCCTATTTCTCCATCCTTACTCGATATCAATCTTAACTTTCACAAATAGATAAGCCTTACTTCATCGACTTTTAGTGTTAAGCATAGTTAATTAATTTTCAAACAAGTAATCAAATAATTAAACATTTAGTCACTATGCAATTCTTAACCCCTTTTCTTACTTTTAAAATACTTGAAAATACTTATAATAAGTTTTAAAACATTTATCCAAAATGTTACCTTAAAAATAACAAGTTTGTAAACTCTTTAAAACTTGGAAAACAATATATTTTATAATAAAAAAACTATTCTATAAAAATTCATAAAGATCTCAAACCACTTTTAAAATACTCTAATAATATTTAGTAAGCACTAGTAAAAATAATTAAACAAAATACTTGAACTTAAATATCTTTTCAAATATTTTAAGTCCAAAAATCAAGTCTAAATGAGGCAGTTTTGCACAAGTGAAGTTTTGGTCGTATTCGTGATGTTACTTCACTTTTTACTATCCATGTAATGACCCAGAATTTTGGTCATTTGAATTTAGAATATTTAATTTATTTTGAATATTGAAAAGTTATTTTTATAAGTTAAATAACTTGAATTTCAAATATAGCGATTTATTTGATAATTAAATTGTTGAATTTAATATTGGAATTATTTAAATAATCGAATCTTGGATTAAATATGAACGAAAATGATTTCAAAAGTTGATTTAAATTCTATTTGAATAAGAAGGAGGTTAGTGGACTTTTAAATTTGATTTAAAAGTGAATAAATTGATTTTGGGAATTACTCGTTTTATTTAACGTGTAAAAATAGCCTTCCGGGGCACAGTCTCGAATTTCGATGAAACCAGTTTCATTGGATCCGTAATAGTGAATTATTATATACCATCGAATTTCATGGCGATTGGGTGTACCATTTGGGCGTGCGAGATCGAAAACCATAGAAATTAGTTTCAGAATTTATATAAAATAATTGTGTTTGGAAAGCTATCTTCTGCATATGAACGAATTGGTTCTCGAGACTAGTTCCATTGTGTTCGAAATAGGGGTATAACATATAGGATGTCAGGTGGCATGTCTCGATAGGGATTCGGAATTTTTGAACGTTTAAAAGCACGATATTTTTAAATTTAAAACAATTTAAATAATAAATATGCACCATATCATCATGTCTCAGCCATTACTTAACCATACCATTGCCATACCCCCACGTTTGCAACATTCCTCTCCTCAACCGTCAGTTTATATGCCTCCTTCTCGTCCATTTGAAATGAATACAAAAAAAATAGAAGTTGCGCACACGCGAGGCCAGGTGCGGCGATGGGAGGCGGAGTGCGACGGTGCGGGGGTGGGGGAGGGGAGGGGGTCAGGCGGCGGTCGACGGCGTACGTTCTGGGCGCGCGCGATTTTGAGCAAAAAAATGAAATTGTCACTTGGAACTGGAGCGTTAACGCGTTCGAGCAGAGGAAGATAGAGGAAAGAGGAGGTGGAAACAAGGATCGGCTATGGTGGATGATGTTGGAGACGGCAATTTAAATTTTTGGGGAAGAAGGTAAAATCATGAATAAGTAATAATATCATTAGTTTATAATTTTAAATTTAATTATCGAAAACTAAAAATTTAATAACCCCTTCGTACGAGGTCCGTTTCGAGCGCGACGAGTCGCCTTGCGTTCATATCAGCAAGCACTACTCTATGAAGTTGGATTGGATGGATTTGGAGCTAGTTGAAATTTTGGATTAAAATTGAACGTTTGTTCAATTTTAATTCAAAACGGAACGTTTGGCGACTATTAAAAATTAATGTGAGTTAATTCACCTTTTTGGCTAATCAAAAAATTTATATAGTCGATAAATATTATTTATTGGATGTTTGGATATTTATTTCTGATCGTTATTGATTATTTGATAATATACTAAATTATATTGTTAGTTGGATATATTCCTACCTATTGGAGCGGATGAGACCCTATTACGTTCCCGTGTATGAGCGGATGACCCTTTGTATACGAATCCCACCTCGAATTGGTTGATTTTTATATTATTTGATTATATGTTATATTTGATGCAATGGGACAGGTTGGAGGGATCCAACAAGTTCCTCACACGGTTAATTTTATTTCATATATATTGTGATATATGATATGTTGGATGTTATATTGGATGACATGAATATGATTTTGTTTATTTAGTGCTTTAGTAGCACTGTGCCTTAATTTGGTATTTAAAAAATACTATAAAATAGTGATTTGATTTAAAAAGGAGTTCAAAGCGATTTTGGAAAATTATAGGTTTAATGATTCTTTTAAAAAATTTAGAGATTATAAAATATAGTTTTATGAAATATTTTAAATAGAGATTTTGAACGTTAAATAAAGATTTTAAAAATCTTGGAAAATAAGTTAATCTTTTTTAATAAAGGGATATGGATATAAAAAAGAAAATAGAAATATTTTGGTTATAAATAATTTTTATCTATTTTTATAAAGTGATATATATATGTACATATAATACAATTTATTTATAAATGTGACTTCTTTAAATGCGATAAATTATAAAAGTGATATTTCACAAAGGAGTGAAGATTTGTAAAATCAAATTTTGTTAATAAAAGTGTGGATATATAAACGGTGTTACAAATCAAAAGAAATTATTATCATTTAACAAATTGGTGAAATAAATCAAGTGGTGGATTTATTATAAGATGAGGAATGATATTTTAGAAAATAGATGATTCTATTTTGGAAATCTAAGATGAGGGTAAATTTGGGATTATTAAACGATATTTTATAAATTGAAGGAAATTTATAAAAAAAATTATACCGATGGGAAAAAGGTTAACACGGGCGAAATTATGTTTTGGATGGAGTTTTATAAATAAGCAGGATTTATAAAGGAATAAAGGTATAAATGGGTTCATAAATGAAGGAAATTTTATGAAAGGAAGTTCTATAAAATGGGAAGAAATTTATAAACATAGTTTATAAATATGGAAATGATTATGTTGAATTAAGTACGGATTTGTATCAAGAAAATGTATTTATATTTTAAAGGTTGTTTATTAATATTAATATTGTTTTAAAGTTGTTATCAATATTTTTAATATATTTTGAAAAGGTTATCTATTTAAAATAATTAATATGGTTTGAAAATTAAATATAATTATTTATCAATAAGGTTTTGGAAATTTATTATTAGTATTTATAAAAATGTTAAAGATAAATTATTGTTGTTTATTTAAGAATGTTTTTAAATTATTAATTATTATTTAGTTTGTTTTAAAGTTAGTATTTATTTATTTATAATGTTTTTAGTATATAGGAGTGTTTTAAAAAAGTAAATGACTAGAATTCATTATAACTGTTTTTGAGAATTATAAAATGGAGTTTTATAAATAGATGGAGTTTCATAAATAGATGGAGTTTTTATAAGAGGAATCTTATAACATGTTTTGGAAAAGTATGTAAAGGAAGATTGCTTAAAAATGTTTTATAAATGGTTTTAAACATTTATAAAAGGAATTTTAGGAATGGGTTTATGGATTTATAAAAGGGACTCCATAAACAGTTTTGTGGATGTAAAATGGAGTTATTAAATGATTTTAGAATTTAATAAAAAGGAAACCTTCCCCAAATGTTAGTGAATATACTTATACCATAGAAATAAGTATACGGATATTTTTCCCAAGTATTGAGAAACAAGGATTGTGGGTTTATATAAACGTTTGTGAAAAGATTTTTGATTTAAGCATTACAAAGTGAATTAAATTTATAAAATATTTATTAATAAAAGGCTAGTGTTGCTTGGTGCTTAACAAATGTTATTTTTCCCACGGAATCAAATTCCTGATTGAATGTTTGTTATTCGATAGTTAAATAACCGACTATCGAATTTGGACCCAAAAGTAACTTTTGAAATATCTAGGAGAAACACGTGAGTTATGTGGCACAGTCATCTTCGATGATGCTGTACTTTGCGTATAAATCTCGTTTTGTTCTCCTAGGACAATGATAAGGAAATCCGTCCGCAAACGGTTAGGTGCCGATCTCCGTTCTTATCTTTGATTGTTTATTTCCTAAAGAACCGGGGTTAAGTTTACCAGGAATTATCGAAAAGTTGTTTCGAAGAGATCGGGATCAGGTATGTGATCCGAAAACCACTTCGATCCAACGAATGTGTTTCGAAGTGAAGACATCTTGAAGATGATGGAATTTGAGACGGAGTTCTCAAGTGTTTCGTTCAGTCCCATAACGAACTTGTATGGATGAATGCTGGTATTGCATTGTTACTTGGAAGGTAGTATTAGCATTCCAATTGGGAAGTGCTATACAAAAGGTAAAACGTAGCCTCAAGCCTCATCAATCGGGAATGACTAAAACAAGGGAGATGCAGCATGGATAAGTGGGTCGCTCCCAAGTAGGGTATGATCATCCCTATCTAGAGTCGCTATTATCTCTCGTTTGTATGCTTCGAGGCCCATTAACGAAGGGGTGATCATATTCGGTGCTATCCAGTAAGTGGTAGGCCGGTCCTGTGTTGGCAGGGGATCCAGGCAAGGTCCTCGGTGTTATTTTATCTAGAGATGCACCGTGACGGGCAGTACCACAGTAGCCCAGTCATTGTATGGAATCCATTCTCCAATAAGCGCTGTATGGACTTAGTTGTGCCTAACTATGCTGAAACGTGAGATGCAAGCATTTCAGCTATATTTATATTTTACTTTGACCCTTAGACATTATTATAATATAAATGGATTTCCTATAGAAAATGTTTTGGTTATCGTAAGGTAAAAACCCATCCATCTTTATGTGCGGCGTGGTCTTACGAGATACTTTTGATTTTCAAATGGTTTTCCAGAATTTTAAAATCTAGTTGGGTGTGTTTTCTCACGTTAGTTTTTCATACTGACTCGGGTGTTATTTTATTATAATGCTCGGGTCAGACCGAGTATATTACAGATTGCTTTGGATGCATTGGAGCTCAGGAGACAAGTTGGAGGTCATCAAGTCGTATTCACGTATATATTATTTTTCCACTGCTTTGTTGTTGAAATCATCAGAAATTGTGAGGGCGGATTGTTATAACTGTCCGGGCTGATGATTATGATTATTGTTGTACTCTGATAGATGTATGTATATAACAGTTTCTTTTTTGTAAAGATTATCGATTTTATATTATATGTTGTTCCGCCGCGATTGTGAGATTCTGTGATTGTTTTAGTTTTTTCTATTCTTCTTCACATTTCTTCTTCTTTCTTCTTCTTTCCCATAACTATCAGCCTTTTTGTTCAATTTGGGTTGGACATGTCTGGTTTATTGTCAGTTTGAATTATACGGATTCGCGGGACGTTACACTTGGTATTAGAGCTTAGGTTGAGCGAACACCTAGGCTTTGGTGGGAATTTACTCATTTGAGATAGGGTAAGCGAGACCCTAGGATGAGTTTGAGCGTATATATTTATGAGCATGTATTTGTTGGTGATATAAAAATGTTCAATATTATGTTAATTTATCTATTGAGTGGCTTATGAATTCTGGTCAATACGTGGGACGCCACGATATCGATAGAGGTTTCTAAACACTTAAACAAGGCAAACCGACACAGTATTGTTTTAAATGTGGGTAAATGAAATAATTTTACCTAAATTATATTTTATATATAAAGGAATATTTGTTTAGAAATTATTATAACCATGAATTATAAATATGATTTGTAAATGAATGTGGATTTAAGAATACTAATTATAATTAAAATAATCAACATGTGTGAAATAAAATTTCATAAGTATATCTAGAAACATGATTTTGTAAATGGAAATGGTTTAAAAACAAGAAATTTGAGAATTTAAATTCCATTGGTTTGGAAATTGTTTTTCTAAAAGTTTGTAAAAATAATAATACTATTATTTTAAAAATATTTTTGTTAGAAATATTTTGAAATAGGATTTAAAAGAAATAGAAAGCACTAAACTCATTTCAGTCGCTGGAAAATAATTCTGGCGATGACGGCCGCATAATCAGTATTCATTTTCGAGTTTCTAAGTGAGAAATTACTACCATTGAAGTTCTATTTTGGTAAAAAAAATTGTTTTAGATTCCAAAAGTGTAATTAGAAATATAAAAGAGTTATACATACATACACACACACACACACACACACACACACACACACACATATATATATATATATATATATTGATTTCAAAATGATTTGAAATAAACTGGGTGTTTAAAATCCTGAAATTTCTGAGAAACATAAGATAATAAGTTTTTGAACTTATAAGTTGGAAATGGTATGGATAAGAAAAGGAAATTTAGGATCGAGATATGAAACTAATTTTTTTAACTTAAATAAAGTTAAATAAATTGAGTAATGGATAAGATGAAATGCAATTTAACTTAAAGTGGAGTTAAATAAAATGAATTTTGGAATGAAATTTAACTTAAGCAAAATTAAATGAAATTGAATTTGATTTGTAATGAATTAATGAAATGAGCTAATAAAATAAATTAGTGGAGTAAATATAAACTTGAGTTATAAAACAAAATTCAACTTAAGTTGCAAAATGAATTGAAACGAGCTAATGAAATAAATTAGTGAATGAAATATGGTTTGTTATGTTGTTTTTTAAAATTTAATATGAACTTAAGAGGTGAAGTTAAAAATAAACATGAGAATTATGTTGTATAAAATGTTTATAGTTAAATTAAGTATAGGATTTTATAAAATGGTCACTAAGTGTGTTGGTATTAAAGAAATGAAATAAGTGAAGTGATGAAATGAATGGGAATTTGAGTTTTAAAATGAAATTCAGTTTAAGTTGTAAAGTGAATGGAATATGTTTTGGAATATTGGTTGATAGAGTTGATAATGAACTTAAGTTATGAAAGTGAAATTGAAGTGAATAGCTGAATTTGATTTAAAAAGAAAATGCATAAATTAGATGTTGATATTTGAAAATGCAAATGGATGTGATGGTAAAAATTAGATGAATATTATTTGGTTAATGGTGTTCCTTGTTACATTTGCTAAAATTGCATATACTTATTGTATATGCTATTATATAGTGATGTTGCTTTCTATAAACATATTCTCATTGGTTGTTGAGTGTTTAGTAGGTGTGGACGGCATTTGCTTCGCATTTGGAGCTTACTTTCATATTATATTGATTGCATATGCTTGATGATGCTAAAATAAGGTACACATCTCGGATTACATACCGTATTTTTATATTTTTTCCCTACGGGATGCCTCATTCTTGAAGATGAGATGTATATTTATGATATATATATTGTGTATGATCGAGCCGTGCAAAGGAGACGTTGGTGAAATTTTCCATAAATTTAAGGCGTTAGAAATTTTTTGAGAATTTTGAAAATAATGTTGATAATCATAATTTGGATTTTGATTTTATAACTTTGAATCGAATTAGTTAATAACTATGAATGAATTGGAGGACTTAGTAAGGTTTTCTATAAGAAGTTACAACTGTTTGATTTTGAAAAGATAAACGACTTAGAAGAATTGGTAATCTATTACAACTAATTGGTTTAGAAAAGTTAATGGGTTTGTGGCATTTTTCTCACCTTGACAATTTCGGGGACGAAATTCTTTTTAAGGGAGGAAGAATGTAACGACCCAGAATTTTGGTCATTTGAATTTAGAATATTTAATTTATTTTAAATATTAAAAAGTTATTTTTCTAAGTTAAATAACTTGAATGTCAAATAAAGCGATTTATTTGATAATTAAATCGTCGAATTTAATATTAGAATTGTTTAAATAATCGAATCTTGGATTAAATATGAACAAAAATGGTTTCAAAAGTTGATTTAAATTCTATTTGAATAAGAAGGAGGTTAGAGGACTTTTAAATTTGATTTAAAAGTGAATAAATTGATTTTGGGAAATACTTGTTTTATTTAACGTATGAAAATAGCCTTCCAGGGCACAGTCTTGGATTTCAACGAAACTAGTTTCATTGGGTCCGTAATATTGAATTATCATATGCTGTCGAATTTCGTGGCGATTTGGTGTATCGTTTGGGCTTGCGAGATCGAAATGCGTAGAAATTAATTGCAGAATTTATATAAAATAATTGGGTTTGGAAAGCTATCTTCTGCATATGAACGAATTGGGTCTCAAGACTAGTTCCATTGTGTTCGGAATAGGGATATAACATATAGAATGCCAGGCGGCACGTCTCGATAGAGGTTCGGAATTTTTGAACGTTTAAAAGCACGATATTTTTAAATTTAAAATAATATAAATAATATATATGCACCATATCATCATGTCTCAGCCCATACTTAACCATACCATTGCCCATACCCCCACATGTGCAACATACTTCTCCTCAACCGTTAGTTTATATGTCTCCTTCTCGTCCATTTGAAATGAATACAAAAAAAATGGAAGTCGCGCGCACAAGGCCAGGTGTCGCGATGGGAGGCGGAGCGCGGCTCAAAATCTATAATTCCAAGGAGCTTGCGCACCACCTCAAGAATGTCTTTGATCGATCTCGGCCCAAATGGAGGTGTTTTTTATTAATACGAAATGTACACGTATCGATCAAGAATCGATCCCAATCTACCTTGGATCGATCACGTGGGCCCACCCACGTGCGAGAAGGAGTATTCCGAGATCTGAGCTAGATATTTTCAGCCTACGCCTATAAATAGCAGCCATATTCCTCCAGAAAAGGGACTTATTGACTTTTCTACGCTGATACTCTGCCGAAATCACTTTTATACTTCAATTGTACTGTTGTAATCTCCTATAATCAGCAAGTTAAATTCAATAAAACATCGATCATTTCATAGTGGACGTAGGCAATACACCGAACCACTCTAAATTTTTGCGTTTTCTGCTTTTTTTCTTATATGTTGATAGGTGTGTTTGTTAGATCTGTCTCATTTTACATTTACTTTCTTCATTTTATCTCTTCAAACACATCTGAAGAGTGTTGTGCTCAATTTTGAAACAAACAGCGGCGTTGGGGGGTCAGGCGGCGATCGGCGGCATTCGTTATGGGCGCGTGCGATTTTGAGCAAAAAAAATGAAATCATCGCCTAGAACTGGAGCGTTAAAGCGTTCGAGCAGAGGAAGATAGAGGGAAGGGGAGGTGGAAACAAGGATCGACTTTGCTGGATGACGATGGAGGCGGTAATTTAAATTTTTAGGGAAGAAGGTAAAATCGTGAATAAGTAATTATATCATTAGTTTATAATTTTAAATTTAATTATCAAAACTTAAAATTTTAACAACTCCTTCGTACGATGTCCGTTTTGAGCGTGACGAGTCACGTTGCGTTCGTATCAACGAGAACTACGCTATGGAGTTGGATTGGATGGATTCGGAGCTAGTTGGAATTTTGGATTAAAATTGGACGTTTGTTCAATTTCAATTCCAAACGGAACGTTTGGCGACTAGTAAAATCAATGTGAGTTAATCTCACCTTTTTGGCTAATGCGAAAATTTATATAGTCGATAAATATTATTTATTAGATATTTGGATATTTATTTCTGATCGTTATTGATTGTTGGATAATATACTAAATTATATTGTTAGTTGGATATATTCCCGCCTATTGGAGCGGATGAGACCCTATTACGTTCCCGAGTATGAGCAGATGACCCTTTGTATACGAATCCCGCCTCGAATTGGTTGATTTTTATTTTATTTGATTATATGCTGTATTTGATGCAAGTGGATAGGTTGGAGGGATTGTAACAACCCGGGATTTGCATTACCAATTAATAAATAAAAGTTAGGTTTATTTATTTATTTTAATGAAGCATAAAAGGATTTGGAATAATAAAATTTATTATTTGAAAAGGCTATTTTAATTAAATGAGAAATATGGGATTTTAAAATGAGGATAAAATGTTATTTTTGGAAAGTTAAATATTTGAGGAGAGATTTTAAAATGGGTTTGGATAAGAAAAAATGTTTATAAACATATATGAACACTTAGACTAATTTTTGGAAACATGTAAATAACTCTCTTCTTATTGGGTTACAAAACCTAACCCAATACCCCACCCTAAACCTCCTCTATAAATTATCTCATACTCTCATAACCTCATTCATTCAACCCTAATCATTTCCTAAAGCTTTCATAATAAAAATGGCCTCTATCTTCATCTCCTTCTAGTTTTAGCTTATGCAAGTCATTCTATGCAAAGGTAATGCAAATACCCACCTCAAATCCATTTTTATATCTTTCTCATTTCTGAAATGTATTTGGTAACACATGTTTTATGTGTTTTTTGATCTTATAGCCTCCTAATCATCTTTTGCTAACTTGGGTTGATGCTATAATAGTCTTTGTTGCTTTCAAGAGAGGTATATTGCTAAAAACCTCTTCTAATATGTGTTTAATCATCTTTTGATTTTAGTAATCAGTTAGTAACACATGTTTTATTACGTAACATGTGAATCATAGCTCTTTGATCATCTTTGCTTTCATTTGGGGTGTGCACATAAGTTACTTGTAATATATGCTAGCTGAAATTATAATTAGTTTATTGCTGTTAGTAAATTAGGCATATCTCATTCATCTTAAATCGGAATTAAGATTTTCTTGAAGTTCTGGAAAGCATATTCTGTAGCCTATAACTTTTATGTTTTGAGCTTTGCCTAATTTTGTGGTTTGTATGGTCGAAATCACGTTTGTTTGTCGCTGACCTGACAACAAACTACAGGGTTGAGAAACTAAAAACCTGAAATTGATTTGGCCATAAGTTACTCGTTTCTTATCCAAATCTAATAATTTTGGATGTTATGGAAAGCATAGATTTAGAGCTAAAACTTTCATGTTTTGAGTTTCATGAAATTTCGAAGTTAATTTGGTCAAAACTGTGCATTCTTACCACTGTCCCGAGAGCACAACGACAGTGATATAAAATTTAGATCTGAGAATTGTTTTAGTCATAGAATTTTCATCTCTGGTCGGAATTTGACGATCTTCGTCATTCCGAAAAGCTTAGAAACTAAGCTACAACTTTCATTTTATTCATTTTGCCAGAATTTGAAGTTTACTATGCCAGAATTGTGGTTTTTCATCTCTGGCCAGTTAGTGCATAGCTATAGGCCTTAGTCTCTTTTCTCCCGTTGTTTTCAGCGTAGAACCCCGACTTTGCGACGCCATCCTGGGCTCGTCCTTTGTCGGATTTCATCGTTTTTGGTTTCGTTAAAAAGATGAGATCGAGATCTTTAACCATGCAAAGTTTGGTTTAGATCTGGGTGCATTAGGTACTTCGTTTCTATTGCCGAAGTAGCACCCAGAAACTGTTTTACAACAGTGATCATTTTCAGTTATCGTCGGACCAACTTCGAAACATTATCGTTTCTTCGTTTCAAGTCGAAACTGAACGATTCTTATTGCATATCAAAGTATGAGTACTTTTCTACGCTCCTGCAAATTTTCATCAAGATCTGAGTTCAAGTGACCCTTCGACCATGTCGTCGAAGTGGGACCTTTACACTGTTTTGACACAGTAAAGTTTTATGATTTTTGTCCGACTTTGAGACGACGCCGTTTCTTCGTTTCAAGTCGGAATTTCCCGATTCTTTTTGCATCTTAAAGTAGGGATGTTGGACTACATGCCTGAAAATTTCCATGACATTTGGAGACAGTTTGCTGGTCCAAATAAATTGCCGAACTTTGGTTCACGTCAGTTTTTTTGAATGTTTACAAACACTTAGAATATTTTTCAGTGATTTTCTGGTTTTATTGATTTCTTTGAGATTTGTCTCTAGATTTCGTACACGGGTTTTATGAATCATTTTCAAAGGATTTTTCACTCCTAAATGGCTTTAGAAATTATTATATAATATTATTTTTAATTATTAAATTAATTACTCCATAATAGGAGAATTTTCAAAAGCCGTTTTAAAGTGATTTCAAAATCAATTATAAATCTGTTTCGCACCATTATTTTCTATAGTAAAAATCTCACACTCACTTTTTAGCACGTCGAGCGAAGTGGAAAGGTGCTTAAACGGTTAGGAAATCTCCGGCTTATGGAACCGTGTGTATTTTCTTTCCGGTTAATCCCCGACCTATTCGATTGATCGTTTTGACCTCTGGGTCTAGTTTACCGATGATACGAGGTGGACTTTTTATTGTTTGGAGTGTGAGCTTGCTATTGGTTAGGAAACCGTTTAGTGCGAACGTGGGGTATGGGACTCATTGTTAACACTTTACGGGTTCCTCTCCAAGAAGTTAGTGACACATTAGCCTTTGGGCGGCCAGTACTGGACCTCTGGGTCACCACGCCTCTGGGCAACCGTCTCTGGACACCTGCTCTATGGAGCAGTTTATTTTTTGGCATGCGCCTCTGGGCCTTATCCTTCTGGGAAGGATCTTGCCATCTCGCGCGTTCCGCATCTGTGCGAGTGATCGATCACAACTCTACAGTACTTGGTAACAACGACTTTGGTCGGTGCACGTGCAATATTGGTATTATTTGATGATTTTTATATCCATTCGAGTACCGCCATTCGGTGTTGGTTCTATGGAGCCATACGATGTAAGTACGATTGCCTTGTGGATTCACAGTGTCTCTGGACACTGCTTTTCAGTGTTGGATTTCATTGACTTTTCAGTATATCCCCATTGCTCTTTGGAGCATCGATCTTTGCTTGGGCATTGATTACAGACTCTGGTCACTCTTGGGATTATTGCCTATGGGCATCTTTTTATAGCTTCGGCTACGCCGATGATATGAGGCAATTTTATTTATTCTACACTTTGGTGTTGATTTCTCTTTGGAGATTTTTATTGTTTATTGATGATTAGGGATCGTCATTATATTCATGTGGTTCATAATATACTTCTCTTTGGATAAGTACTGTTTTATTTATGTACTGCATTATTCTATATCTCAGTTATTACTGATTGTTTAGCTAGCCTGACCCGAGTGTTTTCGCTTGGGTCCGACCGAGTTGTTTTAGGTTAGGTCTCTGGACTTAGCTTCTGTGCTTCCGCTTGGACATTATCTGCTATGCTGATAGATAGCGCTTTTATTTGTCCACTATTCCGCTACTCTGTTATTATTATTCAGACTTTGATATGTACATATTTTTGACTCACTTGGGTGAGCAGTGGCTTTGTACCCACTTATAGTATTTGGATCTGTATTGACGATGTATTGTTCTGGGATTTTATATCTGTTATGTGATTCTGTCCTGTGATGCTATTTCATTATGTTATTATGCTTTGTCCTGGTAGATCTTTAGCCATTTGTAATTTCGTTATAAGTATTTACCGAATATGTCGAACCACCTGATTGAGAAAAATTTAAATAGATTCTACCTTTCGACGTATTCGGTAGATAGTTATAGCTTGATTATAAATGGTCGCTTCCACTATACTCTATTCTCCGCTTTAACAGACAGTATTACTCCCGTAATACTCTTTGTTACAGTGGGTCTCAGAGTGGGGCGTTACAGCTTGGTATCAGAGCCTGGTTTCAGGAATAAGCTTAATAAACACAGAACAGATACACTTAGTACAATACATTTTAAATTAGATCCGAATTAAATCAAATCCCTTCCTTATGTTTATTGATAGATAAGTTAGGAATATGTATAGGAATCCGTTATATTCCGTAGTATTCCTTAATTAATTATCTATCATTCAATCATGTCTAACTCTAATTCCCATTACGACATGTTTGACCAATTGAGCGATGCGAAGGTCTTCTCTCAGCTTGACCTTGCCACCGGATTCCATCAGCTACGAGTCGCAGAAGACAGCATTCCTCTTACAGCATTTCGCACTCGTTATGGTTCTTTTGGAGTGGTTGGTCATGCCATTCGGCTTGACGAACGCTCCGGCTTTCTTTCTCGATCTTATGAATCGAGTATTCCGGGAATACATCGATAGATTTGTTCTGGTTTTCATTGACGATATTCATATTTATTCTAGATCTGAGGCAGAGCATGCTCATCATTTGCGGATCGTCTTGGATACTCTTCGTCAGCATCAGCTTAAGGCCAAGCTCTCCAAGTGCCATTTTTGGGAGAGCAAGGTCAAGTTCTTGGGCCATATTGTATCATCTGAGGGTATTTCTGTCGATCCTACCAAGATCGAAGCTATTCAGAATTGGAAGCAGCCCGAGAACGTTCATGATATACGCAGCTTCCTTGGGCTGGCAGGTTATTACCGTCGATTTATCAAGGATTTCTCTCGTGTTGCACTTCCCCTCACGACTCTAACTCGTAAGGGGGTTCGCTTTATTTGGTCTGATAAGTGTGAAGTTTCTTTCCAACGATTGAAGAAACTCCTCACTCATGCTCCTATCCTTGTAGTTCCTGAGAGTAACCAAGATCTTGTTGTTTACACCGACGCTTGTGATAGCGGCCTCGGTGCTGTGCTTATGCAGAAAGATCGGGTAGTTGCTTACGCTTCTAGGCAGCTACGTCCGAATGAGATTCGCTATCCGACTCATGATCTTGAGTTGGCAGCTATCGTCTTTGCTTTGAAGACGTGGCGTCACTTTCTATTAGGCGAACGCTTCACTCTTTACACCGATCACAAGTCTCTGAAGTATTTATTCAGTCAGAAGGATCTCAATATGAGGCAGCAGCGATGGCTCGAGTTTCTCGCCTTATATGACTTAGACATTCAGTATACCCCTGGCAAGGGTAATCGTGTGGCTGATGCACTCAGTCGCAAACACTCGGCAGTAGTTTCTATGATGATAGACGAGTGGGATATTCTTGAGACTTTTTCTATGTGTGATATTCGAAATCAAGCTCCGTCTTCTGATCCTCAGATCTTGTTATTCAGCATGGAAGCTCGACCTATTCTATTGGATCGCATTGCCCATGCTCAGCGGCAGGATCCAGACTTGTTGCGATATATTCATCTCCTTGAGTCGGGATCCAGTGATGAGACATTGCTGGATTATTCTATTGATTCTCATCGGTGTCTTCGCAAGAAGAACCGTATTTTGGTACCATCTGATTTATCACTTAGGCATGACATTCTGGACGAGTGTCATCGCACTAAGTACACCATCCATCCCGGCTCGAGCAAGATGTATGTCGATATGTGTCGGGTATATTATTGGGAAGGGTTGAAGAGTGATGTTTCAAGTTATGTAAGCCGTTGCATGACTTGTCAACAGATCAAAGCTGAGCATCAGCGTCCATCTGGTCTTCTTCAGCCGCTAGAGATTCCATTGTGGAAATGGGATCAGATATCCATGGATTTTATTGACGGTCTGCCTCGATCGAGGTCAGTCCATACTTCTATTTGGGTCATAGTCGATCGCTTGACCAAATCAGCTCATTTCATTCCTATTAAGTCCACTCGGACTGCTCCTCAGCTTGCCAAGCTATATGTGAAGGAAGTCGTTCGACTTTATGGTATTCCTAGCTCTATCGTCTGTGATCGAGACACTATCTTTACTAGTCACTTCTGGAAGTGCCTACAGTCAGCTTTGGGCTCAAAGCTGAATCTCTCGACTGCTTATCATCCTCAGACCAACGGTCAGACGGAGAGGGTGAATCGTGTTTTAGAGGATCTTTTGCGCTGTTGTATTCTGGATTTCGGAGGTAGTTAGGAGGATCACTTACCGCTTGTAGAGTTCTCCTACAACAACAGCTTTCAGTCTAGTATTGGCATGGCTCCTTTCGAGGCTCTTTACGGAAGGCCATGTCGTTCTCCTGCGTGTTGGTTAGAATCTGGCGAGAAGCTCCTTCTTGGTCCAGATTCAGTTCGGGAATCTTCGGAGAAGATTATTCTTATTCGTCAGAGAATGAAAGAGGCGCAGAACCGCCAGAAATCCTACGCGGACAACCGTAGGAAGCCTCTTGAGTTCTCCATTGGCGATTCTGTCTTTATTCGGGTCTCTCCCATGAAGGGGGTTGTGCGTTTCAGCTCTACCGGGAAGTTGGCTCCTCGCTATGTTGGACCATTTCCTATTACGGAACGCATTGGCCCCATTGCTTATCGTGTGGATCTACCTGCTCACTTCTTTGGAATACACGACGTGTTCCATGTTTCCCAGCTTCGCATGTGTATCCGCGATCCTGATTCTATCATTGAGCCACATGCTGTGCCTGATTTAGAGATCTTACCTGATTTATCTTTGGAGCAGCAACCTTTTCGTGTGCTTGATTCGGAGGTTAGATGCCTTCGCAACAAAGAGGTTCCACTCGTGAAGATTCAATGGTCACCGAATCCTAAGGACTGCACTCGGGAGACCAGAGAATCTATCGAACGCTCTTATCCTGGCTTTCTCACATCTTCTTCTGCAGGTGAGAATTCTCTATATTATCACTATCACTTCTTTTGTGGATTTGACGTTATAAACGACATCTATCTTAAGGAATTGCGGGGACGCAATTTTCTTAAGGGGGGGAGTCTGTAACAACCCGGTATTTGCATTACCAATTAATAAATAAAAGTTAGGTTTTTTTATTTATTTTAATGAAGCATAAAAGGATTTGAAATAATAAAATTTATTATTTGAAAAGGCTATTTTAATTAAATGAGAAATATGGGATTTTAAAATGAGGATAAAATGTTATTTTTGGAAAGTTAAATATTTGAGGAGAGATTTTAAAATGGGTTTGGATAAGAAAAAATGAGTTTTATAAACATATATGAACACTTAGACTAATTTTTGGAAACATGTAAATAACTCTCTTCTTATTGGGTTACAAAACCTAACCCAATAACCCACCCTAAACCTCCTCTATAAATTATCTCATACTCTCATAACCTCATTCATTCAACCCTAATCATTTCCTAAAGCTTTCATAATAAAAATGGCCTCTATCTTCATCTCCTTCTAGTTTTAGCTTATGCAAGTCATTCTATGCAAAGGTAATGCAAATACCCACCTCAAATCCATTTTTATATCTTTCTCATTTCTGAAATGTATTTGGTAACACATGTTTTATGTGTTTTTTGATCTTATAGCCTCCTAATCATCTTTTGCTAACTTGGGTTGATGCTATAATAGTCTTTGTTGCTTTCAAGAGAGGTATATTGCTAAAAACCTCTTCTAATATGTGTTTAATCATCTTTTGATTTTAGTAATCAGTTAGTAACACATGTTTTATTACGTAACATGTGAATCATAGCTCTTTGATCATCTTTGCTTTCATTTGGGGTGTGCACATAAGGTACTTGTAATATATGCTAGCTGAAATTATAATTAGTTTATTGCTGTTAGTAAATTAGGCATATATCATTCATCTTAAATCGGAATTAAGATTTTCTTGAAGTTCTGGAAAGCATATTCTGTAGCCTATAACTTTTATGTTTTGAGCTTTGCCTAATTTTGTGGTTTGTATGGTCGAAATCATGTTTGTTTGTCGCTGACCTGACAACAAACTACAGGGTTGAGAAACTAAAAACCTGAAATTGATTTGGCCATAAGTTACTCGTTTCTTATCCAAATCTAATAATTTTGAATGTTATGGAAAGCATAGATTTAGAGCTAAAACTTTCATGTTTTGAGTTTCATGAAATTTCGAAGTTAATTTGGTCAAAACTGTGCATTCTTACCACTGTCCCGAGAGCACAACGACAGTGATATAAAATTTAGATCTGAGAATTGTTTTAGTCATAGAATTTTCATCTCTGGTCGGAATTTGACGATCTTGGTCATTCCGAAAAGCTTAGAAACTAAGCTACAACTTTCATTTTATTCATTTTTCCAGAATTTGAAGTTTACTATGCCAGAATTGTGGTTTTTCATCTCTGGCCAGTTAGTGCATAGCTATAGGCCTTAGTCTCTTTTCTCCCGTTGTTTTCAGCGTAGAACCCCGACTTTGCGACGCCATCCCGGGCTCGTCCTTTGTCGGATTTCATCGTTTTTGGTTTTGTTAAAAAGATGAGATCGAGATCTTTAACCATGCAAAGTTTGGTTTAGATCTGGGTGCATTAGGTACTTCGTTTCTATTGCCGAAGTAGCACCCAGAAACTGTTTTACAACAGTGATCATTTTCAGTTATCGTCGGACCAACTTCGAAACATTATCGTTTCTTCGTTTCAAGTCGAAACTGAACGATTCTTGTTGCATATCAAAGTAGGAGTACTTTTCTACGCTCCTGCAAATTTTCATCAAGATCTGAGTTCAAGTGACCCTTCGACCATGTCGTCGAAGTGGGACCTTTACACTGTTTTGACACAGTAAAGTTTTATGATTTTTGTCCGACTTTGAGACGACGCCGTTTCTTCGTTTCAAGTCGTAATTTCCCGATTCTTTTTGCATCTTAAAGTAGGGATGTTGGACTACATGCCTGAAAATTTTCATGACATTTGGACACAGTTTGCTGGTCCAAATAAATTTCCGAACTTTGGTTCACGTCAGTTTTTTTGAATGTTTACAAACACTTAGAATATTTTTCAGTGATTTTCTGGTTTTATTGATTTCTTTGAGATTTGTCTCTAGATTTCGTACACGGGTTTTATGAATCATTTTCAAAGGATTTTTCACTCCTAAATGGCTTTAGAAATTATTATATAATATTATTTTTAATTATTAAATTAATTACTCCATAATAGGAGAATTTTCAAAAGCCGTTTTAAAGTGATTTCAAAATCAATTATAAATCCGTTTCGCACCATTATTTTCTATAGTAAAAATCTCACACTCACTTTTTAGCACGTCGAGCGAAGTGGAAAGGTGCTTAAACGGTTAGGAAATCTCCGGCTTATGGAACCGTGTGTATTTTCTTTCCGGTTAATCCCCGACCTATTCGATTGATCGTTTTGACCTCTGGGTCTAGTTTACCGATGATACGAGGTGGACTTTTTATTGTTTGGAGTGTGAGCTTGCTATTGGTTAGGAAACCGTTTAGTGCGAACGTGGGGTATGGGACTCATTGTTAACACTTTACGGGTTCCTCTCCAAGAAGTTAGTGACACATTAGCCTTTGGGCGGCCAGTACTGGACCTCTAGGTCACCACGCCTCTGGGCAACCGTCTCTGGACACCTGCTCTATGGAGCAGTTTATTTTTCGGCATGCGCCTCTGGGCCTTATCCTTCTGGGAAGGATCTTGCCGTCTCGCGCGTTCCGCATCTGTGCGAGTGATCGATCACAACTCTACAGTACTTGGCAACAACGACTCTGGTCGGTGCACGTGCAATATTGGTATTATTTGATGATTTTTATATCCATTCGAGTACCGCCATTCGGTGTTGGTTCTATGGAGCCATACGATGTAAGTGTGATTGCCTTGTGGATTCACAGTGTCTCTGGACACTGCTTTTCAGTGTTGGATTTCATTGACTTTTCAGTATATCCCCATTGCTCTTTGGAGCATCGATCTTTGCTTGGGCATTGATTACAGACTCTGGTCACTTTTGGGATTATTGCCTATGGGCATCTTTTTATAGCTTTGGCTACGCCGATGATATGAGGCAATTTTATTTATTCTACACTTTGGTGTTGATTTCTCTTTGGAGATTTTTATTGTTTATTGATGATTAGGGATCGTCATTATATTCATGTGGTTCATAATATACTTCTCTTTGGATAAGTACTGTTTTATTTATGTACCGCATTATTCTATATCTCAGTTATTACTGATTGTTTAGCTAGCCTGACTCGAGTGTTTTCGCTCGGGTCAGACCGAGTTGTTTCAGGTTAGGTCTCTGGACTTAGCTTCTGTGCTTCCGCTTGGACATTATCTGCTATGCTGATAGATAGCGCTTTTATTTGTCCACTATTCCGCTACTCTGTTATTATTATTCAGACTTTGATATGTACATATTTTTGACTCACTTGGGTGAGCAGTGGCTTTGTACCCACTTATAGTATTTGGATCTGTATTGACGATGTATTGTTCTGGGATTTTATATCTGTTATGTGATTCTGTTCTGTGATGCCATTTCATTATGTTATTATGCTTTGTCCTGGTAGATCTTTAGCCATTTGTAATTTTGTTATAAGTATTTACTGAATATGTCGAACCACCTGATTGAGAAAAATTTAAATAGATTCCACCTTTCGACGTATTCGGTAGATAGTTATAGCTTGATTATAAATGGTCGCTTCCACTATACTCTATTCTCCGCTTTAACAGACAGTATTACTCCCGTAATACTCTTTGTTACAGTGGGTCTCAGAGTGGGGCGTTACAGGGATCCAACATGATTCCTCACACGGTTAATTTCATTTTCATATATATTGTGATATATGATATGCTGAATGTTATATTGGATGACATGAATAAGATTTTGTTTATTTAGTGCTTTAGTAGCACTGGGCCTTATTTTGGTATTTTAAAAATACTATAAAATAGTGATTTGATTTAAAAAAGGAGTTCAAAGCAATTTTGGAAAATTATAGGTTTAATAATTCTTTTAAAATTTTTAGAGATTATAAATTATAGTTTTATGAAATAATTTAAATAGAGATTTTAAACGGTAAATAAAGATTTTAAAATTCTAAATAGGTCTTTATAATAAAGGGATATTGATTTAAAAAAGAAAATAGAAATATTTTGATTATAAATAATTTTTATCCATTTTTATAAAGTGATATATATATAGGTACATATAATATAATTTATTTATAAATGTGATAAATTATAAATGTGATATTTTACAAAGGAGTGAAGATTTGTAAAATCAAATTTTGTTAATAAAAGTATGGATTTATAAACGGTGTTATAAATCAAAAGAAATTATTATCATTTAACAAATTGGTGGAATAAATGAAGTGGTGGATTTATTTTAAGATTAAGAATGATATTTTAGAAAATAGTTGATTCTATTTTGGAAATTTAAGATGAGGGTAAATTTGGGATTGTTAAACGATATTTTATAAATTAAAGGAAATTTATAAAAGAAATTTATACCTATGGGAACAAGGTTAAAACGGTCGAAATTATGTTTTGGATAGAGTTTTATAAATATGCAGGATTTATAAGGAATAAAGGTATAAATGGGTTCATAAATGAAGGAATTTTTATGAAAGGAAGTTCTATAAAATAGAAAGAGATTTATAAACATATTTTATAAATATGGAAATGATTATGTTGAATTAAGTATGGATTTGTATCAAGGAAACGTATTTATATTTTAAAGGTTGTTTATTAATATTAATACTGTTTTAAAGTTGTTATCAATATTTTTAATATTTTGAAAAGATTAATTATTTAAAATTATTAATATGGTTTGAAAATTAAATATAATTATTTATCAATAAGTTTTTGGAAATTTATTATTGGTATTTTGAAAATGTTAAAGATAAATTATTGTTGTTTATTTAAGAATGTTTAGAAATTATTAATTATTATTTAAGTTGTTATAAAGTTAGTATTTATTTAAAATGTTTTTAGTATATAGTAGTGTTTTAAAACGTAAATGACTAGAATTCATTGTAATTATTTTTTAGAATTATAAAATGGAGTTTTTTAAATAGATGGTTGTAATGACCCACCTTTTGGACGGTTTAAATCGACAATAAACCATACATGTCAGATTCAAACCATTCAAAAGGGAGGATTGTTATGGGGGTAAATAAGAAAAAGCAGAGAAGGAAAGAAAAAGAAAACATAGAATCTCACAGCGGAATGACAATGTAACGACCCACTATTTTGGACCATTCAAATCGACAATAATCCACACATGTCAGACTTGAATAATGCAAAATAACAGATTGCAATAAAATTTGGAGCAAATAAAACCAATCATAGACACAGAAATATCAGAATAACTCGCAGCGGAAATAAAATAAATAGTGGTTCATGAAGCCACTACAATACAAAGTCTCAAAACAGATACAAAATACATAGTCTGAAAACAAATACAGTTCTGAAACAAGTACAGTAGAAACCCCAAATACATATGTCTCTAATACAAAAGCTAAAGTAGAACAACTGAAACTGAAATAGATAAATAACTAGATAAGCAGAATCTCCAGCGATTCCTAGCTCCAGAAAGTGAAGTCCAAAGCTGTGAATACTCAGGCTGACCCGAGCGTAAACAAAACACAAACACTCGAGTCAGGACATACATACTTATACAATGTAAACCAACTCAAGTGAACTGTAATAAAAAGTACAAGTAACTTAAAGAATGCTTGGGATCGCCCATTCTTTAAGGATCCGTTAAACTATCTACTATGTAGTAATATTCGCTATTATAATAATGTCTAATTATAAAATAAACATACTTTTAAATAGCATTAAGGCTTTACATTTTCCACCTTAACACGTAATAGTGCCAATAGTCTATACAGTACCTGCATACCTCGAAAGGCTATGAGAAGATACTCCATAGGTACGACACAAATAGGTACAAGGCGCGCTAGGGTAGGTGACACGGCACAACTAGGCAATGCCAGGGTAGATATACCAATTACGCATCCGGGCTGGTGGTAACGCATAGCAGCCACTACCTCCCACCTCGAACAACACTCCCAAATCAAGGGGTGCACCCAATAAATCACAAAAGTAATAGAATGGTATCGAAGAAGTGTGCCCGATCAGAGGTGCTACCTCATTGGCCCGTCGATCGCTCCTGTTTTAGCCACCTTATGCCATCTCATGGGAGTTGGGTCCATGTAAATATACCTTTAGGATCGTCGCCACCATCCTACTTCATTCTGGAATCTCCACCGTGTACACAGTTGTTAAAGTGGTTTTCGGTATCGACAGAGAGTATGTCCATATCCGATCCCGGTCTCTTTAACAACCAATCGTTATTATAACCCGTTGTTATAAATTTCAAAAATAGTTTATATTTCAAATCAAAATACTTCATTTAAACCATTTAAAAACAAAGTCATTATACCTTTAAATCAAATATTCAATTCCCAAAATTTTGGCCTTTTCTGAATTCATTTATTCACTTAAATACTTTAAATTATTGAAATTTCAGCTTTCACAGCATTTATAAAATGCTGTGGTAAGTTACCTTTGAAAACAATTTAATTCAGCAAAGACAGCGTTTTTAAAACTGCTGTAATAGTTCAATTATATTCAAAAATTACATTTCAGCCAACTACAACACTTAACAAGTGCTACCATAGCCCTTAGTTAATTTTTAGCCTTATAGTCTACTTCTGCAACTACAACACTTACAAAGTGCTGTAGATTCTATTTAGTTCAGATTTTAGTTCATTTCCAGAAACGATAGCATTTCTGAAGTGCTACTAAATGAATTTCCAGGTTTTAAATAGAATTCCAGCCACAAATAAACTTCAATTTAAATCATTTTAACTTATAAAAATCATATTTTTCCACATCAAAAATGTTCATTTAAATACCTTTTAACTTATGATTTTTATAAAGTGAATTTTTACAATAAAATCTAATTTTCCAAAAATTAATTCAAGTGTACCATTTTCTTATTCTTTTCATTTTTAACAATTTCTCTTTACACTTAAATTTAAATTTCATTTCATAAATAAAACTTAATTTCCATTTTTATTTAATTAACTCAAACTTTCATTAAAAATCAAATCACAAATTTCCAAATTAAGTTATATTTCAAATCACAATTTTCCATTCATTTATTTACATTTTTAATACATAGAAAAATCATTATTACTTTATTAAATCATTTTAAATTCAATTTAAATCAAATTATCATATTTTTACACTTTAAAAATACTTAAAATTTTCCAGAAATTTTTATAAAATAACCACGGGTCTGTATAATATTTTCTAGCCTAAGTCAAGTGATACGGATAATCTATCATTTCAATCCGTAATTTACAAAGAAAATCCGGGTTTTATCATTTCAAACCCGCAATCCCAAGTAAATAAAATTAAATAAAAATCGCTCGGGCTTATCATTTCAGCCCATAACGATTTTTCCCTATTCTAAAGTCCGTTCGGGTATGTATCATTTCAACCCGTAGTGAATTCTATACTAACAGGGAACTTGCAGTGTGATTAACAGAAATAAATAAACAGTATAATAAAATATAACATAACAGATGATGTGACAAGTTTATAACAGAGTTTAACATCATATAATTTACATCACAGGCAGGTATAACATGATATAATAGTTTATACACATTCACTTGTTGTCACTTCACAATTTATCTAAGTATAAATGTCATGTGTGAATACTCACCTTTTTACGCTGGAGTTTGCAAATAAACACACAAATGAAAATCCAAGCATGATAGCACGACTAGATTTGAATGGAGAGAGAGCCAAGATATTAATCTTGTATTCACAAAATAAACAAAGCAAAATATAAATATAAATACAATACAAAAGATTATATTGAAACAAATTGAAACTAGAATATACAAAAGACATCACCAAGCTTTTAAATCAATTTTACTTGACTACCACTCAACGTTTATTCGACCATAACGCTTTATAGGTTCGGCCATGACATGATTTCAGGTGGTAAGGCTCAGGTATGGATCAATATGGTATGGTTAGGCAAGAGAATATGAAGGGGTTTGGAGTTACAAAGCAAGGAAGGCAAATAGACAAGGCAAAAGTGGAGTTTGGTTCAACAATTGGGCTCGGCCAAAGGCAATATGGCTCGGCCATGGCTCACTACAGGTCAGCTCAGATCTGAACAAGGCTAGTGGTGATGGTACTTGCTGGTGGTGGAGGATCTATGGTGGTGGCCGAAGTCAAAAATGAAGGGGATGTTGAAGGCAAGGCTCGGCTACACATTGTTTTGGAGTTTTGACATTGTTTTTGTGGTGATGGTTCAAGGGATGGTCACGGCCATCTATGGTCAGAGGAGATGGTGGTTTAGTCATGGATGATGAGGCGGAGGATGTGGTGGGGTTGATGGAAGAGATGGTGGAGTGTATAGGCCGAGCAAAGCTATGGAAGAAATCAAGAAAAAACATTGAAAAATGAAGAAGAAAAATGGAAAGAAAAAGTAGAAAAGAGGAGAAGCCATTACCAAATAATTTCAGAAATGTTTGTGGCCAAAATTGTGATGGAATGAGAAGTCTTTCACGTGAAAATGAAGTTAAAACACATGGCTAAAATTAAGGAGAAGAACGGCCAAAAATATGAAAGGTCTAGAAAGTGAAAGGTCAAAAGTTTTAAAAGCTTTAGTCTCTTAGAATTTCCAATTTCTTTTATTCCAATATAAACAAAATAAAATCAGTAAATAAAAATAAAAGACAAACAAAAATAAAGTGAAAATAAAATAAATAATTATTCTTAGGAAAAATAAAAATAAATAAAGAAAATAGTTTATTATATTGAAACTAGAATTAAAAATTGCAAACAAAATACAATTAACTTTGGAAAATTATAACTATACTTTTAAAAATGTTTTAAAAATAGAAATATTGAAATAAAACGAGCTCTCATCGGTGCCTGTAGTTCGAGAATTTCCTGATGTTTTTGAAGAAGTCTCGGATCTCCTGCCTTGAAGGGAGATTGAATTTAGGATCGATTTGGAGAAGGATGCTAGACTTTTTGCTCTGCCACTAAGGAACATGGTCCCTACAGAAAGGTGAGAGTTGGACAAGCAATTTTCAGAGCTACTGCAGAAGGGATTCATTTGCCGAAGTACTTCTAAATGTAGAGCACATGTTGTTTTCATTACTAAAGTAGATGGTTCTTTAAGGCTATGCATTGACTATAGAGAACTCAGTAATTTGACCATGAAAAAAAATTATCCTTTACCAGGAATGAATGATTTGTTTGATCAGCTTGTTGAAGCCAAAATCTTTTTCAAATTGGACTTAGCCACGAGATTCCATTAATTAAGGAGGATAGCAAGCAGAAGAGCGTATTTCACACTTTGGATGGACCTTATGAATGGGAAGTGATGCCTTTCGAGTTGACAAATGCACCCTCATACTTTGTAAATTTGATAAGTAGAGTCTTTAGGGGATAGGTAAATAAGTTTGTCGTAATATTTTTGGATGACATTCTAGTATTCTCTAAATGTGAAGGGGAGCATGAAAATTAGTTAAGGGAGGTACTAGTGACCTTGAGAAGGCACCAACTAAAAGCCAAATTCTCAAAGTGTCACTTTTGGAAGAAGAAGGTGAGATTTCTCGATCATATTATTTTCGAGAAGGGATTGTCGATGGACCTCACGAAGGTAGAAGCTATTCAAGACTGGAAGATTCTGAAGAACACTGTGGAAGTTAGGAGTTTTCTTGGGCTAGCGGGTTACTATAGAAAGTTCATCAAGGACTTGGCCAAGGTAGCAGTCCCACTAACTCGCTTAACCAAGAAAAAACTACTTTTTGCTTGGGATGAGAAATGCAAGGAAGCATTTGAGAAGCTGAAGGAGTTGTTAACTAGTGCGCCAATACTTACTAAGCCTTTCACTGTTTACACTGATGCATGTCGTATGAGATTTGGAGATATTTTTATGCAAGAGGGTAGAGTGATAGCTTATGCAAGTAGGCAGTTGAAGGACCATGAGAAGAGATGCTCAACTCATGACTTGGAGTTGTTACTATCATCTTTTCTTTGAAGATGTGAAGACACTATCTTTTGGAAGAAAGGTTTGAGTTATTCACCAACAACAAATCCCTCAAATACCTATTTTCCCAAAAATATTTGAATCTTAGGTAGCAAAGGTGGATGAAGTTCATAGCATCATATGACTTTGAGATACAATATACCCCCAGAGAATGAAATGTTGTCACTGACATCCTTAGCCCGAGGCATGCTACTTTAGTTGCTATATGAGTGGAGGCAGCTGGAGTTCCTCTCGAATTTCAGTTTCCAACCACCAACTGAACCCACTCTAGGGTATTTGGCAGCTATGGAGGTTAACTAGCATTAATGGAACACATAGAACATGAGCATGAGAAAGATGCGATGACGGTTAATATTTTGGGTAGGATAAGTGGAGGAGAGCATTTCCGTCATGGCGGTAGGTACGCCATTGACCAAAGAGGATGTTTGAGATGAGATGGACGCCTTTGTGTTCCTATAGTGGAGGATGTTTTAGAGGAAGTGCTAGCAGAGTGTCACCATTCTATAATGACCAATCACCCCGATGGAATTAAATTGTATAAGGACATGAAGCAGATTTTCTGTTGGCCATGAATAAAGAAGAGGTTAGCAGAGTTTGTTTCTAGGTGTTTGACATGCCAAAAGATAAAGGTGGAATAAGGAAAGCCCGGAGGATTGTTATTGCCGTTAGAGGTATCGATATGGAAGTGGGAGCATATATCAATGGACTTTATAGATGGGTTGCCTAGAAGTCAGAGAGGAAATGAAGCAATTTGGTTAATAATGGATAGAGTCACTGTAATGATCCGCCTTTTCGACCCTTAGAAATCAACAATAATACACCTACGGTATTCACGTGCCGAATATCCAAGTGCTGGAAAGAAAGATTATTAGGATGAAAGAAATAAAAGACAGAACGGAATCGCAAATCATGATGAGAAGACATATAATATAAACAAGATCTTTACAAAAAGAAATCATCTTTATTATACACAACATCAGGGTACACTAACCTATTTTCAACCTGAACAGTTGTAACAGCCTGACCTTACAATTGCTGATAAATATAGACAAAAATCAAGATCAACAAAACAACGAAAGAATATAAGATACATAAATACGTCTTGGAGAATCCAACTCGTCTCCGGAAAGCTCCAAAGAATCTAGCTAAATTTGGAAAATATGCTCGAGTCGACCTGAGCATTATAGGAAAACAACGTCCGGGTCAGTCTGGTAAAACCAACATGAGAAACGCAACCAAATGGATTACTTAATGTTTGAATAAACCTTTCAAAATAAAGATATCTCATAAGACCACGACGCACATAAACATAGAAGGGTTTTTACCTTACAATAACCAAACCATTTATATTAGAAAATCCAGTGATATTATACTAATGTTTAAGGGTGAAAATATTAATAATCAAGTAGCTATGGTGCTAGTGAGTGTACAACACAACAATACTTGGTAGATAATCAAAAATCGTTAAGGTGCATTCGCTAACTGTGTAGGATTTCATGGAGGTGCCCTTAGTACTTCGAGAATGGTCCTCCTGCGCAAGGATCAGATTTATCTTTCCGAAGCAACAATACATCCCTAGTGATGTAAAATAGGAAATACATAGCTGGCCATGCAGGCCGAATACATCGCTCCATGCATGCATAACAAATGTTGGTAACTTTAGGAAGGAGACGACTGCACTCTTATGGGTTAGCTAAACCCCTGGCTATGTATCCTATCTCTGTTTTTAGTCATAACCGCTGGTGAGGCTATGTTTGGCATTCCAGCTCACACACCGCCACCTAAACAGATCTCAGAACCATACATAGATTGCATACCTCAATAGGTTACTATAACGACCCAGAATTTTGTTTATTTGAAATGGGAATATTTAATTGATTTTAAATATTTAAAAGTTAATTTTTAACTTGAATTTCAAATATAATGATTTATTGGATAATTTAATAATTGAAATTTACTTAAATAATTGAATCTTGAGTTTTAAGCTTGATAAAATAATTTAAAAGCTTATTAAATTTATATTAATAAGAATGAAGGTAATGGAACTTTTATATTGAATTTTCAAAATGATTTGTTCGATTTTAAAAATAGCTCGTTGAAATTGACATTTAAAAATAGCCTTCCGAGGCACAGTCTCGGAATTCGACGAAACCAGTTCCACTGGATCTATAATAGTGTATTATTACCGAATTTCAAACTTCGTAGCGTTTAGGGTTATCGTTTGGTCATACGGTATAAAAACGCGTTGAAATTAATATCGAAAATTCAATATAATAATTGGGTTCAAAAAGCTATCTTCTCCATACGATCGAATCAGGACTCGAAACCTTTTCCATTATGTTCGGAATAGGGGTATAACATTTTGAATGCCTAGCAGCATGCCTTGTTAGGGGTTTGAAATTTTAAGTTACGTAATCGAGACGATTTGAAAATTTAAATATACATACATACATACATATACATATACATATATATATATATATATATTGACTTGTCCATATTCACATCAACTTCCTTTCTTTCTTTTCCCAGACACCCTACTACCTACTATGCTGTTTAAAACACGTCTCCCTCTCCTTTATAATGCGTGTAACCGAACAGTTAGAAGAAAAAGGAAAACCAAACATTAAAAATTAAAATCTCATAATTTACTCCATATAAAAATATGAAAATGGTTTTAAAAGTCTTGTTTTAGCTTATGCCTTGATCTGGTTGTGGTTTTGTTGAGTGTGACGTCTTTTAGGGTGATCGACAATGGGTTCGTAGGTGAGGCATTAACTAGGGTTAGGTTTCTTGAGTGATTTAGCGATCGACTCAAGATTTGGGTATTGTTTTTGGACTCGGAGCAGAAAATGGCATCTCGGCACAAGATTTGGTGACGTGCGGTTCACTGTGGTGGTTCGCGACTGTGCAGGGAGGCACGGTTCGTTGTCAGGTCGCGTTCGTATGGGGTGTTTCGGCCATGGATTTTTGGGTATGGTTGAGATGAGAGCGAGAAGAGAAGTCGTATGGTGGAGTTCGTTTCGAGTTTCGTCGAGGCGTTTGTGGTGTCAGGGATATATGTGCACGCGGCCATGGGTTCTGTCATGAACAGGCAGTTTGGAGAAGAAGGTAGATAATGGGCTGGGACTTGACATTGGGTATGGGTTTTAAAAAGAATATTATATTATTGTTTAATTTAATCAAATTATCGTTAACTTAAAAAAATTAAATATCTCTCTCATACGAGGTCCAATTGGGACGAGACTTTTTGCGTTGCGATTGTGATGACGAGAGCTTCGAAATGAAACTGGTTTGGATGGATTTGGAGATATTCAAAATTTAGGCTAAAATCGGGCGTCGTCCGGTTTTAGTTCCAAAACGGAACGTCTCCGTGACAACTGAAAATGATTGTGAGTAAATCTCACTCAATTTGGTTGACTGGACTTATTTATAGCAATTAAAAATTATTTATTGGTTGATTGGATGATGTGATAATTATTATTGTCAGTTGGATGTTATAATATATATATATATAGTAGTATATATTGGTAGTTGGATATGTTCCCGCATATTTTAGCGGATGAGACCCTATGCGCCCCGCATAATAGCGGATGACTCTATATTACCGCGATATTTCATGTAACGACCCGTAAATTTTAATAGTTTTAATAATATGTTAATTGAAATTTTGTGAAATTTTAAACAATAAAATTTGAAAATAAAAATTTATTATTTGGAATACGTCTATTTTAATATATCAACTGGTAAATTTTCATCTGATAATAATGAAGTTTATTTTTCTGTGAAATTTTATTTCAAATCAAACCGGTTAATAACAGTGAATTTAAAAGTTTTCCGAAACCAAAATATGTCAACAGGAGAAAATTTATTCAGATTATTCTGAATCAGACTGCGAAATTCGTTTCTCCAAATTTTGACTGTTACTTCTCCGTTTATCTTATTTCCGACAAATTAGCAGCATTTTTCGGTACCGATTATCGACTTTTGATACGATGATCGTACCACTAATATCTGTGTACCATTTTGATCGTCTCGTCGTGCTGATCTCTACGGTATATTCAATTGTCAATTTTGAGGTCCGGTACGCAACGGAAGCGGTAAAACGGATCGCTGTAACGGTACCAATTTTTGGCTTTTCACTTTCATTTGCTTTTCAAATCCAAGCGTGCAGCTCAAGCAATATAATAAATGGCTTTAATGACTTTTGCTGAATCAATGGACAGCCGTTACCATTTCCATTATTTCACTTTATTTCACAGTGGTGCGTTTCTCTACCGCTTTGTCTCATATCTCTGTTCACTTGTGCCTTTTCATGCTACCTAGACTCTTCAATCCTTATTCTTCTGTTCAGTTTCTTAGTAAAACATCTTTTATAAAAACTTTATATATATTTTTACCTGTATCCATCCATCTCTTTATCAAATGCCCTTCACCAAGTTACTCTTCCTCCCTCGGACTCATTCCTCACCATTGCTCTTTCGCCTCAAAACAAAAAAAAATATTTTATGAAAGTTATATAAATAAGTTTTTCTAGCTTATACTGTAGCGTTATATGTAGAGGCATGTGCATCCTCCTCTCTGCAAGAAACTCCACCTACGCCATCAAAGTCCAAAGCCCACCGACCCACTGCTACTAGTCTTCCTCTGCCTCTTGAAGCCGCCCCGTTCATCTTTTCCCATCCATGTCGAACCCGCCCGTGCTGCCTCCGCCTTACCTTTTGCCGAAGCCCACCACCGGACAACCTGGCCAACCTACCTCCTATCGCCCACCACCCCTTCACCTTGCAACCCGTGGCCACCTTATGCTCTTCTTCTTTGTATATAAATATTGTGTTCTTATTTTTTTTGTTTTAGTATTGTTTTGAAATATAATATATATTATATGTTTTATACTGTTTTATATATATTATGTGTTACAGTGTTTATAAAGTAAGTATCTTATTATATAAATATATATATATATATCATACTATACTTCATTTGTGAAATTATATATATATATAAGGTTGAAAATATTATACTTCATTGTTTAAAAGTGTATAGCTATGTGTATTTGAGTATAGGATCTGCTATATATAAAAAGAAGCATTGGTCGTATATATAGTTGCTTGTCTGTATATATTAAGTTGTCGGTGATTTTATAATAACATATATATTTTCTTATATATATATATAGTTTTGTAAGTTTAGTGTTTAAATGAAAAATGTCTACTGTAATTATATGCATATACAAGTATTGAAATCATTTGTGAAGTAATAACATAAGTTTTATATATTTAGGTAGTAAGTTATTTTGTAAAGTAGGGTCTGCATATATATTTTGCTTATATGTGTTAGTTCATTTCATATATGATCTGCATCTGTTAGTTGTATATATTAGTCATATTCAAGTAAGTTATTATATAAATGTTTGCAATATATTATACTATTAAGGAAATTTATAAAATTCACGTCCGTATATATATTATATTATAAAAAGCATAGTCTGTTACATGTTGTTGCATATACTATTTTGGAATTACTGTACAAGTTTAATAGTTATATATATAAATATGTTTATGCAGTAGCTTAGAAAAGTTATAATATGTACTTTTATAATATATGGGTTTTATAACTTCTAAGTTGAAGAATATGTATATATTATATATGTGAATCTATCGTTTGTTTATATTTCTTGTACGTAAGTATTTTGCATTTTAGTATATATATATAGGTATTTATTTCAAATATATATATATATATATTTTTGATTTTATATGTGTGTTTTAATTTGAAACGATGGATTTTGAAATACATATATTTATTTAATTTGATATATGTTTGAATTCAGCATATTATTTTTATATATATGTATATAGTTATATATAATTATATATGTTCACTTATACCATTTACCATCATCGATCCAGTTCTAATTTGATTTCGTCAATTCCTATTTATCAGCCTTGCTCGTTAACTTCGCGTTCAATCTAGCTTTGCTTTGGATTCGTAACTCATCTCGTTCTCGTTCATCTCTAGCCTCGAAAGGTGAGCAATCACTCACGATTTACGTTCTTTTATTTATTAAATTCAATTTCAATTGAAACGACAATTGAAATATTACTACTGTTAGTTAGTTCCATTGCTGTATATATGCTATTTTCTGTATCTGTTCACCTGTGACATCTGACATCCGTATCTAGAATTTATATGTCTGTTATTACTATTATCTGTATATGTTCACCTGTGACATTTGACACCAGTATCTAGTATTTATATGCCTGTTATTACTATTATCTGTATATGTTCACCTATGACATCTGACACCAGTATCTGTTATTTATATTGATGATATATGCCTGTTGTTATATTTTATATTATCTGTTATCACTCTACAAGTTCCCTGTTAGTATAGAATTCACTATGGGTTGAAATGATACATACCCGAACGGACTTTAGAATAGGAGAATTTCGTTATGGGTTGAAATGATAAACCCAAGCGATTTTCATTTGAATTGAAATTGGGATTACGGGTCGAAATGATATCTACCCGTATATATTTAAATTTCGGATTGAAATGATAAATATCCGTATCACTTAACCATATGATAAATATATATACAGACACCGTTGGTCCAAATATATAAATATATTAAAATGAATTCTATGGTTTTGGAAAGAAATATATGGTTTTAATAAATGTTGAGCCTTAAATTATTATATATAAATGGGAATGATTGATTTAAATACATATAATATGTTGAGTATTTAAAATATATTTCAAAATAGATTTTGGTAATAATTTGAATAAGTTAAGGTTAGAAAGATAATTTGAATTTAGTTGAAATTGGATTCATTAAAGAATTTTATCTAATTAAACCGATTTAAAACTTATTGAAATTTAAGATATGATTTATATCTTGAGTTTGATTTAAATAATTTAATGAATATTTCTGTAATATCCCGGAAATTTTAACAATATCAATTTAATAATCTGTTAAATAATTAAATTGATATGGATAATCTTTGATAATAAGATTTGAATTTAATTTAATAATCTGATTAAATTAGTATTAATTGATGATTTTATCTTTTAAAAGTTAATAAGATATTTCTACTTGAATATATATATTTATTTATATATATTGTAAATAGAAGCTTTGATAAATTGGGAATTTATATTTAATTTAATCTGGACTTTTCAAAGATATTTAAATAAGTAATTTTATAGTTTTAAAATACTTCAGGTAAATATTTAATTGGTTTAAGATATTTTTTACTTAAGCTTAAATATAAATAAGATTTACAAAATTGGTTTGTTTTATTTCTTTTTAAATATTTCTTGATAATATAATCTCTTGTTTAAATTATAAAATATGTTAATTTCAAATAATAAGTATAATGTATTATTTTTAATATGTATGAATTTTAATACTAAAAGGAATTGTTATTTTAAATTGAATAAATAGTGTATGTAAATATATATAACTTAACTTTTAAATTGAATCTTAGGATTTAATTTTATTTAAACTTGAATTTAAAGTTTTGAAATTCAAAAGAATATATATTTAAATTGTTTTGGATTTTATAATATTTGTATAAACTTTTATTTATAAATATAATTAGTTTTTGTTTCTCTTTAAAAAGAAATATATATAGATAAGTGTTTAAATAAATAAGAAAAGGACTTTTTATTTACTTTTAAACTAAATAGAAATATGAGTAATTACTTATAAGACATGTGTCTTTATCTAATGCCTTGTTTTAACATGTGTTAAGTAATGAATTAATCTATGTGACAAGTGTCTTTTTATTTTCTTTTTCTTTTATTTTTATAAATCATAAATATACATGTATATAAACATTTTATCTCTTTACTTCATTTTCTTTCTAATCTTCATTTTCAAAACAAGAAAAACTCAGTCTTTCCTCTAATTAAAATCTGAAACAAATCAGAGAATCAAATTGCCTCAAACCAAAATTTATACACTTCTCAAAACAAAATCTGAGATCAGTAAGCATCTTCCTCAAACCAAATTCATCAATCTGTAATCAAGTTCCCAAATCAAAAACTAAGGCCTGCAAACATCTTCATTTTTCAATCTGGAATCAACTCAAGAAAACCAGCCTGCAATTATTTTTTCAAAGCCTGCATGTTCTTTAGTCTGGAAGAAATTCTGGAATCTAAGCAACACACATCTCAACAAACAAGATGTTATCATGCATGCAAGACTCAGTAGCCAACATTCAGTTTAAAGTTTTCAAAATCAAAAACTATTTCAAAAGAATAAAGCTCTGTTCTCTGCTTTTTAAAAGGTGAGTAACAGTTTTTATTTTAAACTAACTTAAATAAATGTAGTTGCTTGAATTTTCCTGTGATAATCATGTTTGTAGTGATGAAATTCTTTGTAATATGTATAGTTTGGAATGCATGTATGTTTTGATATGTTATTGCCTGTTCTAATATGCCAGTTTTAAAATCCTGATCAAAATAAATTATTTCATGCTCAAATCCTTATGAGGGCTTAAGATTAAACCAAGTATGAGTATATAACATAGATTTTAGTTGAAATTTTATTTAATATAAAATAAAAACTGATATGTCTCTGTAAAGAAATATAACAGAGCAAATATCTTGTAAGTGAAAAATACAAAAGTCTAGATTCATTATTCCAGGAGTATAAGTTGATTTCTTATACTAAAACTCGATTTTTAAAACATAAATCATAATTTTTAGTTTCGAATTGAAGGAGCAGTTCTGTTTTTAGTTAAAAATGAATCTTTGGTAATTTTGTTTATCTCAGTGAAATTGGGATGTTGTATTCTTCAATAAGGGTAGTGGGATGATCAAGGGTATAGGAAAAAAATTTAGAAATCGAATTAAGGCAGTAAGGCAGAAATGATTTAGGTTTGAAATTTTTAAACCTAGTTTTACTGGGTTAGGGGAAGATGATCGAAACGGGATCTGTGGTCGATCGAGTTGAACGGGGATTTGGTAGATGGAAGTTTGGTCGTGGATGAAAGCATGGCCGGAGTTGCTAGATGTCAGGTGGTCGGAGGTTGGCGAACGACGCGTTGCCAGGTTTGGTGTGTTCGAGCTGTTGATGTTCCAGGTTTCGATTTTTAGGCTCGAATTCTCGTTTTCGATTTCGAGGGTTGATCGAAGGTTGGATGATCGTTGGTGTAGGGATGATCGTCGATGTGTGGGGATACTCGGTGATGGTCGGAGGCGTTGCTGGTGACCGTGCACGTGCACGCGATCGTGTATGTTTCTCTGGTGAAATCTGGGTTTGCAGAGGAGGGAAAGCTCGGGTCAGACTCGAAGGGTTTAAGGGTACGACTCGAAGTAATTAGTGGTCTCGAGTATGTTAGGTTGACAGGTTTAAAACCTGTATGTTTAAAAAGTTTAAACTAAAATTTAATTTGTAAAGAAATATTAAGACATGATTTGAAATCAAAGTTTTTAATATATGAATTCAAGTTTGGTTTTGAATTTTAGATTGGAAATAAATAAGTTTTATAAATTTAAATATGAATTTGTTTAGAACCCTTTAAATTTCTTTATTGAATGAGTATTTCTTTAACTTGTAAAATAAAAGAGTTTTAGAAATGTTGTTTAAAACGTTGTTAAAGATAATTTGTTTTCATTTTAAATCTTTAAATTTAAAATGAAATTTTGAAGGTAAAATTAAAGTAAATTGATTTAAAATACTTTGTAAGTGATAACTTGATTATTAATAAGAATAAAGTTTTATCTTAAAGTAATTAAAGATTTGTGTTCATTAAATTAATTAGGAAATTTAATGGATAATTAAATTGTTTGATTAATTAATCATTTGGATTAATTAAATAGGTAATTAAAGGTTTATACTAATTAATTAATGATTAAGATTTATTAATTAGAATGATTAATTTGTAGTTAGGGATTATAAATTAGAGTATTAATTAATGGTTAGGAATTAATTAATAAAGTAATTAAAGATTAATTAAGTTATGGTTAACACTTAATTAATTAAATAATTAGAGATTAATTAATTGGTTATTAAGATTTATTTAAAATTTATAATAATTAATCTAAGTTAATTACTTAAGGAAAGTAATTAAATAATAGTTAATGAGGTCATTAACTATGGGTTATTAAATAATTAATTAATAGGATTAATTTAATAGTTAATTAGATTAATTAATTTAAAGGTAATCATTTATGAATTTGTTTAAATGTAATTACTTGTTGGAAGTAATTAAGAATTAATTACTTATAGTAATTAATTTAAGTTAATTTGATTTAGTTAAATTAATTAATTAAGTTTAATTAATTTAGAATAATCAAGAGATGATTTGATAATAATTACTTAATGTAATTATTAAGGTAAGATTATTTAGGGAAGTAAATAATATGATAATTACTGGAAGTAATTAGTTGAATAATGATTTTATTAATAAAAGTAATTTGAGTTAATTACTTTGAATAATTAATCAAGGGATTAATTAAGAAATTAATTAAGGAAGTAATTAATTTAGTTAGTGAAAGTAATTAAGGGTAGTTAATTACTGATTAAAGATTAATCAAGGTGATTAATAAATGTTGTTTAATTAAAGATTAATTACTTAATGTAATTAATTTAATTGAGTAATTAATAATTAAGTTGTAATTAAGGATCATAAATTAATATAATTAATGATGTAACTAAGATTGATTAATTAAGTAATAATTAATAATTGAAGTGATTAATTAATGTAATTAATTAAGGATTAATGTAATTAATTATAGTTGATTAATTTAATTATATTATAGTTAATTAATTAATGAAGTAATTAAAGTTAATTACTATAAGTGGTTAAGGATAATTAATTTAAGTAATTAATTAAAGATAAATTACCTGAATGGAATTAAAGGGTAATTAAAGGATAATTAATTAATTTGTAATTAATTAATGATTAAGTAAGCAGGATTTATAGAATGAAGTAATTAATTTAATTAATTAGAAATGGTATAAATCATTACTTAAGAATGGATGATAATATTGAATGCTTTGCATTGATTGATATCTCTGATGAGATATATGCTGTGTGATATGGATGTTTAGTTGAATTGTGATGATAATATGGATTATCTGATAATGTTGATTATCTATTGTGAATTATCCTTCTATGTGTATAAAGATAATTGAATTGAATTGTTTTAACTTTAAAACAACTTGGCCTTAAAAGATACGTTTTGGATTTCGATGAGACCGGGATCGGGTTTCCGTATACCGGATTTCCAGGTCTGGAGACCCGAATACCACATCGATCCAAATTAACGATAGGTCGTGAATCAAGTGAAGATGAAGATTCAGAGTGCAAGGGTTATTGTCGTTAACTCTGAGGGTGATTCCAAAACGAGTGTAACGAGATAATGCCTTCGGTTTCGTTCGAACCCGGAACGAACTTGTATGGATTGAATGCTTTCAGCACATCGTCAGGTGGACGATGAGCATTCTAAGTGATGTGTTCTTTTCTAAGGTAATCGTGACCTCAAGCCTCATCAACCGGGAATGGCTAAAACAGGGGAGGTGCAGCAAGGTTAGTGGGTAGCACCCAAGTAGGACAAGGTTACCTCTGTCTAGATGTCCCTTTCTATTTTCGACTTAGTGGTGCGGTTGCTGATCCCAACCGTGAGGTATCTTGTGCGGGAATTATCCAGTAAGGGATGTTCCGACCTTGTGTTGCAGGGGATTGGGAGTGATCCTCGGTACGGTGATCTAGGCCACGTACTGTGACGGGCGGTACCCCGGTAGCCCTGCCATTGTATGGAATCCAAAATCCAATAAGTGCCAACGGACTTGATTGTATAACCCACTTTGTGGCTAGTATGCTGGAATTTAATAATGTAACAATTTCAGCTATTTCATATTTATTTGAAAACCCTAGACCCTATTATAATATAACTGGATTTCCTATTAAATGTTTTGGTTAGCGTAAGGTAAAAACTTACCCATGTTTATTTGTGGGGAGTCTTACGTGATACCTTTTCTTTCTAAAGGTTTTGAAGTTAAGCAAGTTTAACCTGTTACTCACACCAGACCCATGTCTGACCCAAGTTGTTTATTTCTGTTTTATGAACTCTTGGGTACTCAAATTTTTACGAGTAGCCAAGGGATTCAGGTTTAGCTTTGACGAATTGTGGAGGAGCAATGGAGCAGGAGGCTTCAGCGTTGTAGATATATATAGTAGTTCCGCTGTGTCTGTATCTCTGTAGTGTATTGAGTTGTAATGTCTAGACAGATGTTATAACTGTCTAGTAAGTGATGTATATGCTGTGTAACTCTGTAAAGTGTTGTATACTATGTAATAGTATATGTTATTAATATAATTTATTCGTTCCGCTGTGAGATCGTTGTTGTTGTTTCTTTCTTTCTTCTCTTCTTTTCTATTTTCTACCCCTTTCTTTCTTATTAATGATGCGACTTTCTGTGGAGAGAAATCCTGGCCGTTACATTTGGTATCAGAGCACTAGGTTGAGTGAATACCTAGGTTCAGAAGGATTGTTCATTAGAGATAGGATCTGTAGCAACCTATTTGAGTCTGAGTATATATATATACGAGAGCGCGTATTTGTTAGTTATATAAAATGGTTTTATATTGTGTTAATTGATCGGTTGAGTGGTATATGGATTCTGGTCAATACGAGTAGCTAACGTTATTGATAGGGATCTCTAAACACTTGAACCAGGCCAACGGACACAATATTGTTTTAAAGAGGTAGATGAAATAATTTTACCCAGAAATAATTTCTATATAAAAAATATATATCATTTTAAATATATATATTTATGTATTTCTACCTATTTATTGGGTTACCTGTTCGGGTTTTCCAATATAAGTTATAAAGGTAGATAAGGTGGTAGTGTGTGTAACACAATTACCAATAGTTGGAGTTTGAATGTTTGAGGTTGGAAGTATATATCGAGACTGTAAACCCAATACCGTCTCGAGTAAGCTTTGCTGTGGTGAAGGATTTCATCGATCTCCGAAGGAAACTGTAATGGTTCGGAGTTTATCTTTGAAGTGTGGATGAGTAGAGTTGGATCTGTCGATGAGGCAGAAGTGAGTGATGGTACCTTGATACCTCAGGTAATAGTAGCTGTATGATGAGATGCAGTGACTATGGATGTTCCTGAAGATGTTTTCTTTGGAACAAGATTAAGGAAGTGTGTCTGTTTCGGTGTTGTCGCTGAGTTCAGCATGGTGTTTCTGCTTTGGTTTGGAGTTCGAGTTTCTCGAAGAGCTTTGGATAGGAGCATCAGTGTCAGCAGTGCTACTCGGAGTGTTCTGTGATGGCAGGAAGTTTTCTGGATGAGCAGTTTTTCTGGAAGTGAAGATCAGAAGCAGCAGAGTGGATCCATTTCTTCGATAAATTGGATAAATAAGTGTAAGCTGTTCTGATTGGTAAAGAGAGAACAGTCTGTTTGGAATTAGGATGGGTTGATCGCAAAAGTGACTTGCGATTGTCTGAGTGTTCTCTTGTGTTGTCAGAGTTTTTCTGGATGTCTCCAGAGAAGTCAGAAGTTTGTCCGCATCTGAAGGTTGAGTTTTCTTATCGACTAGATTCCAAGAGTGATACCGGTGGTTCAGTCTAGTGGAAGGATGTTTCCTAGAGATGGAGTTAGTGAAGCAGCTCAAGTTTTGCTGGAGTATCTGAGTTTTCTTTATGGATCAGTGAACCTTATTTCTGGAATGAGTTGTCCAGTCTGTGCTTGTGTCCTACCTCATATCAGAGTTGAGCAGCGAAAGTAGTTTGGAGTGTATCTCTGATAGGAGGAGTAAGTTTAGAATCTACTGATGTTGTGAAGTAGAGTTATGTTTGGATCTCGTCTGTGTTCTGATTTGGATAAGTATTTGGACTTCTGAATTGAATTGTCAGTTTGGATAACTGGAATTCATTGAGTTTTACGTATCTCTAAGGGAATACGTATTTGATCTATCTTTGGTTTTAGAATCAGCAGTTCTGGAAGTTGGGTAGTTGAGTCAGACTCGTCTGTAGTCTGATATTCTGTTTAGTTCTGTAGATCTAGATGAGTAGGAGATCTATAGCTTAATAGTTTAGATTGTTTGTAGAGCGAGTATCCCGGTATATATATATATACTTGGGGAAACTCGAGGTATTTTATCTAGAATTTAGTCTAGATAGTTAGAATTGTTTGATTGGATGATTTGGCTGCTATGGTTGCTAGCATATGGATGATAGTATATGCTTATGTTTAAAATTTAAATCTTTAATAAGATTATTAAATTACCTTTGTTTAAATTTCGGGGACGAAATTATTTTAAGGGGGAAGGAATGTAATATCCCGGAAATTTTAACAATATCAATTTAATAATCTGTTAAATAATTAAATTGATATGGATAATCTTTGATAATAAGGTTTGAATTTAATTTAATAATCTGATTAAATTAGTATTAATTGATGATTTTATCTTTTAAAAGTTAATAAGATATTTCTACTTGAATATATATATTTATTTATATATATTGTAAATAGAAGCTTTGATAAATTGGGAATTTATATTTAATTTAATCTGGACTTTTCAAAGATATTTAAATAAGTAATTTTATAGTTTTAAAATACTTCAGGTAAATATTTAATTGGTTTAAGATATTTTTTACTTAAGCTTAAATATAAATAAGATTTACAAAATTGGTTTGTTTTATTTCTTTTTAAATATTTCTTGATAATATAATCTCTTGTTTAAATTATAAAATATGTTAATTTCAAATAATAAGTATAATGTATTATTTTTAATATGTATGAATTTTAATACTAAAAGGAATTGTTATTTTAAATTGAATAAATAGTGTATGTAAATATATATAACTTAACTTTTAAATTGAATCTTAGGATTTAATTTTATTTAAACTTGAATTTAAAGTTTTGAAATTCAAAAGAATATATATTTAAATTGTTTTGGATTTTATAATATTTGTATAAACTTTTATTTATAAATATAATTAGTTTTTGTTTCTCTTTAAAAAGAAATATATATAGATAAGTGTTTAAATAAATAAGAAAAGGACTTTTTATTTACTTTTAAACTAAATAGAAATATGAGTAATTACTTATAAGACATGTGTCTTTATCTAATGCCTTGTTTTAACATGTGTTAAGTAATGAATTAATCTATGTGACAAGTGTCTTTTTATTTTCTTTTTCTTTTATTTTTATAAATCATAAATATACATGTATATAAACATTTTATCTCTTTACTTCATTTTCTTTCTAATCTTCATTTTCAAAACAAGAAAAACTCAGTCTTTCCTCTAATTAAAATCTGAAACAAATCAGAGAATCAAATTGCCTCAAACCAAAATTTATACACTTCTCAAAACAAAATCTGAGATCTGTAAGCATCTTCCTCAAACCAAATTCATCAATCTGTAATCAAGTTCCCAAATCAAAAACTAAGGCCTGCAAACATCTTCATTTTTCAATCTGGAATCAACTCAAGAAAACCAGCCTGCAATTCTTTTTTCAAAGCCTGCATGTTCTTTAGTCTGGAAGAAATTCTGGAATCTAAGCAACACACATCTCAACAAACAAGATGTTATCATGCATGCAAGACTCAGTAGCCAACATTCAGTTTAAAGTTTTCAAAATCAAAAACTATTTCAAAAGAATAAAGCTCTGTTCTTTGCTTTTTAAAAGGTGAGTAACAGTTTTTATTTTAAACTAACTTAAATAAATGTAGTTGCTTGAATTTTCCTGTGATAATCATGTTTGTAGTGATGAAATTCTCTGTAATATGTATAGTTTGGAATGCATGTATGTTTTGATATGTTATTGCCTGTTCTAATATGCCAGTTTTAAAATCCTGATCAAAATAAATTATTTCATGCTCAAATCCTTATGAGGGCTTAAGATTAAACCAAGTATGAGTATATAACATAGATTTTAGTTGAAATTTTATTTAATATAAAATAAAAACTGATATGTCTCTGTAAAGAAATATAACAGAGCAAATATCTTGTAAGTGAAAAATACAAAAGTCTAGATTCATTATTCCAGGAGTATAAGTTGATTTCTTATACTAAAACTCGATTTTTAAAACATAAATCATAATTTTTAGTTTCGAATTGAAGGAGCAGTTCTGTTTTTAGTTAAAAATGAATCTTTGGTAATTTTGTTTATCTCAGTGAAATTGGGATGTTGTATTCTTCAATAAGGGTAGTGGGATGATCAAGGGTATAGGAAAAAAATTTAGAAATCGAATTAAGGCAGTAAGGCAGAAATGATTTAGGTTTGAAATTTTTAAACCTAGTTTTACTGGGTTAGGGGAAGATGATCGAAACGGGATCTGTGGTCGATCGAGTTGAACGGGGATTTGGTAGATGGAAGTTTGGTCGTGGATGAAAGCATGGCCGGAGTTGCTAGATGTCAGGTGGTCGGAGGTTGGCGAACGACGCGTTGCCAGGTTTGGTGTGTTCGAGCTGTTGATGTTCCAGGTTTCGATTTTTAGGCTCGAATTCTCGTTTTCGATTTCGAGGGTTGATCGAAGGTTGGATGATCGTTGGTGTAGGGATGATCGTCGATGTGTGGGGATACTCGGTGATGGTCGGAGGCGTTGCTGGTGACCGTGCACGTGCACGCGATCGTGTATGTTTCTCTGGTGAAATCTGGGTTTGCAAAGGAGGGAAAGCTCGGGTCAGACTCGAAGGGTTTAAGGGTACGACTCGAAGTAATTAGTGGTCTCGAGTATGTTAGGTTGACAGGTTTAAAACCTGTATGTTTAAAAAGTTTAAACTAAAATTTAATTTGTAAAGAAATATTAAGACATGATTTGAAATCAAAGTTTTTAATATATGAATTCAAGTTTGGTTTTGAATTTTAGATTGGAAATAAATAAGTTTTATAAATTTAAATATGAATTTGTTTAGAACCCTTTAAATTTCTTTATTGAATGAGTATTTCTTTAACTTGTAAAATAAAAGAGTTTTAGAAATGTTGTTTAAAACGTTGTTAAAGATAATTTGTTTTCATTTTAAATCTTTAAATTTAAAATGAAAATTTGAAGGTAAAATTAAAGTAAATTGATTTAAAATACTTTGTAAGTGATAACTTGATTATTAATAAGAATAAAGTTTTATCTTAAAGTAATTAAAGATTTGTGTTCATTAAATTAATTAGGAAATTTAATGGATAATTAAATTGTTTGATTAATTAATCATTTGGATTAATTAAATAGGTAATTAAAGGTTTATACTAATTAATTAATGATTAAGATTTATTAATTAGAATGATTAATTTGTAGTTAGGGATTATAAATTAGAGTATTAATTAATGGTTAGGAATTAATTAATAAAGTAATTAAAGATTAATTAAGTTATGGTTAACACTTAATTAATTAAATAATTAGAGATTAATTAATTGGTTATTAAGATTTATTTAAAATTTATAATAATTAATCTAAGTTAATTACTTAAGGAAAGTAATTAAATAATAGTTAATGAGGTCATTAACTATGGGTTATTAAATAATTAATTAATAGGATTAATTTAATAGTTAATTAGATTAATTAATTTAAAGGTAATCATTTATGAATTTGTTTAAATGTAATTACTTGTTGGAAGTAATTAAGAATTAATTACTTATAGTAATTAATTTAAGTTAATTTGATTTAGTTAAATTAATTAATTAAGTTTAATTAATTTAGAATAATCAAGAGATGATTTGATAATAATTACTTAATGTAATTATTAAGGTAAGATTATTTAGGGAAGTAAATAATATGATAATTACTGGAAGTAATTAGTTGAATAATGATTTTATTAATAAAAGTAATTTGAGTTAATTACTTTGAATAATTAATCAAGGGATTAATTAAGAAATTAATTAAGGAAGTAATTAATTTAGTTAGTGAAAGTAATTAAGGGTAGTTAATTACTGATTAAAGATTAATCAAGGTGATTAATAAATGTTGTTTAATTAAAGATTAATTACTTAATGTAATTAATTTAATTGAGTAATTAATAATTAAGTTGTAATTAAGGATCATAAATTAATATAATTAATGATGTAACTAAGATTGATTAATTAAGTAATAATTAATAATTGAAGTGATTAATTAATGTAATTAATTAAGGATTAATGTAATTAATTATAGTTGATTAATTTAATTATATTATAGTTAATTAATTAATGAAGTAATTAAAGGTTAATTACTATAAGTGGTTAAGGATAATTAATTTAAGTAATTAATTAAAGATAAATTACCTGAATGGAATTAAAGGGTAATTAAAGGATAATTAATTAATTTGTAATTAATTAATGATTAAGTAAGCAGGATTTATAGAATGAAGTAATTAATTTAATTAATTAGAAATGGTATAAATCATTACTTAAGAATGGATGATAATATTGAATGCTTTGCATTGATTGATATCTCTGATGAGATATATGCTGTGTGATATGGATGTTTAGTTGAATTGTGATGATAATATGGATTATCTGATAATGTTGATTATCTATTGTGAATTATCCTTCTATGTGTATAAAGATAATTGAATTGAATTGTTTTAACTTTAAAACAACTTGGCCTTAAAAGATACGTTTTGGATTTCAATGAGACCGGGATCGGGTTTCCGTATACCGGATTTCCAGGTCTGGAGACCCGAATACCACATCGATCCAAATTAACGATAGGTCGTGAATCAAGTGAAGATGAAGATTCAGAGTGCAAGGGTTATTGTCGTTAACTCTGAGGGTGATTCCAAAACGAGTGTAACGAGATAATGCCTTCGGTTTCGTTCGAACCCGGAACGAACTTGTATGGATTGAATGCTTTCAGCACATCGTCAGGTGGACGATGAGCATTCTAAGTGATGTGTTCTTTTCTAAGGTAATCGTGACCTCAAGCCTCATCAACCGGGAATGGCTAAAACAGGGGAGGTGCAGCAAGGTTAGTGGGTAGCACCCAAGTAGGACAAGGTTACCTCTGTCTAGATGTCCCTTTCTATTTTCGACTTAGTGGTGCGGTTGCTGATCCCAACCGTGAGGTATCTTGTGCGGGAATTATCCAGTAAGGGATGTTCCGACCTTGTGTTGCAGGGGATTGGGAGTGATCCTCGGTACGGTGATCTAGGCCACGTACTGTGACGGGCGGTACCCCGGTAGCCCTGCCATTGTATGGAATCCAAAATCCAATAAGTGCCAACGGACTTGATTGTATAACCCACTTTGTGGCTAGTATGCTGGAATTTAATAATGTAACAATTTCAGCTATTTCATATTTATTTGAAAACCCTAGACCCTATTATAATATAACTGGATTTCCTATCAAATGTTTTGGTTAGCGTAAGGTAAAAACTTACCCATGTTTATTTGTGGGGAGTCTTACGTGATACCTTTTCTTTCTAAAGGTTTTGAAGTTAAGCAAGTTTAACCTGTTACTCACACCAGACCCATGTCTGACCCAAGTTGTTTATTTCTGTTTTATGAACTCTTGGGTACTCAAATTTTTACGAGTAGCCAAGGGATTCAGGTTTAGCTTTGACGAATTGTGGAGGAGCAATGGAGCAGGAGGCTTCAGCGTTGTAGATATATATAGTAGTTCCGCTGTGTCTGTATCTCTGTAGTGTATTGAGTTGTAATGTCTAGACAGATGTTATAACTGTCTAGTAAGTGATGTATATGCTGTGTAACTCTGTAAAGTGTTGTATACTATGTAATAGTATATGTTATTAATATAATTTATTCGTTCCGCTGTGAGATCGTTGTTGTTGTTTCTTTCTTTCTTCTCTTCTTTTCTATTTTCTACCCCTTTCTTTCTTATTAATGATGCGACTTTCTGTGGAGAGAAATCCTGGCCGTTACATTTGGTATCAGAGCACTAGGTTGAGTGAATACCTAGGTTCAGAAGGATTGTTCATTAGAGATAGGATCTGTAGCAACCTATTTGAGTCTGAGTATATATATATACGAGAGCGCGTATTTGTTAGTTATATAAAATGGTTTTATATTGTGTTAATTGATCGGTTGAGTGGTATATGGATTCTGGTCAATACGAGTAGCTAACGTTATTGATAGGGATCTCTAAACACTTGAACCAGGCCAACGGACACAATATTGTTTTAAAGAGGTAGATGAAATAATTTTACCCAGAAATAATTTCTATATAAAAAAAATATATCATTTTAAATATATATATTTATGTATTTCTACCTATTTATTGGGTTACCTGTTCGGGTTTTCCAATATAAGTTATAAAGGTAGATAAGGTGGTAGTGTGTGTAACACAATTACCAATAGTTGGAGTTTGAATGTTTGAGGTTGGAAGTATATATCGAGACTGTAAACCCAATACCGTCTCGAGTAAGCTTTGCTGTGGTGAAGGATTTCATCGATCTCCGAAGGAAACTGTAATGGTTCGGAGTTTATCTTTGAAGTGTGGATGAGTAGAGTTGGATCTGTCGATGAGGCAGAAGTGAGTGATGGTACCTTGATACCTCAGGTAATAGTAGCTGTATGATGAGATGCAGTGACTATGGATGTTCCTGAAGATGTTTTCTTTGGAACAAGATTAAGGAAGTGTGTCTGTTTCGGTGTTGTCGCTGAGTTCAGCATGGTGTTTCTGCTTTGGTTTGGAGTTCGAGTTTCTCGAAGAGCTTTGGATAGGAGCATCAGTGTCAGCAGTGCTACTCGGAGTGTTCTGTGATGGCAGGAAGTTTTCTTGATGAGCAGTTTTTCTGGAAGTGAAGATCAGAAGCAGCAGAGTGGATCCATTTCTTCGATAAATTGGATAAATAAGTGTAAGCTGTTCTGATTGGTAAAGAGAGAACAGTCTGTTTGGAATTAGGATGGGTTGATCGCAAAAGTGACTTGCGATTGTCTGAGTGTTCTCTTGTGTTGTCAGAGTTTTTCTGGATGTCTCCAGAGAAGTCAGAAGTTTGTCCGCATCTGAAGGTTGAGTTTTCTTATCGACTAGATTCCAAGAGTGATACCGGTGGTTCAGTCTAGTGGAAGGATGTTTCCTAGAGATGGAGTTAGTGAAGCAGCTCAAGTTTTGCTGGAGTATCTGAGTTTTCTTTATGGATCAGTGAACCTTATTTCTGGAATGAGTTGTCCAGTCTGTGCTTGTGTCCTACCTCATATCATAGTTGAGCAGCGAAAGTAGTTTGGAGTGTATCTCTGATAGGAGGAGTAAGTTTAGAATCTACTGATGTTGTGAAGTAGAGTTATGTTTGGATCTCGTCTGTGTTCTGATTTGGATAAGTATTTGGACTTCTGAATTGAATTGTCAGTTTGGATAACTGGAATTCATTGAGTTTTACGTATCTCTAAGGGAATACGTATTTGATCTATCTTTGGTTTTAGAATCAGCAGTTCTGGAAGTTGGGTAGTTGAGTCAGACTCGTCTGTAGTCTGATATTCTGTTTAGTTCTGTAGATCTAGATGAGTAGGAGATCTATAGCTTAATAGTTTAGATTGTTTGTAGAGCGAGTATCCCGGTATATATATATACTTGGGGAAACTCGAGGTATTTTATCTAGAATTTAGTCTAGATAGTTAGAATTGTTTGATTGGATGATTTGGCTGCTATGGTTGCTAGCATATGGATGATAGTATATGCTTATGTTTAAAATTTAAATCTTTAATAAGATTATTAAATTACCTTTGTTTAAATTTCGGGGACGAAATTATTTTAAGGGGGAAGGAATGTAATATCCCGGAAATTTTAACAATATCAATTTAATAATCTGTTAAATAATTAAATTGATATGGATAATCTTTGATAATAAGATTTGAATTTAATTTAATAATCTGATTAAATTAGTATTAATTGATGATTTTATCTTTTAAAAGTTAATAAGATATTTCTACTTGAATATATATATTTATTTATATATATTGTAAATAGAAGCTTTGATAAATTGGGAATTTATATTTAATTTAATCTGGACTTTTCAAAGATATTTAAATAAGTAATTTTATAGTTTTAAAATACTTCAGGTAAATATTTAATTGGTTTAAGATATTTTTTACTTAAGCTTAAATATAAATAAGATTTACAAAATTGGTTTGTTTTATTTCTTTTTAAATATTTCTTGATAATATAATCTCTTGTTTAAATTATAAAATATGTTAATTTCAAATAATAAGTATAATGTATTATTTTTAATATGTATGAATTTTAATACTAAAAGGAATTGTTATTTTAAATTGAATAAATAGTGTATGTAAATATATATAACTTAACTTTTAAATTGAATCTTAGGATTTAATTTTATTTAAACTTGAATTTAAAGTTTTGAAATTCAAAAGAATATATATTTAAATTGTTTTGGATTTTATAATATTTGTATAAACTTTTATTTATAAATATAATTAGTTTTTGTTTCTCTTTAAAAAGAAATATATATAGATAAGTGTTTAAATAAATAAGAAAAGGACTTTTTATTTACTTTTAAACTAAATAGAAATATGAGTAATTACTTATAAGACATGTGTCTTTATCTAATGCCTTGTTTTAACATGTGTTAAGTAATGAATTAATCTATGTGACAAGTGTCTTTTTATTTTCTTTTTCTTTTATTTTTATAAATCATAAATATACATGTATATAAACATTTTATCTCTTTACTTCATTTTCTTTCTAATCTTCATTTTCAAAACAAGAAAAACTCAGTCTTTCCTCTAATTAAAATCTGAAACAAATCAGAGAATCAAATTGCCTCAAACCAAAATTTATACACTTCTCAAAACAAAATCTGAGATCTGTAAGCATCTTCCTCAAACCAAATTCATCAATCTGTAATCAAGTTCCCAAATCAAAAACTAAGGCCTGCAAACATCTTCATTTTTCAATCTGGAATCAACTCAAGAAAACCAGCCTGCAATTCTTTTTTCAAAGCCTGCATGTTCTTTAGTCTGGAAGAAATTCTGGAATCTAAGCAACACACATCTCAACAAACAAGATGTTATCATGCATGCAAGACTCAGTAGCCAACATTCAGTTTAAAGTTTTCAAAATCAAAAACTATTTCAAAAGAATAAAGCTCTGTTCTTTGCTTTTTAAAAGGTGAGTAACAGTTTTTATTTTAAACTAACTTAAATAAATGTAGTTGCTTGAATTTTCCTGTGATAATCATGTTTGTAGTGATGAAATTCTCTGTAATATGTATAGTTTGGAATGCATGTATGTTTTGATATGTTATTGCCTGTTCTAATATGCCAGTTTTAAAATCCTGATCAAAATAAATTATTTCATGCTCAAATCCTTATGAGGGCTTAAGATTAAACCAAGTATGAGTATATAACATAGATTTTAGTTGAAATTTTATTTAATATAAAATAAAAACTGATATGTCTCTGTAAAGAAATATAACAGAGCAAATATCTTGTAAGTGAAAAATACAAAAGTCTAGATTCATTATTCCAGGAGTATAAGTTGATTTCTTATACTAAAACTCGATTTTTAAAACATAAATCATAATTTTTAGTTTCGAATTGAAGGAGCAGTTCTGTTTTTAGTTAAAAATGAATCTTTGGTAATTTTGTTTATCTCAGTGAAATTGGGATGTTGTATTCTTCAATAAGGGTAGTGGGATGATCAAGGGTATAGGAAAAAAATTTAGAAATCGAATTAAGGCAGTAAGGCAGAAATGATTTAGGTTTGAAATTTTTAAACCTAGTTTTACTGGGTTAGGGGAAGATGATCGAAACGGGATCTGTGGTCGATCGAGTTGAACGGGGATTTGGTAGATGGAAGTTTGGTCGTGGATGAAAGCATGGCCGGAGTTGCTAGATGTCAGGTGGTCGGAGGTTGGCGAACGACGCGTTGCCAGGTTTGGTGTGTTCGAGCTGTTGATGTTCCAGGTTTCGATTTTTAGGCTCGAATTCTCGTTTTCGATTTCGAGGGTTGATCGAAGGTTGGATGATCGTTGGTGTAGGGATGATCGTCGATGTGTGGGGATACTCGGTGATGGTCGGAGGCGTTGCTGGTGACCGTGCACGTGCACGCGATCGTGTATGTTTCTCTGGTGAAATCTGGGTTTGCAGAGGAGGGAAAGCTCGGGTCAGACTCGAAGGGTTTAAGGGTACGACTCGAAGTAATTAGTGGTCTCGAGTATGTTAGGTTGACAGGTTTAAAACCTGTATGTTTAAAAAGTTTAAACTAAAATTTAATTTGTAAAGAAATATTAAGACATGATTTGAAATCAAAGTTTTTAATATATGAATTCAAGTTTGGTTTTGAATTTTAGATTGGAAATAAATAAGTTTTATAAATTTAAATATGAATTTGTTTAGAACCCTTTAAATTTCTTTATTGAATGAGTATTTCTTTAACTTGTAAAATAAAAGAGTTTTAGAAATGTTGTTTAAAACGTTGTTAAAGATAATTTGTTTTCATTTTAAATCTTTAAATTTAAAATGAAAATTTGAAGGTAAAATTAAAGTAAATTGATTTAAAATACTTTGTAAGTGATAACTTGATTATTAATAAGAATAAAGTTTTATCTTAAAGTAATTAAAGATTTGTGTTCATTAAATTAATTAGGAAATTTAATGGATAATTAAATTGTTTGATTAATTAATCATTTGGATTAATTAAATAGGTAATTAAAGGTTTATACTAATTAATTAATGATTAAGATTTATTAATTAGAATGATTAATTTGTAGTTAGGGATTATAAATTAGAGTATTAATTAATGGTTAGGAATTAATTAATAAAGTAATTAAAGATTAATTAAGTTATGGTTAACACTTAATTAATTAAATAATTAGAGATTAATTAATTGGTTATTAAGATTTATTTAAAATTTATAATAATTAATCTAAGTTAATTACTTAAGGAAAGTAATTAAATAATAGTTAATGAGGTCATTAACTATGGGTTATTAAATAATTAATTAATAGGATTAATTTAATAGTTAATTAGATTAATTAATTTAAAGGTAATCATTTATGAATTTGTTTAAATGTAATTACTTGTTGGAAGTAATTAAGAATTAATTACTTATAGTAATTAATTTAAGTTAATTTGATTTAGTTAAATTAATTAATTAAGTTTAATTAATTTAGAATAATCAAGAGATGATTTGATAATAATTACTTAATGTAATTATTAAGGTAAGATTATTTAGGGAAGTAAATAATATGATAATTACTGGAAGTAATTAGTTGAATAATGATTTTATTAATAAAAGTAATTTGAGTTAATTACTTTGAATAATTAATCAAGGGATTAATTAAGAAATTAATTAAGGAAGTAATTAATTTAGTTAGTGAAAGTAATTAAGGGTAGTTAATTACTGATTAAAGATTAATCAAGGTGATTAATAAATGTTGTTTAATTAAAGATTAATTACTTAATGTAATTAATTTAATTGAGTAATTAATAATTAAGTTGTAATTAAGGATCATAAATTAATATAATTAATGATGTAACTAAGATTGATTAATTAAGTAATAATTAATAATTGAAGTGATTAATTAATGTAATTAATTAAGGATTAATGTAATTAATTATAGTTGATTAATTTAATTATATTATAGTTAATTAATTAATGAAGTAATTAAAGGTTAATTACTATAAGTGGTTAAGGATAATTAATTTAAGTAATTAATTAAAGATAAATTACCTGAATGGAATTAAAGGGTAATTAAAGGATAATTAATTAATTTGTAATTAATTAATGATTAAGTAAGCAGGATTTATAGAATGAAGTAATTAATTTAATTAATTAGAAATGGTATAAATCATTACTTAAGAATGGATGATAATATTGAATGCTTTGCATTGATTGATATCTCTGATGAGATATATGCTGTGTGATATGGATGTTTAGTTGAATTGTGATGATAATATGGATTATCTGATAATGTTGATTATCTATTGTGAATTATCCTTCTATGTGTATAAAGATAATTGAATTGAATTGTTTTAACTTTAAAACAACTTGGCCTTAAAAGATACGTTTTGGATTTCAATGAGACCGGGATCGGGTTTCCGTATACCGGATTTCCAGGTCTGGAGACCCGAATACCACATCGATCCAAATTAACGATAGGTCGTGAATCAAGTGAAGATGAAGATTCAGAGTGCAAGGGTTATTGTCGTTAACTCTGAGGGTGATTCCAAAACGAGTGTAACGAGATAATGCCTTCGGTTTCGTTCGAACCCGGAACGAACTTGTATGGATTGAATGCTTTCAGCACATCGTCAGGTGGACGATGAGCATTCTAAGTGATGTGTTCTTTTCTAAGGTAATCGTGACCTCAAGCCTCATCAACCGGGAATGGCTAAAACAGGGGAGGTGCAGCAAGGTTAGTGGGTAGCACCCAAGTAGGACAAGGTTACCTCTGTCTAGATGTCCCTTTCTATTTTCGACTTAGTGGTGCGGTTGCTGATCCCAACCGTGAGGTATCTTGTGCGGGAATTATCCAGTAAGGGATGTTCCGACCTTGTGTTGCAGGGGATTGGGAGTGATCCTCGGTACGGTGATCTAGGCCACGTACTGTGACGGGCGGTACCCCGGTAGCCCTGCCATTGTATGGAATCCAAAATCCAATAAGTGCCAACGGACTTGATTGTATAACCCACTTTGTGGCTAGTATGCTGGAATTTAATAATGTAACAATTTCAGCTATTTCATATTTATTTGAAAACCCTAGACCCTATTATAATATAACTGGATTTCCTATCAAATGTTTTGGTTAGCGTAAGGTAAAAACTTACCCATGTTTATTTGTGGGGAGTCTTACGTGATACCTTTTCTTTCTAAAGGTTTTGAAGTTAAGCAAGTTTAACCTGTTACTCACACCAGACCCATGTCTGACCCAAGTTGTTTATTTCTGTTTTATGAACTCTTGGGTACTCAAATTTTTACGAGTAGCCAAGGGATTCAGGTTTAGCTTTGACGAATTGTGGAGGAGCAATGGAGCAGGAGGCTTCAGCGTTGTAGATATATATAGTAGTTCCGCTGTGTCTGTATCTCTGTAGTGTATTGAGTTGTAATGTCTAGACAGATGTTATAACTGTCTAGTAAGTGATGTATATGCTGTGTAACTCTGTAAAGTGTTGTATACTATGTAATAGTATATGTTATTAATATAATTTATTCGTTCCGCTGTGAGATCGTTGTTGTTGTTTCTTTCTTTCTTCTCTTCTTTTCTATTTTCTACCCCTTTCTTTCTTATTAATGATGCGACTTTCTGTGGAGAGAAAGCCTGGCCGTTACAATTTCTTGTTTAAATAAATTTAAGGAAATATTTAGTAAAAAGGAAATTTAAGGCTAGTTAAATGATATTGAATCTATTAAGTGAATATTCCCTGATTAAATAATAATGAAGTTAAATCAAGAGCTATATGAAACTGTTAAATCTAACTTTGAAAATGTTGAATACTAAAGCTTTGAAATATATTGAAAATAAAGGGTATATTTAGAACCAAATTAAATTGAAGAATTGAGCTTTGAATAAATTTGAATTTGGAATTTGAAGTGGATTTGAATCGATTTGCTAGACTTGAGGAAATTAAATACTTTACTTTTTAAATCATTTAATATATATATACTATTTTGGAAAATAGATATATTTGAAATGAAATGACATTTGGGTTTGAAGTAAATAAATTTAAAATGGCCACGGTGTCATAGTGTATATTCCTATCTTGTAGATAGTTCTGAAGATCCTTAGAGGATGGTTATCCCAAACATCCTTTAAGTTACTTGTATTTCAGTTGATATTTCACTTGGGTTGGATTTATTGATATAAGAATGTTAATCCTGACTCGAGTGTTTTGTGTTTTGCTTTACGCTCGGGTCAGACCGAGTGATCCAGCATTTGAGACTCACCTTTGGAGTTTGGAGCTTCCTTTGGAGATCCAATTATCGACTCAGCTTTCAGCTCTTCTAGTTGATTTGTTCGGAGAAGTCCTCTATTCGTACTGAAGACTTCATTGTATTTGAGATATTCTGTTGTATTTTATTTTAACTTTAATGTTTATATAGTAGCTTCATGAACTACTATTTTATCTATTCCGCTGCGTATTATTGTATTACTCTGTGTCTGTGATTCTGTGATTGATTTATTTACTATATATGCTGAGTTCTGCCAAATTTAAATTAACAATCTGATATTTTGAATTATTCAAGTCAGACATGTGTGGATTTATTGTCGATTTGAATGGTCCAAAATAGCGGGTCGTTATAGTTGGTATCAGAGCTTTGGCTCTTGGCAAAACTTAGCATATATTGTAAATTTATTTACAGAACCACTTTCGTTTGAGTTTGAATCTCTTTTGTTTGACTCGATTTCCTTTGAACTTTGGAACGTTCCCTACGGTTCCAAAATTCATTCTTGTCTCTCTCTATTGGTATTCTTTTGATTCTGGAGTATCCCATAACTCCACTTCGAATAATCTCCATAAGAATAGGCGATCCCGCCGATCTTTGAATGTTTTGTAAAAGGGTGAAACTCCTTTACAATTGGCATTGATTCACCGACGATTTATATATCACTCGATTTTGATGTTGCCATCTCTTGATATGCAGAATTCTATCTCTGACGATCGAATGTCGATTTGCCTTAGATTTCCGCATCGATTATATTCTTGAAGTCACGGTTGACCCGGTTAAGGTCGCCCGCGATTTATATAAGTGTATCAATCTACTGTTTTGAAATTAATTATCTCATTTTTGTTCGAACTTATCTTCGAATCAGAATCCTATTTGATTAGAGTCCCTCTAATTTGAATTTCTATCTTTGTTTTGAAATCCATTCTTGAACCATCCTTTGAAAAATCAGGCTTGTTTATATTTTGGAAATTGTTTTATATATCGAAATTTTTATAAGTATGATTATATTCTATATATAAAAGTGAAAATGTTTTCGATAAGGATTATATAAACCTTTCAAAAAATAAGAATTTGAATTTTGAAAGGATTTGAAATTTTGGAGTTATATAAGAAATTGATTTATAAAAAAAATGATTTATAACTAAAGGATTTTAAATTTGAAATTCGAGAATTGAACCCCGGTGTTTTGAAATTGGTTTTTTTTTTAGATTTTGAAATATATAATAATAATATGATTTAAAAGTACTTTTCCGAATAAGAAATGTTTCGAATGATTTTAATGAGTTTCGAATGATTTCGAAGAAATTTCAAAAGAAGTTTGAGAAAATAGAAGTCCAGAACTCACTTATGTCGCTGGAAAATAATTTCGGTGATGAGTGCACGCATCATCGACATTGATTTTCGAGTTTCAGAGTGGGGGAGAGGCCACTCTAGTAGCATTGCTACGCGAGTGATTTGGTGAAACCATTTTGATTTCAAATTTTGAAGTATGATTCGATATTCGAAAGATATATGTATATGTATTTGAAATGATTTGAAATGAGCCGGTGTTCAGTCCTCGAGTTTTGGATTTGATATAATCCTATCTATTAAAATTGATTTACTGATTTGTTGCTGATTTCCAACTCTTGAATTTAAAATGATTTCTTCAACTATTTTGAAGGTTCGAGCACTTCCAAATCAAGGTTAACTTTTCAAAGCTAAGAAATTTTGAAAAGCATTTTGATAAAGTATATAAGTTTGTTTTGAATGTTTAAGTATGAAGTAATATGATTTAAATAAGTTGAAACTGTTTGGTTAAGTAAATGAATAAGGAAATTTTAAATTTTCTAATATGAAATTTAGATTCGAAATGTCTTGAGAAGAATTTGGTCTTCAAAATATTTTGAATAAAATTTAGTTTAAATGTTTTAACTTAGTAACATCTTTATGAAACTATATATTTAACAAGTTGGAATAAATATATAAGTTGTACGTATGCTGTTTTATTCGCATAATTAGTTTGATCCAAGTTGGAGTACACAAGTTCGAGGTGGATTACACCATTTCGTGTTAGGATTTTTCATTTGATTCTTGATGGCGAATATTTGATATGGATTTTGGGCTTGATTCTAGAATTCTCTATCATAGTATATGGCTATGCAAGGAGACTGATGGCTTCTAGTCGAGAAACCATATCGAAATCCGCATTAGGGAAGTCGAATGGACAATACTAGTTCGAAGGCGAACTTGTGTGATCGAGCGAGCGATCAAATGTGATTTTGCGAAATGATGACGCATGTACATCTTATATTCTAATATCATTGATATATTTTGGCGCTAAAATTTGAAAGCTGTCGGGTTAGAATATCTGTGCTAACTAAAAGAAAACTTTAAATTTAAATTACAAAGATATATAACCCATAAAAGCAAAGATATTCAATCCCATATGGCTCTTCATACACCGAAATTTATTTTGAAAATTTTGATCCTTATATAAGATAGACCTTACGTAAGTATAAGATGATTTTGAAAACATTTGATTTTGGAAATGAATTGGTTGACTTAAATTATTGATTTGGAAATCTGGATTTATTTTCTAAATCTATTATTCTTGAAACTTAGAAACTAAAGATAATTAATTTGAGAAGAAATAATTTGGTGAAATTGTATATGCTTTTGAAATTGAACTGATATTGAAACAAATTGAAATTTGAGAACCTTATGTTACTAAACACTTGATTTGGGAGTTGTCGAACTTATATAAAATTGATTTGTATGAGTATGAAATTGATTCGAAAACTATAGGTTTGAAAAGGTACTCAATTTGAAAGTGAAATCTTATATAATTGAAGTCTATATAAGTATGATTTGATATACTATTGATTTGGAAAGTATTTGAATTGAAAATTTAATCTTATATATAATGGATTTTATATAAGTACGATATTTGAAAGTGATTTGAAAAGGTACTATATGATACATATTTTCGAAGTAAAGATATGGAAAGTGCCTTCTGCTTGATTCCGATTTGTGGCCACATCTTGGATTCATTCTATCGATATTATTCTCTCTGAGTTTGGTTTTCTGGATATGATACTCGAGTGTCCTTCGAATTCCATGGCGTTACCCATGGTCTTATGTTTCTCTCGTGACTGCATAGCGCAACTGCCTGGCTGAGTCTTGCCTAGGGGTACGGATTGTTTCCTGGGGGATCCAGGCGTAACCATTGTGTATCCTGCAATCTGTGTAGGTCGCGAATAGTAGCGCAAATGCTTGGCTGAGTCTTGCCTGGGGGTACGGATTGTTTCCTGGGGGATCCAGGCGTAACCATTGTGTATCCTGCATTCTACTAGTCATCATGGCGTAACTCGCAGGGCTGAGAAAGCTTACGGATATGGATTGTTTCCTGGGGGATCCAGGCGTAATCATTGTGTATCTGCGAACCATGGTTAGACAAAGGTTTTGTTCGTTTTGTTGTTTGGATTGTACTTTCCATATCTATTTTTAAAAAGTTTTTCCAGTATTTTCACTGGATGTTGAAACAAGTCTACTAAGTACCTGGAGAATTCTAGTTTTGCGCCTGATCAACGCACTACCAGAGTCTACAGGAACAAGGATAAACTTGTTGAAACATCGAGTTATAAAAGTATTTTCGAAAGGAAATTTGTTTCGACTATAAAGGTATTTTATTATAAAGGTATTTCCAACAAAGAAATTTTGAATTAATATTTGAAATTGAAATCCTAATGGTTTGAATTAATTTTTCATGCCCGATACTAATCTTTTGAATCTATCTTATCTGCTCAGCTTTATTTATTCACCTATATTCTGTTTTTCCAGGTCCCTCTTCTCCTTGTTGACTATATCCCTTTAAATATTGTTTATTTATATACTACATGGTTTAATAGAAATTTTAGTGTTATAAATATTTTGAGTTATTAATTAAATACAACATATTTAAAGAAATGATTATTGATTTATTAATAATGTTGAAAAGTATCTTGAGATAAATTAATAAATTTATAAATTATGGATTTAATGTTTTCAAATAGCTTCTTTGTAAATATAAGTAATAATGTAAATAATTGTTTTCAAATAGTTTTCATATAATTATAAAGGTGTCATTTAAACATATAAATGGTATTTATAAAGGAAGAAAAAATTTTACAAATGAGTTTTGAAAAAGTATTAAATTATAAAAAAATATTTGATTTGCAAATGAAGTTTTCAAATGAATATTTCAAGTAAAATTTATATAGTTTTAAATTAATTGTTTAATCTTAACTTTCAATCTATTTTTCTTTCTGGTTGTTTATATTCTTCTACCTCCTTTCTTTTCGGGGACGAAAAGTTTTGAGTGGGGGAGAGTGTAACGACCCGTAAATTTTAATAGTTTTAATAATATGTTAATTGAAATTTTGTGAAATTTTAAACAATAAAATTTGAAAATAAAAATTTATTATTTGGAATACGTCTATTTTAATATATCAACTGGTAAATTTTCATCTGATAATAATGAAGTTTATTTTTCTGTGAAATTTTATTTCAAATCAAACCGGTTAATAACAGTGAATTTAAAAGTTTTCCGAAACCAAAATATGTCAACAGGAGAAAATTTATTCAGATTATTCTGAATCAGACTGCGAAATTCGTTTCTCCAAATTTTGACTGTTACTTCTCCGTTTATCTTATTTCCGACAAATTAGCAGCATTTTTCGGTACCGATTATCGACTTTTGATACGATGATCGTACCACTAATATCTGTGTACCATTTTGATCGTCTCGTCGTGCTGATCTCTACGGTATATTCAATTGTCAATTTTGAGGTCCGGTACGCAACGGAAGCGGTAAAACGGATCGCTGTAACGGTACCAATTTTTGGCTTTTCACTTTCATTTGCTTTTCAAATCCAAGCGTGCAGCTCAAGCAATATAATAAATGGCTTTAATGACTTTTGCTGAATCAATGGACAGCCGTTACCATTTCCATTATTTCACTTTATTTCACAGTGGTGCGTTTCTCTACCGCTTTGTCTCATATCTCTGTTCACTTGTGCCTTTTCATGCTACCCAGACTCTTCAATCCTTATTCTTCTGTTCAGTTTCTTAGTAAAACATCTTTTATAAAAACTTTATATATATTTTTACCTGTATCCATCCATCTCTTTATCAAATGCCCTTCACCAAGTTACTCTTCCTCCCTCGGACTCATTCCTCACCATTGCTCTTTCGCCTCAAAACAAAAAAAAATATTTTATGAAAGTTATATAAATAAGTTTTTCTAGCTTATACTGTAGCGTTATATGTAGAGGCATGCGCATCCTCCTCTCTGCAAGAAACTCCACCTACGCCATCAAAGTCCAAAGCCCACCGACCCACTGCTACTAGTCTTCCTCTGCCTCTTGAAGCCGCCCCGTTCATCTTTTCCCATCCATGTCGAACCCGCCCGTGCTGCCTCCGCCTTACCTTTTGCCGAAGCCCACCACCGGACAACCTGGCCGACCTACCTCCTATCGCCCACCACCCCTTCACCTTGCAACCCGTGGCCACCTTATGCTCTTCTTCTTTGTATATAAATATTGTGTTCTTATTTTTTTTGTTTTAGTATTGTTTTGAAATATAATATATATTATATGTTTTATACTGTTTTATATATATTATGTGTTACAGTGTTTATAAAGTAAGTATCTTATTATATAAATATATATATATATCATATTATACTTCATTTGTGAAATTATATATATATATATATAAGGTTGAAAATATTATACTTCATTGTTTAAAAGTGTATAGCTATGTGTATTTGAGTATAGGATCTGCTATATATAAAAAGAAGCATTGGTCGTATATATAGTTGCTTGTCTGTATATATTAAGTTGTCGGTGATTTTATAAAAACATATATATTTTCTTATATATATATATATAGTTTTGTAAGTTTAGTGTTTAAATGAAAAATGTCTACTGTAATTATATGCATATACAAGTATTGAAATCATTTGTGAAGTAATAACATAAGTTTTATATATTTAGGTAGTAAGTTATTTTGTAAAGTAGGGTCTGCATATATATTTTGCTTATATGTGTTAGTTCATTTCATATATGATCTGCATCTGTTAGTTGTATATATTAGTCATATTCAAGTAAGTTACTATATAAATGTTTGCAATATATTATACTATTAAGGAAATTTATAAAATTCACGTCCGTATATATATTATATTATAAAAAGCATAGTCTGTTACATGTTGTTGCATATACTATTTTGGAATTACTGTACAAGTTTAATAGTTATATATATAAATATGTTTATACAGTAGCTTAGAAAAGTTATAATATGTACTTTTATAATATATGGGTTTTATAACTTCTAAGTTGAAGAATATGTATATATTATATATGTGAATCTATCGTTTGTTTATATTTCTTGTACGTAAGTATTTTGCATTTTAGTATATATATATAGGTATTTATTTCAAATATATATATATATATATATATTTTTGATTTTATATGTGTGTTTTAATTTGAAACGATGGATTTTGAAATACATATATTTATTTAATTTGATATATGTTTGAATTCAGCATATTATTTTTATATATATGTATATAGTTATATATAATTATATATGTTCACTTATACCATTTACCATCATCGATCCAGTTCTAATTTGATTTCGTCAATTCCTATTTATCAGCCTTGCTCGTTAACTTCGCGTTCAATCTAGCTTTGCTTTGGATTCGTAACTCATCTCGTTCTCGTTCATCTCTAGCCTCGAAAGGTGAGCAATCACTCACGATTTACGTTCTTTTATTTATTAAATTCAATTTCAATTGAAACGACAATTGAAATATTACTACTGTTAGTTAGTTCCATTGCTGTATATATGCTATTTTCTGTATCTGTTCACCTGTGACATCTGACATCCGTATCTAGAATTTATATGTCTGTTATTACTATTATCTGTATATGTTCACCTGTGACATTTGACACCAGTATCTAGTATTTATATGCCTGTTATTACTATTATCTGTATATGTTCACCTATGACATCTGACACCAGCATCTGTTATTTATATTGATGATATATGCCTGTTGTTATATTTTATATTATCTGTTATCACTCTGCAAGTTCCCTGTTAGTATAGAATTCACTATGGGTTGAAATGATACATACCCGAACGGACTTTAGAATATGAGAATTTCGTTATGGGTTGAAATGATAAACCCAAGCGATTTTCATTTGAATTGAAATTGGGATTACGGGTCGAAATGATATCTACCCGTATATATTTAAATTTCGGATTGAAATGATAAATATCCGTATCACTTAACCATATGATAAATATATATACAGACACCGTTGGTCCAAATATATAAATATATTAAAATGAATTCTATGGTTTTGGAAAGAAATATATGGTTTTAATAAATGTTGAGCCTTAAATTATTATATATAAATGGGAATGATTGATTTAAATACATATAATATGTTGAGTATTTAAAATATATTTCAAAATAGATTTTGGTAATAATTTGAATAAGTTAAGGTTAGAAAGATAATTTGAATTTAGTTGAAATTGGATTCATTAAAGAATTTTATCTAATTAAACCGATTTAAAACTTATTGAAATTTAAGATATGATTTATATCTTGAGTTTGATTTAAATAATTAAATGAATATTTCTTGTTTAAATAAATTTAAGGAAATATTTAGTAAAAAGGAAATTTAAGGCTTGTTAAATGATATTGAATCTATTAAGTGAATATTCCCTGATTAAATAATAATGAAGTTAAATCAAGAGCTATATGAAACTGTTAAATCTAACTTTGAAAATGTTGAATACTAAAGCTTTGAAATATATTGAAAATAAAGGGTATATTTAGAACCAAATTAAATTGAAGAATTGAGCTTTGAATAAATTTGAATTTGGAATTTGAAGTGGATTTGAATCGATTTGCTAGACTTGAGGAAATTAAATACTTTACTTTTTAAATCATTTAATATATATATACTATTTTGGAAAATAGATATATTTGAAATGAAATGACATTTGGGTTTGAAGTAAATAAATTTAAAATGGCCACGGTGTCATAGTGTATATTCCTATCTTGTAGATAGTTCTGAAGATCCTTAGAGGATGGTTATCCCAAACATCCTTTAAGTTACTTGTATTTCAGTTGATATTTCACTTGAGTTGGATTTATTGATATAAGAATGTTAATCCTGACTCGAGTGTTTTGTGTTTTGCTTTACGCTCGGGTCAGACCGAGTGATCCAGCATTTGAGACTCACCTTTGGAGTTTGGAGCTTCCTTTGGAGATCCAATTATCGACTCAGCTTTCAGCTCTTCTAGTTGATTTGTTCGGAGAAGTCCTCTATTCGTACTGAAGACTTCATTGTATTTGAGATATTCTGTTGTATTTTATTTTAACTTTGATGTTTATATAGTAGCTTCATGAACTACTATTTTATCTATTCCGCTGCGTATTATTGTATTACTCTGTGTCTGTGATTCTGTGATTGATTTATTTACTATATATGCTGAGTTCTGCCAAATTTAAATTAACAATCTGATATTTTGAATTATTCAAGTCAGACATGTGTGGATTTATTGTCGATTTGACTGGTCCAAAATAGCGGGTCGTTATATTTCATGTAATGCCCCACCCTGAGGCCCACATTAACAAAGAGAATTACTGGGTAATTCTGTCTGCTAATGTGGAGAATAAGGCTGGTTAAAGGAGACCATCATAGTCTTGCATTAGATAAGAGCTAAGTATGTCGGTTTGGAACTCGTTTTTTTTTTAATTTTTGACTCAAGTATTCGACATACTTAATTTTTAACTATTACACTACTATGGTGGTTACAGGATCGATTCAGTAACAAAATATAATAACATAACAATCACAAGTCACAGAACAGCAACACGGATAATATATACGTACACATACATCAAATGTAATACAACCCGTCATAAGTGGTATTCAACCACAATATATACATACATCCCCATAAAAGAATATATACATCACAAGTTCCCAACAAAAAGACTACAACACGAAACAAAGCCATTTATCCAAATGCGAAGGAGAAGTCCAAAAGACATAGCTAGCATAAAGGGTCCAACAACCTAACCTGCAACTCGGTCTGACCCGAGTAATGAATACACGGGTCAGGCTAACTAGAACTTGATATTAGCATAAGATAAAGTGATACGAATGCATAAGGTAAGTATTCCTTTAATTCTAAAGGAATAGTATAAGTAATGTCTATTTATACATCCAAGGGTGGAAGCTTCATAGAACCCATAGTTAATTCATAAAAGGGTTTAACATGTCATAAATGGTTCATGTTCAATGGAATTCAAAATAAGTGAATCTAACAAACTCATAAGCTACAGAAGAAGCATGAAAATCCTCAAAATCAAATATCATGGAACTCTAATACGACTTCAAAACCGCATTATCGAAATCACCATAAAAATGCATATATATAAGCCTATCTCTAACTCAAGGCTACAATAAAATCATCATCTCAAAATGGTGAAATCGAAGCAAATCAAAATTTATAAAAAATCTCCGGATTGGCCAAATCCCTGATTGCATGCCGAAGCAATGCTGCACGTGCCAAACTCAGACCAGTACTATATATATATTATAGGTGACCATCTCAGACGACCGTAGTCGTAATACATCGTGACGACCGAAGTCGTAAAACATCGTGATGACCGAAGTCGTAGAACATCGTGATGACCCAAAGGTCTATAGTACTGGTAAACATCATTAATGCGTCACAAACTCTCAGATAGGAACCCGAAAAGTGCTAACGTGCGTACCATACCACACATTCGCACTTAGCGGTTTACTAATTGCTAGTCGATGCCACACTAGAAAACATCATTAAATCAAAATCCTCAGAAAATCATATCTCGCCTCATCTCATTGGTGAGTAGTAAAAAGCATCATACTTGTCTCAACTCATCGATAAGTATATGACATCGTGATGGTTTTATATAGACCATACTTCCCAAAAAGGAAATCTCCATCTTAAAACTTGCCTCATTTCATCGGCCAATAAAATACATCATGTTGGTTCTCATCGATTATACTCCTAAATAACAGATCTCGAACCATAAAATTCGCCAAATTTTGGCCATCTTGAAAGATTCCTAAATATAGGAATTAAAATTCTCAAAATACGCCATAATATGGCAAATCCCAGAAATCATCTCAAATTAATATACACGAGTAGTTTCGATCGTTCAAGTCCGGAATTAACCGATAAAATAAACTCACGTGTCTCATACCACGTGTTTTACTAAATCGTTTAATTCTCTTTGTCATATGTCTAAAAAGTGTAAAAATAATATATATTATTTATAAAATAGTTTACTTGAGAAAACAGGATTTTAAAATAATTTTCTGAAATCATTTTGAAGACATTTTATTGAAATTTCTCCTTATTATAGGGAATAAATATATTTAAAATACTTTGAAATAATTTATAAATAATTTAAAAATGATTTGAAAATATTTAATAATAATGATTTCAAAAACCAAATCATTTAGAAATCTTTCTCAAAATTTATTTGGAAGAAATAGTGCTTGAAAATCAAGAAAACGTTGAAAATACACCCAATCGATATTCAAATTCAAATCGAATTTAAATTCAAATTTTCAAATTTCAAATTCCTCCAATCCTTGGCTAATCCATTGATGGATATTATAGACCATAATCATCATAAAAATCGTCTCAAAATTTGCTTAAACATTGGCCACAAAAACTATAGTAATAGGTAAGCAAACAAGGCAAAAAGGCTCAGATCAAAAGCCTAAACACTCACGTACCTGGGTCAACAGGGGTCGACCCAGACCAATGGCCAGGTAAACCTCCAGGTCGATCTGGAGACTGCTGGATCGACCTGCCTGTCGAGACGGAATTTTTTCCTAGGTGTTATCTGCTTCATATTGAACTTTGAACAGCAAATTGGAGTACCAAACGATCAAATTTTACAACGAAAATTGACATGCATAGAGTTTGACAACTAAACTACAATCTAGGAAAGATCCGGCAACAATTTGACTAAAAATCAAAGAGTTATGGCCAGTCAAAGTGGCAACCAGAAACGAGGAATTCAATAAAACAACAGACAACAAGATGAACATATACACTAAACTTTTTACAGAGCGATTTCTTTACATGCAGCATTTTCCAGTTAGAAAAGTTGAGTTTTTACTCACCTTGATGATTTAGCAAAGTTTTGTTAGCAAGCAACGATTTTTTGTGGAGAATAGAGGCTCTAAGCACTTGTACTTGCTGAAAAAGAAGCATGTAGAAAGAATAGAACAAGTTACAGTAAATTCATACCCAATTCAAAACCTTTGATGAAATTTACAGAGTATTGGGGTTTGATTACCTTTTATTTTCTTATTCTAGTGAATTCTCTTCTTGAATTAGCAGCAAATTTTGGTGGAAATTGGATTTAGTTGAAGGTAGCTATGAATTTTCTATTTTCTTTTGTTTACTGAATGGTATGCTTTGAGAAGATGGAGCAATTGAAAAGTACGTACATTTAGTTTCTCAAGCCAGAAGGTTCTAGGTAATAGGCTAATGGATCAATTCATACCCAAATGAGCCCAAGTGTAAAAATACTTAGTGAAAAATAACAAAGGAATGTATACATTTTACCTATTTTATAACTATATGCACAATTTCTCTTATTTGAAAGCCACTAAAATGTATACATCTTATTTGTATGTAATTGAAGTTGTTATTAGAACAAAATAAAATTTATTTTAATTATAAAAAGATTTTTTAATAGTAAAATCCTATTTTTGACAATATTTTACAATTTACACTATTTTAGTGTAAAAACACTATTTTTAAAGCACAACTTGTTCAAAAATTATTTTCTTTGTCAAAAAAATCATTTTAACTTTATTGAATCATCAAATATTATTTTTAGACAATATTTCATCTTTTATTTTAATAAAATACATATTTTCTTCATATTTCTCCTTTTAATTTCAATAAAAGGTTAATATTGGCAATAATTACCAATATTATTACATTGACTCAATTAAAATTTAATAAATGATTATTTTCACTCCAAATCTTCAAAATAAAGTTTTTAAAACTTTATTTTCATCAACTTATATTTATTTCAACAATTAAATGTTGAAATGCATTACTTGATTAATTTATTAACTCACATTACCAAAAATTCCAATATTTTCAATTTATTAACCAAATCTCCATACAATAAATTTTTAAACTAAAGATTTAACTCCAAACACATTGTTTATTGGAAATAAATAATTTTTAACAAATTTTAACTTCTCTATTTCATTTTATTCTCAATATTAAATTATAACATCGGTAATCACCAATACCAGGGTTGTTACAGACTCCCCCGTATAAAAATTGCGTCCTTGCAATTTCTAGAGGAAATCTGTATTCAACACACTTTATTTCATCAAACAAAGGAAATTTAGATAGATTAAAATGGAAAATTCTTACCTTCGTCGTGAGAAGATAAGAATCCAGGATATGATCGCTCAATGGATTCTCTGGTTTCCTAAGTGCAGTCACTAGGATTATCGGACCATTAAATCTTCACGAGCGGAACACCCTTGTTTCAAAGGCGCTTAACCCCCGAAGCAAGAACTCTCATAGGATGCTGCACATAAGATTGATCAGGAGAGTTCCAACTTCTCTAAAGCACGAGTACCAAGTACGAAATCAGAGTCTCATAGACACTTCCTCAATTGAGAGACGTGGAATACGTCGTGAACTCTAGAAAGCTGCTCGGGAAGTGCTACAGGATATGCAACAGGACCGATACACTCTGTAATAGGAAATGGCCCAATATAGCGTGGTGCTAATTTCCATGTCTGGCTGAAGCGTACCACTCCCTTCAGAGGAGAAGCTCGGATATAAAAAAGATCGCCCACTGAGAATTCAAGAGGCCTCCTACGGTTGTCCACGTAGGATTTCTGTCAACTCTGAGCCTCTTTCATTCTCTCTCGGATAAGAAAGATCTTCTCAGATGATTCATGAATAGACTCAGGGCCTAGAATGAGCTTTTCTCCCGACTCAAGCCAACAAGATGGAGAACGACACGGCCTTCATATAAGGCTTCAAAAGGATCCATGCCGATAGAAGATTGGTAGCTATTATTATAAGCAAACTCAACTAGAGTAAGATGATCCTCCCAGCTACCACCAAAATCCAAGATACAAGAACGAAGCAGATCTTCTAAAATACGGTTCAACCGTTCAGTCTGTCCATCGGACTCTGGATGATAAGCTATGCTAAGATTAAGCTTTGTGCCCAAAGCTTGCTGGTGACTCTGCCAGAAGTGACTCGTGAAAAGAGGATCACGATAACATATAATAGATGAAGGAACACCATGCAATCGCACGATCTCCTTAATATATAGCTTCGATAAGAGAGATGCCATCCTATTAGATTTAATAGGAATGAAATGTGCAGACTTGGTAAGATGGTCCACAACAACCCAAATACTGCTATGGCCTGACCTCGAACGAGGTATGCCATTGATTAATTCCATAGAAACATGGTCCCATTTCCACAATGGAACCTCTAAAGGCTGAAGAAGACCACTGGGTCGCTGATGCTTGGCCTTAATAAGCTGACAAGTCATGCAATTGCTTACATAACTTGCAACATCTCGCTTTATGCCTTCCCAGTAATAGAGGCGACGCATATCAGCATACATCTTGCTGCCATCTGGATGAATAGTATACTTAGAACGGTGATACTCAGCTTGAATGTCCCGCCTAAGTTCTGGAACAGAAGGCACGTCAAGACGGTTCTTCTTTCAAAGACACCCATGTGTATACTGAATATCAAAATCATATGAAGCTAGAAACTCGAGCCAACGCTGCTGTCGCATGTTGAGCTCCTTCTGGGTGAACAAGTACTTGAGAGACTTATGATTGGTGAAGAGAGTAAAATGTTCACCCAACAGATAATGATGCCACATCTTCAAAGCAAAGACGATGGTGGCAATCTCTAAATCATGGGTAGCGTACCGAACCTCGTTCAGACGTAATTGCCTTGAGGCGTAGGCAACTACCCTATCCTTCTACATAAGAATAGCACCAAAGCCGTTGTGCCTAGCATCGGTATAGACTATAAGATCCTGATTCCCTTCGAGAACCACAAGAACAGGAGCATTAATGAGAAGCTCCTTCAATCTCTAAAAGGAAGCCTCACACTTATTAGACCATAAGAAGTGAATGCCTTTCCTCGTAAGGCTAGTCAATGGTAGCACAATACGGGAAAATTCTTTGATGAAACAACAGTAATAACCCGCCAAACTCAGAAAGCTACGAATCTCATGCACATTCTCCGGCCTCTTCCAATTTTGGACGGCTTCTATCTTAGACGGATCGACCGAAATGCCTTCGGAAGAAACAACATGGCCAAAGAACTTAACTTGCTTCTCCCAGAAATGACACTTAGAAAGCTTTGCTTTAAGTAGATGTTATCGAAGAGTAGTCAAAACAATTCTAAGATGTCGAGCATGATCAGCTTCGGACTTAGAATACACAAGAATGTCATAGATGAAAACAAGAACAAACTTATCGAGATATTCTCGAAATACTCGATTCATAAGCTCGACGAAGTAAGCAGAAGCATTCGTCAAACCGAACGGCATGATGAGCCACTCATATGAACCATATTGAGTGCGGAATGTCGTAAGTGGAATGCTGTCTTTCGCAACTCGGAGCTGATGAAATCCGGTGGCGAGGTCAAACTACGAGAAGACCTTAGCGCCACTCAACTGATCGAACATATCGTTAATCCTAGGCAGGGGATAACGATTCTTGATGGTTAACTCATTAAGCTTGCGATAATCCATGCATAGCCTAAGAGTCCCATCGGACTTCCTCATGAATACCATCGCGGCTCCCCACGGTGATGAACTATATCGAATGAAATGCTTAGCTTCAATATCTAGGAGTTGCTTCTTGAGTTCCTCATTCTCTTTGGTAGACATCCTCGTGGGAGGACGACTAACTGGCTGCGCGCCTGGGATAAGGTCGATGCGGAACTCGATAGCTCGCTTGGGTGGTAATACTGAAACAGGCTCAAATAAATCTGGAAAGTCACGAACAACAGGAATCCGAAACACATCATCGTCATCGTCTCAAGATTCAAGAGAGAACAGAGAAGCTTCAGAATCACGATTGATATCCTAAAGAATAAGAGACAGCTGAGCAGGAGAGTCGGGATGTCGAAGATATAAGACTCTCTCTAAACATAGAATCCTAGCATCGTATCGAACTAGCCAGTCCATACCCAATATCATATCGAATCCAAGACAAGGAATTACGTGCAGATTCGCATGGAAAGAAAACCCACAAATAAGAATCTCAACATCATCACAAAGCATACTATGGGTTGCGGATCTCCCGATAGGATTCGCAATCCTCAAAGAAGTAATCAACCAAGAAACATCCAATAACGAAGCATCAACGAGTTCCTTCGATACGAATGAATGCGACGAACCCGTATCGAAAAGAACTCTAATAGATCGATCATGGAAAAGAATGGAACCATCTAAAATAGTAGGGGATATACCTCGAGACTGAGATGCACTACCAGAAGCCTTCGCAACATTAAGATTCCTCGAGCTAGGACCTCCCTCCCTCTTAGGACAAGCAGAAATCAAATGCCCTTCCTTCTTACAATATAAGCACCTCTTAGGATTAGGACATTCCTTCACAAGATGATCGTGAGAACCACAATTATAACATGCCACAACCTTGGCTGAAGGAGGTGTAGCATGAGAATGAGAGGTAAATCCACCTTGCTTCTTCTTACTAGGCTGGAACGGCTTGGATTTTCGGAAAGGAAACCTCTTCTTGTTCGGATTTCTCCGAACCTCTGCCTCACCATCACTATTTTCTCCTTCTCGACCGCTTCAAGGTGAAGGGCCGCATCAACAAGTTCTTTAAAGGATAATTTGAGTTGGAGCATAAGGGATTTCTTCAGATATTTCTTAAGCCCAAAAACGAACTTAAGATTCTTCTTGTAAGAGTGCTAATATGCTCAAGTCCATATTTGGACAAAGCCTCGAATGATGCCACATACTCTGAAACTGTCGACTTCCCTTGCTTAAGTTCAAGTAAATGTTGAGCTAAGATAGCCTTCTCGGATTATGGGACAAACTTAAGCTCGAATCTCTCTCTGAATTGCTCCTACTCTAAGGTAGACTCATCAATCTCCACAATGAGCAATTCATACCAATCCAATGCACGTTCTTGCAACATACTAGATGCGGCAAGAACACGATGGTGGCTAGAAATCTCCATGCGAGTAAATATGCGCTCGCATGTACGGAGCCATGCCTGGACCTCTAAGACTGACTCCATGCCTTTGAATGGTTTGCCTCCAAGATGAGTATAATCGCTACACATGCGCGCAAATACAGATTTGCGCGGAGGGGAAGAATGGTCTGGAGCTGGAGGTTGGGTGCTCCTAAGTAGCTCAAGAATCTGATCAGTCAACATATAAACTCCTTCGGGACGAGAACCACTGGACGGTCCCGACTCTGAAGTTCGACCTCTTCCTCTTCCACCCATTTGCTAAAAGTTAAGATAAGATAGGATTATTCACAAGGGTAGATATTAGCAATTCAATTACATTAAATAAGGAATACTATGGAATTAAAATTAACATTCCTAGACATATTCATTTCTATCTACCCCCAAAGGAATTAAAAGGCTAAGGACAAGGTCGGAATTGAATACGATTGGGGATGATGTTTACAAGTGTATTATACTTGATGTATGATGATCGTGTATACCGTTCTGTGTTTATTACATTTTTTATGAATCCTGCTCTGATACCAAGCTGTAACGCCCCACCCCAAGACCCACATTAACAAAGAGAATTACTAAGTAATTATGTTTGCTAATGCGGAGAATAGAGCCGGTTAGGGGCGACCATTATAGTCGTGCATTAGATAAGAGCTAAGTATGTCGGTTTTGGCACTCTTTTTTTTCAATTTTTGACTCAAGTATTCGACATACTTAATTCTTCACTATTACACTACTATTATGGTTACAGGATCGATTCGTAACAAAATATAATAATCATAACAATCACAAGTCACAGAACAGCAACACATATAATATATACATACACATACATCAACTGTAATACAACCCGTCACAAGTGGTATTCAACCACAATATATACATACATCCCCATAAAAGAATATATACATCACAAGTTCCCAGCAAAAAGACTACAACATGAAACAAAGCCATTATCCAAAGGCGAAGGAGAAGTCCAAAAGACATAGCTAGCAAAAGGGGTCCAACAACCTAACCTGCAACTCGGTCTGACCCGAGTAATGAATACACGGGTCAGGCTAACTAGAACTTGATATTAGCATAAGATAAAGTGATACGAATGCATAAGTGAAGTATTCCTTTAATTCTAAAGGAATAGTATAAGTAATGTCTATTTATACATCCAAGGGTAGAAGCTTCATAGAACCCATAGTTAATTCATAAAAGGGTTTAACATGTCATAAATGGTTCATGTTCAATGGAATTCAAAATAAGTGAATCTAGAAAACTCATGAGCCATAAAAGAAGCATCAAAATCCTTAAAATCAAATATCAGGGAACTCTAATATGAGTTCAAAACCGCATTATCGAAATCACCATAAAAATGCATATATATAAGCCTATCTCTAACTCAAGGCTACAATAAAAACATCATCTCAAAATGGTGAAACCAAAGCAAATCAAAACTTATAAAAATCCCCGGATTAGCCAAATCCCCGATTGCATGCCGAAGCAATGCTGCACATGCCAAACTCGGACCAGTACTATATATATTATAGGTACCCATCTTAGACGACCATAGTCGTAATACATCGTGACGACCGAAGTCGTAAAACATCGTGACGACCGAAGTCGTAGAACATCATGATGACCTGAAGGTCTATAGTACTTGTAAAAATCATGAATGCATCACAAACTCTTAAATAGGAACCTGAAAAGTGTTAACGTGCGTCCCATACCACATGTTTGCACTTAGCGGTTTACTAACTACTAATCGATGCCACACTAGAAAACATCATTAAATCAAAATCGTCAGAAAATCATATCTCGCCTCATCTCATTGGCGAGTAGTAAAAAGCACCATACTTGTCTCATCTCATCGACAAGTATAAGGCATCGTGATGGTTTTATATAGACCATACTTCCCAAAAAGGAAATTTCCATCTTAAAACTTGCCTCATTTCATCGGCCAATAAAATAGATCATGATGGTTCTCATCGATTATACTCCTAAATAGGACATCTCGAACCATAAAATTCGCCAAATATTGGCCATTTCGGAAGATTCCTAAATATAGGAATTAAAATTCTCAAAATACTCCATAATATGGCAAATCCTAGAAATCATCTCAAATAAATATACTCGAGTGGTTTCGATCGTACAAGTCTGGAATTAACTGATAAAATAAACTCACGTGTCTCATACCACATGTTTTACTAAATCGTTTAATTCTCTTTCTCATATGTCCGAAAAGTGTAAAAATAATATATATTATTTATAAAATAGTTTACTTGAGAAAACGAGATTTTAAAATAATTTTCTAAAATCATTTTGAAGACATTTTATTGAAATTTCTCCTTATTATAGGAAATAAATATATTTAAAATACTTTGAAAAAATTTATAAATAATTTAAAAATGATTTGAAAAATTTTAATAATAATGACTTCAAAAACCAAATCATTTAGAAATTTTTCTCAAAATTTACTTGGAAGAAATAGTGCTTGAAAATCGAGAAAACGTTGAAAATACACCCAATCGATATTCAAATTCAAATCGAATTTAAATTCAAAATTTCAAATTTTAAATTCCTCCAATCCTTGGCTAATCCATTGATGGATATCATAGCCCATAATCATCATAAAAATTGTCCCAAAATTTGCTTAAAAATTGGCCACAAAAACCATAGAAATAGGTAAGCAAACAAGGCAAAAAGGCTCAGATCAAAAGGCAGAACACTTACGTACCTGGGCCAACAGGGGTTGACCCAGACCAGTGGCCAGGTTGACCTTTAGGTCGATCTGGAGACTGTTGGGTCGACCTGCCTGTAGACCCAGGCTACGGAATTATTTCTTGGGTGTTATCACTAGTACAAAAAATGCATATTGCTTTGCCTCATTGAATCGGTTGAAGTAAAAACTAATGCAAATAGAACTATTTGCATCAGCTTTGTCTTAATAACCGGTGCAATTGGTATGTGGAAAACAATAGGTAATAAAAAATCAAATTTGCATCAGTTGTCACCAACAACCGAAGAAAATACGTCGATGCAAATAGTTTTAGTCGCATCGGTTTTAAAGTCAACCGATGCAACTACGTTAATTTTCATCCAAAATAATTATTTTCGCATCGGTTCACTAGCGAAGGCGATGCAATTTCAAATTATTTAGGTTATCAAACCACTTTCGTTGCTCACTTGTTAATTCCCGCCATTCCATTTTTTTTTGCTGCTTATTTTCCCATTCTTTTCCCCAAATATTTCGCCTGCTTCAAAACAAAAAAAGCCTAAAATTGATTGTCACCGTACGTTATTTCGCGGATTAGATTTAGCCTACCAAATCATCGTTAAGCGATCAATTTTGAGTTTGTTGTGGAGACTACTGTAGAGTTGAAAATTCTTGTGGAGAAGTGGAAGTATTTGCCTGCTAGATTGATTTTTCAGGTATAAATGAATATATTGTTGCCTTTGATGTTTTGAATAATGAATGATTGTAAGCTAGCGAAATCCGGAATGTAAAATGAAAAGATAAAAGAGATCGGTTCACTAACATTTGCTGAGTGATTCAAAAAAAAGACCTTGATTTTGTTTCTAAGCCTTAAACTGACCTTGATTTTATTTTAAGCCGTCTGACCATATTGTTGTGAATTTAAGTATTTTATTGAAGATTTTGTGCGAGGTGCTTTGTTGGACTTAGCTATAGGTTACGGAATGAATATGTGATGTAGTTGTAAATCAAAATATCATTCACTTGTTAAACCATAGAGTGGCCAGGGTAGAAAATTTCCTAATTGAAATCTTAATGTCAAATTACCGTATGAACATAGTGTATGAAAGTTGCTGAAATATCAACACTTATTTATAAAAGTTGCTGACATTTCAGCAACATTTATGTACACTGTGAACACAGTGTATGAAAGTTGCTGAAATATCAGCACTTATTTATAAAAGTTGCTGACATTTCAGAAATAATTTTTCTTTGTTTCTAGAAAATAGGGACTGGATTTACAATGAAACTTTGACAGGGAAAGTTGCTGAAATATCAGCACTTATTTATAAAAGTTGCTGACTTTTCAACAATAATTTTTCTTTGTTTCTAGAAAATAGGGACCGGATTTACAATGAAACTTTGACAGGGACCCGCTTTACAATATCAAAATATGATAGGGATGTCTTCCTAATTTCCACATAAATTCGCATTATCATGCTTTATATTTACCTCGATGAAATTTTATAATACATTTCTCATCTTCATATTAAGCAAACGTTGATCGTTTGTACATGATATGAATTTCATTAACTTGTGCTTTGAAGTAGAAATAATTATATTTGTACATCCGAATAACATAATACTATTGTAAGTGCTTACAACCATTACCCTGTAACATTGTATTGCAGTTTGGATCCCACCAGGAACCATTGCAGAGACATCACCAGGCACAAATAAATGATGCTAAAATGAAATACTCATCCATTCTAATCCCACCAGGAACCATTGCAGAGACATCACCAGGTACTGTGTTTTTATTAGCTGCAATGTGAACTGCTTCTAGAACCTTCATTCAATGATATTGTCTTTTCTATTTATTTATGGCTCCTACAAAATTGTATAGTATCTCCAGTTATGTTCACCTTTAACCAGAATACTTCTTATTTCCAACTTCCATAATTAAATGGTCACTAAATAATCAACTACAGGAGTAATGGAGATAGAACAATTTGGACAAAATGAAGAACATGATCCTTCTACTTCACAGTCGTTGTCTAAGAAGAGGCGAAGAAGCCCAACAACCGGGAAGAAATATAAAACACAAGAACCAAAATTCATTGAGTGGAGTGATAATGGCAAACCCATTGGAAAGTGGGCGAAGTCTTATAAGGCATATGTGGGCGATACTGCTAGATCTAAAATTGATATCAATATTAAAAATTGGGATGGCGTTAGTAAAGGGCTTAAAGATACTATATGGGAAGATGTTAAGGTATTATAAATTCATTTGTTCAGTTATTACTTATTTGGCTTTGAGACCCAATTGGACATTTAAAGTCTTATAAGGCGTATGTAACTATGATTTTTTTTATCTCAGATCGAGTACCACATTGACGACAACATGAAAGATAACGTGTTAAAATATGTCTGTGGATGATGGAAAGATTTCAAACGAAATTGGTTGGTGGTTGGATTACGAAGACAAGAAAACTTCCAGAGGACCATAAAGAGCCGAACGAGCTTTATGATGGCATTACACAAGCACAGTGGGAAACGTTCAAGAAGAATTGTGAAACTGATGAATTTAAGGTATTTTTTTGTTAATTATGTTTCATTTACTAAAACATTTACTAAAACTTCCAGGTTTCAGAATGCCTGCACAAATACAGGCTTTTATTTCATTTGGTAGATAGGAACAATAACCAAGCTTCATGCACAAATACATGCATTATTTTTGACACTTTGGGTATACATTAATATTCATTATTTTTGACAGCGATTAAGCAAGGGTAGGAAGAGTCAAGCATACAATGAGCAATTTGGGGCAAGCTGGATATGCAGGGAAGAAAGCTAAATGGATAACCGAAGGTCATAGTTCCTCGACTACATTACCAAGTGGTTCTTTTTGGATCGAAGTATTGACTGGGTTTTGGCAAGATCAAAAAAAGAAGCTAATGGAAATTATGTAATCCCTAATGAGAAAACTAGGATAGTTGCAGATAAAGCGGTATGACTAATTTCGATGCATTTTATCCCATTTAGTTAATCTCTTATAAAACAAAGTAATAAATTATTGAGAAAACTAATTTTTTTGTTGTTGACAGAATGCTTGGAGAGAAAAAGCCATCGAAGGAACATGGGTTCCAAATAGACATGATGATGTCTTAAATCATGCTCTTGAAAAAAAAGAACATCCAGGTCAAGTTAGAGGAATTGGTGGGACGGTCGGTATCAAAGATGTATTTGGAAAGGTAGTGAAATATAAAGGTCCAAGTGGTGTAATATCAGCAGATGAACTACATCGTATCACCCAGGAAATAGAAACTAAAGTGAGCCAAAGATTCAAGTCTATGGTAGATACGATGGTTTAGCAAAAGACTGCAAACTTTTTCAATATGATGGGTATGCAAATGCCCAATGATATTGTGGTCGAAAACATACCATCATTTGGTCATCGTAGCAGCTGTCAATCAGTACAATTGGACAAATTACAAACTACCAGCACAAATCAAGAGACGGATCCTTATGAAAACTTGCAGGTAACTAATTCAAAAGTCTATTTTTGTAAAATTATACGATTCTAAAACGTGTAAGTCAATAATTTTAATGTTGTACTTGTCATTCTAGAGGCCAACTACATGTCGTTTAGCTGTTAATTTGGACTCCAAAATTGTCGTAGTGGGTCACGGCATGGTGCATCCTGCTTCTAGGCCTGGAGATCAATGCCATAATGAAAAAATCTTGGCCAATCATGTAAAGGTTGGAATTAACGCAGTAGAGCCTATTCATGTAGGAACCCCTCTTTCGGTTCCAAGTAACTATCACATCATGATAGGAGAAGCACTTGGTAGTTTTGTACAATGGCCTAAAAATCTCGTGCTTTTAGGCGATGATGATAAGGTAAAGAAAACACTTTTTGTATTTTTTTGAGCTTTGCTTGAATAAAATATGCAGACTCCATCCTGCTTATGAATTTTTTGTGTGCAGGCTACACATATTAGGAGCAAAGACAAAGTGGAAGAGTGTGTTGCTATGGACATGAATAATAAAAAAAGATGACAAATGAGCCTGCAAAGCGTAGGACGATCGTGGGTGAAGAGATCATCAATACTTTAACGGATGAGTGCAAATATTTCCATGACCTGATAGTTCAAGTGCCATCCCATGATAATAATTTCATCAATGCAATTCATGTGAACAAGGATTTATTTACGTACGATGAGGACTTTGAAATCCATATCACTATGGATGACTTCCTTAGTATGGGATGTTTGAATGGAGAATGGTTGCAAATTTGCATCATGTGAGTATTATATATATATATGATGAATATTTCTATCTGTGTACCAATATAGCTACAATGTGAAATACTTAGGTTACATTTACAACAAATAGCTTATAAATTCATTGTATATGTTCTATTTTATATTATGTATTATACATGAAATGGTAGAATAACAATATTTGTATGTTGTACTTATTTTTAGGTGGTTAAATCATATGTGCAATGACCTCGGAGTGGAGACCATCGGGTTTATGTGTCCATATAAGTTGTCTCAAGTGCGAAAATATCCAGACGCGACAAATATATATATTTCAAACACATGGCGTGCGTCAAAATCGAAGAGCTTACTCTTAGCCCCACACTACGAAGGGTATGAACAATAAACTTTTAGAAACTAGTTTACAAATATAATGTTGATATTAACTTCATATAAATCTTATAATGTAGGAAACATTGTCTACTGCTTGTTTTTCGTATAGAAAAGAATGAGGTTTATGTTTTGGATCCCCAAGTCGAACGCAAATCTAAACTGGAAATTAGACCATAAGTGAATATGTACATTTTATTTATTTTCCTTCTGATATCTTTTTTGCTTGATGCAAGTGAATATGTATGTTGTATTTAAATTTTTATTTTATGTGTAGGGCCTTTAAAACTTATAAGACATATGGTGGCAAATCTCGAGGAACTTACTTGAAATGGAAGACTGTTAAGGTGATTTATTTTGTACAAAATAAAAATAAACTTCTATGTTGGATATAAATTCAACTTAACCTAACTATTAAATTATTGTGTAATATTGTTGTAGTGTCCTCAACAATCTAGAACGACGGATTGTGTATAGTATGCGATGAGGTATATGTATGATATAGTAAAAAAAAACCACGATCAAAGCACCGAAATACTTGAGGTACCACTTTAATTTTTTTTCCTTCATAATTTTTGTTAAGTAGTTATTCGATTAATGTTTCGAAACAATCTTGTAATTGCAGTACTTTGTACAAGATGGTTCTTATAGCCAACAAGAAATAGATGAGGTTTGTGATAATTTAGCTAGTTATATCATGCATAACTGGATGTAGTCTTTTTATATGCTACTATATGGTGAGTTTATTCTTGTCTCTTTCATACTTTCAGCATTACATGATTTAAATTGACCTTGTTTATATCATTGTTTGCACCTGAAAAACATAACAATGTTTTTGCTCCCATATGTTTAAGTTGTGTGGCCGGCTATGACTTTGATCATATTGTAAATACTTCTAATACTTAGATGTTCTTGAAGCTGTGTTATAATATGTTACATACATGTTAAAATGCAGATTCATTTATATTGTGGAATTGGTATCAGACCAGGCATTGGTGATATGTCGAGCGTCTGGTTGAATAGGAATTGGTGTCAGACCACTGTCATAGGTGTCCTTGAATTTGTAAGAGGTTCGTAAAAGATGTTTTCAATAGGACTTATGTAATGACCCGTAAATTTTAACTATTTTAATAACGTAAATAGTTGAAATTTTGTGAAATTTTAAACGATAAAATTTTGAAATAAAAATTTGATATTTGGAATGCGTCTAATTAATCATAGCAACTGGTAAATTTCATCAAATAATTTGGAAGTTTATTTTCTAGTGTAATTTTATTCCAATTTATATCAGTTAAAATTGATGATGATAAAATGTTTTCCAAACCTGAATATTTTTCTATAGAAAATTTGTAAATCATCTTCTGAGTGAGACATCATATTTCGTTTCTTCAAATTTGGACTTCTATTGCTCCATTTATCTTATTTCTGACAGATTTGCAGCATTTTCGATACTGATTATCGACTTTTGATCGGATGATCGTACTATTGATATCTGTATACCGTTTTGATCGTCTCATCATGCTCATCTCTGCGGTATATTCAAATCCATGTTTCGAAGTCCGATCGCAGCGGAATCCGCGAAACGATAACCGTGTCGGTACTGGTTTTGACCTTCTGGTTCTGTTGTGACCATTCAATTATCCATCGTATAATACAAATAGCTATCTACTTTTGATATTTCCTTGAATTCACTTATTTGACTCTTGCCTTTCCTGATTTTTTTTACCGTTCTATTTCTTTATAAATTTATACAAGTGTTCGTTCTCTGAATAATAAAGTTTTATATTTATTGTGTTGCCTAGAAACTTGCTCCTACTTTATATCAAGAACCAGCTCATTCCCTTCTAGCTCTACCCCTACCTGCTCTTGCGACATTTCCTATTTTTCCTGTTCATTCTCTTCGTTCCTCGTAGAAAAATTTGTAGATAAGCCTGCATATTAAGGCTTTGAGATAGCAGGGTTCGTTTCCCTTTCATTTTGAATTTGTGCCGATCTTCCCTCCGTTACACAGCAAGCCCACCCACCACCTAAGCCACGTCGCCACAAACCATCACTACCACGGCCACCGCCCTTTTACGAAATGAAGCCACATCCACGGCAGACCCACCCAAAGCACCTCCGCATCCCCACGCTTTGCCTACCTCCCGCGTGACCGTTCCTCCTCCAATCTACCCAAGCCCAGCATGGCCGAGGCCTTGTGCTCACCTCTCCTCCTTTTTCTGCTACCCAGTCTTCCTCACGCCCTCTGACCGTGCTCCTACCCATCTCATTTGGCATCAAGCGTTGCCTCTCCTTCACTTGTTTGCAGCCGGTTGATATATATAAGGTATATATATATAAATTCTTTTATTTTATTTGTTTGTGTATATGTGTTATTTATATACCTAAGTCTATATATGAGTGTATATATAAATCTTTAGAGTTTCATATATACTCTGGCAACAGTCAGTAATTTTTATATTAGAAATATATGACATATATATTTGTTTAAGATAGTCTATATATATGTATGTATATACTTTTAAAATAGTATGGGCATATCCAAATCTAAGCAACAACCTCTGATTTTTTGGCAGTGGTTACAGTTGTCAGTGAGTATATACGTATATAGGTTTATAATAATATTGATCTTATTATTATTAGTATGAAAGTTTGTAGATATGTTTATATACATTAGTCACACATAAGTACGTGTGAATTTGTTTTCAAAGATATATGGATATTTGATATGTTGGTATTTAATGTTGATTTGAAAATATATATATATATATATATATATTATTTTAAATTATGTTTAAATTGATTTTTGAAATTTATATATGTAATATATCATGTTTCCTGATCTCGTGCCATTTTGACTAACATTCTCAATATCAAATCTATCGCAGAAAAATCCTAACTTGTCGCTGTTTCGCTCGCTTGATTTGTATGCTTGTCTTTGTCTATTCACTTCCATTCTCGTGCATCTCTCTAGCCTCGAAAGGTGAGCAATCACTCACGATTAACGTTCTTTTATTTATTAAATTTGTTTTCAATTGAAACAACAATTGAAATATGCCGCTGTTAGTTATTTACATTGTTATATATATGTTGTTATATGTATCTGTTCACTTATGACATCTGACACCATTATCTGTTATTTATATTGATGATATATGCCTGTTATATTATTATCATATCTGTTATCACTTTGCAAGTTCCCTGTTAGTATAGAATTCACTATGCGTTGAAATGATACATACCCGAACGATTTGTAGAATATGAGGAAATCGTTATGGGTTGAAATGATAAACCCAAGCGATTTTCATTGAATTGAATTTGGGATTTCGGGTTGAAAAGATATATACCCGAATATATTTTAAATTGCGGATTGAAATGATAAATATCCGTATCACTTGACCATAGGATAGAAAATTATATACAGACACCGTCGGTCTATATATATATAAATATTTTGAAAAAGAATTCTATGGTTTTGGAAAGAAATATATGGTTTATAAAAATATTGATTTCTAGATATTATATAAATGTTATTTTATATATAGTTAAATTCTTTATTTTAAGCTATGTATAAATTGGCTTAATATAAAATAAGTTTAATAATAAAGTTTGATTTTATTAAAATATAATATGGTTAAGTATTTGTTTGAATTATTTTTTAATATAGAGTTTATAATGATTTTATTTAATTAAGGTTGAGAAGATAGATTTGAAATTTGATTTGAAATTGTAAATTAGTTAAGAATTTATTTAATTTAATCAATTTGGAACTTATGGAATTTGGGTTTTTTTAAGAGATATGATTTTATAACTTGATTTTGGTTTAAGATGATTTAAAATGAATATTTCAAGTTTAAAATATAATTGAAGGAAATATTTAGTGATTTAAAATTTAAAGTTTTATTTAAATGATATTGGATTTATTAAGTAAATATTTCAAAACTAAATAATAGAAAATTGAATTTGATATATATATGAAATTTTCAAATTTAGTTTTGGCAATTGTTGAATACTTAAAGCTTTGAAATATATTGAAATTAAAATGGTTTATTTTATGGTTCAAATCTGTTTTGAAATCAACATAATTTGAAAGGGGTTATTGAGAAACTGAATTGAATTGAAATTGATGATTTGAGATTTGATTAAATTTGAATTTTGGGATTGGTGTTGATTTGGAATTGATTTGTGAAATTTGAGGAAGCTATTTTATTCTATAAAGTATTTTTAAATTATATTTAAAACTATTTATATATGTTACATTATAAATTTATTTCATATAAACTATTTTAATATAAATTATTTTTTATATAAACTATTTCAAATTATAACTATTTTTATATAAACTATTTTAAATTATAAACTATTTTATTATATATACTATTATTTATATTTAAATGGTCAAGTGGGAAGTATTATGATTCCAAAGCATTATGATTTCTAAATTTTGATTTCCAAAGTATTATGATTACCAAAGTGTTTGATTTAGAAAGTGTTATAACTTTGAAGTACTAAGATTTTGTAAATGGATATAGTTGAGATGGATACATTTGAAATGGAAATGATATCGTATTTGGTTTTGAAATGGAAGTGATATCGTATTGATATGGTTTTGAAATTGCAATGATATTTTGGTTTTGAAATATAAACTATTTTGAAAGTTTATTAAATGACCAATCGGTGTAATAATTACGTAGTTATTAAAGAGTTCGGGATCGGTTTGGGACATACTCTCTGTCTAAACCGAAAACCACTTTAATAACTATTATACGCGGAGTGTGATCCAGAATGAAGTGGTTGGAATGATGACGTTGCTGGATTTGAAGAAAGAGAACGATAATGGATGACCTTGACACTTGTGTCAAATTGGAAATGACTTAAACAGGAGTCGTGCCGGGCCAGTGAGGTTAGCTACCTCTAGCGGACACACTTCTTCGTAAACTACTCATTACTTGTTTTTGATTGGTGCGCACCCTTGAATTGGGAGTGTTGTTTCGCGGTGTTGTGATCGTTGCGGCGATGCGTTCTCACCGGTCCGGATCAGGCAAACGGTAGTTTCACTACCTTGGGTATTGCCTCATGTGCCTTGTCATACTCGTATCCCTATGCACGACCACTACGATTTGTTTCGTGTCATACTTATGGAGTACTCCCTGATAGCCCACTAGTTTACGGTGGAGTTTACAGTGCTGGATAGACTATGACGCTTATATAAAACGTGTTGAGGGGGATAATGGTAATGCCTTAACGCTATTTTGATACTTTATATTACTGATAGGCATTATCTACTTAGCGTACACTATTATATATAAATAGTTTAATGGATCCTTAGAGGATGGTTTTCCCAAACATCCTTTAAGTTACTGGTATTTTCGGTTGTTATTTCGCTTGAGTTGGATTTACTGATATAAGAATGTCAATCCAGCTTTCAAACTGAGTGTTTTGTGTTTTGTGTTTTTCTTTACGCTCGGGTCAGACTGAGTGTACCAGTATTCGAGGCTCACCTTTGGAGTTGGAGCTTCGCTTGGAGATCCAGCTATCTATCCAGCTTTCAGATATTCAGTTGATTCCAGTGATGTATTCAGATCTTGTATTTGACTATTGTATTGTGACATCTATGTATTCGAGACTTCTATTGTATCCTGTTTAACTCTGTCATATATATATAGTAGCTTCATGAACTATTATTCTTTTGTTTCCACTGCATTACTGTTATATTACTCTATGTCTGTGATCTGTGATTATTTTATTTACTATATATGTTGAGTTTTGCCAAATTTAAATTAACAATATGATATTTTGAGCAAATCAAATCTGACATGTATGGATGCGAATGGTTGAAAATACCGGGCCGTTACAACTTATTAAAAATGTGAGTAGTTATACTTCTTGGAAAGTACAAAGTTTAGAGGAATTATTACTAGAGGAAAGATATGACCAATAGAATATTTTAAGTTAAGGAATACTGAAAATGTAATCTTGAAGAAGTGATTGATATGGTGATGTTTGACAGTGGTTGTTTTATCTTGGTGGTTGGAGGTGAACAGTGGCAGTATTGAATTGAATGGACAGTTGAGTTGCTAGCAGTGTTGTGGTGAGTTCGTACAGAGAGTAGCTATATGGTTTGCAGCAATGTTTGTGACAGTGCAATGCAATGGTAGAGCAGGTGTTGGAGGGTTGACAGCAAGCAGTGGTAAAGGAGATGATTAGGTAGAATTGTTTAGAGGAGCAGCAATTATGGATGAAGTTATATGACAGCAGTGTTGAGTGGATGTATGTGCAGATCCCTATAGTTGTATTGCACTTGTAAGTGGTTTTGATGTGAAGGAAATTGTAACAATGAATTTGTCAATGGTGCGTAGAGGCAGTGGTGGATAATGTTTGTACTTGCTGGTAGATGGTTTGGATGTATTGGAGAATGTTTTAAGGTCAGTCGATTGAGGTGTTCGAGGATTATTGATGTCAGAGTCGATTGCTGCAGTCAGGGATTGGTTTAGGAGTAGTTTGTATGGGCTTGTGGCATTGTCAGGAGGAAACTAGTGGAGGAGATGCTGTTGGTTACTGGTGGAAAGGAAGTTAAAGTTTGTTGGCAGAGCAGAGATCGTGACTGATATATAGCGGTAGTTGTGTCGAAATGTTGTAAGTACGACCGTGGTTTTTTTTATTGCAGTTGAAAATTTGATGTTGAAGTGGTGAGTGCTGGAAAATGAGTACGTATGGCCAGAGGTTAGAAATGTTTGTTTGAGCAAGTTGAGGGAAGGCAGCTTTTGAGTACTTAGTGTACTCAATTTTTAAAACTGAGTACTCATTCAAACCGAGTACCCAGTTTTTGAGTACTTAGTGTACTCAATTTTTTAAACTGGGTACAAATTGTACTCAGTTATAAAAAATGAGTACAAACTGAGTCCAAATGTCAGAGGTGTACTGTGCATGAACTGTTTGGGAGCAAGTAATAGTCAATCTTGTATGCAAAAAAAGTTATAACCTTTGTAAAATAGAATTTACTATATTATGAATGTTATATGCATTCAGATGGTCGTAAATAGCAGTGAAATTACCAGGGAGGAACAGACAATGAGGTCAAAAATGTGTGGCGCACACATTTAAAGAAAAGGCTTGCTAGTTCAAATATTTCAAACTGAAATTTCCATTGAAATTGATGGCCTGCTATTTTAGTCATATACATTCTCTAGAATTAACATGCTTTTTGTGATTGTGGGGACTATTCTTGATATGTAGTCAATTAGATGTCCAATTAAGCTTAGCTTCAGATCAGACTATAAAGTGCTCCAGATCACATGAAACACATGTTTTAGCTATTATTTTACCATCAACTCATTTTCCTCCTTATGCCTGATATATATGTTTTATTATTATTAAAGATTGGCTTCTTTTAATTAGATATCATTATTAGATACTAGTAGGTAAGCCAGTACGTCGCAATTTCCAGTAATGCAGTATTGCTTTATGCATGAGTAAATAGCTACTTTGAGATAAAATATTAGGCACAAATGGTTGAATTTTATTATAGCTATGACTTTTTGGTGTTTTGAAATATCATGTTAAGTTTGCTGCATTGAGTAAGTTGGTTTTGAATTTAATATCAGTAAGTGACGAATAGGTCTTTGGTTGACTTCCTTCTATTCATCGTTAACTTCCTTCTATTCAGCTTTGAATACTTTTTCAGCTGAAATAAGTACACACTTGCCTTGCTTCTTCTATTCAGCAGAATTTTATTTTGACACGCAGGTAGTGCATGACTAATTCACATGTTTATTTCTTGTTTTCCCAGGTACAAGTTGACATTGCAAATAAAGAAATGCAGCATATGATTTTGAGCTGAAGCCTAAAATTTTGGGTTTTCAAGATTCCATGAAGTTTTTAAGGTTTTTACTAGACTATTTCTTAATGGTTGTACTAATTAAAGATCTAAATTAAGACTATACCACTTAATGATTGTACTAAAGATCTGAATTATGCTGCAAAAATGAATGTATGAACCATTATTTTGTATAGATTATTAACACTTTAATTGATATATGTTTATTTTGGTATTATGTTATTCAGTTTGTATTTGCCATCAAATTTAATTTTGAATGATTGTAATATTGCATGCAATAATTGTTTGTTATAATCAATAATATATATATATTGTCTATTTGAGTACTGTAATAATGGTTTCAAAGAATGGTTTTTTTGCATCAGGTATAAATAGCTGATGCAATAGAGGGATTAGTTTGCACCGGTTGTTATAAAAAACTGATGCAATAGAGGGATTAGTTTGCATCGGTTTCCAACAACAACCTATGCAACAAGTTCCTTTGTTGCATCGGTTTTCATTACAAGCGATGCAACATGAGGGCTGTGTCCAAGCAACCAACCGTATTTTGCATCAGTTGTTAGTAACAACCGATGCAAAAAGGACCATTTTGCATCGGTTTTAGAACTGATGCAAAACTGTTAAGCCTGTTGCATCGTTTGCATGTGCATCAGATGTTGAACTGATGCAAAAGTGGGGTAAACAACCGATGCAAATGGCCTGTTTTGTAGTAGTGTATCTGCTTCGTATTGAACTTTGAACAGCAAATTGGAGTACCAAACGATCAAGTTTTGCAACGAAAATTGACAGGCATAGAGTTTGACAACTAAACTACAATCCAAAAAAGATCCAGAAGCAATTTGAAAGAAAATCAAAGAGTTATGGACACTCAAAGTGGCAACCAGAAATGAGGAATTCAATAAAACAACAAACAACAAGATGAACGTATACACTAAACTTTTTACAGAGCGATTTCTTTACAGGCAGCATTTTCAGGCTAAAAAATGTGAGTTTTTACCCACCTTGATGATTTAGCAAAGTTTTGTTAGAAAGCAATGATTTTTGGTGGAGAATAGAGGCTCTAAGCACCTGTACATGCTGAGAAAGAAGCATGTGGAATGAATAGAACAAGTTACAGTAAATTCATACCCAACTCAAAACCTTTGATGAAATTTATAGAGTATTGGGGTTTGATTACCTTTTATTTCCTTATTCTAGTGAATTCTATTCTTGAATTAGCAGCAAATTTTGGTGGAAATTGGATTTAGTTGAAGGTAGCCATGAATTTTCTATTTTCTTTTGTTTACTGAATGGTATGCTTTGAGAAGATGGAACAATTGAAAACTACATACAGTTAGTTTTCTCAAGCCAGAAGTTTCTAAGTAACATGCTAACGGATTAATTCATACCCAAATGAGCCCAAGTGTAAAAATACTTAGTGAAAAATAACAAAGGAATGTATACATTTTACCTATTTTATAACTATATGCACAATTTCTCTTATTTGAAAGCCAATAAAATGTATACATCTTATTTGTATGCGATTGAAGTTGTTATTAGAACAAAATAAATTTTATTTTAATTATAAAAAGATATTTTTAACAATAAAACCCTATTTTTGACAATATTTTACAATTTACACTATTTTAGTGTAAAAGCACTATTTTTAAAGCACAACTTGTTCAAAAATTATTTTCTTTGTCAAACAAATCATTTTAACTATATTGAATCATCAAAATATTATTTTCAGACAATATTTGTAACGACCCCGGATTTTATATATATTTAAATTGATAATTAATTTCATTTTTGAATAAAAAATTGTAAAATTAAATGATAAATTGAAGCGAGTTTTCCCGAATCCAAATAAAAATATATTAAATCATTTTAAATTTAGAAATTGTATATATATGTGAATATATACATATATGGGTATATATGAGTAGATTTGAATTTATACATATATGGGTATCTGGGTTGAAAGGGGAAGGTGCTATCTCGAAGACGTACTCGAGATTGAACCAGGATCGACTCGAAGGAAATTTATAAAACGTGAAAGCTCGGGGAAACCCAGAGTTGGCTCGGGAAAGATATGATCTGGTCACGGGTTTTTGAAATGATAACAAAATTTTGAAGATATACAAATAACCAGTTTTAAAAGCAATAATTAATTCAGGATAATGTGATAAGTTAATCAAGGTAATTTGAGATAATTAATTTAAGTTAAAAGTTAATTAACTACTGAAAATAATTAAAGATAATTACTTAGTTAAAAGAAATTAATTAATGGTTAGTGTTAATTAAGTAATTAAGGTTAATTACTTATTATGATCAATTAAGGTTAATTAATCAAATGGAGATTAGGTAAGGAACAATTAATTTGTTAATTAAGGATTATTAATTTAAATATTAATTAATGATTAAAATTGATTAATCAAATGATTAAGCAAAAATCGATTCCAGGATAATGTGATTAATTAATTAAGGTAATTAATTTGAGGATAAATAATTAAAGGTTAATTATTTAATGATTAAAGGTTAATTAATTAATTAAAGGATAATTAATTAAAATGGTTTGTAATTAATTAATTAACCAGGATTAGTAATTTATTCATAAGTAATTAATCTGCTTAAATTAATCAAATGATTAATCAACCTTACTTGTGAATATTTAGATTCTATTAAATGTTTGAATTGTTTGATATCCCTGATGTATGATATGATATGATTGAGCTGTGGAATGTAATTTATTTATCTGTGTTGAATTTACATATTATTTGTAATTTATATATCTGTGATCTGTGAATAAAGATAAGCGTTATAGTTTATACCGCTTATCAACTATATTTCTGTATTCTGATCTGTGATGATTGAATGATGTTGCACTACTGTGTGAAATCCCTGGACTACACCATACACACACAAATATGGATTTCACGTGGAAATCGGTTAAGTCACAGATGATTTAAATTTAATGTTTTTGAAATTGAAATTTTAATTTCAATTGATTTTGGAAATGGATTTGGGTTAAATGTTAAAGCTTTTGAAATGGAGTTTTTAAGATGAAGGTTATTTTGAATAACTTGGTAAGTTTTCTAATTTAAATAATTTAATTTGAATTTTGAATTCAAAATTTGGAATTGAATTCAATGATTGGAAATTTTGGTTAAGATGTTATAAAGTGTTTAAACCATTTTGAAAGTATTGTTTAAGAATTTGAATTTAACCCAAAGATTTTAACTCGTATAAATGAATCAGATTTTCCGAAATGAAAACTATTGTTTTAAAATGATAAAAGCTTTCATATAAGAAATGAAATTCCAATTTAATTGAAGGAATTTCAAGTTGAATTGGAAATGGTTTTCCGAATTATGAATGAATCTTTGTGAAAGGTTGTTAAACTTTGTTTTGAAATTGGGAAGGTGTATCTTTTGTATAAAAGGTCAAAATGGAATTGTTTTGAAAGCTATGAGTTAAATCTTTGATTTAAAGATTTAATGAGTTAATCCAATTGAAATGGAAATTGATTTGGAAAATCTATGAATAGATCTTTGTGAAACTGGGTGAACTTTGTGAATTGAATCTTTTTGTTTAAAAAGATTAAAATGGTAATGTGTTTAAACCATTTAAAAGAAATATTTTGGGTAATAAGTTGTGACATAATTGAAATCCCATTATCCATATGTTTTAAAATATTGCGCTCATTATTCGGTTTAGCCGGGAGAGGACCTTTGTGTCATATAACCCATTCTGAATAATGATACGTCGTATATGGATCGTGTGAGGATCGCCCATGACCCCTGCACCGAATCTAGAGAAAGTGCGCTGTAAAGTGTGCTAGGCGACCATGGACGATTGTCAAGGCAAATTACAACAACAGAATTCATCGTATTACTCACAGCGCATGGACAAAATACAGTAGAACATATGTATAGTGAAGCTTTACAGAACAAAATGACATCATATAAAACTCCATAATAGTTGAATACAAGCATCCAAATAGTCAATACATCAAACCTCACTACATATCTCTCAGAGAATACAAAACAGCGGAATATCCAGTACATATAATAAGAAGATAATATGCAACCCTCAAGCTCGTCTTCGATATCAGCATCGTGAGAAGAGAATAGCACCTGTCACCTGCTACCTAGTCTGCCCGTCCCAAAATGGACGAACAGCCCAAGGCAATAAGAATTAAAACATAAAGCCTTGAGTCAGACAACAGTCTTAGTGAGCAGTAAATTAACTAACAACATACCAAAAGAGCATAAAGGAAAAGGAATAGGAATACAACCCTCCCACTCCAACCTCATTCTACAGTGATAGCCCCCAGACACACATTAAGCAGAAGCAAACATAACAGAGCATACAATTTAAAGTAAAACTACTATCACTCGAGTCAAGGGCGATGTTTTTTCCAAGTACCAAGGCCTAATCAGATAAGCACCCAGAAAATACCGCTCTAGAGTCCGAATGACGATACAACCAAACATCCATGACTCTGGCTATCACTGTTATCATTGCTTCGATATCACCGTTAATTGAATGACCGGCACATTCTTTCAGCCGTCCGTCAAGGGCTAATGGAAACCCCGGTTCTAGACATAACTCCCGCACGTCGTCGCAACCCGTGCCTAGGACTATCGAATCTGCCCAGAGTACTCGACCTTCAACAGTTGGTCGTTGGGACTATCGAATCTGCCCAAACGTACTCTTGCTTAGAGCATGCTAGAACCTTCAACAACGATGCTATCCAAGCCTCCTAGTCATCCTCCTCGACGACTATTCTCATATCCATTCATTATCCTCAACTCGAATCATATCACCGAGTTATCAACATGCTTGGAATGATCCCGTCTGGATTAGACCAAGTCTTCATCACATGATTGCCTCGCTTCATCACATCCACGCGAAGCCTCATCTCAACATCACATCATCAAATCTATGCATAAGAGCTTCATCATCCCGCTACATATGCCACGAGCAGCTTTCCCAATCCAAGAGCCTTTCCCTTAGCTTTTGAATCACCTTTGGTCTAAATCAAACCATCAATCATCTAATTCATAGCAATCAATCAAATCAAACATTAATCCAAACAATCAAGCATTCAATATGATCTAAGTAGACAATTATAACAATAATGGCATTTTCGTAATTAAAGAGTTGAAAGTCCAATAAGCATGAAAACATGTACAATATCTCTACAAACTTGATGTATGAACTTGTATAGGTTAACATGTGATAAAATGGATGTAACATCATCATGAACAATGGATCTACATGGATCTACACTTAGGATGAAGAAAATGCATGGAAATCACTATTTTAACATCAAAACGAGCCAACAATCCGATATACTTCTTTGGATCCGTATGAGAGATAATCACCACTCACCAAATCACCTAAACAACCACAAATCTACACGCTTCAGATCTGGATAGCGAAGGATCGAGCTTGATCTATCACGAATCCGCTTCAAACGAAGAAATCCCTCTTGAAAAGATGAAGATCTTCAATCTAAGCTCTTGGATCTTCAATTTGATCTTCAACTTGGATGGATGGAAGCACTAGATTAGAGTGGAGAAAAGAAGTGAAGAAGTGTAGAAGTCGAGCTCTCAAAATGGCAGCACTTCGTCGCTTCAAAATCCGGATCCCAAAAAGTGAGAACAACCCCTCCTATTTATAGCTGAAAATACACTAAGTCGCTCGGAGTTAGGTCGTTTCCGACCTACGACCTAAGACCTTGCCGACCTAAAACCCACCGACCTAAGCCTAACGACCTACAACAGTGCGCATCTGCGACTTAACACTTAGCGCTTAACAACCTAACGACTTATTCCCCAGGCTCTTCAACGACTTAAAAGTCACGCGACCTAACACTTTGAATTACCTTAGCGACCTAACAACTTACACTACAAACAACTCACGCGACCTAGCACTTAGGCAAAACCCAGCGACCTAACAACTCACGCGTCCTAACGCTTATGCGACCTATCTCCTTAGGTCGCTAACACGGTATAACTCCTTAGGTTGACCAACGACTTAACTACTAAGTCGCTAACCTGCTATCCCAGCTCCTCTAGGTCGTTGCCGACCTAACTATACTAACTACATCCTATAGGTCGCTCGAAACCTTAACTCGCCTTAAACTCTTAAGTCTCCTATCTCTTAGGTCGTCTACGACCTAAACCCTTAAACATCTACGCGACCTAACATAAGTCGCGAACAAACTGGGATACGATCTATCTACTATGTTGTCTAGCCGACCTAACTATCCAATACCACACTTAGGTCGCTCACAACAGTTTCCTTAGGTCGTTGCCGACCTAACTCTACTCCACGACCTAACCTCAGAATACTTAGGTCGCCTACTATTCTTCCTTTGGTCGCCTAAACCTCCTAAGTTGGTCACGACTCATCACTTAGGTCGGTCACTGCCTTAAGTCGGTCAACCACACTTCCTTAACTCGGTTAATTACTTAAGTCGGCAACTCGACCCAGACTTATCTCTTACCTCGTCCAAACCGACTTAGGACTTAGAAAAATCCTGAACGTCTTAACAACAATGCAACCAATTGTTAATTATTTTACGATGTTTCGATCCGTAAAATACGGGTCGTTACATTCTCTCCCCCTTAGGAATTTCTCCCCCGAAATTCCAATCAAACAAAGCAATCAAAGACTATTCTGTACGCCTACCATCCATAGCAATCAACAAACCATGCATCCACTTCTAACTTAGCGTACAGAATTCTAAAACTAGAACAAGTTACAATATCGCGAGATGAGACGACACCTTAGGGCCATACCTTGAAGAGTTCAGGATGAGCTGCCTTCATCCTCTCTTCCACCTCCCACGTACAGTCGTTATCATCATCACTCCATTGTATCTTGAGCAACTTAACTACCTTCCTCCTAAGCTGTTTCGTGTCGGTTTCAACAACACGAAGCGGCTTACGAGGTCTTCTATCGACTGGATCAACTTCGAAGTCTTCACAGCTATCAGCAGAAACCACTGTATTCGAGTCGTGCACATACTTCCGTAGATATGATACATGAAAAACATTGTGCACACTCGACATCTTCTCCGGTAATTCCAATCTATAAGCGAGCTTTCCAATTCGCTCGGTAATCGGGAATGGTCCAACAAATCTCGGAGTCAATTTTCCTTTCTTCCCGAATCGAATAACATTCTTCAGTGGAGAAATCTTCACAAAAACCATATCTCCTACGTCGAATTCCAAATCCTTTCGACGCCTATCAGCATAACTCTTCTGACGGTCTTGGGCTGCCTTCATTCGTTGCCGAATGATCTCTATACAATCTGAAGTCTGCCGAATCATCTCTGGCCCAAGTATCAGCTTTTCTCCAGTTTCCAACCAACATGTCGGAGAGTTACACAGTCTTCCATACAATGCCTCATACGGTGCCATACCAATACTAGACTGGTAACTGTTGTTGTACGCAAACTCCACCAAGTGAAGGTGATCTTCCCATGATACTCTGAAATCCAAAACACAAGCTCTAAGAAGATCTTCCAAAACTCGGTTGACTCTCTCGGTCTGACCATCTGTTTGAGGGTGATACGCTGTACTCAAACACAACTCGGTTCCCAAAACTTCCTGGAAGCTCTTCCAAAATCCACTAGTGAACAATGGGTCTCGATCGCTCACTATACTCTTCGGAATACCATGGAATCGAACTATCCACTTAACATACAACTCAGCCAACTTTGATGCAGTCCTAGTCGATCGAACAGGAATGAATCTTGCGCTCTTAGTCAGACGATCCACAATGACCCAAATCCCTTCATTTCCCGTTCTGGTTCTAGGCAATCCATCAATAAAATCCATCGATATCTGCTCCCACTTCCATGTAGGAACTTCTAATGGCTGAAGCAACCCACTTGGCTTCTTCTGTTCGGCTTTTACCAACTGGCAGTTCATACACTTGGAAATAAAATTTCCAACATCCTTCTTCATACCTTCCCAGTAGTAGGTTCTCTTCATATCCCGATACATCTTATTTCCACCTGGATGAATTGTCAGCTTCGAGTGATGACTTTCCTTCAGAACTTCACTCCTTAATTCATCTATATCGGGAATAACTAGTCGTCCTTGCTTCCGAAGCCAACCTTCTCGATCGACCTCGAATCCTTTATCCTTTTCTGGATCCAATCCAGATTCCAATTCACGGATAATCTTGACAAGCTTATCGTCTCGCTTTGGGCTCTCGCCAATCCTTTCCACAAGAGAAGGTCTTATCGATAAGTTTGCCAACATCTCAGGTTCCAATTCACATCTAGGCCTGAAGTCAAATCCAGCTAAATACTTGAGACTCTTCCATTCAGAAAACATGACTCCCAATCCTGCATGTCTTCGACTTAACGCATCTGCCACTGCGTTACCTTTTCCCGGAGTATAAGCTATACCAAAATCATATGATGCTAAAAACTCTAGCCAACGTTGCTGCCGAAGATTCAAATCCTTTTGGGAGAAAAGATACTTCAACGACTTATGATCTGTAAACAACTCGAATCGGACTCCCAGTAGATAATGTCTCCACATCTTCAGAGCAAATACAATCGCCACTAACTCCAAATCATGAGTCGGGTAATTCCTTTCATGCGGCTTTAGTTGTCAACTGGCATACGCAACAACTTTATCCTTCTGCATCAGCACTGCTCCAAGTCCAGTACCACATGCGTCGGTGTAAACCACCATCTCATCATTCCCACTTGGAATAGTCAAAACAGGAGCACTCGTCAATCTCTCTTTCAGGATTCCGAAAGCTTGCTCGCACTTAGCATCCCAACTGAACACTTGGATCTTCTTCGTCAATCCTGTTAACGGTGCAGCTACCTTGGAGAAGTCTTTGATAAACCGTCGATAATATCCTGCTAATCCAAGAAAACTTCTCACATCAGATGCATTCTTAGGTCTAACCCAATCCTGGATTGCTGCCACCTTAGTGGGATCAACCGCTATTCCACTTCCAGAAATCACATGGCCTAAGAACCTCACTTCACTCTTCCAGAAGTGACACTTCGAAAACTTAGCCTTCAGCTGATGTTCCTGCAAGATTTCCAAAACAATACGCAAGTGCGTCTTGTGCTCTTCTTCAGTTCTGGAATAAATCAGAATATCATCCACGAACACAAGTACGAACTTGTTCAACTGATCTCTGAACACTCTATTCATAAGATCCACAAAATATGCTGGCGCGTTAGTCAATCCGAATGGCATTACTAGCCACTCAAAGAAACCAGATGGTGTCCAAAAAGCAGTCTTCGGCACACTATCCTTAGCTACTCTCAACTGGTGAAATCCCGTTGCCAAATCCATCTGAGAAAACACCTTAGCTTCGTGAAGCTGATCAAACAAGTCATCTATTCTCGGCAATGGATACTTGTTCTTCTTAGTCACCTTATTCGGCTCACGATAATCGACGCACAATCTCAACGACCCATCTGCCTTGGTTGCAAACACAACTGGTGCACCCCACTCGGACACACTACGCCGAATGAATCCTTTCTGTAAAAGGTCATCAACTTGCACCCTCAACTCCTGCTGTTCCCTAGGCGCCATCCGCCTAAGAGGCATCACAACAGGTCTGGCTCCTTCAACTAGATCTATACGAAACTCGATCTCTCTATGCGGCGGCAACCCTTTGACTTCGTCAAAGACATCCTCGAATCCATTTGCGATTGGCACTAAAGACAGTCCATCCCGTGGAACAACTAGCGAATACATGAAGCTCATGAAGACGCCTTCCTCATGCTTACATCGTATCACAATCTTTCGCCCCTCCACATTCTCGACTGTCACCTCCAGCCTCTCACAATCAACCTTTGCCGCATACTTCCTAAGCCAGTCCATACCCAAAATAATTCCGAACCCCGCAAAGTTCAGAACAAAGCAATCACAAACAAAAGAGCAACCATGACTCGACACAATCAGACCACGGCATAACATACACAAACAAGACGAACCCCCAACTGGATTAGTCACAACCAATGGCCTATCAAAAATATCCGGTTCCAAACCTAACCGGTCCACGAGTTCATTACAAACAAACGAATGCGACGCCCCAGTATCAAACAGAACTCTAACTGGAACACCACATAGGAAAAGAGTACCTTGAACAACCACACTCTTTCCTTTCTCTTCAGCAGTAGGAGCTTTCGAAGACGACGGAACAGCTCCCAAAGCATATGCTTGCACAATCTGCTTGTCCTTCCTCGGTTCTGGACAATTCTTCCTGATGTGCCCTGGCTTGTCACAGTTGTGACACTTCATCGGTGCCTTCGGATTCTTACAATCCTTAGAGAAATGGCCCTTCTGCTGACAATTGTAGCAAGTCACCTCGCCTTTCGGCTTCTTCTGGCCATCCTTACCCTTCAGCAGCTGCTGCTTCCTCTTCTTGTTTCCACCCTGCTGGGGTTTAGACTCTTCCCTGGTCACAGCAACAACAGATCCTTCCTTAGGAAACAGACTCTCATGCCTAAGAGCTTTCTCCACAAGCTTCTCAAATGAATCGTCCAAATGATCCACCAACTGTCTCCCAAGATAACTGTCCAAGCCTGCCACAAACTTCTCATTCTTCTGATATGCAGATTCGATATATGACCGGGCATATTTGGACAAAGCCTCAAACTCAGAAACATACTCAAGAACAGATCTTCCACCCTGCTTGAGCTCCACAAACTTCTTGAACAGAACAGACTTCTGAGCTGTAGAAATAAACTTAGCTTCAAATCTGACTTGGAATTGCTCCCAAGTAATCTCTTCCTCCGGAGTAGTGATGGTAATAGAGTTCCACCAATCAGAAGCTCTCCCTTGAAGCTGCCTTGATGCCAACTTCCTCTTAGTTGCATCATCAATTCCCAAATCACCAAAGATCCTTCTACAAGCATCTATCCACCTCTGGACCTCTATAGTTGATTCTGTTCCCAAGAAAACCTTCCCTCCAAGAGCAGTATAATCCTTGCACAACTTAGCAAAATCCACTGGTTTCGGAGTTTGGACTTGAACTCCAACATCAACTGCCGCCCCCGGAACTGGTATCCTTCTCATGATCGAAGTCATCATAGCTTCGAACATGGCTGCATAATCAGCAGTCTCTTCAGTAGCACGGCCTTCCCTAGCAGCTGGTCTCCCTCTTCGACTCATTCTCAATATCTATAAAAAGGAATGATTAGAACATCTAGAGAAACAACTGCACAAAGGACTCAAACTCTACTAAGCTACTATATTATATATAGTAATCATCCATCAAAATACAATTACGTCTCTCATACGTAGCTACGACAGCGAGCGTTGGGTAAAATCGATTAACCAATGCTCTGATACCAAATGTGAGGACCGCCCATGACCCCTGCACCGAATCTAGAGAAAGTGCGCTGTAAAGTGTGCTAGGTGACCATGGACGATTGTCAAGGCAAATTACAACAACAGAATCCATCGTATTACTCACAGCGCATGGACAAAATACAATAGAACATATGTATAGTGAAGCTTTACAGAAAAAAATGACATCATATAAAACTCCATAATAGTTGAATACAAGCATCCAAATAGTCAATACATCAAACCTCACTACATATCTCTCAGAGAATACAAAACAGCGGAATATCCAGTACATATAATAAGAAGATAATATGCAACCCTCAAGCTCGTCTTCGATATCAGCATCGTGAGAAGAGAACAGCACCTGTCACCTGCTACCTAGTCTGCCCATCCCAAAATGGACGAACAGCCCAAGGCAATAAGAATTAAAACATAAAGCCTTGAGTCAGACAACAGTCTTAGTGAGCAGTAAATTAACTAACAACATACCAAAAGAGCATAAAGGAAAAGGAATAGGAATACAACCCTCCCACTCCAACCTCATTCTACAGTGATAGCCCCCAGACACACATTAAGCAGAAGCAAACATAACAGAGCATACAATTTAAAGTAAAGCTACTATCACTCGAGTCAAGGGCGATGTTTTTTCCAAGTACCAAGGCCTAATCAGATAAGCACCCAGAAAATACCGCTCTAGAGTCCGAATGACGATACAACCAAACATCCATGACTCTGGCTATCACTGTTATCATTGCTTCGATATCACCGTTAATTGAATGACCGGCACATTCTTTCAGCCGTCCGTCAAGGGCTAATGGAAACCCCGGTTCTAGACATAACTCCCGCACGTCGTCGCAACCCGTGCCTAGGACTATCGAATCTGCCCAGAGTACTCGACCTTCAACAGTTGGTCGTTGGGACTATCGAATCTGCCCAAACGTACTCTTGCTTAGAGCATGCTAGAACCTTCAACAACGATGCTATCCAAGCCTCCTAGTCATCCTCCTCGACGACTATTCTCATATCCATTCATTATCCTCAACTCGAATCATATCACCGAGTTATCAACATGCTTGGAATGATCCCGTTTTGGATTAGAACAAGTCTTCATCACATGATTGCCTCGCTTCATCACATCCTCGCGAAGCCTCATCTCAACATCACATCATCAAATCTATGCATAAGAGCTTCATCATCCCGCTACATATGCCACGAGCAGCTTTCCCAATCCAAGAGCCTTTCCCTTAGCTTTTGAATCACCTTTGGTCTAAATCAAACCATCAATCATCTAATTCATAGCAATCAATCAAATCAAACATTAATCCAAACAATCAAGCATTCAATATGATCTAAGTAGACAATTATAACAATAATGGCATTTTCGTAATTAAAGAGTTGAAAGTCCAATAAGCATGAAAACATGTACAATATCTCTACAAACTTGATGAATGAACTTGTATAGGTTAACATGTGATAAAATGGATGTAACATCATCATGAACAATGGATCTACATGGATCTACACTTAGGATGAAGAAAATGCATGGAAATCACTATTTTAACATCAAAACGAGCCAACAATCCGATATACTTCTTTGGATCCGTATGAGAGATAATCACCACTCACCAAATCACCTAAACAACCACAAATCTACACGCTTCAGATCTGGACAGTGAAGGATCGAGCTTGATCTATCACGAATCCGCTTCAAACGAAGAAATCCCTCTTGAAAAGATGAAGATCTTCAATCTAAGCTCTTGGATCTTCAATTTGATCTTCAACTTGGATGGATGGAAGCACTAGATTAGAGTGGAGAAAAGAAGTGAAGAAGTGTAGAAGTCGAGCTCTCAAAATGGCAGCACTTCGTCGCTTCAAAATCCGGATCCCAAAAAGTGAGAACAACCCCTCCTATTTATAGCTGAAAATACACTAAGTCGCTCGGAGTTAGGTCGTTTCTGACCTACGACCTAAGACCTTGCCGACCTAAAACCCACCGACCTAAGCCTAACGACCTACAACAGTGCGCATCTGCGACTTAACACTTAGCGCTTAACAACCTAACGACTTATTCCCCAGGCTCTTCAACGACTTAAAAGTCACGCGACCTAACACTTTGAATTACCTTAGCGACCTAACAACTTACACTACAAAACAACTCACGCGACCTAGCACTTAGGCAAAACCCAGCGACCTAACAACTCACGCGTCCTAACGCTTATGCGACCTATCTCCTTAGGTCGCTAACACGGTATAACTCCTTAGGTTGACCAACGACTTAACTACTAAGTCGCTAACCTGCTATCCCAGCTCCTCTAGGTCGTTGCTGACCTAACTATACTAACTACATCCTATAGGTTGCTCGAAACCTTAACTCGCCTTAAACTCTTAAGTCTCCTATCTCTTAGGTCGTCTACGACCTAAACCCTTAAACATCTACGCGACCTAACATAAGTCGCGAACAAACTGGGATACGACCTATCTACTAAGTTGTCTAGCCGACCTAACTATCCAATACCACACTTAGGTCGCTCACAACAGTTTCCTTAGGTCGTTGCCGACCTAACTCTACCCCACGACCTAACCCCAGAATACTTAGGTCGCCTACTATTCTTCCTTAGGTCGCCTAAACCTCCTAAGTTGGTCACGACTCATCACTTAGGTCGGTCACTGCCTTAAGTCGGTCAACCACACTTCCTTAACTCGGTTAATTACTTGAGTCGGCAACTCGACCCAGACTTATCTCTTAACTCGTCCAAACCGACTTAGGACTTAGAAAAATCCTGAACGTCTTAACAACAATGCAACCAATTGTTAATTATTTTACGATGTTTCGATCCGTAAAATACGGGTCGTTACAGATCGCATTTGCTATATTACAGCATGATAGGGGGTTCTCGCTTCGTAGTTTGGTGGCGAACGGGAGACTCTTACCCCTACATGTCCCTGAGTGGGATGGGTTGGTTGTGACAGTCGAGAGGCTGGCCGTACAAGTAAATGCGAGGTGCCATTGTATGCCACGGTGGGTCTGGGATGGTTGCAAAGCCTACCGGTCCCCATTGTTTTCGGATCTTTATAATTGGTATCAGAGCTGAGGGTAAAACTTTAGCTCAAGAGTATAACACATTAAGTAGCTCATTAGAGATAGGGTGAAGTATACCCTAGAATGAGTAATCTCTAAGATATCTGTCTGTGTGCCTCAGTAAATTCTCTTACTATCCACTGATAGTGAGTATGAGTGTAAGAAGAGGATGAGATAAGGGACAGGGGAATACGACTATAAATGGTCAATACCCTGTAACAACGAGTAAATAATCTTTTCTCTATCAATCTCTTTTATTCGTCATCTTTTCTCAATTCTTCGATAATTTCTGGTAGGTCCAGGAAGAAATTCGATATATGAATATGGGACGTAAACTCCAAAAATGCCAGAATTGTTTGTTTGGATGAATTGTTTATTTTGGTTGCTATGGTTGGTAGGTATACCTTGGTTTCTAAACTAAAAGTTTTGAAATTGTATCCATATATCTATCTATTCTTTGGGTCCCAATATATTCTACGAATGGTTAGTTGTCCCTTCGAACTAACCGATGCCACTGCATATTTCGTAGATCTGGATAACCTGAGAATCTTGTGAAGTGTTAAAACAGATTCGTTCTTGATATTCTGATTTGGTAAGCCAAATGCAGAATAGCTATTTAGTTTAAGTTGATGAAATATTTTTCATCTATCTTTGTGTCTCCTTGGCAATTTCGAGGACGAAATTCTTTTAAGGGGGGAAGGTTGTAACGACCCCGGATTTTATATATATTTAAATTGATAATTAATTTCATTTTTGAATAAAAATTGTAAAATTAAATGATAAATTGAAGCGAGTTTCCCCGAATCCAAATAAAAATATATTAAATCATTTTAAATTTAGAAATTGTATATATATGTGAATATATACATATATGGGTATATATGAGTAGTTTTGAATTTATATTTATACATATATATATATACGTATTGGATTTGAGTTAAATCTTAAATAAATGGTTTAAATATTAAATATGAAAAATATAGACTTTTCCACAAGAAAGAAAAATGAATAAATAAATTAAATTTAGAATTGATGGTTAATATATAAAATAAATACAAGACAAAAGAAAATAATACTCAAAATATGAACACATAATATAAGTATGTAAGCTTGGGAAAATAAGGATAATAACACTCAATATAAAGATCTGTGGCACACAAAACATTCTCTTATAATATGTATTAATACAAACAAACAAATATATAAGTATGAACACTAATACAAATACATAAGGAGTAGAATGAAATATGAAGTATGAAAGAAGACAGCAACTATATATGTACAGCTGCAAATGAAGACATAAGACATATATGTAAGCTTGTAAAGGAAGCCACAAAAAAATTACCTTCATGCATTGTACAAACGAAATGAAAGAAAATATAGTTTTGTACAAACTAATTAATGACATATCCTTTAGCACACAAATACATATCCCTCAGCCCCATACAATATCCATCAGCCGAAATGGAAATTTTTTTTACAAATATATTAGTACAAAGGTAATTAATGCAAGCCAAAGTTTTATCATCTCAGCCACCAAACAGAAAATATCGTTGCCTATATTGTACTAGAGAGAAAGAAAAAATATCACTTTGTACAAACAAATACAAATATCACCAATATTGTACAAAAGAAAATTTAAAATATATAACATCACCCTGTATACTTATTTTATATATCAAGCTATTCATTTTTATTCGTTCATTCTTAGCCAAGAATCTGAAGCAATACCACCTCACTCTTAAACAAACTGCAACTTAAACAACAAATTTAAAGCCTGGTGATCAAAGTTTGAATTCAACAGGAAGCATAGCAAATCAAATTCGAAAAACAATCTGCTGTTTTTTTTAAGTTCAGTCTCAACACAATAATCATCAAATGCAAAGTCTTCGGCCTGGGATGATTATCTGGAATCCAAGGAATTGAACCAGAAAACAACTTTCAACCTGAAAAAAAATCAATTTTTCCAGGCATAGATCTTCTCTCTATTCAAATCAATGTGAGTAAACTCACTTAAATTCGCCTATATACCTTGATTTGTTTTCCTTAGATGGGTACTGGAAGTATGTTATTGAAATGTTTTGTTTATTATGGCCGCATGTGTATATATATGTGTAGAATATGTGTGTATGTTTGTATACATGAAAGTCTGCTCTGTTTCAGGCAAACAGATTTCAAAACCAGTTTGAAATTGAAAGTCTCATCCTCTGATCTACTGGTGATCTTGATATATGAATGAAACAGGCTAAAGTTTACAAGATCTTGATTCTAAAAATACTTTTAAGTATTAAAAATAAATGGTTTTGCTGAGAAAAAAAACATAGTAGAACAAAAGTTTTGTTTTAAAAAAAAAATAATTTATTTAAACTTAGGATTTGGTTTCATAATTCTGTTCATCTTCTCAAATCAATGTGAGTAAACATTTTATTTAAAGCCTAAGTAAATGGATCTGTTGCGTGTGAATTCCTGGAATGAAGTATGCTTACTTGTATATATATATATAGTGATATTTCTGTATATATGAATATAATATATATGTGCATGTCTGTATGCTCTGCTTTAGTTCACAGTGTTTAAACCAAAGTATAAACTCACAAAATCTTTCTCCAAATCTCTGATTTCTGTTAATGTTTAAACAAATAGTATTTAGTTTAACAAGATCTTAGATTTTAAAAAAAAAAAATTTAAGTTTAAATAAATAGAAATATTGTCTGGAAAAAAAAAGAGTAGAGGAACATTTGTTTATGTTAAAAATCAAATACAATGATTTGTAAATTCATTTATATAATCTGACTTCTCTTTACAAAACTTGATTTTTAAAAGCTAAATCTCGAATTTTAGTTGAGTTTTTGAATTGCATTTCTGAGATGATCATAAATGGAAGATTGGTCAATTTACGGCGACCAGGTGAACTTTAGGAGTCGTGGCTTTCGTCGAAGCTAGAATGATGATCGGGGTGTTTGGCAAAAATGGTGGAGGTGACGAATGTTCGTGTAACAACCCACATATCTATCGATTTTATATTTAAATATTTTATCGTTAGACGGATGTTAGTTTGAAAAGCTACTTTTTGCATATGGTCAAATTAGGACTCGAGACCACCCCCATTGAGTTCAAAATGACGTTTGCGATCTTTTTGAGTGTAAACTTCGATATGTTTGGAGGTAGTGAAATTTTCGACACTTTTTCCCGCCTTTGACTTTGGTTTGGACTGCACCCCTTTAGTTCAGCCCAACCCTCTTTCTCATTTGTTAAAAACACTTCAAGCTTTGTCAAAAATGGTGGTGGGAAAGAGAAATTAAAACTCCCAACTCAAATTCTATTGCAAATCCGAGATTCAACATCAAATTCAAGTAGAAGATTGTGGATTCAAGCTTTGGATTGCTTCTCCTTGCTTTCAATCTCCATCTTCATCAAATTCCGTGAAAAGGTGAGATTTTTGATCTCACATCTTGCCTATAATTGTCATTTGACTGTTGGGGATGATCCCTCATCACTTTAGCACGTTTGTTTGCATTTGGTTTGGATTGGATTGGCGAAAAACTACAAATTTTGGCGTTTTGGTGAGTTTCTGGCCTTAAGTCGTTTCTGGCCATCGCTAAGTCGTCCACGAGTTAAGCCTAAGTCGTAAGTCGTTCGCGTTGAAAAGTCACACGGAGCATAAGTCGTTCCAGGTCTTAAGTCGTTCTGGGTGTGCTAAGTCGTTCGCGAGTTAAGGGCTTAAGTCGCGCGCGTTGAAAAGTCACCGCCTTTGTATTTCTGTTCGCCTGTGCTAAGTCGTTCACGAGTTAAGCCATAGGTCATCCACGAGTTAACCCCTTAAGTCATCCACGAGTTAACATCTTAGGTCGTCCCCGAGTTAAGAGTTAAGTCGTTGCCTTCTGCTATCTCGTCCTGGCTTAGGTCGTACTGAGATAAGTCGTTAGGTCGTATAGACCTTAGCTCGTAGCTCGTATTTGAGCTTAAGTCGTTAAGTCGTATCGACTTTAAGTCGTTGGGTCGTACACCCTCTTAAGTCGTAAGTCGTTCGCGAGATAAGCAAGTACTAAGTCGTTCGCGAGTTAAAACCTTAAGTCGTAGGTCGCCTCCGACCTAATATTTCCCCTGCTATTTCACTAGGTCGCTTGACCTTAAGTCGTAGGTCGTCTCCGACCTATGCCCCACTAAGTCGCATCCCACTTAAGTCGCAGGACTTTGTTAAGTCGTAGGTCGTCTCTGACCTTATCCTTAGTCTTATTAGGTCGCGTGAACTCTTAGGTTGTATGACCTACTTTTCCTTAGGTCGCTGGACCAGCTTGCCTTCACTTAGTCGAACCCCGTATTACTCTGCGTAGGCAATCTTATCTGAAAAGCATTCATCAGAACTTCCACTTTGATGCATTTTGAGCTGATTTCCTTGGATTTTATTCACGTCTTCGAATGTGAATTTTTGTGATAGATTGTTCCAACAATCGTTTTATGACTTGTCACTTTAAAGATATGAAGGTTTTAATACTAGTAGTAAATATCAAAACTCTTTCATCAAATTGATTTCAACACTATTTTTTAATATCAAAAGTTCGTTTTTCTCAAACCGATTTCCAGTCTACTAATATATATAAGCCTTTACTTCACTCGAATGAGAAATCGACTTAAACGACTTAGTAAAACGAGTGGTATGAAACGCTTGCGTTCACTTCGTCGGTTAGCTCTTGGACTTGTTCGATTGAACCCTTTTGTGACAATTTCCTAGTGAAGATCTACAGTTTGTTCGTAAATATTTGAGTTAAGCAAGTGGTTATGGGACATGAAGCTAAACTCTTATATTTACTAGCTTAGTGTAATCGACACTTCTTTATGATCGATGATGATCATTTTATGGTTTAGACTAGCAATGTGCGATGTCTCTTCGTCCGTGTGTTCGGACTTGCCTTCGGGCCATCCGTGTGTTCGGAAAATTTAAATGGATAGCTTCCATGAGATAGCTTCTCGTCCGTGTGCTCGGACTTCCCCCTTTTAGTGATTTCTGGATTTCGTGTGTTGATTTCTGGGATTTGTTCTGGATTTCGTGTGTTGATTTCTGGATTTAGTGCTTCACCAACTTTTGTGGTTTTCACTGATATGATATCAGTTTTTGTGTATTGGTGAATTTGTGTGTCATTACCTTTTTATGTGTTTGGATCTTTGAGAAGATTCTTGTGATATTGATTAATCCCTTGTTGATTATCATTTACATACTTATAGTAGTATGCCATCATGGTTAGTATATGTTTATGCCATACCCCTTATCCTATATCATGTCATCTGATATTTATAGTTAGACTGATCCGTTTATTATTTTCTTATAAATAATACTCGGGTCAGACCGAGATGTTGCAGGTGCTTCTGCTTGACTTCTCTTCTGGATTATTCTGACTTTTGGCTAACTAATTAGATTAGTAGTTTTTGGTTGTACACATTTGAGATATAGACTCTATGTTATGTATCTATTCTTTTGTATAGCACGTGATGCTATTCTTTTGTATTATAGTGGATCTTTCCGACCACTACTCTGATGTACACTTTCATGTGTTATATGTTTATTCATATCTTCTTCCGCCTTTGTGATATGGATGTCTGTGACTGATTTATGTTATGATCATTTCTATGTTTGTTTCCGAAGATTATATATAGCTACCGTGTGATAGCTTTGTGTTTGTATCGGTAAGTCGGATTTCCTCCTTAAAGGATATGCATTCTACTCTATCTGACGTATCGGTGCTCGCACAAAGAAGTTACATGGATGGCCGCTCCTCCACAGCCTTATTCTCCGTGCTAATTGACAGCACTACATCGTAGTGTTCTTGGTTAGCGCGGGTATAGAGGTGGGGCGTCACAGTTTGTCGTGGCGTCGGTGGTAGACTGGAATAGTTTTAAACCTTAGTTTTAGTCGAGAGTGGATTTTGGGTTCGTTCGCGCTCGTCAATGCGTCGAGTTCGATCGCACCAGTGGCCATCTGACCAGGGATGGTAAGCGAAGCTCTGACGAAATTTTCATGGCCTAAGATGGCCTGAGGCAGTGGTGCGAGTTGATTGTGTGATGTTTGTTCTTGTTCCAGTTGGGTAGGAAAGTTCGATTTCGAGTTCGACCTTGTTAAGGTGATTTGGGTGGTCGGAGTAGCTGTCGGGGTCGTAGACGACTCGTTGGGGGACTCGGCGACGATCGGTGATGGTCGGAGGGATGGTGCACGTATACGTGCACGAGTTGATGTTGGTATCTAGGTTGAAAGGGGAATGTGCTATCTCGAAGACGTACTCGAGATTGAACCAGGATCGACTCGAAGGAAATTTATAAAACGTGAAAGCTCGGGGAAACCCAAAGTTGGCTCAGGAAAGATATGATCTGGTCTCGGGTTTTTGAAATGATAACAAAATTTTGAAGATATACAAATAACCAGTTTTAAAAGCAATAATTAATTCAGGATAATGTGATAAGTTAATCAAGGTAATTTGAGATAATTAATTTAAGTTAAAAGTTAATTAACTACTAAAAATAATTAAAGATAATTACTTAGTTAAAAGAAATTAATTAATGGTTAGTGTTAATTAAGTAATTAAGGTTAATTACTTATTATGATCAATTAAGGTTAATTAATCAAATGGAGATTAGGTAAGGAACAATTAATTTGTTAATTAAGGATTATTAATTTAAATATTAATTAATGATTAAAATTGATTAATCAAATGATTAAGCAAAAATCGATTCCAGGATAATGTGATTAATTAATTAAGGTAATTAATTTGAGGATAAATAATTAAAGGTTAATTATTTAATGATTAAAGGTTAATTAATTAATTAAAGGATAATTAATTAAAATGGTTTGTAATTAATTAATTAACCAGGATTAGTAATTTATTCATAAGTAATTAATCTGCTTAATTTAATCAAATGATTAATCAATCTTACTTGTGAATATTTGGATTCTATTAAATGTTTGAATTGTTTGATATCCCTGATGTATGATATGATTGAGCTGTGGAATGTAATTTATTTATCTGTGTTGAATTTACATATTATCTGTAATTTATATATCTATGATCTGTGAATAAAGATAAGCGTTATAGTTTATACCGCTTATCAACTATATTTCTGTATTCTGATCTGTGATGATTGAATGATGTTGCACTACTGTGTGAAACCCCTGGACTACACCATACACACACAAATATGGATTTCACGTGGAAATCGGTTATGTCATAGATGATTTAAATTTTTTTTTAAATTGAAATTTTAATTTCAATTGATTTTGGAAATGGATTTGGGTTAAATGTTAAAGCTTTTGAAATGGAGTTTTTAAGATGAAGGTTATTTTGAATAACTTGGTAAGTTTTCTAATTTAAATAATTTAATTTGAATTTTGAATTCAAAATTTGGAATTGAATTCAATGATTGGAAATTTTGGTTAAGTTGTTATAAATGTGTTTAAACCATTTTGAAAGTATTGTTTAAGAATTTGAATTTAACCCAAAGATTTTAACTCGTATAAATGAATCAGATTTTCCGAAATGAATACTATTGTTTTCAAATGATAAAAGCTTTCATATAAGAAATGAAATTCCAATTTAATTGAAGGAATTTCAAGTTGATTTGGAAATGGTTTTCTGAATTATGAATGAATCTTTGTGAAAGGTTGTTAAAATTTGTTTTGAAATTGGGAAGGTGTATCTTTTGTATAAAAGGTCAAAATGGAATTGTTTTGAAAGCTATGAGTTAAATCTTTGATTTAAAGATTTAACGAGTTAATCGAATTGAAATGGAAATTGATTTGGAAAATCTATGAATAGATCTTTGTGAAACTGGGTGAACTTTGTGAATTGAATCTTTTTGTTTAAAAAGATTAAAATGGTAATGTGTTTAAACCATTTAAAAGAAAGATTTTGGGTAATAAGTTGTGACTTAATTGAAATCCCATTATCCATATGTTTTAAAATATTGCGCTTATTATTCGGTTTAGCCGGGAGAGGACCTTTGTGTCATATAACCCATTCTGAATAATGATACGTCGTATATGGATCGCATTTGAAGACCGGTGTTGAAGACCGGGTATTTGCGAGAACGATAGGATAACCTATCGATTGTCTCTGCACTTAGTGGCCCCGGTATAGAGATTCCCTAAGTGATGGGAAGTCCGATCGGGATTGTGAATACCCAGATTGCAAGGGCTTCTACGGAAGTGCCTTCGGTTCTGTTCAAACCCGGAACAGACTTGTATGGTTACATGTCTGACATTACATTTTGAGATATAAAGCTGATTCCTTTCAAATACATTCTGTTGGTGGCGGAGAATTTATTCTCTTAGCTTAACACCCTTCTCTGAGACGTACGAGCTCAGAGGTTATGTAGTTGAAAATTATCAGTGATATACTCCCAATTTGGTAATGTGGCATGTTGAGGGTTGCTGTGTGATGATCATTTATTGATCATTTGTGATCAAAGCGTGGCTTTGTGAAAAAGCGTAGCTTTGTGGACGAGACCTCTTCGGACCTCACAACCCGGAAATGATCGAAACAGGAATGATGCGACAAGGTTATGAGGGTCGCTCCCTTTAGGGTATGTTATTTCCTTCTGGAAAAGGGTGGTATCAGGTATGGAGCCCTGGTATTTAACCTATGTTGATACTCCAATCTCATTTACTGTGTGATTGTTGTTTGATCGAGGCGCCTCGGATAAAGGTCCCAAAGGACCGGGGGTGGCATATTCGTGTAGTAGTTACCTGGTGTCAGAGGTAACCCGGCCTTGTGTTGGCAGAGAGCTAGTTAGTTCTCGGGACGTCACGCCAGAGGTGATCCCATGTGGCATAGGAAGTTCCTTAGCCTGACCATTTGTTGGAAATCCAAAGAAACAATACGAGCCTTGTACGGTTTTAGTTGTATAACCTGCTATGGAATGTGGCGGTAACCTGCTATTGAACATAGTAGCTATAGTAGGCATAGTGTGAAATGCCTATTTTGGCTAAGATTAATATTATACTTTCGAAATGTTTCTGCACTATGCACTAATAATAATAATATCAATGATTTTGCGTAGTAAGCATGTTTGACTATCATAAGAAGAAATCTCCTCCAATTCTGCGTTTGCATTGTGTGTGTGGCGGGAGGTCTAATGGTAGTTTCATTTTCCAAAAGCATTGCAGGTTTCAATGTTTAAAATTCTTTTGTTGTTGTTTTAAAGATAAAACTGTTTTTGTTGCTCACACCAGTCCCACGACTGACTCAGAGTTTATTGTTCCCTTCCTAAACTCTGGGTGCCCATAATTTTCCACATGGGCAGTCTAGAGTTGGGTTTCTCAGATATTCAGGTTGAGTAGATTATCTGGAGCTAGTTCAGTTTCAGAGTTCATTGACTGTTCTTGTTTAGCTTGGTGCATCGTGATGGTGGTTCAAGCTAGATGTTGGAGTCATTTGGACTCATTCTCTTTTGAAGTTGATTTGGAGTTATCACTTCTGTTATTTCCGCTGTATCATTATTTATCTCAGATATTGTTGTATCATATTGATATCATTGTTGTATATCATTCTGGATATTGTATTCATTGGAGTTGTATATGATATCATCTATTTCTTTCTTCTGCCGTGTTGTTATACTTAATGGTGTTATAAGTTCCGGCGAGCCAGATTTGGCGTTTGAATCTATGGCATTTCGAGTACAAGTGAGGTACGGGTGCCGATTTTCGAAGGCCGAGTCAGGATCGTTATAATATTTCATCTTTTATTTTCAATAAAATGTTAATATTGGCAATAATTACCAATATTATTACATTGACTCAATTAAAATCCAATAAATGATTATTTTCACTCCAAATCTTCAAAATAAAGTTTTTAAAACTTTATTTTCATCAACTTATATTTATTTCAACAATTAAATGTTGAAATGTATTACTTGATTAATTTATTAACTAAAATTACCAAAAATTTCAATATTTTCAATTTATTAACCAAATCCATACAATAAATTTTTAAACTAAAGATTTTACTCCAAACACATTGTTTATTGGAAATAAATAACTTTTAACAAATTTTAACTTCTCTATTTCATTTTATTCTCAATATTAAATTATAACTATCGTTATAATTTCGATAATCACCAATACCAGGGTTGTTACATTCCGCCTCGAAGCGGAATTGGTATTTTTATATTGTATTAACATCTGTGGTTGCAGAGAAACAGGTTGGAGGGATCCAACTGGATTCCTCAAAAATGTTGAATTTAATTTCATATATAGTGATATATGATATGTTGGGATAATCTGTGATAGAATAACGTGCGATTTGTATTTATTGGATGCTATGGTAGCAATGGCCAAGATTTTGGTATTTTAAAAAAATACCATAAATATATATTTTGAATTAGAAAAGAAATTAAAAAGGGATTTTTGGAATTAAGTATTAATATAGAATTTTGGATTGGTTAAAAGAAATTGATTTGGATAAAATAAATGGTTTAACCTTAAAATTTGTTCTTAACTATTTCGTGATATTGTGAATAGAGATTTTGGAATAATGAATATAAAGGGTTTTAAATAATAATTCTTGGGTGATACTTGTTTAAATAAAAAGGGTTTTAAAATCGAGATTTTTAATAGATTAGGAGAATATAAGGGAATTTGGAAATAAATATAATTTGGTTATATTGGATCTTAAATAAGATTTCTAAATTACAAAATGGGAGTAGAATAGAGATTTGGTTGGTTTTGGAATATAGTTTGGGTTATTTAAGAAATTGATTTATAAATGGAATTTAATTTAGAAATCGGTTTATAAATGGATTTAAGTGATGTGAAACTGTTGTAAACGGAAAATGAGACTATGGGATTTATAAACAATGTTTATAAATAAAGTGAAATGATTACCATTTGATAAATTGAAGATATAGATTCACGGTAAGAATTTATAATGAGATGGGTAAATCGGTTTAAAAAGAAATGATAGATTTTGCTTTTGGAAATGTGAGAAAGGGGGATTTATGAAATTGGGGATGTAAATCGATTGGTGATAAATCGAGAGAGATTTATAAATATTAGATTGGTTATATTGGAGTTGAAAAATATATATGTATCGAGAAGTTGAGTTTGTTTTAGAAAGAGGATTTTTAATTACTAAACCAGGTGATTTAAAGTGTTTTAGCATAAAAATATTTCAGAAAGTTAGTTATTGAAATAATTTAAATTGTCAAAATGAATTATAAGTTTTATAAACAAGTCTTGTAAATCGATTAGAATTTTATTAATAAATCAAAATTAATTACTATTTCAAAGTTATGTGATTATCTTAATTGTTTAAAAGTATATGTAATTTTTAATTAAAGTTATTTTATAATGATTTGATTTTAGGATAATTATTTAATAAAGTTTTCGGAAAGTAATGGTATACTTTCATGGCAAAATCGGAGGCATGGATTGCATGCAGTTAAGTTTGGATTTCTCTAGTATAGAGATGTAATCATTGAGCTGCGAATCCATGGTTTATACCGCATGGTGTTTTCCATATTTATTTTTAAAAAAATTCAAATATTTTCGAAGGGAATGGTTTGTGAATATACATATTTCGGTGAGATAAGTATATACTTTTGAATAAAGAGATTTATTTAAGGAACCCCGGAACTTATAGAATTCGTTATAAACGAGTTTTGGAATTTACAATATAAATTGTGAAGGGTTTTGAGAAAAGAGAAATTAATGGAACTTTCCTAAGTGTTGGGAAGTAAGGGGTTTAGAAAAATATATTTCTAAATATATTTTCTAAGAGTTGAAATAAGAGATGGTTTGAAATATCCTGATATGGATATAAGTATTTGAGTTGTCTCAAATATTGAAAATTTGGAAGGGATTTGAATATATATCTTATCAAGATATTTTGAAAATAAAGTTTGGAAAATTATAGTATGGTCCTAGTGACTACTTATGGATGTTATATTGATAGTTAAATAACCAACTATCAAGTATTGGCCAATTTCGTTGGTCGTTTCAAACAGACTGGGATCAGATTTAATTATCCAAAAACCACTTCGATTCGATTTGAGCATTACGAATGGATATCGTGAAGACGGTATTTCGGTTTCGTTCAGACCCAGAACGGACTTGTATGGATGAATGCTATCAGTACATTTTCATTAAAGGAGAATGAGCATTCTAAGTGAAAATTCCTTAAAAAAGTAATCGTAGCCTCAAGCCTCATCAATCGGAATGACTGAAAATTAAGGGAGATGCAGCAAGGCTAAGTGGGTCATACCTAATTTGGGTATGTTATCACCTTTCTAGATACCCTCGGATATATTATAAATTATGGATACGGTGGTGCATGGAAAAGAGCTCTCAATAAGGGTGGGAACACCCAGGGTGATAACATACTTGGTTCTATCCAGGTTAGTGGTAGGGCTGGTCTTGTGTTGTAGGGGATCCCGGCAAGGTCCCCGGTACATTTGTTTGGATGTGTACTGTGATAGGTCGTACCCCAGTGCCTAGTCATTGTATGGAATCCATTTCCCAATAAGCGTCGTACGGTTTTGATTGTGCCCAAATTTGCTAAAACGTGAGATGCAAGCATTTCAGTTGTTTTCTATTTTACTTTCTATAGACACTATAATAATATTAGATGATTTTGATATCAAATGTTTTGGTTATCGTAAGGGAAAAACCCATCGTGTTTATGTGTGACGTGGTCTTATGAGATACCTTTGTTTTTCAAAGGATTTTGAAAATAGTAATAATTCAAATTGAGCGTGTTTTCTCACACTGGTTTTCTAAACTGACTCGGGTGTTATTTTATTATAATGCTCGGGTCAGACCGAGTATTACAGATGCAGGTTAGGATGCTATAGAGCTCAAGAGACGAGTTGGATGACGTAGACGTATTACATGTACTTGATTACATTCCACTGTGTGTGTTAGGCTGTGTAGTCAGCACTAGTGAGGACAAGTTATTATAACTGTCCAGTATTGAGTTATTGATTTGTTGTACTCTGATGATGTAATGTATAAATAACAGTTGGAGTACTTTTTGTATAAAGACATGTTATTATCTATTATATATTGTTCCACTGCGATTGTAAGATTCTGTGTTGTTGTTTCTCTTTTCTTCTACCTCTTCTTTCTCTTAGTTATTCGTCTTTTCGTACCATTTGTGTTGGACAAGTGTGATGAAATGTCAGCACAAAGGGTACGGAATGGTGGGTCGCTAAATTTGGTATCAGAGCTGAAGGTTAAGCAAGAACCTTGGGTTTGATGGGATAACTCATTAGAGATAGGGTCAGTAGCATCCTAGAATGAGTTTGAGTGTATTAATAGATATGAGCGCGTATTTGTTATTTAATATAAAAATTGTTTTATTTTGTGTTGGTTGATCTATTGATTGGCTTATGGATTTTGGTCAATACGAGTAATTAACGTTATTGATAGGGATCTCTAAACACTTGAACAGAGCAACTCGACATGGTATCATTTTCAAATGGGGTAAATGAAATAATTTTACCCATATTATTTTTATATATAAAGGAATAATTTTTTCAGAAATTATTATAATTGAATATAGTGTGCTTGGTTGTTAGGAAATGATAATATTAAACTATTATCATTGTTATTGTGGTGATTGAATAAAGGTTGATATTATAGTCAACAGTTAAGAAATAATTTCATATAATGAAATGGAGTTATGTAAATGTGATTGTGTAAATGTGATTTATGATTTGAAATGAAATGAAATTCCAGAAGTATATTTAAATATGATTTGTTAAAAGGGTTTGAAGGCTGGGAATTTGGGGAATTTAATTCCCGTTGGTTTTGAAATGTTTTTCAAAGTCTTGGAAAAATATAGTGATATTATTTGGAGAATATTTTTGAATTGGAAATATTTGAAAGGATTTTAAAGGAATAAAAACACTGAACTCAATTCGGTCGCTGGAAAATAATTTCGGTGATGACTACAGCATTATCGGCGTTCATTTTCAAGTTTCCAATGGAGGAATTGCTACCAATTGGAGTTTATTTGGTAAAACTGGTTTTGGTTTAAAATACAAAAGAATGATTTGATATACCAAGGGATTTTGTGTGTGTGTATGTATGATTTCAAAAATGATTTTGAAATAATTAAGAACAAGTGTTTAAACTCTGGAATTTTCATGTTTTATTTGGAAACATGAGAAATAAGTTGATAACTTATAAAATTTGTAAATTTCAAGATAAAGCAATATTTTAAAGTGTTGAATATAGATCCAAGAAAAGTAACAATTTGAAATTTAATTATGGAATGGAATTTAACTTGAATTAAGTTAAATAAAGTGAGATTGAAAATTTAGCCTAAGTTGGACTAAATAAAATAAATTCTTGGAAATAGAATTGATTGAGATTGAAATAAATTAGTGGATGGAACTAATTAAAATAATTAGTGAATTAAATATGGTTTGGGGCATGGTTGAACGAATTTAATATTAGAATTGAAGGATAAGTTTAGTTAAGTGGAATTAAAATTGAATTTGATTGGAAATGGATATAAACTAAAGTGGTGAAGTGGTAATTAATCTAAGAAGTTTGTATAAAATGTTTATATTTGACTTAAGAAATTTGATGAGGCAATTCTTAAGAGATAATTGGTATTGGAAAATATACCAAGTAAATATTTGAATGCAGATCAAATAAAGGTGAATAACTGAAAGTGGAAAATTGGAAGAGTGAATGAAATAATTCTGAATAAGTGAATATAAATGAAATGAATGTGAATAAGAGAAACTGGGATAGCTAAGAATCAATTGGAAATAAATACGTAAGTTGTACGTATATTATTTTATTCGCATGACGGTTTGATCCAAATTCGAGCACAGAATTTTGAGATAATTTATATTGATCCGAGTAGGATTTTTCACTCGATTTTCGACGGTGAACACTGGATGTGGATTTTTGATTGATCCTGAGATTCTCTATCATAGTGAACGGCTATGCAAAGAGAATGATGATTTCTGACCAAGAAACCAGATCTGAGTCCGCCCTAGAGAGTCGTGAGAACGATACTAGTTCGGAAGGGAAATTTTGTGGTCAAGTGAGTGATCATTTTTGGATATTACGTACGGATGATATATGTACATCGTACGGGTTTTGGTGAAATAAATATCGAAAATTGAAAATGCTGAATAAAATGATTTTGAATTATATGATTGGATATCATTAGTAAATTAGATACAGGTATATAAAAGCAAGAACTAAATTGATGCCTTTGATATGAAGGAAAATTGGATTGCCCGACAAAAAGGTACATGTTTAAACTGTTGTTTGAAATTGATGATTTTGTGATTGAGCCACTTAGCTTTTGGTTTTCTTTTGATGATTTGGGGCTCGTAGTGGCATTTGTTAGTTGTTCCGATCTAGCCACACAAAGGAGACGCTAGCGAAATTTTTCAAAATAAGGAGTTAGAATATTTTGAAGAAAATTGTTAATAACTAAAATTTGATTTTGGATTATAACTTGAAATGATTGGATTAATAATATTATTTGGAATCTATGGATGAATTTGGAAATTAGTAAAAGTGATAATGTGGTTTCAATAAATTGATTTTGGGAAGTTGTTTCAGCTGATTGGTTTTGGGAAATAGTTAATGGGTTTTGAGCCATTCTTCTTACCTTGGTAATTTTGGGGACGAAATTCTTTTAAGGGGGGAGGAATGTAACGACCCAGAATTTTGGTTATTTGAAATGGGAATATTTAATTGATTTAAAATATTTAAAAGTTAATTTTTAACTTGAATTTCAAATATAATGATTTATTGGATAATTTAATAATCGGAATTTACTTAAATAATTGAATCTGGAGTTTTAAACTTGATAAAAATAATTTAAAAGCTTATTAAATTTATATTAATAAGAATGAAGGTAATGGAACTTTTATATTAAATTTTCAAAGTGATTCGTTTGATTTTAAAAATAGCTCATTTAAATTGACATTTAAAAATAGCCTTCCGAGGCACAGTGTCGGAATTCGACGAAACCAGTTCCATTGTATCCGTAATAGTGTATTATTACCGGATTTCAAACTTTGTAGCGTTTAGAGTTATCGTTTGGTCGTACGGTATAAAAACGCGTTGAAATTAATATCGAAAATTCAATATAATAATTGGGTTCAAAAAGCTATCTTCTCCATACGTTCGAATCAGGACTCAAAACCTTTTCCATTGCGTTCGGAATAAGGGTATAACATTATAAACGCCTAGCGGCATGCCTCGTTAAGGTTTCGTAATTTTAAGTTACGTAATCGAGACGATTTGAAAATTTATATATATATTGACTTGACCATATTCACTTCAACTTCCTTTCTACTTTTCCCAGCCACCCTACTACCTACTGTGCCGTTTAAAACACATCTCCTTCTCCTTTATAATGCACGCAACCGAACAGTTAGAAGAAAAAGGAAAACCAAACTTTAAAAATTAAAATCTCATAATTTACTCCATATAAAAATATGAAAATGGTTTGAAAAATCTTATTTTAGCTTATGCTTCGATCTGGTGGTGGTTTTGCTGAGTGCGACGTCTTTTGGGGTGATCGACGGTAGGTTCGTGGGTAAGGCATTAACTAGGGTTAGGTTTCTCGAGTGATTTAACGATCGACTCAAGATTTGGGTATTGTTTTTGGACTCGGAGCAGAAAATGGCATCTCGACACGAGATTTGGTGAAGTGTGGTTCACTGTGGTTGTTCACGACTGTGCAGGGAGGCATGGTTGGTTGTCAGGTCGCGTTCATATGGAGGATTTCGGCCATGGATTTTTGGGTATGGTTGAGATGAGAGCAAGAAGAGAAGTCGTATGGTGGTGTTCGTTTCGAGTTTCGTCGAGGCGTTTGTGGTGTCAGGGATATATGTGCACATGGCCATGGGTTCTATCGTGAACATGCAGTTTGGGGAAGAAGGTAGATAGTGGGCCGGGTCTTGACATTGGGTATGGGTTTTAAAAAGAATATTATATTATTGTTTACTTTAATCAAATTATCATTAACTTAAAAAATATCACTCTCGTACGAGGTCCGATTGGGATGAGACTTTTTGCATTGCGATCGTGATGATGAGAGCTTCGAAATGAAACTGGTTTGGACGGATTTGGATACAGTCAAAATTTGGGCTAAAATTGGGCGTCGTCCAGTTTTAGTTCCAAAAGGGAACTTCTCGGCGACAACTGAAAATCATTGTGAGTAAATCTCACTCAACTTGGTTGACTGGATTTATTTATAGTAATTAAAAATTATTTATTGGTTGATTGGATGATGTGATAATTATTATTATTGGTTGGATGTTACATATATAGTAGTATATATTGGTAGTTGGATATGTTCCCGCATATTTTAGCGGATGAGACCCTATGCGCCCCTGCATAATAGCGGATGACCCTATATTACCACGATATTTCGCCTTGAAACGGAATTGGTATTTTTATGTTGTATTAACATCTGTGGTTGTAGGAAAACAGGTTGGAGGGATCCAACTGGATTCCTAAAAAATGTTGAATTTAATTTCATATATAGTGATATATGATATGTTTGGATAATCTGTGATAGAATAATGTGTGATTTGAATTTATTGGATGTTATGGTAGCACTGGCCTAGATTTCGGCATTTAAAAAAATACCATAAATATATAATTTGAATTTGAAAAGAAATTAAAAAGGGATTTTTGGAATTAAGTATTTATATAGAATTTTGGATTGGTTAAAAGAGATTGATTTGGATAAAATAAATGGTTTAACCTTAATTTTTTCTTAACTATTTCATGATATTGTGAATAGAGATTTTGGAATAATGAATATAAAGGGTTTTAAATATTAATTCTTGGGTGATACTTGTTTAAATAAAAAGGGTTTTAAAATCAAGATTTTTAATAGATTTGGAGAATAGAAGGGAATTTGGAAATAAATATAAATTGGTTATACTGGATCTTAAATAAGATTTCTAAATTACAAAATGGGAGTAGAATCGAGATTTGGTTGGTTTTGGAATATAGTTTGGGTTATTTAAGAAATTGATTTATAAATGGAATTTAATTTAGAAATCGGTTTATAAATGGGTTTAAGTGATGTGAAAACGTTGTAAACGAGAAATGAGACTATGGGATTTATAAACAATGTTTATAAATAAAGTTAAATGATTATCATTTGAAAAATTGAAGATATAGATTCATGGTAAGAATTTATAATGAGATGGGTAAATCGGTTTAAAATGAAATGATAGATTTTGCTTTTGGAAATGTGAAAAAGGGGGATTTATGAAATTGGGGACGTAAATCGATTGGTGATAAATTGAGAGAGATTTATAAATATTAGATTGGTTATATTGGAATTGAAAAAATATATGTGTATCGAGAAGTTGAGTTTGTTTTAGAAAGAGGGTTTTTAATTATTAAACTAGGTGATTTAAAGTGTTTTAGCATAAAAATATTTAAGAAAGTTAGTTATTGAAATATTTTAAATTGTCAAAATAAATTATAAGTTTTATAAACAAGTCTTGTAAATCGATTAGAATTTAAAAAAAAATCAAAATTAATTACTATTTCAAAGTTATGTAATTATCTTAATTGTTTAAAAGTATATGTAATTATTAATTAAAGTTATTTTATAATGATTTGATTTTAGGATAATTATTTAATAAAGTTTTTGAAAGGTAATGGTATACTTTCATGGCGAAATCAGAGGCAGAGATTGACTGCAGTTAAGTTTGGGTTTCTCCAGGA